>OX638065.1:40283656-41483656 GCA_951804385.1 Trifolium dubium
ATTTGCACATGGCCAAAGGTAACAAACAAAACAAAACAATATTGAAATATATAATGGATATTGAAACATACCTGCAATCCAAATTACAGCTCTATGTTTTGCTTTATGTGAACCTCCAATTTGAACATCACCTGGAGTAGTTGCATTTTTACCTCCAACTTTTCCAGACATATTTTGGCCAAGCAAAACATTCCCTGTGATATTTAACTTAACCTTGGGTGAAAATATGGGAATTGGTCCAGATAGATTGTTATTTGAAACATCAAGAAGCTGAAGTTGATGCAAATTTGCCAGACTCTTTGGAATTGAACCCGTCAAATTATTGCCAGCAAGAGTCAAGTTCACTAAATTTGATAATTTCGAAAATGCGGGAGAGATGGTTCCCCCTTTTATACCAAGATACTGCATCACAATACTAACAACTTTTCCTTTGTCACACCTAATGGTAACTAAGTTAAACAATAATCCACCGGTACAAACATTGTTCCCTTTAATTGCCAAAGCAAGAGGAGACCCGAGAGCTTGAGAAATTTCATTTATAATCGTAAACCTGGGGATCACAAGGTCCAACATCACTTCGACAAAAATAATTTGGTTCCAAAGTTGCGTTAACACCGTTGTGAAACTGAGGCTTCGGTCCTTGAAGAATATTGTTGCCTAAAGAGATGATTTTCAAGTTAGATAAAGCGAGCAACGAAGGTGGGATCAAACCAGTAAAGCTATTTGACTGAAGCCGCAAATCTTGCAAATTAGTACAATTGGACATATTAGGAATTGGACCGTAGAAGTAGTTATTTTGAAGCCACGCTTGAGACAAATTACTCATGGTTGATATAAAGTCAATTGTACCTATAAATCCATATAGGCCGTCTTGGTTGTCAAGCCGTAAATACCTCACTGCAGATTTCCTAAGAGACTGGGGTAGATGTTTATTGATTTTGTTGTGTGAAATAATAAAAGTATGTAAGTTTTGAAACGTATCAAACATTTCAGATGGTAATGAACCAATCATATTGGTAGCTTCGAGATCAAGGATCTCCAAAGATGTGGAGTTAGCCAAATCATCCATAGGAAATTCCCATGATGAGAGATTCAAGTTATTGCTAAGGTTGAGGGTTCTGAGATCAAGTAAGTATTCAAAGCAATTAAATGCGGAATCATTGAAGTTATTGTGACCAAGGGATACAATTTGGAGCAAATCGTGGAAACTAAAATCAGGCAAGGGACCGGTTAGGGAGTTGTTGTGTAGATCGATGTGGGTGAGATTAGTGAGAGTGTTAAAACTAGAAGGGAGTGTACCAGTGAGTGAATTTGATGGGAGTATGATGGAGGTAACAACTCGAGTACTATAGTTGCATTCAATGCCTTTCCAGTTGCAGTGATGAGTTTCGTAAGACCATCCTGTGGGAGTTGGAGTCAGTGCTTTCAAAAGTTGGGACATAAAAACTGCCTCACTTTCGTCTTCTGCATTAACGGTAGTAGCAACTGAAATTATTAGGAGAAGATTGAATAACAAAACATTTGCATGGGTTAATATCTTCATTCTTATAGTAGTAGTAGTAATTAACAGATCATATATGAGTAAGTAATGTAGTATATTTTATATTTAAAAGAGAAGAAAAGAAGAGTAATGGGAACGGAATAATGGATCCTCTCATCATGATGATGCTGGCATGATTTTCTTATACTAGAACAAGAAAGAAAGAGGAAGGAGCAAAACATATGTGGTATAGTTGAGCGGTTGAGACTCATTTTCTTTTAATCAAGAGTGTCGAGAGTTCGATTCCCGCCTTGTATATGGAACATCTTTAAATCTCTAAGCCAACTATTCCACTTTTTGAGGTGCCTCCAATAGGAATAATGAACTATGTTTGATGGTGGATACTCCGATCTCGACAAAAAAATGAAGGAGTGATACCTTTCCAAATTTAATTAATGTAGGAGATAATACATTAATCTATTACTCTTTCATAAGTGTATTTCAAAAGTGTCTATCATGAATAATTCATTAAATGTGTAGTTGTTGAGTCAGATTTATTATGTCCCCAACTTTTTGAATTCTTTTTTATTTAATATATTTTTCTTTTGCTTAAAAAATTGTTCCGTATGTATATTATAATAATTACTCTCTCTATTCAAAAAAATAATTACTCTCATTTTTTTTACTTAAAAGATGTAAAAAAGAAAATAATTTATCAAATTAATGATAAATAAAGGGAAAATTCTATGGTATATATTTGAGAAATTCAAATGTATCGGTACATTAAATTATAAAATCAATAATTAAACTTAGTATTGTTTGATAGAATATTTATGTCTATCTATCATTAAAAATATTATATTATTATCAAAACAAAATTGTCAAAAACATAAAATTTGATTTTTTTTTTAATAATTTTCATTCCATTTTTTTTATGCATAATTTTCATTCCTAATTAATAATGATGAATATTGAATTTTCTTATGAAAAAATGTAAAAACTTATTGTAAAAATGTATTTTGGTATTTTAGATAACTTGTACTTGGGACAAAAAATTATTGTGTGGTTTATTGGAGTTTTTGTCCTCTTTGTCCCTAATTTGTCCAATCTCTGAAATAGTTTTACAAGTACAACTGAAATTGTCCTGTCAAATCTCTTACATTTTAGCAGATCAAACCCACCCTTAATTATTAAAATATCTAAACAGAATTTTAAAATTTCACTGGACAAAGAACACCACTTTGGGTTTCATTAAAAAAAAAAGTTAAAAAAAGTTAAAATAAAAAAGTAAAACCACTTTTTTTCTTCATTTATTTCAAAATAAAGCAGCCAATTTGGACGGAGAAGCTACATTACCAAAAAATGTAATTAAGACATTGACAAAAATAGAGGAGTTAGCTTCATGTGCGATTATTATATATGAAGTATCTCTTCAAACATCTGAAATATATAATCTAGCCAAATTACCAAAGTTGTGTGGGGATGTCTTGTTGTGTGTATTTTTTCTACAATAGTATATTCTAAAAGTTGTACATTAAAGTGCAAACCACATGGTGGTTGTTCCATTTACCACTCCTCTTGGTGTTGTTGGATGTGTATCTTCTAAATCTCTACTTCTCTACTAATATATAAAGAAGATACAAAATTTGGACTGACTTTTTCAATTCCCAATATACCCTCAATCATCCTCACATAGTTACCAAAAAGAAAAGAAAGCAAAAAAAAATTATAAACAAAATACCCAACGTTACAAATAAATAAACAAGAAACGGTTTACAAAACCATATATAACCACTATATCACAATATGAAAGACAATGTTTGAAGAAAGAAAGTTGCAGTATTTCAACTTTACTTTCCATGTCTATCTTTTTGTTTATGTCTATATATTTGCATTCTATCATTCTGGTTTTTAAATTAGTTTTTAATTTGATAGATTTTGTACTTATAAATTTACTATTCAAAGTTGCTTTAACTTTGGATTGAAATAGTTACCGCACAATGAAGATACATAAGGTGCAATGTAAGTGTTCTTTTTTACGTTTCTGCATTATGCAAAATTAATTTACTTTGTCTTTCTCCTTTTGTTTAAATGTCATCATGTATATAGATTTTATGGACATGCTTCAAAGATGAAGATTGAAGATCTATTTTAAATTTTTGTTTTCATAATTTCTAATGTGACTTTGTTCATAGTGCAGTGAAACACAAAAGGCACGATGCAGAGATATACTGTATACTCATTTAAGTTTCTATACTTTCTTCAATATTTTCTACTTATTTCTTCCTATTTATATTTTAATTTCACTATTTTTTCATTTTAATCACGTTCTAATTTGTTCAACTCCTACAAAGATAGTTTCATAGATAAAATGTGTTAATTTTTCTTTATAACCTTTATTTATGTGGCTTTATTTATGGTATATTGAAGCAAGAAATCAAAAACTACTATATAAAAAATAAATATGAAGAAGATGACAAAAACCGGTGATACTTTAAATTTTAAAATTTTGGATTATGGTTATATAAATTGATGTGAGGGATAAAATTTTCTATTCTTTCATTTTTAAGGTGCGTACACCGGCATCGGCATACAAAAGGCACATTTTTAATTTTTTTCATTGTATTGCATTTACTTCTATTTTTTTATTTAATTTGTTTGTCTTCTTCTCATTTCAGATCCAATTTCAAAATCGTTGAAAAGGATAAAAGAAACTGACAAAATTAGAAGGAACATCTTCTAAAAACAATTACATACATGTAAGTATGTAACAAACCGTTTGCTTGAAGCCCTAACAACTATAATGAGATTGTGCTCTATAATATCGAAGGGAAAATCACACGCACAATAAAAAATTTCATTGGCAAGATAATTAATTATGTTTTGCTTCATCTCTCCTCTCCTCCCCTTCCCTCCCCTCGGTTGAACCAAACATGGTCTTAGTGATTTCTTATATTTGATTTAACATCTCTATGTAACTTAATCTGTTATTTTTCAAAAGCTGACTAATTCATAAAGAATACATTTACGAAAAACTTAGACTAATCTTCAATATAAATTAACAAAATAAAAAATGTGGTTCACACAAACGGGCACGGAGGCGCCGCTAGTATTTATTAGAAGGTGATTTTCTTTCTTTCAATCACATGGTGGTAGTCCAGCTGCTCTATTGATAAACTCCTCATTTGCTGCACTATATTTTTGGCACGTTGGATGTAAAAATGTGGAGGAAGATCGTCGTTAAAATTATAAGTGATATATGACATATTTTGATTTTGGAATGAGAAGAGGATACCGCCTCACAGTGGAAAAGGAGGGTGAATGAATAGAAACGTTTTTATTAAAATAGAAAATTAATACTGTGGATATAATATCAGTCATTAGATCAAAATAATATTCTTTCTTAAAATGATAAATAATATTTATAGTCATGTATTCCACTCGTTCTAAATTATAAGAAAAAAACAAACATAACATCTATTAAATTTTTTGAGAAAATGTAAAAATAATTTTTGCTAATTATTGTTTATTGAAAAAAGAGGAGAGGAAATAAATGAAATCTAATTTACATTTAATGTTATAAAAATAAGTGAAAAGAATTCTTGAAAAATATAAATATTTTTTTTCTTATAATTTAGAATATAAAAAATAATTATTTTTTCTTTTATAATTTTAAACAGAGAAAATATGTTTGATAAGAAGCTAAATTTTTAGGAATGTTTTTAAAAATTTGTTTCATTTAAAATTTTCAAACATATAAATATCATTTGTTAAACAATTAAAAGTACTCCCTGCATCCCAAATTATAAAGAAAAAAAATCACACTTATCAAAATCAAACTTATCAAGAAAACTAAAACATGATAACTTGAAGTATGATTTTGTGGGGGGTTTTATTGAAATAAGTTGCATGAGAATATGTAGAAACAATTTTTATTGATTGTTGCTTATTGGAAAAATGAGAGAGAGAGAGATTAAATGCAATTTGCATTTAATTTATAAAAATAAGTAAAAAACATTATTGAAAAGATTTTTTTTTCTTATAATTTGAAACCAAATTTTTTTTTTCATATAATTTAAGACGAATGAACTAATAATTTTTTATTAAATAATAACAATTATTTTTAAAAATTATATATTTAATATAAATATACAAATTCTAATACAAATTAAAATTTTAATATAAATAAATACCGTCAAAGAAGGTGTCCTAGTGCCATCCATATTTTATTTAATCGTTATAATAACTTAATAAATTTTTAAATTACAGTGGACAATGAAAGCCACTTTTTTTTTTGGTTACATAAAAAATAAAGCCACTTTAGAAAGCAGTGATTTATATTGAAATGGTGAAAGGCACAATGTGTCTATGAACTATGAAGCATATTAGTATAAAATAGTCTCCGCACTCATTCTCTTACTTTTTATTTTAAGAACTTTTTAGAGTTCATATATAACTTGAGATTTGGATTTTATTATGAGCAAAAGAATTGAATTATAAAAAGCACAAGAAGTATGTAACTTTTATAATTCAACAAAATAGGATATTTAAATATTATGAAGACAATATAAAGGACGATCACACCAATCAGAAAATTACACACTAACATTATGTCTCATTCTACCTGTATATGAACCAAAACCACGAAATATACAAAATTTTATTCAACATACAAATCACATCAGCCTTGTCACCATTAAAAACAATATTGTTGTGCAAACACTACAAGCTCCACGTTGTAGCCAACCAAATAATATGACGAACTTTTGCCTTGGGAGTTGGGGTTTAAGTGTTTTTTTTATTGTCGAGACCAGAGTATCTACTGCTGAACACAGTGACTATTTCCCTCGTAAGATTGGAGGCACCTCAAAAGGTAAGATAGCTGACTCAAAGATTTAAAGTTGCTCCGTACCCAAGGCAAGGGTCGAACCCTCAACCATTGATTAAGGGAGGATGAGCTCCAACCGCTCAACCACATCCCCTAAGTTGTTTAAGTGTATGTTTGTCCCAATTTATTTTAAGCTTATCTTTTTCTTCTATGAAGAAGCTAGGCCACATAGAATGTTATAAAAGCTCTAATGGAAAAAGCAGTTTTTATAATCATGAAGAAAAACAAATATTTAAGAACCTTTTAAGAAGCGAATAAAACCAAGTTTGTAACCATTTAAGTGGAGCTTCTCCCATTAATCTCCATCTTCGATTTATCCTACCACATATTTTAATATTTTATTTATATTTTCTCATATTAAAACAGAGTGTTGTGCTAGCTGCATGTATATATTCAACTTTTTTTGGGTAGAAATAGTCAATATTTTTACTTACTAGTTATTATTATTTTAATTACACATATATATAATTTACTATTATATTATTATGAAAGTGAAACAAACAACAAATTTAGTTTTACCTTCAAATTAAAGTTCTTTAAGCTTTAGCTTCAAAATACCTTTTAAATTCAAAAAAAGTTGGGCCAAATGCACAAATCTCGAGCACTTTAAATATTTTATATAATAATTGATAAATTTTATTAGTTGAATTAAAAATTACAATTTTTTTATTATTTAAAGATCAATTAGTAGTATTTTTCACGGGATGAAATCACAATATAAAAAAGGTTTAAATATCATTTTCGTTCTTGTATGTACGTGAATTTTTTGTTTTAGTCTCTGTATCAATTTTTCTTTGGAATTCATCTCTGTATGTTAAAATATTTTGGTTTTAATCCTTAAAACAAAAATCTGTAAGAAAATCCGTAGGTTTTTTCTTTGAATTTTCCTGCGGATCCACAAGTTTTTTCTTTGAATTTTCCTGCAGATTTTAGTTTTAGGGACTAAAATCAAAACGATTTTAACATACGGATGAATTCCAAAAATTAAATCGATACATGGACTAAAATCAAAAATTTGCATACATACAAAGACGAAAATGATATTTAAGCCTAAAAAAAACTAATCTATGTGAAGGCATGGAAGTGGAATGTGAGATGGAAAGGAGTTTAGAGGAGGAAATTAGAGAAAGGATTCAAAGAGTTGTATTGAAATTCGAAAGATAATGTGAATGACAGGTTGAAAAGGTTGATATAGAGCGGTTCAGTTTGTTTACTATTTGGCGTATGATCTTATGCCATTCATTACAGTTTTAATAAAATTCTTCATTGGCTTTTCAAAAAAATAAATTCACACAAGCCACTGGCTACCCCTAACTTGTCAATGTTTATGCCATAACTTGAGATACATTTATTTAATTGTTTGATATAAATATCATAAAAACTACTGCATTCTATGCTTACATCAATTTCTGATTCTGTAACAACTATTTTCTTGTGAAATTTCACTATTCTGCTACCATTCTATGCTTTGCTATCATTCATTTATGAAGGTAAGCACATAAGGCTTCAAATAAGTTTTGGATTACGGTATTTTCAGCAGAATCCACGGTTAGTTAGTTAGTTTATTTTGTTGACGCTCGCTATATATGCATATATAAGTATTTCAACAACAGCAACCAGTTCAATCCATCATGTTAGTTTTCATTGTCTTTTGGATTTGGATATTCTTATTTAGAGGCCTTCATATGACCTACTCATTTGATCTTGAAAATTTTGGGGTGTTGCATATGTTACTCAAAACAAATCAAGAAAAAATAGATAGATATTAAATTATGAATTGAATCAATTGATAAATGCATAGAATATATAAATAAGATCTACAAAATCATTAATCAGTATTTAAAACTTTACCAACTAAAAATATATGAACATATAAGTTCAACCAAAGGATATGTAAAGTTGTTCTCAAATACCAACAAATATACAATCACATTTTCACTTTTATCATGTGCTGAACATTTTTTATTTCATGTAATCATTCTTCAATTGAGTTGTTGAATTTGTCTCTAACAAATTACTGGAAGATTCATATGAAATTTGTAATGATGGTATTTCAGAAGAATGTAAGAAAGGCTTTGGAGGATATGGCACCGACTGAAGTGGCCCTTGTAGCATTTCTATTACTTTACTCATCGATGGTCTATCAGATGGATTCGTTTGAATGCACCATAGACTTACCATAGTAATCTTTCTCACCATATCATTTTCTTCCTCTGAGTTTGATAAACGATTTACATGGTTATCACTTAGCTCAAGATCCTTATAAATCCAGTCTGGAAAGAACATTTCAGAACTAAATGACCCTCCAGTGTCGTAATTCTTTCTTCCTCCAATCATTTCTATGATTAGCATACCATAACTGTATACGTCAGACTTGTGAGAAACTCCACCATATGTTCGGCTAAATACTTCTGGTGCTATGTATCCTATAGTTCCTCTTGTTCCCAACATGGAAACAATACTATCCTTTCTTTGGCATATTTTAGCCAATCCAAAATCAGAAATTTTTGAGCAAAAATCTTCATCCAAAAGAATGTTTTGGGGTTTGATATCAAGATGCAAAATTCTTGACATACATCCTTGATGGAAGTATTCTAGACCTCGAGCAATGCCAATCGCAATTTGGTACAATGTTTTCCAATCCAAATTACACATAACTTCAGGAAATCCACTTTTAAAGACGAAGTTATCCAATGATCCTTTGGGCATGAGTTCATATATTAGCGCTCTTTTGTTCTCATAACAAAAACCCAAAAGTGCAACAATGTTCACATGTGACGTTCTACTGATGCTAGCAACTTCATTTATGAATTCTTCTCCATTTCCTTTGGATTCATTTATTATTTTCACTGCCACTTGACGACCATCGGGTAAGCTTGCTTTGTACACAACACCATATCCTCCTTGACCTAATTTGTCTCGGAATGAGTTTGTCATTCTTTTCACTTCTGCATATCTATATTGCTTAATTGGCACAGCCAAATTAAATCTTTGTATGAAATCCTCCACATTGTAGTCAATAGATTTTATTGTTTTTCTGAAGATCCACCCCTGAACTAAAATATGATACTTCTTACGTTTACAAATAATCACAATAAGCATTACAAATCCAATGCTAAACGAGGATGCCCCTACTACATGAGAGATAAAAAGTAAATTATAATTCTAAACAATAATTAGTTATTTTATTATCAGAAGATTAAAAGGAGTAAGTTAGTAAAGATCTCATCAAATAACCAGCAATAAATAATAGTTACTTCCGATTCATTTTCCACTAACTTCCAAAAGATAGGTAATAACTGTTGTGAGTACTGATGCAGTACATGTTTTGAAATCCCCCACTGCAATATTTGAGTTAAAAGTGATGGTTCAAACACATTTCAACTAACTTTGTTAGCTTTTTAATGTAATATAACAACGATAGCACATGGCAAAACTAATAAACAACATTAGATTGAAATATATATAACGGATCGATATACAAACATACCAGCAATCCAAACAGCTCTAAGTGTTGTTGATTTAGATTGACCTCCGTGATGAGAAGTAGTTGCATTTTGTCCTCCACCTAATTGTTGAGAAATATTTGGGCCAAGAAAAACATTGCCTCTGGTAATTAACTTGACCATGGATGGAAATTTGGGAAGTCGTCCAGATAGGCTATTATTGTAAACATCAAGAAGTTGAAGTTGAGGCAAAGTTGTAAGAGCGTCTGGTATTGAACCGGTTAGATTATTGTTCGCAAGTGTCAAGTTTACTAAACTTGTTAATTTGGAAAATGCCGGAGAGATAGTTCCTATTAATTGTTGATTTCGCAAATCAACACTCACAATTTTTCCTCTTTTACACCTAAACAATACCCCATCAGAACAAGCATGTTTCTCTTTACTAAACAAAACACCGGGATACTCAAACGCTTCAAAAATTTCAAGCAAAATCGTAACCTGAGGATCACAAGGTCCAATATTGGTTCGACAAAAGCTATTTCCCTCCCAATTTGCCTTAACACCCTTGTGAAATACAGGTATCGGTCCACTAAGAATATTGTTGGCCAAGGAGATGTTTTTCAAGCTAGAAAGAGCGAGCAAGGAAGGCGGAACCAAACCTCTAAAGAAATTTGTGTTAAGCTGAAGATCAAACAAATGAGAACAATTAGACAAGTTAGGTATTGTAGCACTAAAAAAGTTAAATTGCAGCCACGCCTGAGACAAATTAGTCATCGACGATATCACATCAATTGTACCTGTTAACCCATTCCTCTGGTTGTCGAGCCTTAAATACCTTACACCAGATTTCCCAAGAGACGGGGGAAGAGATCCAACCATGTTGTTATTGCAAAGAACAATAGTATGCAAAATAGGAAACCAATTGAACATTTCAGAAGGCAAGGAACCTACGATATTTGTAGCTTCAAGATCGAGGGTGTGCATCAACGAGGAATCACTTAATTCAATAGGGAATGCCCATGGGGAGAGATTCAAGTTATTGCTAAGGTTGAGGGTTTGCAGAGTTAATAGCCTTGAAAAAGGCTCATCTAAGATGTGGGTGAAGTTATTGTGACCTAAGTGCACGGTTTTGAGCGCGAAGAGGAAAGACAAACTAGGTAGAGGACCGGTGAGTGAATTGTTGTGGAGATCAATGTGGGTGAGATTAGTGAGAAGGCCAATATTGGAAGGGATTGTCCCATTGAGCTCGCTCGATGGGAGTATGATGGCAACAACTCGATCAAATTCACAAACAATGCCGTTCCATTTGCAGAAATGAATATCATGAGACCAGCCCAAGGGAGTTGGGGTCAATGATTCCATAAGTTCAGACATGTAATCTGCATCTTCATCTTCTGCATTAATAATGGCAACGGTAACGATGAATAAAAAGATGTAAAAATAGTACAAAATAGATCGTTGGGGTAATATTATTGTCTTCATACTAACTAGTAACAGAGTAAGTAATTCTGTTTCTGTATATTGATAGATAGGTAGATAGATGATGCATGAATTGAGATTAAAATTGAATGAAGAATATGTAACCGACAACAATCAATTATTTTAAATTAAATTACCTCCCAAGTGTGTACGCGTGACAATCTCGTCAAATAAGGCGCGCCACTTTTTTACTTCATTAGTTTTTCTTTTTAAATGTATATTTAAAAAATTGCCTCTCAAGTTTTAATCTCATTCAACAATTACATACTAGTATCTTATTTTAAAGTTATGCTAACATGTGATGTTAAAATACAATTTAAAATATCAAATGTTAGTTAATTTAATAGTGATTGACACTGAGTTGAGCTTGGTAGAGAGAATTGCAGTTCAATCCCTTGCAACTATATTTGGAAGGGAGTTTGAACCACTTGATATCAAAAGAACTGATTCCGAATCAAATTAAACTAATGGTGAAAAAAATACAACTTAAAATAAATAAATAAATATAAACACTTAAAGTTAAAAAAGTTTTTTTGTTTTTTGAAGAAGCGTTAATGTTAAAAAAGTTTTTTGGTCGAAGTCAGGATATCCATCGTAGAACATATGACTATTCCCTAACCCTAACCCTAACATATGACTATTCCCTCGCTAGATTAGAGGCACCTCAGAGGATGGGATAGCTGGCATAGAGATTTAAAGTTGCTCCGTACCCAAAGTGATGATCGAATCTCAGACTTTTAATTAAGAAAAAATAAACTCCAACCGCTCAACCACACCATTTAACTTTAATGTTAAAAAATTTGAATGCATATGTTTCAAAAATATATTTTTATATTTATCTTCTTAATATATAATTTTTTTATTGGTTATTTGTTCTTAACATATATTCTAAAGATATGTTGACATTTTATTTTATTTTAATTTAAATTAACTAGTTAAGAATAGAGAAAAAGAAAAATTAGTTAAGAAAAAAGTGATTAACTTTACTTGACTCAAAAAAAGATAAAAGTGAATACTCCCTCCGTCCCAAAACTATTGTCCTTTTAGTATTTTAGTTTTGTCCCAAAATTATAGTCCTTTTCGCAAACCAATGTAAAGTTAATGTTAGTTTATCAATTGTACCCTTACAAAAGTTAAAGTATTAATTAAATATATTTTCTCTTTCTTAATAAAGTAAGGGTAAAATAGACTTAACTTATCAATCTTTATTGTTTCTTAATCCACGTGCATAACTCTAAAAGGACAATAGTTTTGGGACGGAGGGAGTACCATTTAGCATGTGAAACTCTCATTTCTTATTTTATTTTCTTTTTGGCTCGTGAGACTTTCTGTCCGTAATACTTGTTGGTGCACTCTTTAAAATTTTAAATACTAATAAGTTTTTAAAAAGAAATTGGAAATTTGTAAAGGTAATATATTGAAAATTGTAGTGTTTAATTTTTTGAATAAAAAATTTCTTTAAATTGAATGTTTAAAGAGTGCCGGAGACACTAACAATGCAAGACTCTATAATAATATTTTACATGAAATAATTTGCTTCCATGTTAAATTATTAATGATTACTTTTTACTGCATGATATGATTTGAGTTTGTTAATCTTTTGAGTTTTTTTCTATTATAATCTTTGAAAAATATTTTTTTTGAGTTAGCATTTGACCTTCTTTGTGAAATAAATTAGATGTGAAAAGCATCAATTACCATTTTAATTTGTGTTTCTTTCAAAAGTTATTTTGAAAAGTTTTATCTTCATAGACACCGGTTTATACATAAGATTTAATTTGTGTTTATAAGAGGATAAATGCTTAAAGATAGTGGATCAATACGTCTTAGATAGTGTATTTAATTTACTGTTTTGCAGGTCATTCATAGTTTCTGAATTCATGGTTGATCGCTTTATGATTGTCGACGTTAATGAAGATATGTTTCTATGATAATCTCTTCTTATCATTATTATTGGTGTGATTTTTTTTTTTTCGACAAACAAAAACTTAATGCATTTGATTATTCACCAAAGACAAAATACAAGAAGGTAACAAATCAAAGGTACATCGACTAGGCCAAGAAATGGCCGTCTGTTTACACTGATTTTTGGTAAACAACTGCTAGTTTGCAATGCTTGAGAGATCAACTAGAGAATCTCGGGACATGTTTGTGCATTTATTGTTCAAGTTTGAAAATGACAATGTTCATTAATGTAAATGAACAAGTTTGTTTGTAAAAAGTAAATGAAATGAAAATAAATAACTTGAATGACCAGAAAAGTAAAAATACTCAAAATGAGTACGTATTTGACAAGAAAAAGTAAATGATTCAATGAATTAAAATGCAAGTAATGTAAATGAAAACAAGTAAATTGCATGAAATGATAAATTGCATTGAATTAATAAACATTGATCACAAGAACATACATTGTTTTCCTTGTATACTCGTTTCTCTCGAACGCTGGGTACTTTGAGTGTTTAAGGGATTTTCAGTATGTGAATTTGTGATAGAAATTACATCAAATGAACTACTATTTATAGATAAAATCTAATGCTATCTAATAACGACTAAATAATATCCATTTGACAAGTGTCTTGCCACCTATTCTTCATTCTTGAATGCCAATAGTTGCAAAGTTTGAATGAAGAGTTGCAATGGTTTGAAATTTGAATCTTCAGAAATGCTGAAAATGCGCTAAGTCTTTAAACAATCTTCGAATTCGAATGATCCTTGACAGTTACTCGAAACGTTGATGTTTCGAACCAAATCTTGATTTGCTTCTTGGACTTGTAAATATTTTCCATCTTCTGAAATCCTTGAATATTCCCTAATGAGAACATTATCTATATTAAATATATTACTTTTGACCTTTATTATATTATTTAATGACTTGGAAACATTAATTTCCATAATTAAAAGGTCCAGTAATTATATTCAAAGAATAGTTAGGGCATATTTTGACTTAACCAAAATATGGGCTAACAAATTGCCCCCAAAAAATGCCAAATTCGAATCGAATCGAATGAGTGGAGAACTTGGCGTTTTTTATTCCACATTAATGGCATGTTGATAACTCTGAGGATAATGGTTTATGGAAGACCAATTTTTCCTTGATTTCAATCAATTTATTCAAGTTTTCTGGAGAAACTTTGTAACCTGAAGCTATTTGAGCCAAGTCATTAGCTTCTTGATTCTGCAATCTAGGAATATGTTCAAATTCCACTGATTCGAATCGATCCAGTAAGGTACTAGCAATCACAAAATACTTAGCCAAATGTTCTTTAATACATTTGTATTCTTTTGTTAACTGCTTGATCACTAATTCTGAATCACCTCTAACAATAATATTTCTTGCCCCCAAGTCAATTAAAAGGGCAAGACCTGCAATCAAGGCTTCATATTCAGCCTCATTGTTGGAACAAAACCCATTGATTTTATAATTAAACTTAGTAGGAATTTGGATTGGAGAAATTATCAAAATCCCAATTCCAGTTCCATGTTTATGTTTGGAACCATCGAAATACAAAATCCATGGCTGGGTTTCTACATAACTTAGTGGCATTTCAATTACTGCATGATCAACAAGGAAATCTGCCACTATTTGACCCTTTCTATCTCTTAAGGGTTTATAGGTCAGTGAGTATTCAGTTAGAGCCAAAGCCCATTTACCAATTCTACTATGTAAAATAGGTTTCAGAAGCATATGTTTAATAATATCAAAATGAGAATAAACATAAACTTCAATAGGCTTTATATAATGCTTAAGTTTGATACAAGAAAAATATAAACACAAACATAATTTTTCTAAAGCACTATATCTAGTTTCAGCATCATTTAATACTCTACTTAAATAATATATAGCTTTTTCAACACCATCTTCATCTTCTTGGGCAAGCATGCTACCAATAGTTGAATCAGATGCTGATATATACAACTTCAGTGCCTTGTTTCGAATAGGAGGCATTAGCGTTGGTGGATTAGCCAAGTAAGATTTGATATCTTCAAACGCTTTTTGTTGATCTTGCCCCCAATGAAATTGATCACCCTTTTGCTTTCTAAGTAGTGGAGAGAATGGATGAGCCTTCCCACTTAGATTCGAAATGAATCTTCTCAAAAAGTTGATCTTTCCCAATAGGGATTGAAGTTGTTTGTTTGTCTTTGGAGGCTGAGTTTCCATAATAGCCTTTGTTTTATTTTGATTGATTTCTATGCCTTTCTTATGCACCACAAAACCAAGGAAATCCCCTGCATGTACACCAAAAGCACATTTTAGTGGATTCATTTTTAATCCACATTTTCTCATCCTTTCGAATGATTTTCTAAGATGATTCAAATGATCATCACTAGAAGAGGATTTCACAACAATATCATCAATGTATACTTGCATAAAGGCATCAATAAAGTCATGAAAAATTAAATTCATTGCCCTTTGATATGTGGCACCAGCATTTTTTAGACCAAATGGCATAACAACCCATTCATAAGTCCCCAATGCCCCAGGGCATCTAAATGCTGTTTTAGCCACATCTTCTTCAGCAATGAAAATCTGGTTATAACCAGAATAACCATCAAGCATGCTCAGGTACTCGAACCCTGCTGCTGAATCAACTAGCATTTCTGCTACTGGCATTGGATATTCATCCTTAGGCGTTGCATTATTTAAATCTCTAAAGTCTATGCATACCCTAAGACTACCATTTTTCTTAATAACAGGCACAATATTTGCTAACCATTCAACATACCTTGTAGTTCGAATGAATTTGCTCCTTAGCAGTCTTTCGATCTCACTTTTGATCTTGGATAAGATCTCTGGGTTGAATCTCCTTGGTAACTGCTTGACTGGCTTCTTCCCTGGCTTGAGTGGTAGTCTATGTTCCACCAATTCTCTACTCAATCCTGGCATTTCATTGTAGTCCCAGGCAAAACAATCTTTGTATTCTTTGAGTAGATTAACCAGTTTCTGCTTTAACTCGAAATCAATATTGGCACTTACATATATTGGCCTTTTAATGTGGCCGTCACCAATATCAATTTCTTGCAAAGGGTCTTGGGCTTGCATTTTAGGATTTAAATTTAATGGATCTTTCTCAAATCCTAAGGGTTCATCATCATAAATGCAATCTAGCCTTTGCTCAATCGGCAACATTTTGCCATTGTTTTCATCAATGGTTTCTTCAACCATATTCTGATTTTATCAATGGTTTCTCCAACCATATTTTGTTCGAGTGCGGCCTCCAAAGCCGTTTCAAGCTTTCTCTCGGCAACATATGCCGTTATCTTGGCCCATGCAGAGGGCTCAGACATCGCTTGACTCTTCATCATTGTCCCAACCAGATGGTGGGATTACTCCATCTTCAGGAGGGAATTCTTCAATTACTTCCCTGTCCCAACAGAATCCATGTGTTGGATGGAGCCTCACAGAATGATACACATTATTACTAGTGGCTCCTCGAAAGCCATTATCTCTTTCTCCACAAGGAGAAATTGAAGCTAAGTTTTTATCAAAAGTTTTCTTAGTAATGTGATCCACTTCACATATATAAAAACTTTGATCAGCTTCTATGTTTTCAACTATCTTATCTTCCCTCCAAAGTATTAGCCTTTGGTGAAGGGTGGAGGGCACAGCACCTACCCCATGTATCCACTCCCTTCCTAGGAGCAAGTTGAAACTAGCTTTTGATGGCACAACAATGAACAAAGTTGGCCTTATGGTGCTGCCCACAGCAACATCCATTTGAATGGCACCCATTGACTTGCCACTCTTTCTCTCATAATTCGAGAGAACGATATTATGAGAATGCATATCTGTGTCATACATTCCCAATTTTCTCAGCATAAAATGGGGCATCAAGTTAACTGCAGCACCCCCATCTACTAAGACTTTATTCACACCCACACCACCAACTTTAGCCTTAATGTATAAAGGCTTTAGGTGGTTCCTCATACCCTCATGAGGCCATTCGAATGTGGCCCTTTGTTGCTCTATGCACCCATTATTCATTACATAGAAGCAAACAGGGGTATATTCTTCTAGGTCAGGCTCTTCAAACTCATCTTCAGGGTCAGAAGGTGACCTAACATCATATTCTCGTGGTAAAATGGATACCACGTTAACCAATACATCAAAATCTGGTTCAGAACCAGACTCGAGTAAATCTTCATCAGCCATATCATCTTCCATGTTATCATTAGGAAGCGATATTCTCTCTTTAACAGGCCTCTTCGAGGAAGAGCCTTGATCAGCAATTAAGGCTTTTTCAGCCTTGTTGGGAACTTGGTTATTATTCCCAGAATTGATGTTGCCCCCAGCATGGGCAACTTTGTTTTTGTTATCCCCAGCATGGATAACTTTATTTGTGTTGCCCCCAGCACGGGCAACTTTGTTGATGTTGCCCCCAGCATGGGCAATTTGTTGAGATTTGCCCCCAGCTAGGGCCATCTCTCTTTCTAACTTCTTTTGGCGTTGATACCTACGCCATTGTGTTCGAGTCATTGGGTTCTTTCCTTTATAATTGTTGTTATAAGAGAACCTTTTGGCTTCAGCATTGTTGCTTGAAGCAGCATGACTTGAGCTCCCAATTTCCATCTTCCTTTTCTGGAAGGCTTGGTGTTGGCCAGATGACCATTGATTGATTGGGATCTTATTGGAAGGAACATATGTTTGCCTCTTCCTTAACCTGTCATGGATGGAAAGGTCTTGCTTTACATATTTTCCTTTGTTTGGTCCAGCAGTAGACCATTTGTTTTTGTTATCCACATAGGGCATACCATTCTTTAGGCCTGCAGTAGCCTCTTTGTCACACACAGCACTGCAACGAGGGCATAGCATGACTTCAGTATTGTTTAGCTTGCACCTATTCAGAAAATCAATCAGTTCCTCTTCAGCCTGAGGATAGACCTTCTGAACCTTCTCTTCATATTCCTTCTCAGTTACAGCTCGAACTGGAGAAGCTTCCATGGCATCCACCATCAAGCATTCGAATGGCTCAACATACGTAGTCTCAGCCACTTGAAGAGGATCAGTATCCACTTTCATTGGAGGCTTGGATTTTTCATCAAATTTCAGCCTTCCCTCACCTAATGCCTTCTGAACAAGATCCCTGAAAACAACACATTGAGAAGTTTTATGACCTAAAAAGTTATGAAATTTGCAATAACCTCTTTTCTTTCTTTGTTCTAATGCAGGAACTTTTAATCCCTTTTGAACAACTATTTGGCCATCAGCAACCAATAAATCAAAAATTTCATCACATTTAGTAACATCAAAGGTGTAGGTTTTTGCAACATATTTATCATTTTTAGGTTCAACTGGATTTTTTCCATTCGAGGGTTTTAATAACTTGCAAGTGTAAGGAGGTCCTGGCTTTAATTCAGCCAAATCTATCTCATTTTCTTCAACCTCTTCACACTCGAACTCGAAGTCATTATCACTCTCATAATGTCCAACATAGGCTATTTTTTCTTTTGATTTATGAAACTTAGAATTTCTAGCCTTTTCACTTTTAAGCCTTTCAACTTGTCTAACTCTATCAGCAAGTTGGGCCATGTCCCTGAGATGTTGAGTATCTAATTTCTTTCGAATTGAGTAGTCAAGGCCACCAGCAGCCATTTCTACTAACTCATGTTCAGGGACTTGAGTAAAGCATCTTGCTTTAAGGAGCCTAAACCTATTGAGATAGTCATCAATAGACTCGGGTGCTTTGCGCCTCACACTTGCTAATTCTTTGAGGCTAATCTTGGTTTGACCCATGTAGAATTGCTCATGGAAAAGTCTTTCCAATTGGGTCCAAGTGTATATAGAATGGGGAGGCAGCGTTGTGAACCAAGTAAAAGCATTCTTGGTTAGAGAATTTGGAAAATATTTCATTCTCAAGCTCTCATTATTTGCTATATCCCCAGCCTCTGTTAGATACCTAGCAATGTGCTCAACTGTGGACTCAGTGGTGTCACCAGCAAACTTAGTGAATTTTGGGGTCTTCATACCCCTAGGTATTTCTGTTTGCAACACAAACTCCGTTAAGGGTGACACAAAATTTGGCCTATGTAGACCTACATTAAGACTATTTTGGGCAAGAATTGCCTCCACTAAATTGGCTAAGTTATTCTGCCCATAATCATTTTGTTGGGCATTTCTCAAAACTTCATCAGCATTTTGGTTTCGATGAACGAGCACCACTTCAGGTTCAACATTTCTTTGTACAGGTTGGTTAACAACTTGTGGTTCTTGTTGCTGACCTCGAGCCTCCTCGATTCGATTGTCAGCAACTTGTCCAGGCCTTGGTCTAGGGGCCTGTAATGGTTGAAGTGGCTGTTGGATGGGCACTTGTGCCCCTCCAAAGAAATCAGCAATTCTACCCATTTGGGTAGCCAGGGTTTGGTAAGTCTGATTTGTATCTCGAATTAATGGGTTAATTATTGTACCCATTTGTTCAGTGAGTAAATTCACCATATCATAATTACTCTCATCCATTTGTTGCCTCATAGATAAAAGTGAATCTGTAGTGAGGGCTGGTTGGTTCATTCGAACTCTAGTATTATTAGAATTTTGCCCTTGTGGAAAGGGAGACCTCACTGTTATCCTATCGGATTGTAATGCAGGGTGTGAATACACATTCTGCATCATGACTGTAGGCATCCCATGTGGATAAGATCTTTGGGACTGATACAAACCCCCTGATTGACTTCGAAAGTCAAATGAAGATCCTGAGAATGGGGGAGGAACCCCACCAATATTTTGTAAAGGCATGCTCGAAATGTTTTCAGCCATTGTGGTTGCAGCATTGGATGTCAATGAGGGCATAGAAGAAGACACAGGAATTGCCTGTGTTGCCCCCACAGATGTTGCATCTGTGGCTGATGTGGTCAGGGCGCTCGAGGCGTCTACATACCCCAATAATGGGTTAACATCATCAGGATCTTGATTGTTTTGGTTGTTGACATTATCATTGTCATTACTATTGTTGTTGTTGTTGTTGTTACTAGTACTAGCGTTAGTGCCTCTAGGTCTCACCATCTCTGGTTTTATCCTACCACTTCTCAATTGCATGCACTAAACAATGTAGATTCTTCGAAAACAACACACACAATTTTCCAAAACAAAAAGAAGAAAATTTTCAGGAAATTTTTAAGAAAACTTTGAAAATACAAACGCACAAAACCAGTCCCACTGGGCGTGCCAATTTGTTTACACTGATTTTTGGTAAACAACCGCTAGTTTGCAATGCTTGAGAGACCAACTAGAGAATCTCGGGACATGTTTGTGCATTTATTGTTCAAGTTTGAAAATGACAATGTTCATTAATGTAAATGAACAAGTTTGTTTGTAAAAAGTAAATGAAATGAAAATAAATAACTTGAATGACCAGAAAAGTAAAAATACTCAAAATGAGTACGTATTTGACAAGAAAAAGTAAATGATTCAATGAATTAAAATGCAAGTAATGTAAATGAAAACAAGTAAATTGCATGAAATGATAAATTGCATTGAATTAATAAGCATTGATCACAAGAACATACATTGTTTTCCTTGTATACTCGTTTCTCTCGAACGCTGGGTACTTTGAGTGTTTAAGGGATTTTCAGTATGTGAATTTGTGATAGAAATTACATCAAATGAACTACTATTTATAGATAAAATCTAATGCTATCTAATAACGACTAAATAATATCCATTTGACAAGTGTCTTGCCACCTATTCTTCATTCTTGAATGCCAATAGTTGCAAAGTTTGAATGAAGAGTTGCAATGGTTTGAAATTTGAATCTTCAGAAATGCTGAAAATGCGCTAAGTCTTTAAACAATCTTCGAATTCGAATGATCCTTGACAGTTACTCGAAACGTTGATGTTTCGAACCAAATCTTGATTTGCTTCTTGGACTTGTAAATATTTTCCATCTTCTGAAATCCTTGAATATTCCCTAATGAGAACATTATCTATATTAAATATATTACTTTTGACCTTTATTATATTATTTAATGACTTGGAAACATTAATTTCCATAATTAAAAGGTCCAGTAATTATATTCAAAGAATAGTTAGGGCATATTTTGACTTAACCAAAATATGGGCTAACACCGTCCTAGCAAGTGTGTGAGCTACCATATTCGCTTGCCGCTTAATAAACTTAACCTCAAAGTTTGGGTTACAAGATAACAGTGTTAATTTGTGAAATAAGAAAACTGAATTCCGAACTACCACTCCGTCTATGATGAATAGCATCTACTACACTTTTAGAATCTGTCTCCATAATAACATTGGTGATGCCTCTATTATTGGTGTGATTATAAGTCTAATTTTTTACAACAGTAAAGCTACATGAAAAAAAAGAAATTATGAGTTAATTTACAAAATTATTTTTGTGTATAATAAAGATAAATTGTAGAATTGAAAGAAGAAAGAAAAACAAATATTTAAGTATATAATAGAAAAAAGAACATTAAACGTGTCATTAATAAATGTAAAAATGACGTATATTTTAACACAATATATTTTGGTACAGTAACTATAAAGTGAACAAAGGAAGCGACACATCTTTGAATCCCTTCACTCTCGTTAACAATCAGAGCTTCACCTCTTTCCCCTGTTAATTTTTTAGGGATTTTAGTGTTTGGTATAAGAAAGAGACCATGGTTTAAATATTTTCCATACACAATTTGGTGTTATCGGTAACAAGTTTTGCATTGCAAGCTGCCACTGTTGCATCTATCTGTGTGTGTGTGTACCGTGTAATGTTCTTTTTTAGTGCATATTAATGTTTCAAAAATCTGAGTTTCATTTTGTTTTCTGCAGATTATCTTTGAATTCAGAAAACGTTTTTTCAATGCTAAGTCTTAAACCAAATGATACTGCACTTACAAAAGATCGGTTCCTTGTGTGTGAGATTAATTAGAAGCTGTGAAAAGCATCACCTAATTACAAGCAGATTTCTGTAAGTCATCCATCAAGTACTAATTTAATTTCTGTTTATTTTCTAGGTTTATATACGAGAAGCATATGTTGGTAGTTTAGTGCCAATAATTCAACAAAACGATTACTAAAATTGCATGACAGGACTGACCCAGAACCAGATTAAACAGACGGTGAAAATAAAAAAATTACCTTTAACAGGTTGTTCAACTAATAATTTGATTTATAGATAGAACAATTATTTTGATTCTGTAATAGAATTTGTTTTATACAAATCGCATGAAGACATATTCGACACTTCTAGTGGTGGCCTTTTGGGAGAAGATAAGACGGGTTTTGGAGGATATGGCACTGACGAAAGTGGTCCTAGTAGCATTTCTATTACTTTATTCATCTGCGGTCTATCTGATGGCTTCGTTTGAATGCACCATAGACTTACCATAATAATCTTTCTAACCATATCATTTTCTTCGTCTAAAATTGTCAAACAATTTAAAAGAGTAATTTCTTGCTCAAGATACTTATAAATCCAGTCTGGAAAGTACATTTCAGAAGTACTTGACCCACCAGTGTAGTAGTTCTTTCTTATTCCAATCATTTCAAGAATCAACATGCCATAACTGTATACATCAGATTTGTAAGAAACTCCACCAAATGCTCTACTATATACTTTTGGGGCCATATATCCCGCAGTACCTATTGTCCCGAGTATAGACACAACACTATCATTCCTCTGGCATATTTTAGCTAGTCCGAAATCAGAGATTTTCGGGCAAAATTTTTCATCCAAAAGAATATTTTGGGGTTTGATATCAAGATGTAAAATTCTTGAAATACATCCATGATGCAAGTACTCTAGTCCACGAGCAATGCCAATTGTAATTTGGTACATTGTGTTCCAATCCAAACTACAAATAGCATCAGGAAATCCACTCTTATGGATAAATTTATCCAATGATCCCTTTGACATGAATTCATATATTAGTACTCTTTTGCTCCCCTCATAGCAAAAGCCTAAAAGTGATACAATGTTCATGTGATGTTCTACTAATGCTAGCAACTTCATTTATGAATTCTTCTCCGTTTCCCTTTAACTCGTTTAGTACTGTCACTGCCACTTGACGACCGTCAGATAAACTTGCTTTGTACACAACACCATATCCTCCTTGGCCTAATTTATCTCGGAACGAGTTTGTGATCTTTTTTACTTCTGTATAACTATATCTTCTTGGCATTGATAAATTATATCTTTGCATGAAAACCTCTACATTCTGGTCAACAACTTTTCTTCTTTTTCTGATAATACTCATTTGCTTTCTACCTATACCCTTTTTAAAGTGACAACTAATCATAATAATAAAGAACATGATTATTCCGAACCCAGCAACTAAAGCTCCTGAATTTATACAAAGAACAAAGATATGATTTACATCATTTGTTTTAGAATATAAAAGAGAGATTAATGCCACCATAATGTGGGATGAGAAACACTGATATCATAGAAATTTTTGTTTTTTATTCTTACCTATCACAATAATCTTCGAGTTCCGCTTTGAACCTACAATTCAAAAACCAAATTAGGCAGAACTAATTTTAACAATCATGAAACGTAAATAGGAGTTGGAGAAAGTAATATTATTCACCATTGCTCGAGGATGAGGCCTTTTGTGAACCACATGTGTCTCTATAAGTTCCATCTTTGCAGAAACATCTGAATTCAGTTCCTCCGTCATTCCCACACACACCACCGGAACCAAAGCACCCCTGACACTCTCCATAATTTCCTGTCCACTTCAAATCAAAACCGTCTTTTAATGCATCCTTTAATCCATTTCCAGATACAAGTTGTGCAGCAAGGGTTCCCAAAATCGGAATCACAACCATAACACTCGGAGTACATATGCCCGAAGCAGCATAAACAACGGTATACACAACATATTTACCATCACCACAGTCAACTCTACCAAACAGATTCTGTGAATTTGGAGCTGCGTCGCAGTTGTATAACAATGTAACAATAGAAACATCACCGTTATACCGTTGAAACAAAGTGTTATCAAATGTGCTGTTCTTGTAATTGTTATTTACAGCACAAACATTACCACTCGAGTAATCGTCCCTTGCAACGGTGAGTTTCTGTGTTGTATTGTCCCAATCAAGAATACGGTATTTGGTGTTATTGATTGTTACCTTTGGAACACTTCCTTCGCATGTGAGCTCTGTGTTAGGATCAGCCGCGACACTACCACAATATTGTTCTCGGTTTCCTCCCCAGAACGGATACTTGAGGTTTGTAATATTGCTTTTGCACTTAAAAGCATTCGTGCAGTTCGTGTATTGTGTATCGTCTTCGCATAGACATGTTGGAATATTGATGATTGAAATCATCAAAAGTGTGAAAGAGAAAAATAAAATAATGGAAGAAGAATGATGAAGAAGAGGTTTCATTCTTGCTCTAGAACAAAGAAGTACTACTACTACTACTGGAACAAGTTTGAGTAATAGGATTGGTTTAGGTGAGATAAACATAAAATCTTGATCTACTCAGCTTAAAATAAAACTACTAAAAATGAGAGTTGATTCAACTCCTCTTTCACTTTCATGTTTCTTTCTTTTTATGAAAATTCACTTTCATGTTTCAATGCATCATAGTTTTCGCACTTGGTGAAGTTTCTAGGAAACTTCAGTGTAGAATTTAATACATTAATTAATTTACTATTTTAGTCAGGACTGATGATAGTTAGTTTTTGTTTAACTTTTTTTAGATTAATGAGGTTTGAATTCATCAAATCATACGAGGGCTAATATAAAGGATTCAATAGATGTTTAAATATCAACACTTTTTAAAGAATGAATTGGTTGTAGAAGACTTTTTCATCTAAAACAACCATAAACTTGTTATAATATAATCAACAATATAAGATGTTTAATTTTTATGCAGGTCATTATCATGACATGTAAGATCTTTAATACCATTGATCGCTAGTATTTTAGTCACTACAGTCATAAAAAAAATTTGTTTTGAAGTTACACAAAATGATTACTGAATTACAATTATTTCATTTTGGCAGATTGTCGAACTGATAATTTGATTTATAGAAAGTACAAACAATTATTTTGATACTGTAATTGAATTTGTCTCATACAAATCAGATGAAGACATATCTGACTCTTGTAGTGGTGGCCTTTCGGGAGAAAATAAGACAGGTTTCGGAGGATAGGACACTGATGAAAGTGGTCCTAGTAGCATTTCGATTACCTTATTCATTGGTGGTCTATCAGATGGCTTCGTTTGAATGCACCATAGACTCACCAAAGTAATCTTTCTAACCATATCATTTTCTTCCTCTGAGAGTGTCAAACTGTTTAAAAGAGGATCATCTTGTTCAAGATCCTTATAAATCCAATCTGGGAAGTACATTTCAGAAGTACACGATCCTCCAGTATCATAGTTCTTTCTTCCTCCGATCATTTCAAGAATCAACATGCCATAACTGTACACATCAGATTTGTAAGAAACGCCGCCAAATGCTCTACTATATACTTCTGGTGCCATATATCCTGCAGTACCTCTTGTCCCCAGTATTGACACGATACTATCCTTCTTTTGACATATTTTAGCTAGTCCAAAATCAGATATTTTTGGACAAAATTCTTCATCCAAAAGAATATTTTGTGGTTTGATATCAAGATGCAAAATCCTAGAATTACATCCTTGATGCAAGTACTCAAGCCCTCTAGCAATGCCAATTGCAATTTGGAACAATGTATTCCAATCAAAATCACAAATAGCATTTGGAAATTTGTTTTTATAAATGAACTTATCCAATGATCCTTTGGGCATGAATTCATATATTAGTGCTCTTTTGTTCACCTCATAACAAAAGCCTAAAAGTGACACAACATTCATGTGTGATGTTCTACTGATGCTAGCAACTTCATTTATGAATTCTTCTCCATTTCCCTTTGACTCGTTTATTACTTTCACCGCCACTAGACGGCCATCAGATAAATTTGCTTTGTACACAATACCATATCCTCCTTGGCCTAATTTATCTCGGAATGAGTTTGTGATCCTTTTTATTTCTGTATAACTATATCTTCTTGGCATCGATAAATTATAACTTCGCATGAAAACCTCCACATTATGGTCAACAAGTTTTCTTCGTTTTCTGAAAATATTTAGTGGGATAAGGCTTAGCTGTTGTTCTTGTTGTCGTCTTCTTGTACCCCTTTTAAGACGACAACTAATCAAAATAATAATGAACACAGCGACTGCAAATCCAGCAACTGAAGCACCTGAATTTATGCAAAGAACAGATACAAAAGCTATATCAGTTTTTATTTTAGAAAATAATTTAATGCCACCATAATGTGGGAAACATTGATATTAGAAAGTGATATTGTTGATTAATCTTACCTATAAGCACCAAGTTCTCTGAACCTACAATTCAAAAATTCAATCAGATAGAAGTTATAATAATCATGCTCAGTCGCTCATGTATTATATGGATGAGGCTTATTTTCTTATCGCTTTGTAGTATATAGTTGGAGACGAGTTAGATTTAGTTGGAGTAGGTTATTGTTAGTTACAACTTGTTACTGGTATTAATTTAAAGTTAGTTAAGATTTGTTAACTTAGTTAGAATTATTTATAAGGTGTAATCAACACTCCTTGTAATACTTTTTTCTCATCTATTAATTCTAAATAATGAATCATTTTCTCAATTTATTTTTCTCTTTCTTATGCTCTACTCTATATGCTTCTAAACACAGAAGAAATACTTCAACCTTTGGACAATTCACAACCTATAAGAAAAATGTACTACTCAAGCTAATATATAAAGTAGTATGACTTGGGGTACTAACTAATAAAAAAATATATGAGAATTTTGATGTCTGATAATTAACTTCTCAAGTTACTCAAACCATTTGGGGCCAGTATAAGTTGCAATATTACAAGTTACAACAATTAGTTGTATGAGCTCCATCTTTGCAGAAACATCTGAATTTTCCTCCATCATTCCCACACGCTCCACCAGAACCGATGCACCCCTGGCAGTCTCCATAATTTCCAGTCCACTTCTAATCAAAACCACCTTGTAATGCTTTGTTTATATCATTTTGACTTGCTAGGTTTCGGTTACTGAAGTCGGAAACTCAATAATAAGAGTTGGAGTACATGTGATCAAACTAGGATTCACAGTGTAGACAACTTTAGTTTCACCGCAGGTTTCACTATAAACCATATTGATTAGATTTGTATTACAATTGTATAACAGAGTTAGGTTAGTAGCAGCAGAACCACTAACATCGCGTTGAAACTGAGTATTATCGAATGTACTGTTCTTATAATCGTCACTCACAGCACAAATACCATTCCAGTAATCGTCTCTCCCAACTGTCAGTTTCTCTGTTGAATCATCCCAATCAACAATACGATATGTGACGAAACTTATTGTTATCTTTAGGTAATTGTCTTCGCATGTGAGCTTCATATTAGGATCATCAGAAAAACCACAATAACTTTTTCTGTTTTCTCCCCAGATTCAGAATGGATACTTGAGCTCAGGGACGTATGCAGACTTTTCATACTAGTGTGGCCAAATATTAAAGAACTACAAATGAGTTTTTTTTTTGTTGACACAACCGAGTTTTTCTTGCAATTCGTGAATCGGTCATAATCGTCACACACACACGTTGGAATATTGATGATTAAGATCGTCAAAAGTGCAATGGCATAAAAGAAAAGAAGAATGGAAGAAGAATGATGAAACAGAAATAGAGGTTTCATTCTTGCGGTAGAACAGAGAAGTAATAGTGGAACTAGTGTGAATATTAAGATTGGTTTTGGTCATATAAAGATAAATAATTTAGTTAATCAGCTTAAAATTGATAATAGCTGGAGTTGATTCATTCAACTCTCCTTTCACTTTCAAGTTTACCTTGAATGCATGATAATTTCCACACTTTGTGATGTTTCTGCGAAACTTGATCGAAAGTCCAAACTATCAAACAAACCACTACAGTACAAATTGTACAATGTAGAATTTTATGCATGACGAACTTAGTTTCAGTCGTAGTATTTTAGTCAAAATTTACTATATGCTATTCTCATCCCACATTAAGAGGGTTATATTTGATTATTCCACAAGAAACAAAAATGAAATGAAGACAATTATTAAATTTGTTGTTTTTTGAATCTAGAAATTCGGTTTTGAAGATATAATGTCACGCAGAAATTATATAACACCAACCACAAAATCCCCACGATAAAACAACTCAGTTCAAACTAATACCGAATAATAAAAATTGGTCGAAAATTACACTCTATATGGTATAAATGACGATGAGAAAGAACTGAGTTCGTTTATAATGTAAACAAATTAAATTAAATGTTCATATTAGATTATCATTAACAAAAAAAGTGAAATTAGTAAAAATCTTTGACATACCTTTAGATGGAGATTCTTGAAACTGTGGAGGTGCACTAGAACAAGTTTGATCTCTGCAGTAGCAGGTTGTTTGCTTTGAAGTCCAGGTATAACCACAAAATCCACCTCCTTTTTGGCACTTCACACAATCATCAATACCAGCTATCCATCTCACCACAAATCCATCACTCATTGCACTTTCTATTTTAGCGAAATCACTAACACCAAACAACGATTTAAAAACCGGAACAGTCATATTTTCTTGGCATGAAATAGCTTGAGAACCAATATTAGAACCAAACCAAGCATAAACATAATCCTTTGAAGGACATGGAAAGCGTATGCTAGGCGAAGTGAAAGAAATTGAAGGTGGACAACCATAGAAGAATGTAAGATTAATGTAATTAGAACCATAAACCAAGAGATCAGTGTCTAATGTTGTGCTGACATGTTTTTGTGGACATAGTCCTTCTTGTAAATAGTCCTCTCTGATGATTCTCAAAGTTTGTGAATTAGGATTGACCTCCAAAACCTGATACTTGACATCATTGATTGTTATGTAACTGGTGTTGTTTATGCAAATCAGATTCAACAAAGGGTAGCCACACTCTTTTGGTCGATTCTCTCCCCAGAATGGAAAACCAATTTGTTTTATATTTCCACAACTAATTAGATTCTCACAACCTTCATTGGAGCTCAAATATAAAGGTATCTGAATCAGTTTCAAGAGGATTATGAATTGAATAATATGGAGGATAATAAGTAAGGAAGGCATTCTGAGACAGCAAAGAACCAAAATTTCTGCAATAACAATGTTAAATATGCAGAGAATATAAGATTCAAATGAAGTGTGTAATACAAAATGTCAAAATATGCATTTAAGAAAATTCAGTGATGTAGTTGACTTGACTTGACTTAAGTTCACTACTCCCTCCTTCCCAAAATATAGGAGAAAATAAAAAAATCATACTTATTAAGAAAACTAAATTATGAAAATTTGAAACTGTGGGATTTTTCTTGAAATAAGTTGCATAGGAATATATAAAAACATTTTTTATTGATTGTTGTTTGTTGATAAAAGAAGAGAGAAGGAAAAATAAATGCAATTTGTATTTAATTTTATGAGAATAAGTAAAATTAATATTTGGAAAACATAAATGTTTAGTTTTTTCCCTTACATTTTGGGACAAAAAAAAAGGTGTTTTTTTTCCTTATATTTTGGGACGGTGATGACTCACTATTTGTGAGGAATTTAGGCATTTATTCATGAGTTATTTCTTGCCAATATAGTGATCAAACCATGTTTTAATGCAATTTCATTAGTTTTGAGTCTAGAATTATGTAATAAGAATAATTATGTAATTTTGATGAAAAAGAGTTACTTTAGAGGCAACTTATGTCAAGACATGTTATTTGGTCTTGGATCATCATCAAAGGCATCTACTGTCAAGATATTATGCTCCGTACAAGTCAAACAAGTCAAGCCGTTACAAACAAATGAGGGAACATAGTACAGCTTTGTGAAAGACATCTTTTAAGGATAAGGATGACCGCTGGCTTGCCAGCTGTCAGCATCACCAATGATTGTACTATGATTAAGTGGTCCTTGCAAATGGAATATCCTTTATTCCTTGGGCCTTTGGTCATCATTTAAGGTTGCACCCGTCCAAGAAGGATATGCATATAAAACACGTCCCTAAACCTAAAAATTGTGTGCTTGAAAATTATAGAATAGATCTGAGAAGAAGAAGAAGAGATGCTGCGCCGTCTGAGCTACTTAGTCGCAGGAGGCGACCGGTGATAACGAGAGGCACGACAGTGTTTGTAGGAGTATCTATTGTTTTGTAATGGGTATCACTACTTTACTAGTTATCATTGTTGTTGTTTCTATGCTCACTTTGAGCTAAACTCTTTGTAGTTGAGATTATGTGAAGTTTAAAATAATTAATGAAGTATTTATGTGAATGATAATTGTTATTGTGTCATCTTTAACTTTATGTTTTTAAGAAAATATATTTATTTCTTTGACTGATCAACTTAGATTTAAATACAAGTTGCATGTTATGAGACATCTAGCATGTTAATGAAAATAATAAAGTTAATCAGGTCAAGTGAGTTATAGACATATATTCTCTACCTTTTTTTATGGATAAGTTAAGGGCCTTAGTGAGATACCAAACAAGCAATTGCGTTTCTGAACTCTAATGGGATTAAGAGTGACATAGACATATGATTCGCCTCATAGACTATTTTAATATCTAACGTTGTAGACATACATCATAAGGCAAGCTTGCTCACAGATGGCACGATAATAGTTATCATTCATCATGCTTCGTTCATGCATTAAATGGATCATGATCTCAACTACCCTTTTATTCTTGTTTTCAACCATTAGTTTACTTAATTGCTATTTTATTTATTGTGTTAAAAACCATCTATGTTTTGTTACCATTACAATAGACTAAACACACTTTTGAATGAATTTGGAATGTATAACCCTTAGACTATTCCCTGTGGGTTCGACACACTTTTTACTTATTAATTGTTATAGTGGACTGTGTATACTTGCACATGTTATTCACAAGACAACATATGGAGGGAGTATTTAATTACTCTCTCCGTCTCATTATATAAGCACCCTTGACTAATATCACGCTTATTAAGAAATGTTGATAATGTAATTATTGTGTCTAGTTTGTGTGTAAAATTAACCAAATTATCTTTTGTTTGTATGTGTAGAAATTTGACTTTTTGTATTCCAATACAACTTAGTAGTAATAATTAGGGAATGTGTAGAAAAAAAGTAATAAATGCATCTAATAATTTGCAAATGGACTTATATTTCGGGACTAAACTTTTTTTGAAAGGGTTCTTATAATTTGGGACGAGAGAGTAATTAGAATAAGATCAGCTAGTTTCCCTAGATAATTGATTCTTTGTGGGTGTAGAAAATAATAACCGAATGCTATTGTAACACTCGGCGCAATAAAAAAAAGAACCAAATCCATTAATATGCAATGCAAATGTAACATAATGAAGTCGCCACCACATTTTATTTATCTCGTGAGCAGTGGCGACTCCCGGACCCTGGTTCAGGAGGTGCAAAAAAAATTTATGTGTGATTTTATAGATTTTTAATTTTTCTTTTTAATTAACATTTTTAAATTTAAAGTATTATTAACTATTGTTTTGCCGATATAATTTGTAGTTACTTATTGAAGAGATACAAAAATATGAAAAAAATAATAAATAACTAGTAGTATTATAAAAAATGACAAATAATTATTAAAAACAGTAAAATTAATTAATGTTCTTGGTATAGGTAAACAACAATAAAATAATAAAAAACATTCTATTATTAATGGTAAATTTTTTGTATTCAAATATCAATTTAGTGTCATTCAGTCAAGAAAGATTAATTGTCATTACATTTGCAATTTAAACATGAATATAGGATATGATTATGGGAGTATAGGACTACCGTGAGAGAGTATAATGAAAGTATGAAGCTACTTAAACTAAATTAAAAATTAAATATTAGTCAGTTTAGTGGTGATTGACGCTGAATTTAGTAAGAAAGACTGCGGTTCGATCTCCCCAACCGTGTTTGGGAGGAGACTAAAACTACTTAATGTCAGATATTACTCCGAATTCTAAACTACTACTTTACCATCTTCTCTTAGAAACTAGAGAGTAAAATTTTAAAAAATAAATCAAATTAAAAATAGTAAATGAAATTAATTAAATAAATAAACAAGGACAAAATAAATTTGAAATGATAAAAAGTAAGTGACAGTCTCAAACTGTGAGTGCAGAGTGCAATAATAAAAAATCAGGCTGTGCAAAGCTAATTTTCCAATATAATACTATAAGTAAATGTTAAAAGTGAGGGTGTGCATATGCACCCCCTGCGCTCTGCAGCACCGCCCCTGCCCGTGAGGGGAAAGGAAAATAATGACAAAATCGAAAATAGTTGGGTTCAGGAGTTGGTTATATGAGGAGAAGACGCTAACACCCTTCATATCTGTGTACTCGTAGCAAGAAAACAGTTGATTGTTAACTTTGGGACACTTCCTTCGCATGTGAGCTCTGTGTTAGGATCAGCCGCGACACTGCCACAATATTGTTCTCGGTTTCCTCCCCAGAACGGATACTTGAGGTTTGTAATATTGCTTTTGCACTTAAAAGCATTCGTGCAGTTTGTGTATTGGGTATCATCTTCGCATAGACATTTTGGAATATTGATGATTGAAATCATCAAAAGTGTGAAAGAGAAAAATAAAATAATGGAAGAAGAATGATGAAGAAGAGGTGTTGGTAAATAACCGTAACTCACAAAATATAGGAAGAGGAAAATGAAATTTTATTAAATGGAAATCTACTCTTAATACAAAGTTGAAACTGGAAATAAATAACAAAGGCTGAGTAACAAACTCCTAAACTTCAGCCACTACTTTATTAGCTAATAAGTAACTGAAAAAAGTGAAACAAATTCTCCTAAATACTTGGTCAACTAGTGCAGCTAGCTGGAACAACTACTGATACACACGTTTAACACTCCTCCTTGTATCAGTGGTTGGATATTCCAAGTTTCTCCCTAAGCAACTCAAACCTGCTTCTTGGAAGAGCTTTTGTAAAGATATCTGACAGCTGGTCTTCGGTCTTGCAGTACTTCAAACACACAGCTCCATCCTTTTGTACATCTCTAAGAAAAAACAATTTGATACTAAAATGCTTTGTTTTTCCATGAAAGACTGGATTTTTTGAGATGGCTATAGCTGCTTGGTTGTCTACCATTACCTCAATAGTTTCTCTTTGCTCCAAATGCAGATCAGTAAGAATTTTTTTAGCCACAGAGCTTGATTAACAGCTGATGTAGCTGCAATAAATTCAGCCTCAGCTGTTGATTGTGCAACAATTTCTTGTTTTTTTGAACACCAAGAGAATATCCCTGAACCAAAACTAAAACAGTAGCCCGAAGTGCTTTTCATGTCATCTAAAGATCCTGCCCAATCACTATAAGAGTAGCCTTGCAATTTGAAATTTTGTGATTGATAGAACTTGATACCATAATTTATGGTCCCCTTGACATACCTCAACACTCTTTTTGCTGCTTTGAAATGAGATTCTTTAGCACAATTCATAAATCTTGAAAGTACACTCACAGCATACATAACATCTGATCTTGTAGTTGTAAGATACATTAGACAACCGATTAAACTCCTGTAGAGTGTTTCATCCACTTGTTCTGCTTCATCATTCTTGCAAAGTTTCTCCTTTGGACACATAGGAGAGTCGATGCTTTTACAATTCTCCATGTTGAATTTTTTTAACATCTCCTTTGCATACTTTCTTTGACATATGAAGATATCACCATTTTTCTGCTCAACTTCCATACCAAGGAAATAAGACATTTCTCCCAAGTCTGACATCTCAAAGACTTGCTTCATGTCATCCTTGAACTGTTGAATAAGTTCAACATTGCTGCCAGTAACCAAGAGATCATCAACATACAAGGAGATCACCAAAAAATTTGTTTGATCACCTTTGATATATAAAGTGGATTCACTAGGACTTTTAACAAAGCCCAATTTCATTAAGTACTCATCAATCCTACTATACCAAGCTCTCGGGGCTTGTTTCAAACCATACAAGGCTTTCTTTAATAGATAGACCTTATCCTCATGCCCTTTCACCAGAAAACCCTCAGGTTGCTCAATATATATTTCTTCCTCTAGAAATCCATTTAAGAATGCTGATTTGACATCAAGATGGTATATTTTCCATCCTTTTTGTGCCGAAATAGCTAACAACATTCTAATAGTATCTTGCCTTGCAACTGGAGCAAAAGTATCGAAAAAATCTAATCCAAAAATTTGAGCATACCCTTTAACTACTAACCTTGCCTTATTCTTGTTGATTGATCCATCAACATTTAGCTTTGTTCTAAACACCCACTTCACACCTATGACTTTTTTGTGTTCAGGCCTTGTAACAAGTTTCCAAGTCTGATTTTTATCAATCATGGCAAGCTCCTCCTGCATTGCAGCCCTCCATTTAGGATCTTCTTTTGCATCCCAATACCCCGCAGGTTCAAGGACTGCAATATTGCATCTTTGGTAAATATTAGAGAGCAATCTGCTGCCTCTTATTGGCGGATCATCAACTAATTCATCTTGATTTTGCAAAGGATCGGCGACAGGAGGATCACCGACAAACTCATCTTGATTTTGCCAAAGGCTAGCTGCTGGCTTTTTTTCTGCATCATTCCAATTCCACCGTTCATTCTCCATGAAGTGCACATCCCTGCTTATCAAAATTTTCCCTGTGTTAGGTTGGAAAACTCTATAAGCTTTAGACGTTGAGCTATACCCAACAAAGATACCGGGTTCAGCTTTCTTGTCTAGCTTGTCTCTTTTAATTTGCGGAATATAAGTAAAACACAAGCATCCAAATATTTTAAAATTTTTCAGTAAGAGCTTATAACCATACCAAGCTTCAAAAGGGGTCTTCCCATCTACTGCTTTGGTCGGAAGTCTATTAAGCAAAAATACAGCAGTGTTTGCAGCCTCTGCCCAATATTCCTTAGGCAGCCCTTTCTCATGAAGCATGCATCTGACCATTTCCATGATTGTTCTATTCTTTCTCTCACTAACTCCATTTTGTTGAGGCGTGTAAGGAGCCGTAAGTTGATGCTCGATGCCTGCCTCCTCACAAAACATAGTGAATTGTTTTGAAGTGTACTCGGTGCCATTATCAGACCTCAAAACTTGAATCACACAACCACTTTGCTTTTCGATCCAATTCTTGAATCTCCAAAATACTTCTGCAACATCTGATTTGGACTTGAGAAAATAAATCCAGCACATTCTGGTGTAATCATCTATAAAGACGATGTAATATTTGCTCTCATTAAGTGAAGCAGTCCGTTGAGGTCCAGCCAGATCTGTGTGAATCAGTTGTAGTTTCTTTGTAGCTCTCCAGGTTGCTTGTTTGAACGGTAATCTTGCTTGTTTACCATACTGACATACCTTACAGCCTGGTAATTCAGCATCTAACTGAGGCAAGCCTTGAACCAGCTCCTTTCGTTGCATATTCAGTACTGCTGCATGATGAAAATGGCCTAATCTTTTGTGCCATATCTCTGTACTGTTAACAGTAGCTGCATAAGCTGTTTGCTCTTCCTTCATTGGATCAAGTGAGAAACTTTTGCCTCTCATTTTAATGCAAAAAATTTCCTTATCGTTGCCATCTTTAATCAAACATTGCTTGTTTTCAAAGAAGACTTTAAATCCTTTCTCAAGTAATTGACCCACACTTAGCAAATTTTGATCAATCTCAGGTACATACAGAACATCAGAAATTAGCTTTGTACCTGTGCAACTTTCAATGGCTACAGTTCCTTTTCCTTCTACAACAATAAGTTTACCGTTAGCGATTCTGACTTTTGATATTTGTGATCTGTCTAACTCTCTGAATAGTTCTTGATCATGGGTCATGTGACTGGTACAACCACTATCCACTAGCCAACATTCACTTGAGCTACTGCTTGTAAAACATGTTGCTACAAACAGTCGCTCATCCTCTTCTTCCTCTTGTTGATCTACAACTTGAGCTTCATTGTTTTGTTGAAGATTGCTTCTGCAGATTCTCTCGTGATGCCCTAACTTGTTGCACTTTGCACACCTCACATCAGGTCTTCTCCAACATCTGAAAGGAGCGTGACCTGAAATGCCGCAATGCTTGCAAGGAGGAAATTCTCTCCTTTTTTCTCCATTATTATTGTAGCTAGTGTTTGCAGCTGCTTCTTGTTTGTTGAGACTCTTCTTATATTTATTGTCCACGCTATTTTCTCCTTTACTGATTTTCAATTTTGCTTGTAATGCTCCTTCAATCGAACCTTCAGCCCTTATCATTCTTCTTTGTTCTTGGGCCTGCATAGCATTTACAAGTTCTGCCAAGGTAAGTTTTGACAGATCCTTAGTATTTTCTAAGGAAGTGATAGTTGCTTCAAATCTTTCTGGGACGGTCACGAGTATTTTCTGAACTATTCTGGAATCGGAAAATTCAGAACCAAGCAATCTTACTTTGTTAACAATGCTAATAAGTTTATTTGCATACTCTTTAATTGTTTCGGACTCCTTCATTTTCTGCATCTCAAATTCTCTAATCAAGTTCAGCGCTTGCATTCCTCTAATCCTTTCATCTCCTTCATATTCGCTCTTCAAGAAATTCCAGATTTCAAATGCTGATTTGATGGTCATGATTCTACTGAATATTTCTTCAGAGACAGCAGCAAACAAAGAAGCTCTTGCCTTTGACTTTCTTCCTTTCATTTCTCTGTGATTTCTTATCTAAGCCATTGTTGGATTGTTTGGCAAAGGAAAAACTTCGTAGTCCTCCTCAACAGCTTCCCAAAGGTCATTTGCCTCTAGATATGCCTCCATTCTTGCTGCCCAGATATAATAATTTTCTCCATCAAACATAGGTAATGGTAGAGCTCTGGTGTGTGTTTCAGAATCCATCTATTTGATGAATTGAAGGGATGTGTTTAAGCTTTTATGGTGGGTTTCACTCACAAGTCCCTTATAAGAAGAAAGCTCTAGATACCACTTTGTTGGTAAATAACCGTAACTCACAAAATATAGGAAGAGGAAAATGAAATTTTATTAAATGGAAATCTACTCTTAATACAAAGTTGAAACTGGAAATAAATAACAAAGGCTGAGTAACAAACTCCTAAACTTCAGCCACTACTTTATTAGCTAATAAGTAACTGAAAAAAGTGAAACAAATTCTCCTAAATACTTGGTCAACTAGTGCAGCTAGCTGGAACAACTACTGATACACACGTTTAACAAGAGGTTTCATTCTTGCTCTAGAACAAAGTACTACTACTACTACTGGAGCTAGTGTGAGTAATAGGATTGGTTTAGGTGAGATAAACATAAAATCTTGATCTAGTCAGCTTAAAATAAAATTAATAAAAATGAGAGTTGATTCAACTCCTCTTTCACTTTCATGTTTCGTTCTTTTTATAAAAATTCACTTTCATGTTTTCACACTTTGTGAAGTTTCTTACTCTGTGAAGTTTCTAGGAAACTTCAGTGTACAATTTAATACATTAGTTCAATTATTAGTTTAGTCAAGAATGATGATAGTAAGTTTTGTTTATCTTTTTTAGATTAATGAGGTTTGAATTCATCAAATCATACGAGGGGCTCACTATAAAGATTCGATATAGATGTATAACTATCAATGTTTTTTAAAGAATGAATCGGTTGTAGAAGACTTTTTCATCTAAAACAACCATAAACTTATTATATAATCAACAATATATGATGTTAGACAAAATGTTGACTGAAAGAAAAAGATCATAATGTTTAGAGTTCATCAAATTGAGTTCAATAATATTTGTGATGTTGTGTTTACCTTTTTATGTTGATGTTGGGATGAAATCGTGACTTTTTTGGATTGTTCTTTATTCAATGCTTGAGAGAAAATCTAAGGAAAGCTATATTTCTCCACCAATATTAATAATCATTTATAGTAAAAATTAATAATCAATTTAAAATTTAAATATTAGGACAAAAAGAATACTAATGCCAGTGTCCTTCATGTTGTTTAATGCAGAAGCAAATTAATATTTCAAAAATCTGAGTTTCGTGTTGTTTTCTGCAGATTATCTTTGAATTCAGAAACTGATCTTTCAATATGTTAAACCAAATGATACACTTATAATTGATTCCTTCTGCGTGTGTGAAATCAATTAGAAGTTGTGAAAAGCATCGCCTAATTACAAGCTGATTCTGTAAGTCTTTCATTAAGTACCAAGTTAATCTGTGTTTCTTTTGAAAGTTATTTTGAAATTTCTATGATTGAAGAAATAGTAATAGTACTTTGTTGCATTCTTTTGATATCCAACAAAACAATGTGTTGTGCTATTAATCCCTAGTATTTTAGCCACTACAATCATATAAAATTTGTTTTGAAGTTCAACACAATGATTACTAAAATAACATGCCATAACGGTATAACCTGTTATACACAAATTACAATTATTTCATTTTGGCAGATTGTTTAACTAATAATTTGATTTATAGATTGAACAATTATTTCGATACTGTAATGGAATTTGTCTCATACAAATCGGATGAAGACATATCTGACTCTTGTAGTGGTGGCCTTTCGGGAGAAAATAAGACAGGTTTCGGAGGATATGAAACTGATGAAAGTGGTCCTAGTAGCATTTCGATTACTTTATTCATTGGTGGTCTATCGGATGGCTTCGTTTGAATGCACCATAGACTCACCAAAGTAATCTTTCTAACAATATCATTTTCTTCCTCTGAGACTGTCAAACAATTTAAAAGAGTATCATCTTGTTCCAGATCCTTATAAATCCAATCTGGGAAGTACATTTCAGAAGTACATGATCCTCCAGTGTCATAGTTCTTTCTTCCTCCGATTATTTCCAGTATCAACATGCCATAACTGTATACATCAGATTTGTAAGAAACTCCACCAAATGCTCTACTAAATACTTCTGGCGCCATATACCCTATAGTTCCTCTTGCCCCTAGCATTGACACAATACTATCCTTCTTTTGACATATTTTAGCTAGTCCAAAATCAGAGATTTTTGGGCAAAAATCTTCATCCAAAAGAATGTTTTGAGGTTTTATATCGAGATGCAGAATCCGTGAACTACATCCTTGATGCAAGTACTCTAGTCCTCTAGCAATGCCAATTGCAATTTGGAACAATGTGTTCCAATCAAAATCACAAATAGGACTAGGAAATTCACTTTTATAGATAAACCTATCCAATGAGCCTTTGGGCATGAATTCATATATTAGTGCTCTTTTGTTCACCTCATAACAGAAGCCTAAAAGTGACACAACATTCATGTGTGATGTTCTACTAATACTAGCAACTTCATTTATGAATTCTTCTCCGTTTCCCTTTGACTCGCTTATTACTTTAACTGCCACTTGACGGCCATCGGTTAAACTGGCTTTGTACACTACACCATATCCTCCTTGGCCTAATTTATCCCGGAATGAGTTTGTGATCCTTTTTACTTCTGTATAACTATATCTTCTTGGCATAGATAAATTATAACTTCGCATGAAAACCTCGACATTCTGGTCAACAAGATTTCTTCTTTTTCTGAAAATACTTAGTGGGATAAGGCTTAATTGTTGCTGTTGTCTTCTTGTACCCCTTTTAAGATGACAACTTATCGTAATAATAATAATGAACACGGTTACTGCAAATCCTGCAACTGAATTTATGCAAAGAACAAATACATAATTTTCATCAGTTTTCATTTAGAAAAAATTTATGTGGGAAACACTGATATTCGAAAGTGATATAGTTAATTATTCTTACCTACGGCAATCACCAAGACCACTTTTGAACCTACAATTCAAAAATTAAATCAGATAGAACTTATAATAAACATTGCTCAGTCGCTTATGCATTATCTGGAAGAGAAATAGTCATTTATTTTCTATCCCTTTGTAGTACATAGTTGGAGATGAGTTAAAATTAGTTGGGGTTGGTTATTACTGTATTAGTTAGTACAGTAGTTTCAAGTTGTTACTAAATACTAGTATTAATTTAAAGTTAGTTAAGATTTCTTAACTTAGTTAGAATTATTTATAAGGTGTAATCAACACTCATTGCAATCCTTTTTTTCCGCCTATTAATTCTAAATAATTAATCATTTTATCAATTAATTTTTCTCTTTTTGTTATGCTCTACATGCTTCTAAACACAAGAAATACTTCAATATTTAATTTGGACAATACACAACCTACAAAAAAATGTACTAAAGCTAAAATATAAAGTATTACTACATGATTTAGAATTTTAGGGTACTAACTAATAAAAAAAATATATGAAAATTTAGATGACTGATAATTAACTAATCAAGTTACTCAACCCATTAGGGACCTTTAAGTTGCATTAATATTACAACTTAGTTGAAGAAACAAACATAAATAAGAGTTGGGGTAAGTTATATTATTTACTTTTTTTACTTGAGGATGGGGCCAATATTGGTGAACCACAAGTAGTTGCATGAGCTCCATCTTTGCAGAAACATCTGAATACACTTCCTCCATCATTCCCACACGCTCCACCAGAACCGACGCACTGTTGGCAGTCTCCATAATTTCCAGTCCACTTCAAATCAAAACCGCCTTGTAATGCCTGGTTTATATCATTTTGACTTGCTAGATTTGTAGCTTCGGTTACTGAAGTCGGAAACTCAACAATAAGATTTGGAGTACATGTGACCAAACTAGGAATCACAGTGTAGACAACTTTAGTTTCACCGCAGGTTTCACTATAAACCATATTGACTATATTTGTATTACAATTGTATAACAGAGTTAGGTTAGTAGCAGCAGAACCACTAACATCGCGTTGAAACTGACTATTATCGAATGTACTGTTCTTATAACCGTCACTCACAGCACAAATACCATCCCAATAATCGTCTCTGGCAACTGTGAGTTTCTGTGATGAATCATCCCAATCAACAATATGATATGTGACGGTATTTATTGTTATCGTTATGGCACCGTCGTCTTTGCATGTGAGCTTCATATTATGATCATCAGAAACACCACAATAATTTTTTCTATTTTCACCCCAGAATGGATACTTGAGCTTTGACAATTTGCTGCCTCCGCAGGTAAAGGTGTCCTTGCAGTTCGTGTAATGGCCATCATCGTCGCACATACACGTTGGAATATTGATGATTGAGATCATCAAAAGTGCTACGGCATAAAAGAAAAGAAGAATGGAAGAAGAAGGATGAAACAGAAACAAAGGTTTCATTGTTGCGGTAGAACAGAAAAGTGTGAATATTAAGATTGGTTTTGGTCATATAAAGATAAACAATTTATTTAATCAGCTTAAAATTAATAATAGGAGTTGATTCATTCAACTCTCCTTTCACTTTCAAGTTTACTTTGAATGCATTCATGATAATTTCAACACTTTGTGATGTTTCTGCGAAACTTGATCGAAAGTCCAAACTATCAAACCACTAGAGTACAATGTAGAATTTCATGCATGACGAGCTTAGTTTCAGTCGTAGTATTTTAGTCAAAATATACTATATACTATTCTCATCCCATTGAGAGGGTTATATTTGATTATTCCACAAAAAAAAAATGAAATGAACACAATTATTAAATTTGTTGGTTTTTAATTTAGAAATACTAATACACCACACAAGCAAGCTCAGACCTGCCTCTAATTGAGCTGACCAGATGGAGGCGCCTACGGAAAAATAGTTTATAGTTGAAATGTTTGGTAAAATTAACGGCTTGACTGATTTTTAGATATAAAAAATGACATAAAAAATATATGTTTAATTAATATTTAATTGTGTCAATTTTTTTTAATATTTAATTGTTTTAAGTAAGATAATAGGGATAAAGTTGAAAAAAAAAATAAAAAGTTACCAAACAAATCTATTTTTTCATAACGAGCTTATAAGCTCTAAGATGAGCTTATAAGCTCTAAGATATAAGCCATGAGCTCAAAAACGTGTCCACCCAATTAGACCCTATATAAACAATACTAAAGTGTGTGTAGTCTTTTCAACATGGATCTTCTACCAAGTTCTTTCTTCATTTTCATTCAAGTTCCCATAGTATTCATCATTATCATCAATACAGAGTGTCCAAAGTTAGATACTTTAAATCATTAATTTATTTTTTCATTTCAATTTTAATCTCTAAAATTACAAACGTTAGGCACTTTAATCCTTTAAATTGTAGACGTTTGACAATGACATGACAATGAGAAAGAATTCAGTCAATAAACTATAATGTAAACAAATTAAATTGAATGTTCATATTAGATTATCATTAACAAAAAAAGTGAAATTAGTAAATATCTTTAGACATACCTGGGGATGGAGATTGCTGTGGAGGTGCACTGGAACAAATTTGATCTCTGTAGTAGCAGGTTGTTTGCTTTGAAGTTGAGTTATAACCACAAAGTCCACCTCCTTTTTGGCACTTTACACAATCATCTATACCAGCTATCCATCTCACCACAAGGTCTCACTCTCACTGTAAAAAATTCAAATGAAGCTCTGACACTCCTTAGATTAGGCGTGTCCTGGTGTCGGACATGTGTCGTGTCCGACACCGACACTTACAATTACATTGAATTATATTACTTTTTTCAAAAAAAAGTATCCGTGTCGACGTATCAGTGTCTGTGTCCGTGTCAGTGTCTGGGCTTCATAGAAATAGATGTTTAAATATCAACATTTTTAAAGAATGAATCTTTTGTAGAAGACCTTTTCATCTAAAACAACCATAAACTTGTTATTATATAATCTATGATTGAAGAAATAGTAATAGTACTTTGTAGGCTGCAGGTTTCTTCTGAAATCCAACAAACAGTGTACTGTGCAATTCTCTTTTTTAAGCTGTCTATTGCTGCCAACCTCATTCATGATTTTTTATCTGTTTTTTCAATCTGATGGCTTCTAAAGTTGATTACAAAATGACACTCCTAACTAAGAAATCTAAAATCGACATAGTATATGCAGGTCATTCATTATCATGTCATGAGTCATGACATGTAACATTGATCCCTAGTACTTTAGCCACTACAATCATATAAAAGTGGTTTTGAAGTTCAACAAAATGATTACTAAAATTGCATGCCACAACATGTCGTTACACACAAATTACAATTATTTCATTTTGGCACATTGTTTAACTACTAATATAATTTATAGATAGATCAATTATTTTGATACTGTAATTGAATTTGTCTCATACAAATCGGATGAAGACATGTCTGACTCTTGTAGTGGTGGTGGCCTTTCGGGAGAATACAAGACAGGTTTAGGAGGATATGACACTGATGAAAGTGGTCCTAGTAGCATTTCGATTACTTTATTCATTGGCGGTCTATCCGATGGATTCGTTTGAATGCACCATAGACTCACTAAAGTAATCTTTCTAACCATATCATTTTCTTCCTCTGAGACGGTCAAACAATTTAATAGAGTATCTTGTTCAAGATCCTTATAAATCCAATCTGGGAAGTACATGTCAGAAGTATATGATCCTCCAGTGTCGTAGTTCTTTCTTCCTCCAATCATTTCAAGAATCAGCATGCCATAACTGTATACGTCGGATTTGTAAGAAACCCCACCAAATGCTCTATTAAATATTTCTGGTGCCATATATCCTATAGTTCCTCTTGCCCCTAGCATTGACACAATACTATCCTTCTTTTGACATATTTTAGCTAATCCAAAATCAGAGATTTTTGGACAAAAATCATCATCTAAAAGAATGTTTTGGGGTTTGATATCAAGATGCAAAATCCTTGAATTACATCCTTGATGTAGGTACTCTAGTCCTCTAGCAATGCCAATTGCAATTTGGAACAATGTATTCCAATCAAAATCACAAATAGCATTAGGAAATTTGCTATTATAGATGAATTTATCCAATGATCCTTTGGGCATGAATTCGTATATTAGTGCTCTTTTGTTCCCCTCATAACAAAATCCTAAAAGTGACACAATGTTCATGTGTGATGTTCTACTAATGCTAGCAACTTCATTTATGAATTCTTCTCCATTTCCCTTTGACTCATTTATTACTTTCACTGCCACTTGACGACCATCAGATAAACTTGCTTTGTATACAACACCATATCCTCCTTGGCCTAATTTATCTAGGAAGAAGTCTGTCATCCGTTTTAGTTCTGTATAACTATATCTTCTTGGCATGGATAAATTATAACTTCGCATGAAAATCTCCACATTGTCGTCAACAAGTTCTACTCTTTCTTTGATAAAATTTTGTGGGATAAGATTTGATTGTTGTTGGTGTCGTCGTCGTCTGAAATTACTCATTTGTTGTCTATATATACGCCTTTTAAGGTGACAACTAATCATAATGACAAAGAAAACGGTTACTCCAAATGCAGCCGAAGCACCTGAACATATGCAAAGAACAGATAAATAATATTTTTCATCAGCTTCTATTTAGGATGTTTTGTAATACCCCCATAATGTGGGATGAGGAACACTGAACTTAGAAAGTGATAGAGTATTGATTATTATTCTTACCAATCACAAGCCCCCATTTTGAACCTACAATTCAAAAATCAAATTAGATAGAGCTTATAATAATTAATCACGCTCTCATGCATCAGAGAAATAGTCATTTATTTTCTTATTGCTTTGTATTCTTCTAAACAAACAGAAGAAATACTTCAACTTTTGCATAACTTATAAAAAAAACATAATACTCAAGCTAATATATAAAGTAGTATGGTTTAGGGTACTAATAATAAAAAAAAAAACATGCTAATTGATTTTAATGTCTGATAGTTAACTGCTTAAGACTACTCAACCCGTAAGAGGGCTGTAAGTTTCAATGGTACAACTTAATTGATGAAAGAAACATAAATACGAGTTTGAGTAAGTGATATTATTTACTTGAGGTTGGGGCCTTTTCACTTAAGGTTGGGGCCTTTTGTGAACCACATTTAGTTGTATAAGGTCCATCTTTGCAGAAACATCTGAATTCAATTCCTACTTCGTTGCCACACGCTCCACCAGAACCAAGGCACCCTTGACACTCTGCATAATTTTCCGTCCATTGCAAATTAAAACCGCCTTGTAATGCTTGGTCTACATCATTCACAGTTGGAATTTGTGCCGCTTGGTATCCCATGATTGGAATCTCAACAATATCACTTGGAGTACATGTGATCAAACTAGGAGTCAGAGTGTAGACAACGTTAGTTTCACCACAGGTAGCACTATAAACCATATTGGTAAGATTATTTGTATTACAATTGTAAAACAGAGTTAGGTTAGCAGAAGTAGAACCACTAACATCAAGTTGAAACTGAGTATTATCGAATGTACTGTTCTTATAATTCTCACTCCCAGCCACAGCACAAATACTATCCCAGTAATCGTCTCTGGCAACTGTCAGTTTCTGTGATGAATTGTCCCAAGCAACAATACGGTATGTGACAAAGTTTATTGTTATCGTTATGGTACCGCCGTATATGCATGTGAGCTCCAAATCATAATAATCATAATAAGAATAAGAATAATGAGAACCACAATAATTTTCTCTGTTTTCTCCCCAGAACGGATAGTTGAGCTTTGAAATTTTGCTGCCATTGCAGGTAAAATCGTCCTTGCAGTTCGTGTAATGGACATCATTGTCGCACATACACGTTGGAATATTGATGATTGAGATCATCAAAAGTGCTACGGCATAAAAGAAAAGAAGAATGGAAGAAGAATGATGAAACAGAAATAGAGGTTTCATTGTTGCAGTAGAACAGAGAAGTAATAGTGGAACTAGTGTGAATATTAAGATTGGATTTTGGTGAGATAAAGATAAATAATTTATTTAATCAGCTTAAAATTAATAATAGGAGTTGATTCATTCAACTCTCCTTTCACTTTCAAGTTTACTTTGAATGAATGCATGATAATTTCCACACTTTGTGATGTTTCTGCGAAACTTGAGCGAAAGTCGAAAATATCAAACAAACTACTACAGTACAAAGTAGAATTTAATGTATGAGAGCAACTTTATCGGTAGATTCTTAGACTTAAAAAGAGGATAAGAACCAGATCCTTACAAAATTGATAGCGTTGGAGCATGTTTATCCACATATTCTTAGTTTTTATTTTTAAGCAAAAGTCCTTACACAAGTATGTTTCAAACATTGATATTTAGATTAAAATATATTATATTTTTCTCTTTCATTCATTACTAGAAACATCAAATGAAATAGCAGATCTAAACCCCTATTTATACCGCAATCCGCTACGCTACGATGTACCACTATAGTGTCTGTTGCGGCCGCTAATGCAAAACGCGCGCTATATGATATGGTGTAGCGGTAAGGAGGCGCTTCGCTATGCCGCTATAGCGCCCTATCAACAACCATAGAAGAATGTAAGATTAATATAGTTAGAATCATAAACAAAAAGATCAGTGTCTAATGTGGTGCTGACATGTTTTGATGGACATAGTCCTTCTTGCAAATAGTCTTCTCTGATGATTCTCAAAGTTTGTGAAGGAGGATTGACCTCCAAAACTTGATACTTGACATCATTGATTGTTATGTAACTGGTGTTTTTTACGCAAGTGAGATTCAACGAAGGGTAGCCACACTCTTTTGGTCGATTCTCTCTGGAAAACCAATTTTTGTTATATTTCCACAACTAATCACATTCTCACAACCTTCATTAGAGCTCATTTCTAACAATATATGAATCACTTTTCTTAAGACAGTAAATATATGAATCACTTTTCTTATATATTTTGAATTCTAACATACAATACAACCTCTCATTTCTAACAATATTAGAACTTAAAGAATTATGTACTCTTAAGATAGTCAAAGATGTAGATTCTAATATTAACACACAAGTCACAGCTAGATAGTAGATTCCTTGAAGCTTAAACAGATACTAAACCCAATCTTGGCAGAGTACAAGATTGTCATTTCACCTTGTCAACAAAAGCAATGATAACTTACAATTCAAAACAATTGATTGAATGAATCAACATTTTTGTTTTCAAATTATAATGTCAAATAATTTAGCTCTTCAAATGTGTAAAATATCAATTTAATCAGTCATTTAATCAACATTTTAAAGAAGTTTCATGCATATTTTTTTGGTACATCATAGTAGGTCTTTTTATTGATTTGATAAATGATTTTTAAAGAGATAATTTGGTAGAATGATAGAACTATTATTTTCATACTGCAATTGAATTTGTCTCATACAAATCGGATGAAGACTCATCTTCTGACACTTGTAGTGATAGCCTATCGGGAGAAAATAAGACAGGTATTGGAGGATAGGCCACTGATATAAGCGGTCCTAGTAGCATTTCGATTACTTTATTCATCGGTGGTCTGTCTGATGGTTTTGTTTGAATGCACCATAGACTCACCATAGTAATCTTTTTAACCATATCATTTTCTTCCTCTGAGATTGCCAAAATATTTAAAAGAGTATTTTCTTGCTCAAGATCCATATAAATCCAGTCAGGAAAGTACATTTCAGAAGTACAATGTCCTCCAGTGTCGTAGTTCTTTCTTCCTCCGATCATTTCAAGAATCAACATGCCATAACTGTATACATCAGATTTGTAAGAAACTCCACCAAATGCTCTACTATATACTTCTGGCGCCATATATCCTATAGTTCCTCTTGTCCCTAGCATTGACACAATACTATCCTTCTTTTGACATATTTTAGCTAGTCCAAAATCAGAGATTTTTGGGCAAAAATCTTCATCCAAAAGAATGTTTTGAGGTTTGATATCAAGATGCAGAATTCTTGAACTACATCCTTGATGCAAGTACTCTAATCCTCTAGCAATGCCAATTGCAATTTGGAACAGTGTGTTCCAATCAAAATCACAAATAGCACTAGGAGATTCACTTTTATAGATAAACTTATCCAATGAGCCTTTGGGCATGAATTCATATATCAGTGCTCTTTTGTTCACCTCATAACAAAAGCCTAAAAGTGACACAACGTTCATGTGTGATGTTCTACTAATACTAGCAACTTCATTTATGAATTCTTCTCCGTTTCCTTTTGACTCGCTTATTACTTTGACAGCAACTTGACGGCCATCGGTTAAACAAGCTTTGTACACTACACCATATCCTCCTTGGCCTAACTTGTCCCGAAATGAGTTCGTGATCTTTTTTACTTCTGTATAACTATATCTTCTTGGCAAGGATAAATTATAACTTCTCATGAAAACCTCCACATTGTGATCAACAAGATTTCTTCTTTTTCTGAAAATACTCATTGGGATAAGACTTACTTGTTGTTGACTTCTCGTACCCCTTTTAAGATGACAGAAAATCATAATAATAATGATCAAGGCTACTGCAAATCCACCAACTGAAGCACCTGAATTTATTCAAAGCACAGATACATTTAGTAAAAAAATTAATTACACCATAATGTGGGAAACATTGATATTAGAAAGTGATATTGTTAATATTTCTTACCTATGACGATCCCCAAGTTCCGTTCTGAACCTATACAGTTCAAACTTCAAAGATTAAATCAGTTAGAACTTATAACAATCACGCTCATTCGCTATGCATTCTCTGAAAGAGAAATAGTCATATATTTTCTTATCGCTTTGTACTATATAGTTATAGTTACATGTTGTTACTAGTATTAATTCAAAGTTAGTTAAGATTTGTTAACTTAGTTAGAATTATTTATAAGGTGTAATATTACAACTTAGTTGATGGAAAAAACATAAATAGGAGTTTGATCGAGTAAGTAAAATTATTTACCTTTGCTTGAGGATGACGCCTTTTCTGAAGTACATGAAGTTTTATACGGTCCATCTTTGCAGAAACATCTGAATTCACTCCCTCCATCATTCCCACACACACCACCAGAACCAAAGCACCCCGGACAATCTTTATTTCTTGTCCACTTCAAATCAAAACCGCCTCGCAATGCTTTGTTTATATCACTTACATTTGCTAGTTTTGCAGATTCGGTTACCAGAGTCGGAAACTCAACAATAACAGTTGGAGTACATGTGATCGATCCAGGATCAGCAAGCGAGTACACAACTTTAGTTTCACCGCAGGTAGCACTGTAAACATTATTGACTAGTTTATTTGTATTACAATTGTATAACAGAGTTAAGTTAGCAGAAGCAGAACCACTAACATGAGGTTGCAACAGCGTATTATCGAATGTACTGTTCTTATAATTGTTACTCACAGAACAGATACCATTCCAGTAATCGTCTCTGGCAACTGTGAGTTTCAACGATGAATCATCCCAATCAACAATACGATATGTGACGAAATCTAATGTTATTTTTATTGCACTGTCTTTGCATGTGAGCTTGGTATTAGAATTAGAAGAATAACCACAATACTGTGGTCTGTTATCTCCCCAGAATGGATAATGAAGGTGTGAGATTTTGCTTCCTGCGCAAGTAAAAGCGTTACTGCAATTCTTGTATTGGTAATAATCATCACACATACACGTTGGAAGATTGATGATTGAGATTAACAAAAGTGTGAAGGAGAAAAAGGAAAGAATAATGGTAGAAGAATGATGAAACAGAGGTTTCATTGTTGAGCTGGAACAGAGAAGTGTGAATATTAAGATTGGTTTTTGAGTAGATAAATATAAATTATTTTAGTTAGATTAAATTTAATTTAATACTAATAAGAGTGGGTTATTCAATAACCGAAAAGTTATTCAAACCCACTTTTACTTATACATTTAAAGTCAATGAAAGACAATTTCCACACGTTGTGTGATGTTTCTACCAAATTAGGTGGGTTTGCACCCCATCATATCATATTTAATTAATAAAATAAAATATTCAAAATCATCAAAAACAAATCATATTTACAAAAATATACATTTTTTAAGAAATTTTGAAAATGATTCTCTTACAAAAAAATATCCTTAGCGACAAATCAAATGAATTATTTTTTTTGGTACATCAGAATTATTAATGAAACAAATGAATTATTAAAAGCGAATAGAATGCAATTGACTTATTTGTTTATTTTTTTATTTTTTGATAGGCACTTATTTGTTTATTTGTTGAAGTGATAGGAAAAAATATATGATTACTAATTATGTTGAAGTAACATCTATAATTAGTCACCGATTAGATTGTGATTATGAAGTACACGGCCAATAACACAGTTAACACTTAACATTGTTTTATCTAAATTTCAACGATTCAATTAGACGGCAATTAAAGTTTATGCTGTTTATGTAGGCGTTAGCGTCATAGTTATTATATCTAAGTCATAGTCACAAAGTTAGATAGCGATTATGAATAACATGTCAACATTATTTTATCGAAATTTTAATCACCCCATTATATTGTGATTACAAATTATATATATTGTGGTAAGTATTAGTGTCAATATTATCTAATCTAAATTTTAATTATCCAATCATATTGTGATTTATAAATTATGCATGTGTAAGAAGTGAAATTTATCAAGATTAACGATATTATTAATTTTAATAAATTTAAATAATATATTAAATAATTTTTATGAATAATTTATATAATATATTTTTCAATTCAGTAATAACTTTTAAAATTTATATTCATTTACGAAGAACTTGTACACTGTACACTATTGAAGACTTGCACATGGTAAACAAAATCAAAATCTAGACATGCACTTTTTTTTTTATATCTCACATTAGCTCAAATATGATTAACTCGCATTGAAACAATTTAGTGTATGTTTATTTTTAGATAAACTAAAATTAGTTTCAAAATTGTAAAATTAATTTTAATATGTTTAATTTTTTAAAAGTAGAATTAATTTTACCTTCAAAATTAATCTACTTAAAAACTAAAAGTTGTAGTTTCTAGCTCTTAAACTGATTTTTCTATTAAAATTTATTGTTCATTTCATTTTTATTTACATATATTCAAACATAAATCACTTTCAATTTACTTAATATTAATCGGAATCAATTTACTTAAAATCAATTCTTTTACTGTAAAATCAAATATACATTTAATGTATGATTAGACTTGTGGTAAATGATAAAATAGAATGGAATAGAGTAGAATATAAACATGTTCCGATGTTTGAATTTGTAAAAAAATGAATAAAATAAAATAAAATATAATATGATAAAACTCATTTCATCTCATATTATCTAATCCTTCAATTTTTTTTCATTTTCCTAATTTAAGGTGTATACAATAAAAATGGTCTCATAATTAAAAATACTCAAACAATAGAACAAACCTTTATTTCATTTCATTCCACTCTATTCTATCTCACTCCATCTTATTATATTCCAAAGATATGATCATGGTCTTAAAGAACACTGTATTTAATAGTATTTATCAACAAACAAAATGAACGGTGTGACAGGACAAAACTAGAATTGAATAATAAGAAGAACATATCTTAGGGAAAACACATGGAAAGTGCAAATAAAGACAATCTTGTAGTAGCAAGGCATCATTTATTCCTAGTATTTCCTACACATCACAATCCAATTCAACTAGAAACTCATACACCATTATTTTAATTTTAAGGGTCAAGCTAAAATGTGTCTTGTTAAACATATTAAAAATGAATTAAAAGATAAAATTCATACACAAATTTTAAAATAATATTGAATATACAAGTTTTAAGACAAAATTTCTTTTTTAATAAGTTTAACTAATGTCTAGTAACATTGTTTAGCATTTTTCTAATTTTAATACTAACAAAATTCTTTTGTCAAAAAAAAAAAATACTATCAAAATTCTAGTTATTGATCATTTCATTAATCGGTGCACTTTCCTCATTAATAATTCAATTTACCAAATACTACTTTGACCCCATTCAAAGCAACCAACCATCAAAACTACTACTAACAAAATTCCCAAAAACGACGTAGTACATTAAAACGCCACCATTTCCAAAACGTTAGTTACGTTAACTGAACGCGATTATTAATTATTTTATTACTGTAATTACTATTTCTCCAAAAATATTAAAAAAATAAAATTAGTAACCGTACAGTTATCGCAGTAGAGAGAAACCGTAACCGTTAGTTACTCAGGGATGGTGAACAATACCGGTCGCCAAGCTCTTCTCAGTAACCTATACCGGAACGCCGATGAAACCGGCCGGAGCGCTGCGACGGCGGAAGATCGACGGCACGGAGATCCAGTTCTGAATCGAACACCAACAGTGGAGCGTTCTTTCTCATCTTGCTGCTGATTTTGATTTTGCTGCTGGCAGCTATTCTTCTCGTCTTGTAGCGACGGCGGCGGAGACGGCGAGGAAACGAAGAGGTCTTTAAGCTTGTGACGGACTTTTACTTCGGTGGAAGATTTTTGCGGTGGATCTAAAGGAGGAGGATGGAAACGGCGACGGTCGTGAGGACGAGTGAGGAACATGCGGAGAGTTTTGCGGCGGCGGAGGTGGATGACGGGACTGGTGGTTGGACTTCGAGTTGGACTTCCGGCGATGGCACATTGTGTGGCTAAGAGCTTGAATTTGTGAAGATTAGGCATAGTGTTTTGTTTGCATTTACAAAAAATGGAAAGAAAATTAAAAAGAGAGAATATGAATGAATATGAATGAATTTGATGAATTTGGATTTTTTTTTTTTTTTTTTTTATTTGTGATGGATGAAGAGAAAGGAAAGTTAGATCTGAGAAGGAAGGGATGGGATAGCGTTGGAATGAGAATAATTGGGTTGAGTAAGGCAAAGGGCATTAACAATTTAACATTATAATTTACATTATTGGGGAATATTAAAGGTGTCCTTTACCTTGGCCTTGGTCCTTCCTACTCCTACATTTTTTAATTTTTAACATAGAATGGTCCTTTATTTTACATAGAATGGTCCTAACTCCTAATCCTACTGCTTTGTATTTATACATAGTACATCGTACAATTACAAAGGAAATATTATCCCCAATTCATTTTCTAAATAAATAACAAAAAAATTTAACAAAAAATAAAATAAAATAAAATAACAATAACTGATAAAGTAGTTTATAATTTATAACTATCATGAAGTCTTAATACTACTGGAAAAAAAATCAAAATTGTTAATACGGATGTTTTTAATGTGTCAGTTTATGATTTTTATCATCTTATGCCTCAAAAAAATGTAGTTTGTAATTTATAATTAATATCAAAAAGTCATAGTTTAACTGATAAAAAATGTAAAAATTATTAAGCCGGATATTTATGACTGAAGTTTGAATTCTGATTTTTTCATTTTGTGTGTGAGAGTTTTAAGTGGCTCGTCTGTTGTCATTTTCTTTACATACCAAAAAAACTTATAATTAATAAATTAGTTTTTATTTTCTCATAGAAAAATTAGTTTATATTTCGTAGTAGATAAATTAACTAATGGTCTATAAGTGTAGCTTAAATAGTAGCTACCACAGACATCATTGGAGTAACCCAAGGGGTGTGGTTGAGCGGTTGTGGCTCATCCTTCCTTAACCAAGGAGTCGAGGGTTTGATCCTCACCTTGGGTATGGAGCAGCTTTAAATCCTTGAGCCAGCTATCCCACCCATCAAGGTGCCTCCAATCTAGCGTTCGGCGGTGAATACCCCGATCTCGACAAAAAAAAAACATCATTGGAGTGACCGAGGTTCAAACCATAAATTCTACATTTTTCCGTATTTAAATGTGTAGCTACTTTATACCAAAAAAAAATGTAGCTACTTGACCAAAAACTAATTGAATTTGTAATATTTGATAAAATTGTTGGTTGAACTATAGATATAAAATTACATCAAAAAATATTTAATTTTAAAAAAAAAATGATAGAGATAAAAAAAAAATTAAAAATTACTGTATAAGCTTTAAGCTCATGAAATAGAAAGGTGGTCAAACATAACGAGGTGTTCAAAATTTGGAATTCACTGCCTATTTTGATTTAGACTTTGTTGGTTGTATTGATTTTAAATAAAATCAACACATGTTACATTTTCATGTTAGCCACATCAAATGTTTCTTGGATAAGCGTAAGTCAAACTTTCAATTTACCATGAAAAATGAGTTTGCATCTTGCTTTGAAGCTACATAATATGATCTATATAGATTAAGAGTTTCATTTACAGGCTGAAAACTGTACAAGATGAACTGAATAATACAACATGTCCCTAAATATTCACCACTTGATGCATGTGGATATGTATCAAATACAGTATCATACAAAATTCACCTGCCTATATCTGAATCCTTCTGGCTGTGTGCACATGTATGGTTAAATCTCTTCATCTTAGCATCCCCCTTGTCTGCAATAAGATAATGGAAATTCTAATGTATGTATATACATATAACAAAGAGTTTGAAGTAACAAATAAATTAATTTCTGCATAATATTTCAAATACATTAAGCCAATTATATGATATTGGAATATTTACACTGAAAATTTATATTATTTCTATAGATGTAACAGCTACTAATTAATAGTAATACTATTAGCATACATGCAAAAAACAATACTGTAAAAACATATAAGCTTTTATAGAAAAGATATTTGAAGGCCAAAATGACTTCTGAGTTCTGAACTAGCTCATTTTTTTAGCATCTAAAATCTAAGTCCTCACCAAAAGAAAATTAGGAAATCTTAGAATCTATAGTAGATGTAGAAGAACCGCTAACCCATTTGTCAGCAACAGAATCTGGCGAAGTTGGATAAGGACCCTTCTTCAGAAGTACAAGTTCATCTGTTCTAACAACAATATCTAATGCTTTTGATTCATGTGATTCAAGTTCATCACTCTTGATTGCTGTCAAAATCTCAAGCACTTCATCCATTGAAGGTCTCAAGTCTTTTTGTTGCTGCAAACACCTAAATGCTAATTCAGCTACTGCCGTTATCATCATCCTCACCGAATTGTCGTTTTCGTATCCAAGATCATGATCAACCAACTCATGCAATTCTTGGCCCTGAATTTTATTGACAGCCATGTTCGCTAGGTTTACGTCGTTGCGATGTCTGCTAATATCCACGGCTTGTAGTGATGATATAAGCTCAACTAAGAGTACGCCGAAGCTATAAACGTCGCTCTTGTCGGTGAGTTGGTAACACTGATAATACTCAGGATCAACATAACCAGGTGTTCCTTGTGGAGCAGTTGATACATGTGTGACATCGGTCGGAAACAGCCTTGAGAGACCGAAATCAGCAACCTTAACATGAAATTTTTCGTCTAGGAGAATGTTGTTGGATTTAACATCGCGGTGTATGACATCTTTTTTATGGAGGTATGCTAGTGCCTCAGCTGTTTCTAGTGCAATGTTCAATCTGACAGGCCAAGTAACGAAAGCTGAGCTCGATCGTTTCCCGTGAAGATGATCAGCCACTGTTCCATTCGGTATGTATTCATAAACAAGGAGAAGCTCTCTGCTAGATCTAGAGGTACATCCAAAGAGTGTCACCAGATTCTTATGCCTCAAGTGTGCTAAAATCTCAACTTCATTCATGAATTGCTCCACACGTTTAAAGTTGCTTTCGTAATGGCGTTTCACCGCAACCACACGCCCGTCTTTGAGTTCACCTGATCAACAATCAGAATGCATATTGGTTTATAAGAAAACCAGAAAACCAAGAGGAAATCAATTCTTCATTAGAAAACGTATATTGTTAATTTACCTTTGTAAACAGTGCCAAAACCTCCCTCTCCAATTTCTTTAGAAGTATGGAAATTGTCTGTAGCTTCTTCTAGTTCCTCATAGGTAAATACCTGGACACCAAAGTAGAAACTCTTTGGCGGCACTCTTCCGGTTTTGGAAGAGGGGTAAGAAGGAATACTCTGAGACGAATTAGTCGTTGAGGTTAGAGTGTCGGTGCCTGTGACAGTGCTTGAAGCAGCCATGAAGAGGTCACTGCTTCTTGATTTCGTAGCATTTTTCCTCCTTCGCCGAACCACAAAGCATGCAAATCCAAGAATGCAAACAACGGCTACAATTCCTACAACTATGCCTGAAGATAATGCTAGACATCAGTAAAGGTTTTTGTCTAAAATATAAATTCATGTCATCTATTAGTAAAATGAAAATTACCTATTACAACGACAATTTTAGAGCTTTTTTTACCTGCAGCATAAACACAATATGTCAGAACAAAGAATCAGACAAAGATAGAAAAAGGTAGTAGGCAAGTCTTATGTTCTGTTGTTCCAATAACAGTAGAACATCTTAAGACTAATTAGTTTACACTTCATCGTTATAAAGTACATTATACAACTTCAAAGTAAATATTTTTAAGTTCTCAGCAGCGATATCGCGACAATTGTGGTTGCTTATGCTACACTGATCTACAATTATAATGTTTAAAATCATTAATTTTACATGAAATAAATCATCATCAAACACCAAACACAAAAATTAACCAAAACAAAAGCTAAAATACCTGAAGATGGACACAACTCATTACCACAAATACAAATATGTTCATTGTCATCAGAATCAAACCCACATTGTTGACCACCAGAACCAATACATTCAATACAATCATCATCAAAAGGATTTCTATAATTCACATTAAACCCTTTCATCAAAACCTCTTTAAGCAAAGAACGATTTCCTACAAACCTATTAGCTTGTTCTTCAAGAATTGGCACACCAACACCTTCATCACATGCAACTAAACTAAGAATTGGGTCCAAAGGAAATGGACCAATCAAAGAATATGAATTGTTTTTATATCCATTATTATCACAGTAAAATAAATTCTGTGGCGCTTTGACAAATTCTGAAGTGGGTTTGCACCTATAAAACAAAGTAAGGTTACGGTTTCCCGAACCGTAGCTAAAGCTAGTTCCATCAAAAGATGAGTTAATATAATGGTTGGTACATGTTTGGTTCCAAAGGTCTAATCTTGCTAAGATTAGAGAATGAGTTACTGAGTTTATTTGGAGAACTCGGTAACTTACTGAGGAAATATTCAACTCTGGAATATTGTTTTTGCAGTTCAAGTGAAACTGTGGTGGCCCACAGAAGAAAGGACGGTTGCCACCGGTGAAAGGGTAGGAAAGGTTGGTTATGGTGCCACAGTTGAAGGTGGTGTTGTTGCAGATAGAGAGTGATGCATGAGAGGGTAAAGAAGTTGCATGGTGGAGAGAAAAGATGAAGAAAATGATGGTGGTGGTGATGGGAGAAGAGAAGGGCAAAGACAACATAGTTTGTTGTTCCTTAGTTTGAGTTTGGTTGAAATTTGCAACCTTTGAAGAGTTGTTACTTGTTGGGTTTATGATTATAATATGAGTGCTAATTATCTAATAAAGAAAAGAGAACATGAAGATGAGTTTTGTTGACTTTGACTTTGATGTCGTGTGAACAATGTATATTATATATAATAAACTGAGGTTTAAGCTTAATTTAGCAGCCAAATGAGTATTTTTCTTTTCATTGTTGTTGTCCTGTTTGTTTTGTTTAATGCAATTGGTTGGCGGAAATTATTGTTTGAATATGAAATTGAAAGGTATTAGTACTATATTTTATGGTCAAATAACAGTGACTGACTGAACTGGTTTGGTTGAATGGAGGCTATTCAAAATGTAAAACTATTTGGTTGAAAGGTATATCAGTCAATATGAAACACACATGGTTTGGACAATTTTTGCAGGTTGAAGTGTCTACTTGATATGTTTATTATTTTATAGAGAGAAAGGGACAAGGGGGTTAGTTGGACTTGGTTTATAACAGTAGTTAAATTTAACATGTGTATGTAGTGACATCAATTGATGGGAAATAGCTTAACAATGTTTAATGTCAGTGATAAGTGAGTTTAGTTTTTCAAAGATCGAATATGTGGAGATTTTTTGTAAATTTTCATTTTGAGAAAAAGAAGGTAGAGTAGAAGAAATAGAATTAACTGAAATCATTATGGTACTAAAAGAATAGTAAACTGTCCTGCCATGCCTAAGTTTATGTAAGAATTGTGATATTTTGACACTCCACCCTTTCTTTGCTTTGGAAGGGAATTTTGTTGGTAGTTTCATATGTAAGATGGGATATAGCTTGAAAATGTGTTTATGAATGACAATCATTTCTCACATTTTAAGCTGATTTTGTAGGATAGATTTAGGCCTAACCTAAATTTTAAGACGGTCTTAGAGTCTATCAAAGATCTATTGGATCATTCGCAATCAAGTCACTCGAGTCACACTCCAAATGTTCAGTTTTAGGCATGCGAGTTGTGTGTTAATAGTCTCATATTATATGAGATTTGACCTAAAAATAAGTTAATGAGTGAAAGATATCGTTCACCTTACAAACTGATTTTGTAAAGTTGAGTTAGACCTAACTCAAATTTTAAGAGTTTTAAAAATCTAACTCGATTACTTTACTGCACTAATTTGTGTGGGTTTTCTTAGAAAATAAATAACTATGTACTAAACTAACTGAAGTTACCAACCAAGTAATTGGGCTTAAGTGGTTAATGAGTTCACCAAAGGACGCATTTCGGGAGAATCCAAGTTCAATTTTTGGGTAGAACAATTTCTTGGCCAAACTTTACTTATCTCACGGCCGAACTCTGGACTACTAGAGCCCCCTTCTCCTAGGAACCAGAGGGTGAAAACCAAAAAAACTAACTGAAGTTACCTAATATCCACCTTTGGATAACGAGTTTCGAAGATGAAAACACATTATTGAAGGAAAAAAAAAGACACAATAGTGGAACCTACAATGGTGTTCACCTGATCTACATGAATGTGGAAAGGATCCATCCTTACAAAAGCAAGTGAAATCCTTTGAGCTTGAATCATAACCACAGTGTCCACCAGAGCTTTGACACTCATGACACAAACTATTATTTGCATTCCACTCCACTCCAAAACCATTATCAATAACATCCTTCAAATTCTCCACACTTGAATTTGTCACTACACTTTCAGCTTCTGAGTCCAAAATTGGAACCATCACTCTAGATTTGCATGTTCCAATTGTTTCACTCAACGAAACCGAACTCTCCAACATAAAATAGTTAACCATTTGAGTTCCATTTATACTACAATTAAACTGAGGAGAAAAACTATCTGGTATAGGAAATGGTGTATCAGGACAATCATAGTAGAGTGTCAGGTTCCGAGTATCAGAACCGTAATCGAAGAAAGTGAAACCTATAGTAGTGTTCTCAAGATTGGTAGGACAAATATTGTTCCAATAGTCAGTTCTCACAACTTTGAGTCTATGATCAGAATCACTTACTTCTAGAATTCTATAACTTTGTGACATAATGGTAATGCTTGCAAATTCATCTTTACATTGTAGCTCAAAAGAAGGGTGGCCACAATATTGAGGTCTACTTGATCCCCAAAATGGGTAACTCAAGTTTTTAAGATTTGCACAATCAAATGAAAAACTGCATTTTTTGTACTGCTGAACATTATCAGCACAAAAAGATGTTGGGATTTGATTTAGGATTATGGCTATGATCAAGAATGAGAAAAAGATGCTTGGATTAAGAAATTGCATCTTTAGGAAAAAAAAAATAGATTTGTTGAGAATTAGAGGATTTAGAGCTAAGTTGATGTGAGCTTATGATGAGTTTTTAATGTGACTAGTAATATTCAATTGATGCAAATGAAAATTTAGGTGACCTATATTAATATGTGTATAGTAAGTATTACTTTACCTAACATTAGTAGAAATTGTAAGAGTTAATGGTTTGGAGTCAAATAATTTAGTTTAGAAAATTGTAAAATTGATGTTTAACAACTCTAAACTACTAAAGCCTAATCAACACTTATGATTCATGAATTAATTAAAAGTCAAAAGTGGTGACAGTGACACATTTCAACTTTCAACCAACAAAAAAAAAGAGATCAAGTTGCTAGAATTTTAATTTTGTAAAGGAGTTTCTTTGACAAGGTCATATATGGTGCCAAAAATAGGCCACATAAGTAACCAAAATAAAAGAATATAGAATATATTAAGTTTTGAATTGGACCAATAAAAACTCTAGGATATATGCAAAGATGTGAAAAGAAAATGGTTTGGTGAAAAGTATGTAGGAAATGGTCAAAAGGAGAATTTGTATGTATTAGAAAAAGTCAAACAACTAAGTTTTGTTGGTAGCAAGCAATCTCTCACACGTTCTTCATCAGGTGCCAAGGTATTGCTTGCTGGGGTCTGGGTGATTTGAGGCCTGTTAACCCCATATCAGTTTATAGTATTTTTTTTAACGTCCGATTTTTAAGAGAAGGGAACTCGTAAGATGGAGTTCGGCTCCGAAGATTAGTAAAGTATGACTAAAGATTGTTTCAGTTAGTATTGAAACTCGAGTTCTTTTAAAATATCCGATTAAAAAAAGTTAATTAGGTTCAGCAAGTAAAATCTTAAGACTAATATATATACTGCATATAAAAATTAATTGGGTTTAGTATTTTCTAACCCAAGCCTTGGATATAACTCAGAACCAAATGTTGAAGGTCAATTCCCTCACATGTTTAGGTCGCAGCTTAAAAATATTAGCTGATTTACTAAGAATATGTTCTGTGTGAGTCAAATTTTGATCCCTCCTTATTGCAGTGTGTGTTACTTTATCATATTTTTCATGAAATATATCTTAACAAACACAATTCAAAAAGATCTTAACAAACGTCTACTTGATAAAATTTGCCTCAGAACTAAAAAAAATCTACTATAGATGATCAATTTAATTATTTTTGAGCGAGCTTGTAAAAACAATTAAATTTTGATTAGATGATCTTTAAACTCTACTATTACTAGTTAAGTAGTTATAGAAAGAAACATAGAAGTTAGATGTATAGAAAGCGAACGACATACTTGAGGATGGGGCCAATATTGGTGAACCACAAGTAGTTGCATGAGCTCCATCTTTGCAGAAACATCTGAATACACTTCCTCCATCATTCCCACATGCTCCACCAGAACCTTCACACCCTTGGCACTGTCCATAATTTCCAGTCCACTTCAAATCAAAACCGCCTTGTAATGCTTTATTTATATCATTTTGACTTGCTAGGTTTGTAGCTTCGGCTACTGAAGTCGGAAACTCAACAATAAGAGTTGGAGTACATGTGACCAAACTAGGAGTCACAGTGTAGACAACTTTAGTTTCACCGCAGGTTTCACTATAAACCATATTGACTAGATTTGTATTACAATCGTATAACAGAGTTAGGTTAGTAGCAGCAGAACCACTAACATCGCGTTGAAACTGACTATTATCGAATGTACTGTTCTTATAATCGTGACTCACAGCACAAATACCATCCCAATAATCGTCTCTGGCAACTGTCAATTTCTGTGATGAATCGTCCCATTTAACAATACGATATGTGACGGTATTTATTGTTATCGTTATGACACTGTCCTTGCATGTGAGCATCATATTAGGATCATCAGAAACACCACAATATTTTTCTCTGTTTTCTCCCCAGAATGGATACTTGAGCTTTGAAATTTTGCTGCCTTCGCAAGTAAAATCGTCCTTGCAGTTCGTGTAATGGCCATCATCGTCGCACATACACGTTGGAATATTGATGATTGAGATCATCAAAAGTGTGAAGGAGAAAAAGAAAACAACGGAAGAAGCTGAATGATGAAGTAGAGGTTTCATTTTCATTCTTGCAACAGAAGAAAGAAAAATAGGTTTGGTTTAAGAGAGAAAGAGTAAAAGGGAGAGATAATATATATGAGTAAACAAAGATGCATATATTGTTATTGGGAGTTTAATAATCAATAATCAAGTCGTGTTTCACTTTCAATTGATTAATGGAAATGGAAATTTTATATTTGAAGAGTTTGATAGGTGCTTCTAAGAAACCTGTGGGAAACGGCAAATGCAGAAATTATTATTATAAGTTTGGTTGAATAATAATAATAATGTCAAAGATCGACTTCCATTCCATTTCAAACTTCCTTGCTTCCAGAAGGGCAGCCTTTTGTTGACTGCTGCTACCATTTTATTAGTATTGATCTCTTGAGAAATTGGACAGAAGGAATGCCATGTGTTTCATTTATTAAATACCTTCATTCTTAAAATACATTTATATACTATTAATAATTAATAACCTATCAAATACCAAATGTTAGTTGATCCAACGGTGATTGACGTTGGATTTGATAGGGAGGACCGCAGTTCGATCCCACAACTATGTTTGGAAGGGGATTGGAACCACTTGATACCATAACTTGCCTTGAATTCTAGACTATTAGGACCACTTTCTCCTAAGAACTAGAGGGTGAAAGCCAAAATATAAAAATAAAAATAATTAATAACATAACATTTTCGGTAAAGATTAACGCTGAACATGATAAAAATAATTAATATAAATTACTAGTGTTCATATTGTTTATTTTATGTAACAGCAAATAGTTTTGTTAAATTTATGCTAAAAAACATCCAGGCTGTGTAACTGTGTTCAAGTCCTAATCTTGCATGACGCGTGTCTCCCCAATATGATATTTTTTTCTCTCTAAATAAGATTTCTACTAAATAAAAATGTTGAAAGAAAAGGATTTAGGATTGACCACCTTGAACTACAATTATTAAATGAATTCTCAATTCTCACCTAAATGGGATGATTATTAGACTTCATATTATACCCTCTTTTGGAAATTGCTAGCATTGGCATTATAGAATTCTCATGAAGGGCACTTTCAAGAATGTATTTATTTTTTATGAAATCAAAAGAAGATCAATTTCAATTAGCTGAATTTTTTAACAAATTCAAAGCTTATTTATTTTTCTTATAATCAAGGCAGGATGAAGTATAATTTTTCCTTTGTAGAGCAGGGCAGATCCACCATTTTTACTTCAAGCAAACCTTTTTCTTCACTGTTGGATCATGTTATCAACACAAGCTAATATGATCACAAGCTTGATCATAGAAATAGTATAATGTTCAAAGAGAATCATATGTAGGTCGGAAATTGGAATATTCACAACACTTAATTCTTGTGATTGCTACTTATTAAGTGCTCAAATTAATTAGAGGAGCTCTACTATGTGAGTGCTCTAACAACTTTGAAACGTGGTCCACTTAGGTGGTCAACACTAGACTTAAATTATCAATTTTTTTTTTGCTAAGAGATTTATTTATTTTTTATTAACTGAATGTGTAGAATAGAAGTTAAAAATAAAATTATATCAACAAAAAAAGAAGTTAAAAAGCCATCAAGAAATATTTTTATTGACAGGTTGAGCTAATTTTCACCAAATGGCCACTAATTAGGAGTATATGAATTGAAAAGAAAGTGTTCCACTTAATTACATGATGACAACAAGAGAGAGGACTATTTCAATCAAAATAGCAATATATATATACACACACATGTGAACAATTCAAATTTGATAAGATAACAATCATAAAATAAAAATTGATGAGATAATAAAACAGGCCACCATTTGATAGTTAAAATAAATAATAGGAAACTATGCACACAAATATATTTAATTCCAAATAGATAAGCAAGCAACATTTTATCAACAATAAATAAAACTTTATTGACTACTTTCTTTAACTAAGAAAATGAAATATCCTTTTTTTTTTATAAAAAAGAAAAAGGAAATATCTTGCCTCATAAAAAGGAAATAATCTACAACAAAACACAAATTTTCAATTTTATTGACTGCAACAGATGATATAGCTGTAGTTAATGAAACTTGTATTCAAAGTAATATTTTAGAATCATAACGTGAAAGGAGAGCAAAGTACATTCAAGTCTATATATATAGATAGCATTTGACCATAAAATTTACTCATAAATCCAAGTTTTATTCTATACCACATCGGTAGTAGATACGACTGATATTTAGATTTCTTTCATACAATTTGAGACTTCATAAGCATCATAGTTAGTCAACATGACTTTGTTTCACAAGTGACAGAAAACTTTCAATTTTCTCATATAAATAGCATCAATGTCACTTTCAAAATTTTGAGGAAATGTGTTATACCATAACAAATAGAATTTTCAACCATGGAATTAATAGCTTCATATATATACCATTTATTTCTCAAGTTTGAAAGAAAAATGAGGTTCTACAGTGTTATGTCGAATGTCTTGACATCACAAGTCACCTATTTATTAGAAGGGCAAGTGTGAAAAAACAAATATTCTATTCCATCTCTTTCCTAGCAATTTCAAATCAACATAATTTCATTTTCTCTACAAATATCTAAACATATACTGTATAAGCCTAAGTGTGTTAAGATCTTTAGACTAATTCAACTATTAAAGTCCTCCAGATGTCATATAAACAAGAAGAAAAGGTCTTTATAGTTTAAAAGCTACTCAAGAGCCAAAATCTAAAGGGGTGACTTTAAGTACTTTGAATTAGCCAACTGATAAACAGCTTTGGGTTGAGATTACACTCAAACTCAATAAACAAAAATAGTGGTTTTGGTGATAAATAAATAATAGTGGTTTTGGTACTAAATAAATGTTATTTTTTAGGCTAAATTATATGTTTGTCCCTTATGTTAATTTTAAGTGTCACTTTAGTCCCTTAAGTTTTTTTCGTTTCCTTTTGATCCCTTAAAGTTAAGAACTTTGAACATTTTGGTCCTTTAAATTAAGATATTGCGGTCTCTACTATGAGGACTAAATTGTCTAAATTTTATAACTTATAGGATTAAAGTGTCTAACATTCATAACTTAAAAGGACCAAAATTAAATGAAAAAAACTTAAAAGACCAAATTGTATATTATTTTTATCTTAAGGGTCTAAAATGAAAAAAAAAAACTTAAGAGACCAAAGTGAAATCTAAAATTTACTTAAGGGGCAGAAAATGCAATTTAGCCTATTTTTTATGAATAAGGACTAAGTAATGGAATGGGAATCCCAGCCATCAGGGAAATCTTGCATGAAGTCGTGCATTATGGAGCGTTCGTTCAAAATCAGACAGCTCAAATTTTAATCATATATTTTGATGTTGATTATGCGGTTCAAATGTGATTTGTCTGATCTTTATCAGACACTTCGTAATACGTGATTGTGGCAAATGGGATTTCCTAACTGCAGGAAATCTAGATCCATAAGTAAACTATAATGTACAAAAGATAATTAATTGTTCATATTAGATTATCATTTTTATAGAGAACAGAAAATGCAATTAGCATTTAAAACAAATCTTTGACATACCTGTAGATGGAGGTGCCATAGAACAAGTTTGATCTCTGCAGTAGCAGGTTGTTTGCTTTGAAGTTGAGTTATAACCACAAAGTCCACCTCCTTTTTGGCACTTCACACAATCATCAATACCAGCAATCCATCTCACAACAAATCCATCTCTCATTTCACTTTGTATTTTAGCGAAATCACTAACACCAAACACCGGAACAGTCATATTTTCTTGGCATGAAAAAGCTTGAGGACCAATATTAGAAGTAGAACCAAGCCAAGCATAAACATAATCATCAGAATAACTATTTGAAGGACATGGAAAGCGTCTGCTAGGCGAAGGGAAAACAATCGAAGCTGGACAACCATAGAAGAGTGTAAGATTAATGTAGTTAGAACCATAAACCAAGAGATCAGTGTCTAATGTTGTGCTGACATGTTTTTGTGGACATAGTCCTTCTTGTAAATAGTCCTCTCTGATGATTCTCAAAGTTTGTGAATTAGGATTGACCTCCAAAACCTGATACTTGACATCATTGATTGTTATGTAACTGGTGTTGTTTATGCAAATCAGATTCAACAAAGGGTAGCCACACTCTTTTGGTCGATTCTCTCCCCAGAATGGAAAACCAATTTGTTTTATATTTCCACAACTAATTAGATTCTCACAACCTTCATTGGAGCTCAAATATAAAGGTATCTGAATCAGTTTCAAGAGGATTATGAATTGAAGAATATGGAGGATAATAAGCAAGGAAGGCATTCTGAGACAGCAAAGAACCAAAATTTCTGCAATAACAATGTTAAATATGCAGGGAATATAAGATTCAAATGAAAGTGTGTAATAGAAAATGTCAAAAAATGCATTTAAGAAAATACAGTGATGTAGTTGAGTTGACTTGACTTAAGTAGAGTATTTAATTAATTAGAATAAGATCAGCTAGTTTCCCTAGATAATTGATTCTTTGTGGGATTGATGCCCCTATACTATGTGAGGAAAACTACCCTTTAATTCCCAGCTATTCATTACACCTATTTGACCAAAACAAATCTTGAATTTCAAGAGTGTAGAATACACAAGGATCAATAGGGAGAAACTTTCTCCACCTTATAATGACTTTGGATGTGCACATCTAACAGTAGTGTAAATTTTCTACCGTTTAGATATACTTATGGACAAATCATGTCGACACTTTAAGAATCCCGTATGGTTTTTAGACATATGGGGAGTTTGAAAAGTAGCCCTGGATCATTATCAGTGTTTCTGATGATTGTGTGCGGTTCTTCTACATGAATTTTTCTTATATAAAGAAAATGAATTTGGCTCCTCTAAAGTGAGTTGTTAGTGAAGTGGAAAAATTAAGGTTTGATATTGTAATCAGCCATGATTTGTTATGCGTGTGGATATAACATCAACCATTGATTTATTTATCAACAGATTTTATTTCTTACTTTACTCTTTTTAAAGTGAATTCCTAACTTTAGAGGAACCATCTCCAAAGAAAATCAAGAACTAAATCAAATCAGAAGGGTGATGAATACCAGATAAAAAGAATCAAAATTAAGTAAACCAAGTCAAGAATTACAAAGATCTAAGAATACACTGAGCCTAACAAAGGAGGTTTATTTCAACATAATAATAACAGAGAGCAAAAAGAAAGTAAAGAGAAAGGGAAAAAAAAATTCATGCACAAACAAGGGTAGTCAAGCTTCCGCTAATCCTCTCTTTGTCGCTCCTCAGGATCTGATGCCAGGGTCCCAAAAGCGGTCTAAAATATATTTGAATAGTCTTGAATCTTGATGCCTAGCGGTGAACTAACTTTTGGTGGCGTTGCCATGAGTGTGATGCCACACAACGATGCTCAAGATAGCTTTTTTCACTTTATTTTTCACTCTTCAGTTTTTGAATTCTATTTTGTTCTTTGTTCCCCTAAAACAAAACATACAATAAATGAGACTCAACAATTTAAATATAACAAAACCCTAGCAGTTGTAAGGAAGAAATAAGTTTATACCATTAAAAGAAGACTAAGACTTGCTTGAGAGGATTAAGTGGCTCAAATCCACAAAAAATATAAGAAAACTGGTAATCTGAAGAATTATTGCCACTAAGACTCTGTTGTGTCCTCAAGCAAAACAGAATCATTGCCTAGAGAATAATCAACATCTCAAACAAACTAATATGAACAAAGTTTCCCATTATAATGACACTCCTGGGTTTAGACATGTTTGCCTGTCTAATACATGTCGGATACTGACACTAGTGCGACACATGTTTGACACCTCAAGTGTCTAAAAATTTCTTAGTTTTGACACACATCAGACACAACATTGTATTTTAATTAGTCCTGCGAATCTCAACAGAATTGAACACGGTCAGAGAATCAAGTATCAAAGAGAACCAAAACACACATGGCATCAACCATACCCCGGCAACTCCAGAACCACCACAACATGAACAAGTCAAAACCTATCTCCTATTTCATCTATTATGGTCTTTGTCTTCATTCTGTTTTGGTGGTCATCTAGATTCACAATTTAGTTATTTTATACACGATGCTCACATTTGTTTATTTTATTTAATATATTTGGACATTAACATTGTATAAGTGCTGGTGTCGTATTCTATCCATGCATTCCTAAGAGCCTATAACCTTTAACCGTGCAGCCTGAAATTCAAAGACAGCCAGAAGCAAGGGCTCCATTTGGAGAGAGAAAGATAAAAATGTAGATAGTGAATTAAATATTTTTCATCATTTTTTAAAAATAAAAAAAAAATTAATCTTCTTTGTTTCGTTCTCTCTTAAAATGGAACATTATCTCTTTTGAGAAATAGAAAGAATCCCAACTCAAGAAGAATGTAATGAAAGTATGAAGCAGTATCAAGTCTCCTGAAAAACTGAAAGTATATTTATATTCAACTACAAATTTAGAGTTAACATGCTCTAACAACTTGCTGCACAACTCTAGGCATGGACCTAGCTAGGACAAGAAAAAGTCAGCAGACAGAAGCTGACTTTGTTTGCATACCCAATTAAATATAACTAAAACTACACATTCTACTGTCTGCCACTGGTTTAATTCAAATCTAGAACAAACAAATAAATCAATACAATACTACATCCAATAAATAAAGTAGATTGTTTAACACCTTTAACATAAGACTAACGTATAATGATTTATAAAGAAAATAAAGTAGCTCCCTCCAGTAAAAATGTAGATTGTTTACCTATATCTATCTTTTGGGGTAGACTTTCTCACATGCAGATTGCAGACCTTTTTTGTTGATAAGTAGAAACAAATTTGGCTTTGTTGAGCATCCCCTGTTATTCAAAAATTAATTACTAATGAAAAAAAAATAGAGCGAACAAAGAAATTCTTGGAGGGTAATAGTAGATAATGCATAAAAACTAGAACACAGGAACAAAAGAGGTTAGAATATCTCTAAATATAAAAGTCAAATCCATAAATTATTGGGAAATCTATACTATGAAAATTAGTATAAAATATTATTAAGCATATATAAGCACCATAGTTATAATCGACTGTATAAAATGCTAACCAACCAATACCCGGTGAAGAAAATTTTTCGATGCATAGAATAACCAAAAGCTTGAGACACCATCAGTGATGTAAATCATTCCTCCAGCAATGTTTACTGAACTGGAATTTGCTTAAACAACAAGGATATCGGTCTACACATGGATTATTTCATCTGTACACGATATTCAATGTATTCCCACTAATGCCAGCCTCATGGTGACACTAGTTGATGTCAGTGTCAAGTATCAATGATGTCTTCACCCTTTTTTTTTTGCCAACATGATTATTGTTTGTCATCCTTTAAGGATAAATGAGTGGATAGAAGTCAGATGGATGAGACTGCACTTTGTCAATGGAACAGAATCCATATCATGCTTTCTTAAATTTTTCTTCCATCACTCCACAGAAAGATGTATACTTTTCTGCAATAATTATGGTCCTTGCAAGGACAGGAGCATTAGCATTTAGCACACATTCAAGAAATATCAAATTTCACGCAGTCCGTATTGCTTGCATTGCATCTTGAATTTCCTAATATCGATGTATAATGTTTCACTGAAACAAAAATGTCTTTCCTCTGTCTCTGCCCCTGCCAAATGTGCACATCAATGCTGGAGTTGGAAATGCTACAAAAGTGTGGACATTGAATTGAAATTCATTGTGAAAACCAAAAAATTTCCTCCTCGGACATCTGAAACTGAAGGCTTAAACCACTCATGTGGTCTACCAGACTATCTATTATCAAAAGAATGTCAATCGTTCTGCTGTTTGACTTATCTTGTGCTTCAAATCTGTGGACTTTGTTTTTGACTTCAATCCAACTGCAACCAGGATTCGGTTTTAGTCCTTTGTCTTTCATCAATTTCCGTACTCGTGCTACCTGATTCCACCAACCAACACTTGCATACAGATTCGCCAGCTGTAGAAGTGTCGCGGAGCACCCTGGTTCCAACGATAACCTGCTTTCCGCTGCTCGGATGCCAATCCAAACACTTCCATGAATCCTAGAGGAAGAAAGTAGGGAACCCCATATCACAGCATTAGGACAAACAGGCATGTTTTCGATGATATCAAGAGCTTCAATAAGCAAACCAGCCCGACCAAGAAGATCTACAATGCAAGAATAATGATCTAGTTCTGGCTGCAAACCATGATCAACCATGGAACTGAAGTAAAATTGACCTTCTTTAACAAGACCTCCGTGCCGACACGAGGATAAGATGCCAAGGAAAGTTACAGCATCTGGATTAACACCTTGCTTTATCATCTCTTCAAACAGACTAATTGCCTCTTTTGCAAGCCCGTCATGTGCATATCCAACAATCATAGAGTTCCATGAGACAACATCCCTATCAATCATGTATTCAAATATGTAAAAGGCATCATCAATTGCCCCACATTTGGAATACATAGCAATGAGAGCATTGTTAACATGAAGGTAACAATGAAAACCCATTTGAATAATTTGACAATGGACACCTCTCCCATAACCAAGTGCCCCACTGCTCATACAAGCACTAAGCAAACTAGTATAAGTAAAATAATTCGGCCTCAATTCCGCAACCCTCATCCGATGAAAAAGCTCCAAACACATATCAACACGCCATTCTTGCGCAAACCCAGCAATAATCGTCGTCCAAGAAACCACATTTCTCTCAGGCATTTCATCAAACACACGGTACGCATCACCCAACAAACCACATCTACTATACAAACTAACCAAACAGCTTCCAACATAAACATTAGCAATAAACCCAGTTGTTATCGCCAAACAATGATACTGAATACCACCATAAAAGTCACGTTTCGACCCACATAAACTCAAAGCATTAGACAAAAAACACACATCAATCCCCAATCCTTGTTCCATTTCAAAAACAGATGAACCAATAATGGTGTCATTAACAGTGTTCAAAGTAGCTGAATTGCCACCAAGAGGATGAATTGTTGCAGTGTTGTCTAAAATGTCCTCAACAAGCCGAAGATGAATTCGACGATTCTCAATATCAGTGACATTCTTTTGGGGGGATACAAGTTTAAGGATTCTTAGAGCATTGGTTAAGTCTCTGGTTGGTGTTTTGGGTCTTAGTTTGTGAGAAGAGAAAAGCCTAAAAATTTGATTTTTATGATGAAGAAATGTTGGGATTATGTTCCTTGTAAGGAATAACAATGGTTTGGTCATTGTGAATGGATTCATTCATAGCTCATCATGTCTGTGTGAAACTTGAGACAGACGCATGCTGATGACACTAAACAACTCATCTATATATTCTCCAAATATTCATACTTATTCAAACCTCTAACGTGGTCCCACAAAATTCACAAGTGGTCCTTAATATAAGAGGATTTTTGCTTCACTGTGGTCCTAATATAAGAGGGTTTTTACTTTTCAGATATACTAGATTCTCAATGAATCTGAAAAGTAAAAACATCTTATATTAAGGGTCAGAGGGAGTATTTCAAAACTCATCAAAAAAAGTTTTTAGAAAACAATAAAATATCAATGTGTGGTTGAAGAAAGCCACTACATTTACATGCAGAAATATCAATGGTACTTTAAAGCGATAATCATGAGTTGTTCTTATAAGTTTTTTGCAATCTTTCTTCAATCGTAATACAATCAATCGTGTTATTTCATTTTTCTCACCTCCCTTCAGTATAATTAGACTCTGCCATGTTATGATCTTCTTTTCCTTTTATGCTTCAGATTTAAACTAATAATATTAGTAATAGAGTTCTTGTTGGTTTGAATATATATAGGAGGGTGATTGGTGCATTTTTAGTGCACTTTTATTCATCCTATGCTATGGTAATTTTATGACTTCTCGTACTATTTTAGTGTTTTTATCATGTTTTCTAAGTAGGGTCTAGTTTTGCTAATATTTCAGTTTTGCTATTTATTTTCGTAATAAACAGTAATTTGATATTTTTTTCATTGCGCGATCATAACTGGAGCTATGAATATCGGATTGAGGCGTGCTAAAATGTGTTGGAAAGATAAGACAAAGAGCTACAACTTTCATGTTGAAGTCAAAAGTCAATTCATAGGGCAAATGAGTCATATTTACACGTCAATGATTCAGACTTACAAAAAATAAATTATGTTTTCGGCCCAATTGTTTTACGGCCCATTTTCCTTGCATTATAAATACTGAAAACTTAGCCTAGGTTGATCATTCTGCATTCACGTAATAGAACCCTAGCCGCCGCTTGCTAATGGAGAACTAAATCTCTCTTTCGATTCACTCATTGTAAGGAACTCGCTCATAATTTCTTGAGGTATGATTTAATAGCAATTTCATTATGCCATTTATGCTTTCTCTTATCAATTTTGGTTCTCCGTTTTCTGTATGAATTCATGTTTGGTGATGCTTAATTATTATGTCTCGAGTTTATACAGTTGAATTATTCGTTTTAATTTATCGCTTGTTTAAATTAATCCGAATAGAGTTACTCCAAATCATAGCCTTTCATTAAATTTTGATCTTGCCGTCCTGATTAATCATTAGTTACTCCCGCGTGAGATTTCCCACACCGCATTCATCACCATGCTGTCGGAAAAAGATTTCATTCCTTCAATTCTCTGACCTAAAAAAATACTAACACTTTGCTCTTCATTTTATTTTTGGTACCTAATTATTATTCTTGTTTTTTTTTTTACCATGTGAGTATTATATATATTTGTTTTTGCACAACAAGTCGAGGAGCAGCGGCAGTTGATGATGAACCAACAAGCCTCGGTCCATTGAAGGACTCAACGGTACTACTCATACCGCTAGATGTCGGCCAATTTGCCGGAACCATATCTATTTTCACCAGCTCAGGGTTATTAAACGCATGAGCAACAGCAGCAGCAGCATGAAACAGAATCAGAACCGGAGCAGCTGTAGCGAGGATATCATCAGGTATTGGAAAATTTGTCTTCGCTTTTGAACCGCGAAATTCAATCGCTTTATCGTCATACACGTGAGAGACTTCTTCGCCAGTGTTAAAGTTCCCTGCCAATACACATGCCTTTTTATACGAATCTCTGATTTCCGCGGCGTATCGTCTCCATGGCCGCTTCCGCACGCCGAAAATTAGAGATTAGAGATCCGAGATACGCCGGCGTGCGAAAGCGACCATCGGGACGATACGCTGCGGAAATCAGAGATCCGTACAAAAAGGTGCGTGTATTGCTGGGAACATTTAACACCGCCGAAGAAGCCGCTCACGCGTATGACGATAAAGCGATTCAATTCCGCGGTGCTAAAGCAAAAATGAATTTTTCTATGCCTGATGACATCCTCGCTGCAGCTGCTCCGGTTCCGATTCTATTTCCTACTGTTGATGTTGCTCCTACGATTAATAACCGTGAACTGGTGAAAATAGATCTGATTCCGGCGAATTGACCGACATCTAGCGGTATGAGTAGTATCGTTGAGTCCTTCAGTAGACCTAGGTTTGTTGGTTCATCATCAACTATATTGCTGCTGCTCCTCGACCAGTTGTGCAAATAAAATATAATGGTCACATGGTACAAAAAAACAACAAGAATAATAAAGATGTTATGAAACTATTCTAAACAATAACAAGAATAGATAAAGAGAAAGGAGAAGAGAGAAAGAGTAGAGAAGATTGTAGTATTCTCTTGAAGGTGTATGTTTACAATGTAACATATGTCATATTTATAGGACAATAAAAGGGTACATGAGAATGTAAGAATATGGGTAAATGGACCAATTTCTATTAGTCACTGGGCCAAGAAATTGGCCCATTTACCCATATTCTTACATTCTCATGTACCCTTGTATTGTCCTATAAATATAACATATGTTACATTGTAAACATACACCTTCAAGAGAATACTACAATCTTCTCTACTCTTTCTCTCTTCTCCTTTCTCTTTATCTATTCTTGTTATTGTTTAGAATAGTTTCATAACACGTTATCAGCACGCTCTAATCAATCGAGAAGGTATAAATTCTTCTTTAATCTTTCTTTTATGTAAAATAAGTTTCCCTTTTAATCTTTTCTTGTTTATTTATAATAAAATTTCATATTCATGCATCCTAGAAGGATTGCTCAAGAGATTGATTACATCTATATATAATATAGTTCTTGAAGAACTTAAAAATAAAAATAAGAATTACAATTTTATTCTCTAAATATTTTAGGAGAATTCAAAAAGGAACACAATGTTTTTCTAACGAATTCCTAAAGAATTCATTATATAGTTCATGAAGAACATTTTTTGAACGAATTCTTGAAGAATTCATTTTAGTTCCTGAAAAACTTAAAAACTTAATTGTATTTTTTATTTCAGTATATTGTATCTCTGAAGGAGTGCATAAAGAATTATTCTTACGTTATAAAAATGTTATATAATTTTTTAAAGAACTCTAAAATTCAATATATTTTGTATGAATTCCAGAAGAATTCAACATACATACATCCTTGAAGGATAAAATTGTCAATTTTATTTATTTTTGATAATTTATAATATTTATTGGATTTATTTATCTCAAGCAAATCTTTATTTAGTTATTTATTGTTATATTGTAAGAAAAAATACAAATAAATAAAATAAATAAATAACCGGGCATAATTGCATATCCTACGTCAACCTTTTTACTATCAGGGTGCGTTTGATCTGCTAAAAAATGAGGGACTGGACATGACAACTTTTGTTGTGCTGTGTTTGATTTTAAAACTGTTATTGGGACTGGACAAGCTGGGGGTCAAGGGACTGGACAAAATCAGATATTCTTGTCCCCCACAGAACCATGGGACAACTTTTTGTCCTCAGCAAAACTTGTCTAAATCAGCAAAGTAACATTTTCTCCATCAAATATCATACAAGACAAAATTTGTTCAATACCGTAAATATTTGTCCTGTCCTTGTATTGTTCTGTCCGGTACTTTCAGCATATATTTCTCATGTGTATCAATCGTAAATAAATTGTATTTAGTACCTATCAAGCTCTTTTTTTTTTTTTTGGTGAACACCTATCAAGTCATTGGGCCAAGAAATTGACTCATTTACCCATATTCTTACATTCATATTCTTACATTCTCATGTACTCTTGTATTGTCCTATAAATAGGACATATATTACATTATTACATTGTAAACATACACCTTCAAGAAAATACTACAATCTTCTCTACTCTTTTTCTTTTCTCTTTTCTCTTTATCTATTCTTGTTATTGTTTAGAATAGTTTCATAACAAAAGAATAATAATTAGGTAACAAAAATAAAATGAAGACCAATAATCACAATAAAAAACCTCACATCCTTACAATTCTGAAGAAAAAAAATAAAATCTCACATCCTCAGTCTATATAATTATTAGTTGTTATACTTGTTTTTTTAGTCAACATATGCTTATGAAACTTTAGCATCCATAAAAAGAAAATTAAATTATAAGTATAAATTTTACCTATACAAATATTGCTATTGATTTAAGTTTTGGTGGATTCTAGGGTGAGAGCTCTGTGAAGTCCCTCACCAATATATCACTTAAATTCACCGTTAGATTTAAAAAAGCCTACATATTTATTAGTCATTGTCATACTAGATTTGATCTCTCCTCTGCAACTATATTTTTTTTTCTCCCTCTATTACAAATTTCACTCGCATGCACAACACAATGCCGGATCTCCAACTCTTATTATTCCACCAATCACATACCAATATTTTCTTGTGAGTTTACACGACAAGTCCCACAATTGCCTGCCATTTTTTATTCAAACCTGAATCCTCCCAACACAATTTACGACTACATGGATTATTCATTGTTTAAGTCCAACCAACAAAAACTGTGTCTCTTTGGATGAGTTATTAGATCATATAGACTTTTTTAAATTTAACGATGTATTTAAGTGGTACACTAGTTAGAGACTTAATAGAGCCCTCACCCTAGAATCCACCTTTAAGTTTTTTTTATTAAATGCATGCATTATATAAGCCCCTTACTTTTAGTCAAAAAATAAATAAGCACCTAGTCTAATAACTATTACTCCGTCCGTTTCAATTTATTTGTCACAGTTAATCAAATCATACACTTTAAAAAAATGTATAAAAAAAAAGAGAGAAAATATGATTTTTTTACAAAAATACAACTTCTTTTCAATGGTAGTAGACATTGGAATACTAAAAAAAGTAGATTTTTGAGTATTTGTTTCTCTCACCTAATAATTGCTTTAAGGGGTAAAATAGAAAAAAGTAATATTATAAATAGTATTACTATGTCATTTATTTTAGGACAAACAATTTTAATAAATTATATTAGACATTTATTTTAAAACCGAGAGAGTAAATGATTTGACATCGGCCCATTACATATACTATTTTAATACTATTTTATAAAATATTACGGTTTAACATTTAACCCAAATGGTGGATGCCTTATATTATGCTTCTTTGTTTCACTCATGCATTGTGTTGGTACTAACTATTTCATGTAATAACTTTCTACATTTGTGAGCTATAATGTAACAAAATGGACAGCAAGTTGGACACAAAGCGAGACTTTGGCACGAGGGGGAAGCAGTTCTGACTGTGTATCAGGGTGCTAAACAGTAGGCACATCAGCAGGACATGTCATGGCAGCCTCCGTCACAAGGAAAATTCAAGTGTAATACTAACGCGGGTGTGCATGAGGATATTAGTAAAACCATTGCTGGATGGTGTGTTCGTGATCATAGAGGACAATTTGTCTTGGGAGGAAGATCTTGGATTCAAGGTAAAGGATCTTCAAATGAGGGAGAGGCGCTGACTTTGTTAGAAGCAATGCATGTACTACAACAAAGAGGCTTTAATGATGTTTTTGAAACATATGCTCACAATGTAGTATATGCAATTTGGAGTCGGCTCAACGGTGTATCTAAATTCAGCTCTATTATTCAAAAGATTAAATGTATTTTAGTATTTTAGCGTTAAGTCCCGACTTTGAGGTGAAGCCTATTAGATGGCAAGCAATTCTATAGCTAGAGTGACCCTTTCTTAGTCTCGTCGCCATATTTTTTATTTGATACCGTCTTGCATTAACAATTTATTATATAATGAAATGAATAACATTTGTCAAAAAAAACATTTGTCATTACTAAAAAAACACTTGTAAACCATTGATGGAATAACAAAAGGCAATAAGGGCAACATATGAAAAGAAAATAAAAGAAAGAATGACCAACAAACAAAAAGATGATTAACTATTTAGAAGGCGTCAAAATTATAAGAAATAAAAAGAAAAAGGGAAAAATGTATGTATCACAGATAACATGAAGTCCAGAGTGCCTGTACAAAATTTCACAAGTATGCATTTTTCAAGATCACGCTTTCAAGAAACTCATAATCACGATGTTGGACCAAATATTAGATGTTATAATGACACTACACTTGGTCAGTGATGGCAAAAGTTATAGTATGTTTTACATATCTTTGGCATATTCAATATTCAAAAGGCAAAAAGAAGAAGACAATGAATATGGTATAGAAAAAAGACATGGAAATTAATTAATGGTATTTTATTACCGTCAATATTTCTCGATTTTCTTCCTTCAATTTAACTAATCATTGAGAGGTGTAGCAATCTTCACTAATTGAGATGTTGACAAAGCATCTATCTTAACCAAAACATCAGCACACACATTAATCACTCGGTAAAATATATTTACAAATATCAATGGATTTTTTTTTAATCTACACTTCAAAATTTGAGGGTATTTATCCCAAACCACTCGGTAAAATTTTAACTGATATAAATTTTTATAAAATACACAATTAGATTGAAAGTTTATATAATATAGATCATTTGTGTAAAATTTCAGACAAATTCAAATAATTAGTTCAGAAGTACAATAAATTTCACACAAACCATTAGTTCACAAAGATTGACGGCGTTTAAAAAATCACACAAACCGTTAATTTTGATATGTCTCCAATAACATATCAAATGATTCTTAATTTGTCTAAAATTTTACACAAATAATTGATATGATATAAACTTTCAATCTAATTAACAATGTATTTTATAAAAATTTATAGCAATTAAAGTATTATTGAATAATTGAAAATAAATATCCCTAAATATTAAATGAAGAGACATGTTGTATATAAATGTTAATTATATTTGTCATTATCCGTCTACTTATCAAATAAAATATCATGCCAATACTGTACTTCTGAACTAATTTGTTATTTTGTCCCATAGTGTTTTTTTGTTGAAACTGAGATATCCACCGCCGAACGCACGCAGTGATTAATTCCCTCACTAGATTGAAGGCACCTTGAAGGGTGGGATAGCTGGCCTAAGAATTTAAAGTTTCCATACCTAAAGTGAGAATCAAACCTTCAACTTTTAATTAAAGGAAGATGAGCTCCAACCACTCAACCACACTTCTTGAACCACACTTCTTGAGTTATTTTATCCCATAGTGTGATAGAATAGACAAGAGTTTTATTTATTTATTTTTTTTACGAAAGAATAGACAAGAGTTCTAATAATTGTTGTTCTATTGACATTTTTTCATAATAGTATGTACTTCACACATCACACTCTTTGAACCATTTTAGTGGCTGATAAATAAAAACTGAAATAAATATGATTTTAACTCGATCGATAGAATATTACATTATATATGTGTATATAATAATTTGAATATAAATTTTTTCATTTTTTATTATAGAAAGTAAATTTTTAACTACTAAATTACTGGATAAAAATAATAAATAAATAAATAAAGGGAGTGTAACTAAAACAACACTCTTCCAAATAGAGAAATTAGGAATAATACAAACATACGTGTAGCATATCAAACTTGGTACAAATACTACACAACATGGTCAACAAAAGACACAGGAAGAAAATGAAACAAAATCATAAACTAATATTGTCACACTCACACATCAACAATTTCATGTATTTTTTTCTCCAATACTTCTGAACTAATTTGTCCCATAGTGTGATAGAAAGACAAGAGTTCTGATAATTGTTCTATTGACATTTTCTCCATTGCATTTCTTGCCATTTTTTCTCTTTCCTCATTCTGCTTCAATCTCTCTATGTATGACCCTGCATTCCTCACTGTTGCACCCATTTGCTTTAACCTGTTTTCTTGCCGCGGAGTCAACGCTGTGTTTGACTGCAAAATTTATCGATAAACATAAATCAATACATTAAATACAAAATTTAAAACTATATACTTATATCACATTCATATATGATGCAACATATATCTAAGAAGCACAGACACTGACATTGTTGCTTATCAAGAGATGACACTGACATTGACATATTGACACTGATTATGCTACGTAGGCGCAAAGTGAAATAATATAAAGAAAATGAGAAAATGTGTGCACCTCAAGAAACTCTGCCCCTGCTTGAAGTTCAGATTCTTTGGCGGGGTTCATCCCATGGCCATGATGATTGTAGAGATCTTTTGCAAGTGAGAAACTACGCACTATAGTTTTCCTTTTGTTTTCCATTTCCTTATTAAGCTTTAGAGGCTTTTGGACAGATGATAAACTATTCAGTCTCTTCTGATAAGCAACAACTGCCTTTACAAATTCCTGCAGATTTTTTCATGAATTTTGACATTAAAATAGATATTGAATGAAACCAACTACGCTTCAAGAGTAAATCATCAATTTTGTCTCAAAATTTACTCATGTTAGTGAGTGTGGCAAAGTGTCGAAGACCAACTACGAACGTAAGTTTAAGGACAAAAATTACAGGGTAGTACCCCGTGAGCTCAATTCAGCTGATAGAGAGACATTGCATATAATATGCAAGGACTGAGATTCGAACCCAGATTAAAAGGTGTATTATTAACCATTTGACTACCTGACTAAAAAAAAGAGTTTATTCTCGTTTTGAAAGTATACCTGATAAGCGAAAGGGCAACCCGGATAATCAAATTCATCTGAATCATCCTTCCTCATACGCTCAGGATGAAACTGCAAACCCATAATAAACTTACCCTCTTCTGGATTATAAGCATCAGGATCATAAAACCCTTCAATCAAACCATCAGGAGCAAAAGCCATTGGAACAAAACGTTGTGCAAGTTTCTTAACACCTTGATGATGATAACTATTAACCAAAATGTCCATTTTCCCATCTTCTAAAGAATCCTTAAACCAATGATGCAAAGGTGTATTTTCAACAATTTTCACCTCATGTTTATGACCATCATAATCATCATAGTTCATATGCATCACCTTGTTTGAAATCTCAGTTTCTATATCTTGATATAATGTACCTCCACATGCAACATTTAGGAGTTGTGATCCTCTACAAATTCCCATGTAAGGAATGTTTCTTTCAAGACAAAGCTTAGCAAGTGCTAATTCAATTGAATCTTTTTCTTTATCAATTAATGTGTCACTTGCATGTAGTTTTTTTATTTCTTCTAATTCTTCTTGTGAAAGACATGATTTGTCTTGTTCATACCATGATGGATCAATGTCTTCTCCTTCACATAGAAGTACACCATGGATTGGTTCAAAACTATCTAACAACATGTGGACCCCGGAAACACGTGGCACTATCACAGGTACTGCTCCATAGCTTACTATAAGATCAAGGTGATATTCACCTAAAAATAATAATAATTATGTAAGTATTAATAACATGATAAAGAAAATGGGGATGAAATTAACTACACTGTTATATAATCAACAAATTAACTACTAATTCATCGTTTTTCTTTTGAACAGAAAAATATATGTATATATAATAAGAATAATGGAAACTATTTATTCATCGATGTTGATTTCATTTGAAACACTGAAACAAACTGCAAACATGACATAGACACCGACACATCTAATACAGAACAATATTTGAGAAAATAATATAAATTAATATAATTATAAGTGTCAATATCAGATATGATGCGTGTCCAACATCACAACACGTCTAGTTCGAAAAATATCGATATTTTTTGATGTAAAACACATTATGGAAATGAAATGAGTACTTACCAACAAAATCAACGAATTTGTTCTTACGAAGGGTACGTCTAGAGACAATTAAGACACGAGGGAGAATGATGGAGAGATCTGAGGACATTTTACGTGTTGATGGTTTTTGATGAAATGACCGTGAATTGATATGTGGAACAAAATTTGATATTGTATGTGTATGTTATTCTAATTAGGCTCTTACATATATTTATAGGATTAATAAGATTAGGATAAGGATTATGTGTTCCCTTGGGATGAGATCCACCGCCATATGAGTAATAAGGGGAATGGATGTTATTGAAATTACACGTCATTTTAATACTATATATATTTTGCTATCTCTTTGTAGTCGATCATTAGTTAGTAATATTATCATCAAAGTTTATATTATACTATGTTAATTTGATTATAAACAATGCAACAATTCTTATGCAAGTGTCATATTGGTTTAAGCTTATCGATTCATTTTATGGCAATAATCATGTATTTAAGTAGGGGTGTAAGCGGATCGGACAAAACCTATAAAATCGGTGATTCAAACCGGTCAAAACTGAAAAAAAAAAACAATCTTTTTTGGTTCGGATTAAAAATTGAACCGAACCGAGCTAAACCGAACTAGTTTGGTTCGGATCTCAGATTTCATTTTTTAAAACCAATGAACCGGTGAACCGAACCGACCATCTTATAACAGTCCATTTGGCTCATATTTTGACAGACCCAAATTACATTCACCTTCGAAACAAAATACGCAGGTAGAAACAAAACACGAACAACACAAACACATAAAAGCTATGTTATTGTTTTTTTGGTTTATGTTATTATTGTAAGTCGTTAAAAAAATAGAGCTTAAAATATATCGTGTTTGAAAAAATAATAGCAAACACTATCCGGAAAAACAAAAGATTGCGAACCGAGTATAGTATCCGATCCAAACCGACTAGTTCGGATCGGATTCATTTTTAAAAACCGAATAAAACCGACCTAAACCGAACCAATTGAAAGTTCATTAGTTCGGAAATCGGATACACTCGAAACCGATCTAAACCGGTCTAATTTCATCTCTATATTTAAGTTTATATTTGTTGCAAATTGTTTTTTAATTTCTTGAGAGAGAAAAGAAATGGAACACGGATTCAACGTGACACAATGGACGGTCAAACATCGGAGGCCAAGGACGGAAGGATAGAAAAGAAAAAGAAGGCAACATCACATACATTAAATTTAGTCACATGAGTTTCAATAGGCACATCAGATTTATTTCACGTTTTTATTTTCTTTCAACAAAAGAAAAACTTTCTAAAGTCTTTTTGGGTATGGACTTGAGTAAGTCCTTAATGAGAAACTCTAGCTTGGACACAAATTTAAATTTGACATTTGAGCATATTCAATATGAATTTAACATCACATACATAATAATACATATATAATTTGAGCTGTGCTACAGTTTTTGAGCTGTGCAAGCTGTGCTACAGTTTTGAACCTTAAAATTTTGGGCTCTATTATTAATATTATTATTACTATTACTTTTATACTTTGACATATTTTTTTTTAGTACATTATATTTGATATAATTAAAAGATTATTTTTAACAAAAAATTTAATATATAATAATATGTATATATAATATCTTAAAAATAATAATAATAATACATATATAATACATGATAATACTATTCCTAGTATAAAAAAATTGAAAAAGGCAAGGAAACTACAGCCCCCTCTTGCCCTTTAGTAACAATGTGACATTTAGCAACATCACTAATAGTGAACCAATGTGACATTTTTTATTTTGTAATTAAAATATCTCATAAAAAAATCTACATTTACAACAAGGTCAACCAATGTGATTTGACAAAATCTAAATTTACAACTTCAATAAAAAATCATATAACACAGACAAGCAACATGAACATGCAGTACACGTATGAAAAATCATGTACTACTAAAAATGGAAAATAGAAAATTGCAATGCAACTTTTTTTATCGATAAAAATGGTTAGTTATGATCAATTCATGATCACTAATTTAATTGTAAAACAGGAACAAAGAGGGAAGGAATATTCAAAGAGTTTGGATTGGAATGGCATAATATAAACTACGATATCTTTTGGTATAGCACTTATCCTTTTATTTGTCTGCTGGTTCTGATAAAATGCTCAGCTGTTTTATAAATCTTAGCATTTGTTTATTTGTTTTCAACAATATTTTATCAACACATGTTAACCACAATATTGACCTTTTCAGAATTAATTACGAAAAAATCATAGATAACAAACACATGTTTCTCAATTATTCCAAATTAATGCAATACATCAATACTACATGTTAAAGGATGTGCCTTGCTTCGTCATTGCCAATGCAATGAGTTAATTCATGATGATGTACCATTTAATTAACTTCATTATATTGTAGAGAAAATTTGCAAAAGAAAGAAAGAATAAAAATAATTGTAGAAAAAAGGGAAGTGATACAGCTATCATAACATACCTGTTGATCTAGGATCGTCTCAAGGGTCCAACAATCCAAACAAAAAATTTAAGCTTTAAAATATTGGTTGATAAAAAGCTTCATAGAACTTTAATTTGGTTATCTCATCAGAAAAAACAAACTTTAATTTGGTTATAAATATATAATACTAGTTTGTAGATCCGTGCCAAGCACGGGAATTATATGCTTTTTTATAAATATTTGAAAATATTAAAAAATAGATATACAGTGTATGTTGACTGCACCGCAGTCGATAAATGTAAACCGTTTGATTTTGATTTTAAGTTTAAATTTTAGTTTATTTTTAAAATATAAAATTGAGTTTTAAATTTGGCTATCTGATCTTGCTATGAACGATCTCAATTTAACTGAATGCAATGCAGCCGCTAATTAATTATTGCACTCAATCTTAGTCCAGAATAATATTATGAGTGTGACAATAAGAATTTAAGTAGATGTTCTTGGACATAACGTATATATCTCATTTTTGAACAAAATAATTTCAATTTTGTCCTAATTAACCACTAAAAATCTATATTTTGTCTAATTTCAAATAGGTTTTTGACTCTATTAATATCTCAAATTAGTTTAAGTTTCTGACTTTATCAATATCTCAAATTAATTATTATTTTAATCAATTAATTTTTAACTTGGTCATTGGAGAGACTAAATTGAAATTTTTAACAAAGATAGGGACCAAATAAAAAACATTTAACAAAAACAATGATTAATTATATATATTAATAGGGTGAAAGACATATTTGAGAGTGAGTATAAAAATATAGATTTTTTTTTTAGACAAAAAGACATAGATTTTTTTATAGAAGACTTACAAAAACATTGTGTTGGTATTTCAAAATTGCTGTAAGAAGTGAGTCTAAGAAGTGTTATTTATAGGTAAAGATATGAGAATGACAATGCAATTTAAAAGATGAAAATACCAGCGGCTTAAATTAGAAATAAAATATGTAACCATCCAATTTGAATTAGTCCAAACCTAAATTGTTTGATTTATTTCCATATAAATAGCACCTTCTTTTTGTCCCAAAAAAAAGCACCTATTTTATTATGATTCATTTTTGAAGCCTGGACTATTATAATAATAATTTGGTGTAAAAATTATTTTTCTGGAAAAATATATTTTGTCCAATTATGATTCTTTAAAAGTATTTAATGAAAAATAATTGTGTCCTATTATGAATTTTTTTAAGACGTGGATATTTAGGACCATTTGTATATTTGTATTAGTATCTATATCTATACTAATTAGTATCTATACTAATTTACGGAAATGTGAGGATAAATAAATTCAAAGAATTGGTATTTATTTTATTTTTGGTACATTTTTATTATTCTTTATTCTTTATTATTCTTGATTTTTTTTGTGAAGATTATTCTTGATTTTTTTCTTTATTTTATATTTGGCAAGTAATTATTATTTTTTATGAACAAATATATTTGAAATTTTTTTTTTACTATTCATTTATTTCATTCAATACAAATTTATTTAGGGGGAAATTCATTTAATACAGATTCAGATTTATGAGAGAAGTGTATTTAATTTCAAATGAATGAGAGAAAGAGTGACTGATAGGAGAAGAATACTGAGAAGAGAGAGAATTTGAAAGAGAATATTGTGAGGAGAGAGAATTTGAAATCGTTCTGCCTTATTATATATAAAGATTAAATAATCATTCAAGGGAAGTAAAATCAAGAGATAGAGACAAATTGAAAATGGTTGGAAGAGAACAATTTGATGCTTCTAAGAATTACTAATAGAGAAAAAGAGAAAAATTAAGAAAAAAATGTGTGGAAATTAAAAAGTTGAAGTAGTGAAAAATTAAAAAATAAGAAGATAAATTTCCAATAAGTAGCTATTAAACTATGTCATGGGGAAATATCAAAAAAAAAAAAAAAAACTATGTCATATGGGGGCTTAAAAATATTATTAATACTACAATTGAAGTAATTGATGGGGGCTTGACCGCTTCAGTCCCCAATCCTTCCTACCTAGATACGTCTTTGGTTTCAAATGAACGATTTTGGTATCTTAAATTTCTTAATTGTACGATTTTGTTGTCCAATTTTATATTAGTGATTTTCGCCCAAAGTTGTCCCCTTTTATATTTCACATGTGATTTGCATTACACGTCACCTTTTATTATATTAAAAAATACATTACATATTTAAATCAATCTCCAATCATATTTATGCGGTAGAATAACTATACATCACTTCCTTTTTCTTTTTCTTTCTTTTTTTATCAACAATAAAGAATAACTATCACTTATATTAAAACATATATATTATTATTATTATTATTATTATTATTATTATTATTATTATTATTATTAAAATTTCATGTGATCCACATATTTCTTTAGAGTATGTCATATTATTCTTTTTTGAGATTCAAATCTGCAAAAAAAAATGAAAAGAATGATGAATAAGACAAATATAGATAATTATAATCCTTGGCAAAAAAGTATTCTTATTTTAACATCCACATCTGCAAAAATAAAAAATATTGGTAAATAATACAAATAAATTATCTTTGTAAAAAAAAATACAAATAAATTATCTTGAGATCGGCATATGCAAAAATTAAAAATAATGAACAATAAACAAATTGAAAATAACATAATACAAATACAAATAAAATAACTAAAGAGAAAAGATTTGGAAGAAGATGTGTGTGATATGTATTGTTCACTCAATAATTATCTATAGATGAAAAATATAACAACTAACTAAAAAAGTAATAACAAATAAGTCATAAATGACTTAGAAATATTTCTAGAGAAAATAGTATTTTGTCTTTGACTATGTCCTTGATATAATAAAGACGAACAATTCTAACAATCAAATTCCGATTTTCTTTTGCAGGTGAAATATCAACAATAGAGTCATGTTTAGAACTTTAGCTGTCATTGAAACAAATGTAAACTCAGAAATACTAAAAAAAAATGACATAAACATAACAAATAGTAGTATAGTAGTATTTGCTAAAATGCATGGCTTTATATAGACATTAAAATTAGGTTTAGATGGCTGCCTATAAGTAATAAGTAATAAGCTTCAAATTAAAGTTTTCTTGGGCTAAAAGGCTACGATCCGAATAATTATTTTGATGGCTGCCAATTTAATAAAATATTATTCGATTTTTTACTTTTTACGTTAAAGGCAATAAGGCAACATCTTTATTATTATATATTCTTTAATAGGTAATATAAGACAACTAATAAGGCAACTAATAAAATTGAACTAAATGTAAAACATTTTCTTACGGAGGCATGCCCGATTAAGGTAATATAAGATATTTAATAAATTATTTATCATGCAATTATTTTTGTTTGGTATCAATTCAAAAAAAATTAGAAAATAACAATTAATATCAAATGTATAAGAAGAGAGAATGCATGAGAAGAGAGAATGTATGAGAGGAGAGCTCTTGTGAAAAGAGAGATTTTAAAATCGTCATGACTTATTATATATAAAGATGTCAACTCATTTACAAGAGTTTGTTAAGCTCAATTTTGATTGAGATAAAAGCTTCATCTCATCAAGGGCATAGACTCAAACTTTGGATTCAACGTAATTTAATTATACATTTTATTTTTTAGCAGAGGCGGAACACCTCATGGGCTAAGGTGGGCTGTTGCCCACTCCATTTTTTCAAAATTTTATTTTATACTACTAGTAGTTCTATATGTACTATATATGTGTTTTTTTTTGTAAAAATATATATGCATATTATTATATATTGAGATTTTTGCTAAAAGTAATCTTTTAACTATGTCAAATATAAAAATAGTAGTGGTAATAATAATAGGATAAAATAAATAATAATAGTCTTTCAGAATTTGTCTACTACTAATGAATTATGTCAATAATTAGTAGAGACAAGTAAATAAAATTTGTATTCACTGATTGATTTAGTGTTACGACTTGTTTTGACTCTTCCCGTGTCAACAACAACCATTGAACGTATATTTTCATCGATGAAAATTATAAAAACAAGGCTACTTAATAAGATGAAAGATGATTTTCTCAAATGCTACATGATTGTTTATATTAAAGATAAGATTGCTAAAAAATTCATATGAGATATGATAATATTATAAATTTATAATATACTCCCTCCGTCTCATATTATAAGAGAAAAAAAAAACTTATTAAGAAAAAGGAAATCATAATGATTGGAAGTATGTTTTTTTTTCTTTCTATTTTCTTTGAAAAAAGTTGCATGGAAATATGTAAAACAATTTTTATTGATTATGGAAAAGATAATGAGAGAGTAAAATTTTTTTGAAAATATAAATGTTTGTTTTTTTTCTTATATTTTGGAACAATAATATGAATTTTTTTCTCTTATATTTTTGAACGGAGGAAATATTTTAGTAGCCCACCCAAATTCTTTTTACTGGCTCCGCCACTGTTTTTTAGGATCCTTTGTTTTTCTTTAAAATATTTTGAAAGGTCTGACAATAAAAATTGTTTTAGGCATGTAAAGAGTTTGAACTTATGATTTATGTAGGAGTGCTAGCAACATTCTCTCTAATTGTTTTAGGCATGTAAAAAGTTTACATTTGTTTATTTTGAACTAAATGCCACCACTTTTATCAATAAAGAGAGTGTTGTTAACACTGCTACATAGATATGTCATTGCTTCATGTTCATGTAAATGTATAACGGGAAGGCGAAATAGAGACAATATATTTTTAAAATTTATTGAAAAATTAATGTATAGGATTGTAAATAATAAAAAAAATAATATAGAAAATGTTTGAGCCCAGGTTCGAATTGGAGACCTCTAGTGTGTGACACTAGCGTGATAACCAACTACACCTCCCAAACAATTGATGTGGGCTTTTCAAATATAACATCCGTTTTTGCTTTATTTTGAGTTACTATAATATTGATACAAAATTTTCACAGTTGTTAGCGACGACTAATCTCTGTTGAAAAATTTATAGAACATACAAGATGGGTTCTTTTCTCTTAACCATTTTGATACATAAGAGTCAGAAAATGAACATTTGATCACTATTAGTTTAATAGATCCAAGACCTTATTACTTGAATCATTTCATTGTTAGGTGTAACACTTAAGAGTATAGCATCTATTTTTTACCGGGGCTAAATTACTTCACAAATGGACACCTCAACAAATTGAACCTAGATCCTTTTCTTAAAAGAGAGTTGTATGTTGTCAATTCTTTTAATTTCATTGTCATCCTCGTTTTTTATCATAAAATGAGCATTCCCGTGTAAATTAAACGCCGATCGAGTGAAATTGTGAAGATTAATTTTCAAAATATCTGAAATATAAACAAAGGAAAATGATAAATATTGACCTTAGAGCAATGATTAAGGAAATAAAAATAGTAAAGAAAATTTTTAAATTTGTATATTCTACTTTTCTAAAACAATAAAATACAATTTCTAATACATGTATTACCTTTTTTAATAACCTTAATTATTGCTCCAACAACACTAGTTAGCAAGACCTTTAAACAAAAAGTCAAATCTATATAAAAAATATTATCTTTTCAACACATTTTTACGCATCTGCGCCAAAACTATGACGAAACAATAAGGGAGTTTAAAATTTAATATTTTTTTTTATGAATATAAGATTTATCCATCATCTAACAAATTCTTTAAACTATTAAAACCGAACTCACTTCAATCCGATTAAAACTCCAAACTCTAACAAGTCTTAGACCTTTCTAAGGCTCTCACACTTCCGCAACAAAAATATTACTGTCACTTCGCTAGGATTAAAGATATTTTTTTTGTAATCAAATAATTTAATAGTTAAAATTTCATCTTTTAAAATAAGTAATTGTATGTACAAAAATTTCAACTATAATTCCTAAACATTAGGTGCGTTTAAATCTCTGGACCAACTATTCCACCATTTAAAGTGCCTCTAATCTAACAATTAACGAAGAAATAGTCACTGCATTCAGCCGCAAATATCCGATCTCAACCAAAAAACATTAGGTGTGATATTCCTCCTAAGTCCTAACTAATATAAACTCGGGAACACTAAACATAGTACTTTATTGTCGACATAGCCTTTTCAATGCGACTGAACATCTAATACATTATTGTAGACATCTTATTTAATATTTTTGGTTACGTATTGTGGACATCTGGTTAGTAACTAGAAATCTACAATACTAGCCACCTATGAAGCCCCGATACTCCAAAATTGATCAAGTATCGTGTCAGATACAGTATCCGATACCGATACGCGTCAGATACTTCCCGATACTTCTTTATACGTATCGGGGAAGTATCCAATTATTAAACTAAATAAAAAAAAACTGACACTTCTGTGATACTTGCCAGATACTTCCCGATGCGTATCAGAGAAGTATCCAATGTTTATATTTTATCCATTTTTTGAAAATAAATAAAATGGATCCAAAAGAGCTAATGATTTGGTTAATGTGCATACAAATTTTCAACTTTTATCAAAGAAAGATGAAGAATATATGAAAGGAGCGACAAAATTATAGGTCATTAGTGGAGAAGCGCATGACTCGCTTTTTGGATAATATTTAAGATATATAATTTATTTGTTTTGATAATTTTAATAATGTGAATGTTTCTTTATTATCAATTTTAGTTATGTTTTATATATTTTGTATTTATATATTTAATTTTTTATTGAAGTATCCTAGCCGTATCGTATCTTAAATTTTAAAATTTTCTCGTATCGCCGTATCCGTATCGTATCGTGTCCGTATCCGTATCGTATCAAGTATCTGGGCTTCATAGCTAGCCACTTCCTAAAATAAATCTTGTTACAAAATAGACACCTGTCAGCATCACGACCAACCAAATAGCCATGACGAACACATGGATCATACTACTCCCTCCGTCCCAAAACTATTCTCCTTTTAACATTTTAGTTTTGTCCTAAAATGTAAAGTTAATGTTAGTTTATCAATTGTACTCTTACAAAAGTTAAAGTATTAATTAAATATATTTTCTCTTTCTTAATAAAGTAAGGGCAAAATAGACTTAACTTATCAATCTTTATTGTTTCTTAATCCACGTGCATAACTCTAAAATGACAATTTTGGGATGGAGGGAGTAATAAATTCTCTGAATCAAAATTTTTACACATAAAGTTAGAAATTGAATTTATAATCATTTAATTATTTAAAAGACTTAATTTTTATTATTTTGATCAATCTATTATTAATTGTTATAAGTGTCTGTTTGGTTTCACGTTTGACACAATCAAACGCACGATTATAGGATGAAAACGCGATTCAGGAGTTTGCAAACATGTTTGGATTTCATTTCAAAAAGTGATTCAATCAAGTAAAATCGATTCCACTTGAAGCTGCCTTTCGTAGCTTCTGCGTCTGGTTGAAATCGATTCTACAATAAATAAACTTGATTTATTTGTTTTGCCCTTTTTCTACACCACGACCATTTGCCGTCTTCACTTGTTTACCGCATGCTATTTTGGTTTGCAACAGTATCATTCTCTAGGTTAAGAGATGAAGAAAAATTGGGCTTTAAAAGCACAACCCGGTCCGTTAACAATGAAACCAATTATTTATTTATTTTTATACAAAACAAGTAGTTTTTTTTTTATATTATTATATTAACGGTTTTTTTATACCATGACCAAAATGAGTTCTTTTTTTGGATACCAAACGTCCAAACCAATTGATAACAAAATAATAATTATATTAACAGTTTAGGTAATATTTTTTATATCTATTATTTTCTAAAACTTAAATAATTAAACAAAAATTTATAAAATAATAATAATAATACAGCATATTTTAATAAAAAATAACTATACATACATCTTAAAATCCATTTTGGTCATTTACACATCTAAAAGTAATTTTGACATAAAGCATCCAAACAACATTTTTCATAACAATCACTTTTGTTTTATAGTTTTCCAAACATAAATCACTTTACAATCAACTCACTTTTAATTAAAATCAATTCTATCAAAATCAATTCTGTTAAAATCAATTATGCCTATCGCCGAACCAAACACACACTAATTCTGTTAAACAAGTAGTATATCTTTGCAATTGAAGATATTAATTAATATCTAGAATTAATAGAAATTTATTTCAAAGATTAACCTTAATTTGGTGTTCAATGTTGATCTCTCAACATATAGTATGTTTTTATACGCATGAACTAATAATTGAGTCATATATTGATTGTTAAGATATTCAAATATGTGGTACTTACTCTCAGTTGATCTTCTTTATTTATCCTTTAATTTCTCTCTAAAATTCAAATAGAGATTGATATAGATACAAATTTATAGGAGGCCGATGTAGAAGGTGAAGAAACCCACACAAAATCACTAAAAGTGATTTTTTAAAATAAAAAATTGATTATTCTCTCAAACTTTTTTGACTAAATGATGGAATAAATATTAGAGTAGTTAATTTGTTCGACAAAATAAATAAATATCACTGAATATATATCATAAATAAAACCATCACTTTTTTATTATCATTCTTAATTCTTAAATACAGATCACAAGTTTCAAGCCACAATACATCACATATATATTGTACACACACAATATATAGAGAGATCAAGCTTTGTTATCTTATAGTAGTACTAATAAAGTAATTATCCAAAGATAATACTACTTTAAAATTAAACTCATAATCTGTAAAGGACATAATCCAAACATAATACTACCTTATAGTTAAACTTTTAAAGAACATGCATAATCTTTAAGAATATAATACCTCATGGATGCATGGATCATACATAAATAGCAAAGGGTTGCATGGTTTTAATTAATTTGAAATTAACAACGTGTTGGGATAGTAACACTACAAGAACTAGCAACCCTTTTAGCATTAGGAGAATTAACATATTGCCCTAAATTTGGGTTTTTGATATATCCACATAAGCATGGCTTTTGCTCCCTCAACCTAGAGCAACAATCTTGAGAAGGTGGAGCATTTGACGTAAATGCCCCTAGACATGGGCTCAATTGTAATGGGCTACATGTCACAGCCTCAGCAATGGTAGTCACTTCAACCATAAGGACTACAACAAGAATCATTGCACACACAACTTTCATCTTCATCATCTTCTTTAGTACTACTTGATATCTAATTAGCTAGAAATTGCACAAATAATTTTGAGAGTGAATTGTATGTGATTAATTGGCTAAGTATTTATAGGCATAGAAAATTAGCATGGCTATGTTGTAAGTGGAGAGTAGTGGGTTTGGTTAGGTGCTCAACTCAATGAATATTTATTGCGCCTTAATTTGAGTGGTAAGTTATTATGTGCCATTAACATTGTCCCCACCAAGAAATGAGCGTTGAGATACAATTATTAATGCACATAGCACCACTACTATTTTGTAGTACTGCGTAATAAATTGTTTTAAACTAAGTAATGAATTGTATCTTTTTGTGTAAATGTGAAGACTAAACTTTTTAATTAATTTATACATTTATCTCTTCAGATTTATTTTTAATACATAATCATTTACTCTCTGGGTAACCTAAGGGGTGTGGTTGAGCGGTTGAGGCTCATTCTCCCTTAACCAAAGATCGAGGATTCAATCCTCACCTTGGGTATGGAGCAGCTTTAAATTCTTGGACCAGCTATCACACTCATCGAGGTGCCTCCAATCTAACGAGAGATTAGTCACTGCGTTCGGTGGTGGATACCCCAGTCACGACCAAAAAAAATATACTCTCTCGGTTCTAAATTATAAGAAAAAAATTATTTTTATCTCAAATCATAACCAAATATAGGGTGTGTTTGTTTGAGATTAAAATAAAATAATTTTTTTTAAAAAAAAAATTATTTTTAAAAAATAGATTTATTTTGTAGAGATTTTGAAAAAAAATCTAAAGTTGTTTTGTGTTTGTTTAAGATTAAAAAAATCATTTTTGAGAACAAACACATGGTTTATGTTCTTAAAAAAAAATAGATTTTGAAAAAAGCTATTCAAAATAGCTTTTCATTTTGAAGAGAAAAATGATTTTTTTTAAAAAAATGATTTTTATAAAATCTGAAACAAACACAAATAAAATATAAAAATGATTTTTTTTATAAAAAAAATAGATTAAAACTGAAACAAACGCACCCATATTTTCATAGGGAGTATATTTTTAGGTTCATTAACCATTGCATAGGGTGCATTGGTTAGCAATATCCTAATTTTAATACACGTTCAACAATTGACTACTGCAATTGAATAGGAAATTCAAATAGTACCTACTACTTGGGTACATGTTGGTAAATGTTAATTATGTCATTTTACTTTTGACTAGTGACAATTATAACTATTAACTTTCGTCAAAAAATAATAATAACTACTACTATTAACTAGTGGTTTTGGCAACCAACAATAAAATAAGAAAAATGTTGATATGTATACATTGAAAATAAAAAATTTGTTACACCAATAAAATAAGAAAAAATGTTGATATGTATACATCAATAAAATAAGAAAAATGTTGATATGTATACACCAAAATAAATAGCTTTAATACCATTGAAAAGAAATTTGTTACAAATCTCATTAATATAGAAATGAAAAATACTACTTTTTTATAACATTATTGTCTTTTCATTATTTAAATAAGTGAACTTCTTTTATGTCACCATTTTTATCCTAATTCAATGAATGATAGGAGTAATGAATAATAAGTCACGTGTGTGTTATAAAAAAAAACTTAAAGATTTAACATGGTACAAACCGAAAACTTAAAGGAGTTATAGATGCATTTGACTTATTATTTATTAAAAGTTTTGATCAAAAGATAAATGTTGTGTAAGAAAAATCAAAAGAAAAATGTTACTAGACTAGTAGACTGTTGTTGTTTTTAGAGAATCAAAACCGTCTATTTTACACCAAAATAAATAGTTTTTTTTGTATATCGGAAAAATAAATTACTTCCTCTAAGAATTAATCTTTGACCTCTCTATATCCAACCCATATGTTTTCAAGCTCATACCACTTGAGATATTCTACAAGGACTAAAAAAAATAACTTTAATACCATTGAAAAGAAAATTGTTACAAATTAAATCTCATTAATATAGAAATAAAAAAATATATTTTTTATAACATTATTGTCTTTTCATTATTATAAATAAGTGAACCTCTTTTATGTCACCATTTTTATCCTAATTCAATGAATGATAGATCATAGGAGTAATAATAAGTACCTCTTTTCATTATATATGTAGGATTAGAGTGGACATAAAAGAAGTAGCATATTTATATCGTAGTATATTTTATTTGTCTTAAATATTTAAAATTTTTGGTCTTAATTTATTTTATATAATTAATTGGAGTAGTATATTTTATTGATTTTTTTTATCAGATAATTAGTATCTAAAATTTTAACCGTTAAAGATGAATAAGTTAATATATCAGCGTTCGAACTCCACTCCCTACCCATTATGTAGTTTCCACGGGGACATATATTTTGTTGACTTTATTATTAGTTTTATAAAATTTTAGTGGTTTCCATCAAGTAATATTTGAGCGAAAAATATTAATTTTACGATGATAAAAAATTTTAGTGTGTAATTTTTAAGAATACATGTAACATTATGCTGTATTTGTTTTTACTCTTAAGATGAATAAATAGAGTGTGCAAGATTTAAATTATGGCTTCTACATACATAATGTAATATTTTTACCAACTAAATTAAATTTATGAGGACAATTGTGTAATTTTCTATTATCCAGTGCAACAATAGTTATAAAATTTTCAGCACTTTTAATTTGATTAAATTCTATTGAAAAACTAAGTGAATTTTTCCTTGAATCAAATTTCTTACATACCCAAAAATCAAATATAAGACCACTTTGTTTAAGAGATCTAAATCTCTTATCACTTCATTAGTTCATTGATAAAAAATAGGAGATATAATAATCTTACCGCCATGGTTTAAAAAATAATAAATAATTTTACCGCCATTTTGTAAAATAATAATAACAGTAATCTTACCATGTGACCATTTGCTTGGTGGAGTTTTTTTTCTTCTTTCAATCACTTAAAGAGTAAGAATGCTTCTGAAATTTCTAACACACTAAATTTTTGCTTTTCACTAATATATGCAATGTAACGTGACTAGTAATAATTCCTTTACCAAATTGGTTATATCGTGAGGGAACCAAAATATAAAGGTCATTGCACGATTTCACCTAGAACACTTTGTTCCATGGTAAAATGTATTCCGTGTTACTCCTTCCTTGTATACAAATCAATCAAATTTGAATAATTTATTTCAATACAAATATTCCAAAAATAATGTAGTATAACTAATAAGTAGGTTACGGATCTGAATCAAATTCATCCAATAATAGGTTTGGAATAAATTGTCCATTAGTATTAGGACAATCGTTTTTGATGATGAGGAAATCAGATTAATCGAAATTGTCAATTATAGGTTACGTATCCAAACATTGGAACTTGGAAGTGGAGGCTCTAGCTAACCTAGCTACTGATATTGATGATGGAGAAATCAAAAGAGTTGTTTTTAATACGAATGCGTGGAAGGCACCGGGATCTGATGGTTTTTCGGAGGAATTTTATCGAAAGTCATAGGAGATAGTAGGGAGGTACTGTTTGTACATTTGTTAGGAGGCGTGTGGTGAGAGCCGAGTGACATTGCAGTGGTTAATCAAACCGATATTTGTTTGATCCCGAAGATTAATCAACCTGAGTTTGTAAACCGGCTTAGGCCAATATCCTTGTGCAACACTATATACAAGATTGTGAGCAAAGTGATAGTGTAAAGATCAGAACTCAAAAGCATATATTCCTAAGCTAGTGTCTCCATTTCAAATTGGTTGTGCAGTGGCAAAAATTTCATGACAACATTATTGTAGCTAAGGAAATGGTTCATATAGCATCATAGATTGAAAGGTAGAAAGGTTACTTTGCTATGAAAGGTAAGAAAGGTTACTTTGAGATTAATCAATATGATATGGCATTTTCAAAAAATTAAATTTGACATGATATGTTAATTTTTTTCTACACAATGCGTCAAATTTCTAAAACTGCAATTTAATGTTCTGTCTGCCACACCGATCCGGGTTTTGGTGTACTGTAAAATCCACCTTTGTTTTGATTCTGCTGTTGAGTTTCAGTCAAATAGGGATCTTGCTGGAAAGTCATTTTCATTTCTAAACATCCCAAACCATATAATGAGTAAAACACAAAGCATAGAGAATATGATAATTTAATGAACAATTCACATATACTATGTGCTCTCAGACTCAAATTTATTTCCTGTCCCTGAAACACAGGGCCTATTAGATCACAACCGCCAATTTGGCACCAAATACACAACAAAATCAAAAACTGCAATAAACTATTTATATTTTCAAATCCTATTTCTATCTCAGATATACAACACTGTAAAAGGAATTCATGTAGTATCGCAATTCGTAAGTCTTGGTGGTTGTACATATGGGAAACAATGACATTCACCTGATGAAACAGCTTGAACAGAAAATTGATATTGGTAAATGCAGCTTAGTGGTTCTGACCATCTTCTTGGGCTTTTGCTTTACCGCGAAGCATATCGCTGAAATTTCCCATCATGATGCGTCTGAATCTAGTGTCCTCTGCTGGTGATGCAGTGGCAGCCTTGGGGGAGACACCTGCCTCTGTTGGTGGCTCTGTGGTTTCTTTCTTACTGAGCAACCCACCCTCACCAAAAAAGTTGCTAACTGATGAAGGAAGCCCAATATGAGCACCCATTACCTTGCTAATAGTCTCAAAAGTTCCCCCTGATCTTTCCTTCATAATAATTTCAAGTGCTTCTTTGTGAGCTGGATCCAGTGCATCCAAGTCTTTCATGAGATTCTGTATAGCAGGCAGGAAGAACTCCCGAACACTATTTGCAGGAAGATCTAAAAGAAGAGAAGCTAGGAATTAAAAATACTTGAGAGAAGAAAGAAATTTCAACAATCAGTGACATAAAGTCTCCATGAAACTAAAACGTGTAAACTATGACTTTTACACACAACGTTGCAATTGTAGACTCTAATGTACTGGTGGTGCATAAAATAAAATTGAAACTACAAATGATTTGTCGTCATAGAGAGAATGACTGAAAGACCATGGATTTTGATTAACAATGATGTAAAAAGGATAGATAATGGTACAAGTCCAAAGCATTAATGCCATCGATCAAACCTTGACTTCAACTTGAATACCTTACACCATATAAATAGCTCAAAAGAATTTAGGCATGCCAGATTAATATAATTTTTAAATGAGCAAACCTGTAGCATCCAGAGCACGGATTGCTTCACAGAATGCATCAGCTCGCTCTCGTCGACGCATTAAATCTTTTGCTGTATTTGGCATTGCTGTAAGTTGGAAAATCTTGGACAAAAGATGTATGTCAAGTTAAAGAAACAAAAACACTATTTCAGAGACCTTGAAAGGCAACATAAGATCAAGTAACTAAAAAAACGAGACAAAAATGTTGGGACATTAATTACTTCTTTAAACATTTTTTTTTCCATAAATAAGGTTAAGGATATAATCTCTAAGTCTATCTATTGTATGTGGTACGGCAATCACCAACGCACGAATAACAGCAATAGTAGCTTCATGGGAACCATCGTCAAGAAAAGCATCCATTTGAACACGTATCTTGTCAACAATCTGGAAGATATTTTATTTGATCAGGAATTTGAAATGAAGAGTTGCATTAACAACATAGCTTCAACAACAGAAACCAGGGAGAAATACTAGTAGCAGATACCATCTCATTTTTGAAGTGCTGAGCCACTGCACCAAATGCATCTATGCTGGCATACTTTACACTCAGGTTTTGATCAGATCCAAGAGTAATTAGAGCAGGCAAAACATGAGTTGAAGCAGCCTTTGCATCAATATATGGCACCTATTAATTAAGAAGCTGTCTTAGTTTAGGCATTTGTATGAGATGCATCTAGAAACTAGGAAAGCAGCACTCTTACAATAACTTTCAGCAGCTGGGCGGCATTTGTTTTCATGCTCATGTTAGAGCTGACCACCATTTCCCATAATATATTGAATACCATGCCTTGGTTTTCTTCATATGTGCTGCAGCATTTTAAAGAAAGCTCATCATGAATATTGGACAAAAATACATTGAATTTTAAAAATGTTTGTGATGAAAATCAAACCAAATGAAGCGGATAGCATTAATAATCTCAGGAGCGTGCTTGGTTGATCGATTTTCCATGGAATTATCTTCTAGTAGCAGCTTCCTTAAATATCCTGCTAACTGTTCATGTTTTCCAGGAGCTCTCAAAACACCAGCCAACAGAAGCGGTAAGACACACATTGTAGAAAGCCTATAAGCAACAGCGGATCTTGGCCTCAAACCTACAAGTGAACGGTCAAATATGAAGCAATTATGTAAGAAAAACTCACAGGGATACAAATGTTACCTTTAATTCTTGAATGGATGGAAGTAGGAAAATAAGTCAAATCTGCATCATCCCCTACTGCAATTAAAAATACTGGTAGCATTATGCCGGTCACGTAGGAGTCCCCAAAACATTCAGAAACAGATAACAGAAACTGCATTACATAAAGTTATATCAGCAAACAATCAGAAATAACTTTGGTTAGAAGTCATAAAAACTTCAAAGGGAAGGCGAGCGACCTTTGAAATTTGGCTCCGTAAATTATCTTCTTTCTGTGGCAACAAGCAGGCCAGCTTTATCAAATTTGGAAAACACTCAACATGCATCCACTCAAATGTAACCCATTCAACTTGTCCCCTAGCAAAATGGAAACCATTAAAGATCAGCATGCAGCATCAGCTTTGATGGAGTGGTCATGCATGGCTTGGAATGCACAAACATTACAACATGAACCAACAAGAGGAAGGATTTGATGTCAAGACTGTCAGTGGCATAGGCTCTTCCAAATATCCTAATTGCATTAGTCAAAATCATCTGTTCTTGCTAAGCTTACCTAGCATACAATTCAAGCAATGGGATAGATAATACAGTTGGTGTAGTGTTTGTGGTGGACAAGGGGCATGTATCAAATGCTTTTTGGTGCACGAAAGGAAGCAAATCCATCAGCATTCTCAACAAAACATCTACATTCCAGCGCTCTCTTTCACCCAATACTCGGAGATGTGACTCTATAGACCCTTCAACCCCAGAAAGAGGTGGACAACGCTGCGGATTGGGGCAAAAAATTCCACTCAGAAAAATAATTTCGATAAATAATGAAATTGTAAGTCTGAAAGGGAGGGTACAAAGAAAAACAAATACCAGAGCTGAGTTTAAAATATGAGAAAGTAAGACTCTCAAAATATGATCTAAATTGTCTCCCCACTCTATAACTGCAGGAACCAATTCTTTGAGAGCAGTTTCCACCACTACTCCAGCCGGGTCACATACTAATTGGAACATCAGCTCCTCCACCTATCAATAAGGGGTGAAAAAAAGAATTGGAGCAAATCATAATTTTCATTATTATTTTTCTTTAAAAGTTGTCATATTATGGTAAGGTAAAAGGCTCCATTCCCTAGACCATGTTTCGTTAGCCTGTTCTATAGCTTACATTGCAGCCAAGTCTCAAGTCAGAAACCTTCTCCAGGATTGCCTCGAAGCAAATATAGTGAGGCTGACCTTGAAATATTTATCCAAGTTTGGGAAGAGTGGAAGGAGCATAGCTAGATTTCGAGCTGCACCCTCTCGAACAACACTGGCAGAGTCTTCTATTAGTTGCTGCAGAATAGATAAGATAAGAGAATCGCGGATCTCAGGCCGTACAAATTCTGCAAGCTCTCCACATGACTGACCAACGAGCAATCTACGCTCCTCGTACATGTGACTTATCTAATAATCACAATACCAACAAACTGAAAACATGGTCCGAGTATTATAAACACAAAAGGTAAGTTGAAAAGTGAGGCACAAGTATACTTGTTCCCAGCACTGTGGAAGCAATTCTGTTTCTGTTCTCATCTCTCCAACATTCTTTGCAAGGCTGACACATGCCTGAAAAGACGACAGGTAAGTTCAAATTGAATTCAAAATGTTCACTAGAAGAAGTAAAAAACAGCATGACATACATCCATTATTATTCGCCTCTGCTGCTCATCTGGACGTTTGATTAAATTAAACAGTGTATGGGTCAATGAATCCCGAGTGCTGCTGTCTGGGTGGCGCTCAATAGCACACATTATCAGAGGAAGGAGCTCCTACAAACAAACAAAACTTATGCAGCATTTGTGTGGCAGAGAACAAATGAAACATATTTATAGAAAAGCAAACCTCACGATGATTGATCAAAACATAAGGAACAATTTTAGGCAAAGCATCTGCAAGTATCTGAACTGTTCCTAATCCCTGTCAAAATATGAGAACATATATAAGAACAAAATATCACAATTAAATTGATATAGACAGACAAATCTATTTAGCTAATGAAAACTAGACATAGAACTTGCAGTTCACCATTGTTAGCACTAGATCAAGCCTTGACTAAAACAACTCCCAACTTTCAAGTATCAACAAATTTTCAATAAGTACATCATATCATATAAAACCAACAAGTAATTTACAGATATCATCAATCTAAGAGTACAATGAACTTCTTGTTTTCTCATATATTGATTCATCACTTACACTGTCTGATTTTTCAAGTAAGCCACTGTCCTCTTCTTGTTGACCAATATTTTGTTCGGAGTCATTTTCTATATTTTCGAAAGAACTATTCATATTTGCAGGATTAATTAATTTAGGCAATGTATCTTCATGGTTATTTGCATTCTCATCCATAGGTGGAACAGCTGATGATTGAGCATCTTCATTGTGTACAGTACCAATCGCCACATCAACAGGTAATGAGACTGTACCTCGGTCTTCATGAATCTCGATTACTTTATCATCTGTCTGTAAATTTTCCATTTCAGAACCAACAAAATTTTCAGGTTCAGGAGCTCTTTCATTCTTTTCCCTCAGCGATTCAATTTCCACTTGCAATTTTTTAATTTCTTCCTCATACTTCTCTAAAGATTGAGACTGAATATCATTAACTTCGTTGACAGCCAGATTTTTTCCAGAGAGAGACCCTTCAATATGCATTTTCAGTGAAGTGATCTCAGCTTTGCAATCATTGAGCTCTTTCCTTTGGTGCTCCAATGACTGTTTTAAAACTAGCACCTGAAAGTTATAATCAGTATATCACAATTTTGCAAATACAAATGCTGATTGACAGAACCAGTTAAACTAAAAATGAACTACCTGGTTCTCTTTGTCTCTAATATCTTTCTGCATTGCCTCCAAAGATTTAGTTAACGTTTCAATTTGAGCATCGGCTAAATCTTTGTTTTTCAACAAGGTTTCTTTTTCTTGATTCAGCTTCTTATTTGATTTCAGCAATGTTTCATTCTCTTGAAGTAAAGAAATTTTTTCCTGCATTTTCACGTGGGTGTAAGTGGAAATAGTAACGTTAAAATAATTATATGATTAACTGGAATTTATCCAAAAATAATCAGAAGGATGAAAAGTTATTTCAAAATAACCAATGCCTCTGAAATATATATAAAAAAAAGTTTCACTTATTAAATAAACTTTATTGCATATGAAAAAAAGAAAGCTACTTCAATTTATATAGAAATGATTTTTTTAGTGAAACAAACAACCATCTGAAATCTGAGAGTAGAAGTTATGGGTTTTAGATAAAAGATCGAGATAAATAATAAAACGTTAAAATACTATTGATAATAACTTGATAATAGCTTAATAAAAACTTGATACAAAAGATTGAACAGTAATCTATTTAAGAGATACATAGACTCAATCCTAAATATATAGGGTAATCAGGAAACATATCATAATAATCATATGTAAAATAAAAGCAAAACCTAAGAGACAATCTAAGATACTCATACTCTAAGATTATAAACTGATCATAGGAAATAAACTGAGATGCTCCGATATAATATCTAAGAAACTATAAGATATTTTAACAATGAGGATGCCAATTGATAAACCCTTAAAATTGAAAAGCAAATAGAAACTCAAAATTACAAGAGAAGGTCATGGAAACAGACATCAGAGACCGATTTGTGTGAACAAAGGTCATGGAAACAGACATCAGAGACCGATTTGTGTGAACAATTTTTTGGAGTACAATCTAGTATGCTATTGCTAAGTGGAACACGATGAACAACTAGCTTATATAATGAATAACTCACCTCAGCAGCCTCTGAAGTTGATGAAATATACTGATAATAATAATGCCGCAAAGCATCAGGTACAGATGCAGGTGTGTTGTGCCAAATGTCCAAGTTCTGGTCTGTAACCTACAGGAATAGTTCCAGTGTAGAATAACAAATCACTAAATTTAAGCACCAAATCAGAAGGGTAAACATAAGTTATACATTAAATTTGACTGCATTTATGATGTTTTACACACAAAATAACTACAGATCTGTCAGATTGTATCCAAACTACCAATAATTTGCTTACTAATTTAGTAAACCATCGATTTAGTCCCTTATGTGTTACTCTATTTTTTAGTTCATGTGCAACCCACTACTTCTCCTTTGGGTCATCAAAAGATCTCTGATCTCATGGGAGTCTCTACTCCCCACTTAAAGGCATTGTTCGGCCTTCTCTTTTATCAAAAATAATAAATAATGACTAAAGTATATGAAAATCAATCATGTAAGTCCCTTAAGTACATGAAAATTCGTTACATTAGTCCCTATCATCTTAAAAACAGGGAATAACAAGAAAAAAATTCTTATACTTCAAGGACTAAGTAGGAGAGAGAGTGATACTTGGGGAAACAAAATGTTCACTCTAATTAAAATGATGGTAAGTCATTTTTTTTATTTGGGTAGTGCGGTAGACATGTGGTACCTTTTGTTGCTGTTACTTGATAAAAAATTAAGATTATGAATTGACAGAATTGTGAGTATTTTTTTTAAGTTGTCTTATAGGACCGCACCATCACTAGTGGTACTAGACTAGAACTTCACCAAGGTTCTAAGTATAATAACAAACGATATTGATCAAATAATATTAGAGTCTCTCCTTTACCATTGAATCCCTATAATTTCAACAGTTATGATACTCTACAGTTTTGGAGTATTAACTTTAGGAAGATTGTTGAACAAATCTGGGAGCAAAATCAAAATGTAGGAGAATGGCGATATATATACCACAAAAGAAAATACCACAGAAACCTCCTTTAGTTTTTATTTTTGCTTCTTAGGGGGAAAGGGTGCATTAAAGAAAAGGAAATAATACAAGGGGAAAATGTTTTTATCTTAAAATAAAGGGCAACCTGGCCCTATAAAGCTCCTGCCATGGTGAGATCTAGGGAAGGGTATAATCCATTATGGGTCTGTCATAAACAACGGTACTGTGCATTTGCAGGATTCTACCTCAAACATGTGCCCTCCTATTTATGTTAAGAGTAAAAGAAAAAGAAAATGGAACAATGAAACAGATCCCATAAATATCAATAAATTTATCAACCTGATCCAATCTACCTAGCAAGATGTACAAAAAATCTCAATCAAAAAGAAAGACCAACATGATTCCTTATTTATTGTGTTTCTGCCTTTAATTCCCTTCAACACACTGGATTTATTTCCCATCTTATATTTATAACCAACTGGTTGAGAATTATGAAGGGTGGCTTAGAATCCACACCATGCGCCATCCACCTCAAGTAGAAGATACTGTCTCAAGGCACCCTCCTTGCCATTAAGGTGCCTCAAAATCGAAGGTACTACACCAAAACCTACCTCACCTTACATATCTCAACGGTTGAAACCCCCTCTGATAACCCTTTCCAAGACCCCGCTATCCACTCTCCAAGAATAGAAAATTTAAAAGCAAAATAGCATAAAAATTAACATTCCCCATACATTCATAGTATGACTTTATATTTGAGTGGTTTCTGATCCATACATCTACGGTACAAGAAGCTTCTACAGTCACTATCGGTGTAACAACTATATTTTCCAATTACTTACTGAAACAGGTAATGGTAAAAAAATCCAGAGCTAAAAGAATTACACAGCAAAGTGCATCTTAAAATGGAACTATCGCTATCTCGAAACTCACAAAGTCTAGCACCCCCCAGAAATAAAATCACGAAGTCACAGAATTAAAAAACCATTACAGCAATACCAACCTCTTCATAAAATGTCATTGCAGTAAGACGGTAACCAGCTATCAGCAAATATTCCTTTACAGCACAATTAAGATCCTGACGTTCAGTATCCTTTAACGGACCCATATTGGAGAAGGAAGTATTCTTTTTCTGTTGAGTTTGTTGCCCATCGTTCACTGAAACATCTCCACTAAACTGCGTATCTGCATTAAGAAAAAAGTATGCGATAAAGCAGCGACAACAGAAAACATCCCAAGTATGCCAAGTCATTATTTTTTATCTGCTAGAAAAAATTTCATATGAGAATGAAGCAGAGTATAAATCCAAATAGCCTTACAGTGAGTGAAGAAGCATTTTCAACAAGAAGCACTGAGGTTACTGAAACTTTTGTCCCACGCTTAACGAAGGTCTACTTCTGGATAGTTTTAAGTGCAAATATTAAAATAGTTCAGATAGGGTATCTAGACTCTAGATTTTGATGCTAACTTACAAGGATTGAAATAAATTTTCCAACAAAAATGTTAAGGTTAACAATATTTTAAATTATTGAAGGCCTACAAGAACTCAAATTCTTGAGTAGGTTTTTTGAAGCAATGAAGTAGCCTACTTTGTTTAAGGAAAAGGGGTTTGCTGTTTTTTTAGAATACGATTATCCATGGGGAAGGTGTGGTGTTTCTCTTTTATGTTTTTCTTCATCTCTGTTTCTGTTTTGGATGACACAACACTTTATCCTCTCTACTGTTTCCCCTTTCCTATATAATATCATTTCTATTTCTAGCAAACTAGAAAGAAAAAAAACTGAACACATCATTCATAAGTGAAGTTCATCAACATAATCATTCATAATTATGTAAGAACTGTACGACATTGAAGGCTAAACAGATATTACATAAAATATAAAAGACACAGAGATCAAAATGACCTGTAAAAAATTACCACTTATTTCATTAAGGTTTTCTGTCTTCTTCTGCAATTCACTCTTTAGTTTTGAGATGTCTTCTTGAGCCAAACGCAATTCATAATCACTAATAGCTAACTTTTCCACTGCTGCTTCTTTCTCTTCCAACAAACTTTGAGGATCTGCCACTGCATTTCCAAAATACAAAATAACGTGGAGGAAAAATTATCATCATATCAGGTACTAAATTGCATCAATCCACACCTAAATATCATATCTACTCTTATCAGCCAGGTTAAATTACAGGTACTTGAGAACAATGATGTCAAACAGCAGCTACTACAACAACATTATAGCACTATAGCATCACGAATTTTGAACAAATCAAAATTGTTCCGTGATATAGCATAACAAAGGTTGAACAAATCTCAATCGAACAAATCTTATAGTTGCCATAGTGTAACGAAGTTTGAACAAATCTTGATTGTTCCGTGATAGGCTATTTAGTACAAAGTGCTGTCAAACACTCCCTCCGTCTCAAATTATAAGCAAAAGTTGGTCAAAGAAAATTAATGTATCTGGTTCAAATCTTGAACAAGATACATCAACTTTCTTTGACCAACTTCTTGAACCAGATACATTAACTTTCTTTGACCAACTTTTGCTAATAATTTTTTTTAACGGCAAATATATTATTAATAAGACCAAGTCTCTGCACAAGACAAACAAAGACAGGTACTATCAACTTTTACTTATAGTAACTTGATCGGAAGGGAGTATTTGCCACTACTATAGCACTATAGCTTAGCGGAAATTTGAACAAACTACTAACTACTATTTTCCGTGATCCGCAATCAACAACACTGCTTGATAATGAGTAATGACTTAATTTTAATTTTTCATATAATCCAATCCAATCCGATCCAAATTTAAAGATCTTATCGACAAAATGCACAAAATACGCGCTATATTATTGATCAAACAGTTAACTAATAAGCATTGATTTGATTTCAATCCAATCAAATTTTCTACCGTTGACTGAAGTCACTGAAAAAAATCAAAAGTATCGATTAGTTACCTTTGAGAGAGTTAAGGCGCGAGATTTGATCAGGAGGAAAGAGAGAATGATCGGAAAAATACTGTTTAAGACGAATGGCTTGATTATCGTGGCCATCGTCGAGAAGCTCGTGAAGAAGTTCAAATGCTGTAAGGAGGTAATTCTCTTCTAAGAGAAAATTGACTACGCAATTGCAGAGTGATGATCTATCTACGTTCATTTCTGTGTTGAAAGTTGTAAGATCAAAACCCTAATTGAGTTTGTGATCTGATGGCATTGAATTGGTGAGGTTTGTTTGGGTGAGTGAATGAAGTTGCAGGTTCAAATGGATTTGCTGGTTAGTTTGGTGACACCTCACGTGTTTAGTTGTGACTATGACTATTCTTTGAATTTATATTTATATTTTTTTGAAATTTGTTGGATTGCGTCAGGATGAAGACTCTGAGTAGAGTAAACAAGATTTTGTTGGAATTTGGAAACTTTATGGGAGTGAGGAGTTATTGGGTTGAGTTCATTGTGAATTGCTTCATTCATACACCATCAAATCAATTGTCTTTGTTTTCCACATCTACAAACTATAGTTATTATGACTCTTGAAGATGATCACTTATATTTACTATATCCTGTTAAGTATAATTATATTATGTTTAAGTATACATAATGTTTTGATTCAATTACAAGTAAAAATTATGAGATTAAGTAAGAGATATTTTGCCTAATTTACATTTAAGTTATAAATTTAAGGAGTATTTGATAATAAGTTGTAAATTTTAAAGGGGTATTTTACTATTAAAATTTCATAACATATGTGATTATTACAAATTAACAGAGTTAACAGACCGGAGATATTTGCTGACGTCTTTCAATTTCAATGTCGGCCTCGATATTTTGGAGATCCCAAGCAAATAATAAAAATGGACTCTTAATAAAAAAATTGTACCAAAAAAATATACAACATTTTTTAAAAGAACATCATATATTAAAATTATAGATAATATCAATAACTTCAAAAAAAGAAAACGGTGGTTGTGGCGGATTTTCATTTGCCGTTTGCGTCGTGTGGAGGCGTGGAGGAGGGATTTACGGTTTGTTCTTCTGATTTGCTTTTTGTCTTTGAAACAATTTTTTTTAAATATTTTTATTTTGTTTGGAGCAAATATAGATCGGATCTAATAGTACTATAAGTACTAAATAATAGTTTTTTTTAGACCCCATTATTTTGGAGGCCCCAAGCAGCAACACTACTTGCTTGAGGTGAGGGACGACTCTGTTCAATTTCAGTGAGATATTTGCCTATTTTCAAATTGCAGGGGTGTTTTTGAGGAAATTTAAAATTTCAAGAGGGCATTTAGTATTAAAGAGATATTATTTTCAAACATAATCCAACATCACACAGGAAATGGTAGGGGTGTAATTGGACCGGTTTTGAGTGAATCCGATGTCCAAACCAATGAACTTTTAATTGGTTCGGTTTAGGTTGGTTCGGTTCGGTTTTCAAAAATGAATCCGATCCGAACTAGTCGATTTGGATCGGATACTATACTCGGTTCGTAACATTTTATTTTTCCGGTATAATATCAGCTATTATTTTTTAAACACGATATATTTTAAGCTCTATTTTTCAAACGACTTACAATAATAATATAAACCAAATAAACAATAACATAGTTTCTATGTTTGCTTGTGTTGTGCGTGTTATGCTTCTACCTGCGTGTTTTGTTTTGAAGGTGAATATAGTTTAGCCTGTCAAAAAATGAGCCAAATGGTTTGTTATAACATGGTCGGTTCGGTTCATCGGTTTTCAAAAATGAAATCTGAGATCCGAACCAAACTAGTTCGATTTAGCTCGGTTTGGTTCGGTTATTGATCCAAACTAGTTCGATTTTTTTGGTTTGGATCGGTTTGGATCACCAATTTCATTGATTTTGTCCGATCCACTTACACTCCTAGGAAATGGATTCATCGCAGTAGATGATTCGACGCAATTATTTATGAAGTTATTGGCAGTTCTATTTTGATCGGACAACTAAAGAAAGAAGTTATTTTTTTAATTTTATATAAATAATAAAAGTCATCTAATAAAAAATAATATAAAAAACTATGATTTCAACATAATCGAAATTAAATCAAAATCGTCTTATCTTGATCGGATGACAGCCTATAACTATATGAAACTGAGTTGTTTTTACAGGTGCATGTCTTAAGATCCTCCTCCAACATCCCACACTAGTATACAAATTCTTAAACAAATTAGTAATGAAAAACCAGTTATTTGGCAAATGGAATATTTTGTCTAAAGTTAAACAATTTAGAAAAAATTAGATAAAAACAAAATTATTTTAACTTTTTTTTCATATTTCAGGGTGTGGAGGTCTCTTTTACAATTTTGATGAGTAGTGGATTAAAGGCTACACTAAGAATATTGGATCGTACAATTCTTTTTACGAAGAAATGTGGGGCCAATATTTGGGCTTCAATATGATTTGAAAAGATCATATTTCGCATCTCATTGTAGAAAGTAGAAAATAATTCAAAACTCTTAATTGACATGATTACAAGAAACTATACTATTGGAGGGCAACTCCCACTTTTATTAGGCTTATTCGCAATCTTTTGATTTTGGATTGACAAGTTCAAATTCGTCACATTTGGAGAGAGGAAAACAAAAACGCTGATCGACTTACTAACTATAGTCTTTCTTTGAGTTCTGTTAGTAGTTCTATATTGGAGTACTCACATAATGATCTCCATAATTTGCTTTTTAATAATTTTTCTGAGACTTACATGTCTAGATTAGAAGTATCCACATAGTGATCTCACAACTTCTTAATTTTGTTTTTTCGTTGGGTTTAGACCTTCTTTTTGTAAAACAAAAATTCGATTTCAACAATTTATCAGAATATTGCATCTAAATTTTATGGTTTACAAAAAATTTACCATATAATGTAAATTGACCTGAGCAGTTGAGTCAAAATGTAAAATGAGAGTATAATTGCATGTAAATTTTATGGTTTGAAGGCGCCTTGTTGTTTGTTAAACATACAAGAGTACGTTGATGGTTTTGCATTTGAAGATGTGGCCTATTGTTAGGCCAAAGATTTCTTGTGGCAAAGCAATTGCTTTATATTAGCGACAACTTAGGAAATGTCATACATATTGAAACCATACCTTAGAATTTATAACTCTCTTCTTCATTCGTTGTCGCCTTGTTCAGCATGCAATCATTATCATTGCCATGTATTGTTACCATCACCACCATATAAAAGTCTACATGCATTTATAATTATAAGTGACATTCGTTCTGATTTTATAAGTTGATTTCATAGAGATTAAATTTAGATTTAAATCAAATTTTAAGATGGTTTCAGAGACTATCAAGTTATATATATTACTAGTGTTCGTCCCGTGCGATGCACGGTTCAAATATTTTTTGTTTTCAAAATTAGTATTTTGTTTATTAGATTAATTAATCAAGTTTCGGTCAAGTTTGAATATCAATTTATATTAATTTTCTCTCAAGCATAGTTGTGAGAATCGAACTGTGATATTCTTTACTGATTGTTAATTCAATGTCAATGATCACTTGATCTACCAATGTTTGGTGGTTTAATAGAATTTTACAATACAGGTAAATTAATATCAATTATCATATACAGTACTCCCTAGCTTATCAAAAAAAATATATATATACAGTACTCCCTACGTCTCGAAATATGAGAGAAAAACACTTTATTTTTTGTCAAAAAATATAAAAGAAAAAATACAAACATTTATCTTTTTCAAAAAGTTTACTCATTCTTATATTTTCTATAGTCAATAAAAACATATTTCAATGAAACTTTTTGATTTACCTTTATTTATTGTTTTTTCATATTTCAATTGAAACTTTTTCAAAGAAAATACAAAAAAAAAACATATTTTCAATTATATGTTTTATTTTTTTTAATAAGTGTGGTTTTTATTTATTATGAAAATCATAATAAATAAAAATCATATTTCCATGAGACGGAGGGAGTACATTAAAACTAATGTTCATAATTTCAAAAATGATATGAAAATCATTAAAAAAATTTAAAACTACCATAAATAAGAATTTGGCCTAATTTTTACAAAAATGATAAATTTAAAAAATGGTAATATAATTTAGAATTCTAATATAAATCAAAACTACAAACTTAATTTATTATATCATTCAAGTTACACTCTAAATATAAGTGTGACAATAAAATCGATTTAAATATAAAATCGATTTAAATTGTAGTTACACTCAACTAGAGTTCTAAAATTTAACAAAATAACATGAATTTATTTGAATATACAATAAAATCGATTACATAATTCCGTTTTTGTCTCACTAAACATGTGATGGTACAATTTTAGTCCTTCAAAATATTATTGAGTTTTAAATTTCAGGTGTCTAAAGATGACAGTCAAATAACATTAAGTGTAGTTTAATTAGTAGCTATTAGAGATACTATTGAAGATGTCGAGGTTCGAATTCTAAATTTTTCATTTAATTTTTACACACTTGAAAGTGTACGAGTCTAATCACTAAAGTACTTATAATAAACACTGTGGCGCAAGTTACACTATTATCATGAAGAAGGAGGCAAAGTAATGAATTTGAAAACCAAGTGTGGTCCTAAGATAAAATTGAAATATCAAAATTTTGGGACCTTAAATACACATATAATGATAAAATCTATACAGAAAATTAGATAGTGACAGGTTGCAGCGATGTGTCCAATACCAACCAGTCATTGAGACTCACTCCCTCTTTTGTTACATCCCTTCTTGTTAAGTCATTTGAAACTTAGAATTCTCAACCACAAATTCCACCTCAAAATTTTGATTTTTCACATGTAACCATTCTCCAATCACAGTCTATAAGGTATGTATGATTTTTTCTTCTTCTATAATGTTTTCCTATATTATTTTTTGTCACTGTTACAATATCATATAGTAGTTAGACAACAATAATTAGCTTCATGTTAGTTTTGTAGTGTGAAAATTTATAGCTATCTGAATTTAGTTTTTCAGTTTTGGCAAAAGATGGAAGATACTAAAGTTGGTATGAGAAGAGTTGGATCAGTTAAAGATGTTATTAATCTATATGATGATAGGAGTCATAAAATTGCTGATAGTGATAGTCCTTCATTGAAGAAAACTCAGATGGATTTGTCAGTGGTAAGTTTAGGCTTAAGAGAATATAAGAATCACTCATCATGTATTTGGATTTTGAATTGACTTATTTGAGCTTATATACTAATATAAACACTTGTGAGACTATTTAAAAGAGCTTATGAAAACAGTTTATGACATGTCCATAAGTTGTTTTCAGTTGATTTCCATAAGCTCTCCGGGAAAGCTAATGAAAACAACGTTGTAAATGCTTATGTTAGTAGTGCTTATGTTATAAGTTTGTAAATGCCTTATAGTGGCATTCTTTTGTTAACTCTTATGTTTTTCTTTGTTTCCTCACATATTCCTCAGAACCCTACTTCAAGTGCAAGAGAACTCCACAAAGCTAGAAGGGATATAGGAAGGTACAAAGAAAGTAGATGGACAGCAGAATCTGCAAAATCTCAAGCAGAATCTGAGCTTTTAAATGCTAAAAAGACGATGAAAACTCTTTCTTCTATGCTTGAGGAATCAAGTTACAAGGCTAAAGCACGAATGAGGGATATAGAAACACTCGAAAAAAAGGGAAAGGGTCAACATGGTGCAATTGTTACGAGAAAGAATGAGAATCATGAGTATGCACAAGTGATGAGAGAATTGGAATATCTAAAAAAGGAACTGTTTAAGCTAAAGCTTGATGTAGCTTCTGTAATGGAAGAGAAATCACGCGCTGAGAAAGAAATCGAAGCATCAAGTTCGAAGATGATCGCTTGTTCAAGAAAAGAAGAAGTGCTTAGAAAGGAGATTGATGAAGCCAATGAAGAACAAGTACTTGCTGAATTGGCAAGGATTGAGGCTTTGAAAGAATTTGAGGATTTTAAAGCTCAGAGAGAAAGGGAAGAAAATGAGTTTTTAAGCAAATTAGAAACAACAAAGAAAAAGTTAAAGGAGGCTACGGAAGAGATAGACGAATCAAAGGAACTCGAAATGAAATTAGCTTTGACAGTTTCAGATATTGATATATTGCAGAATCAGTTGAATTTGGTCAAAGAGATGGAGAAAATGGTTCAAGGAGATGAAAGTGTGAAACTATTGGAAGGAAGTTTAAGAAAAGGCGACGAATCAGGAGACTCTAATACCGAGTTACAAACGATAAAAGAAGAACTTGAGGCAGCAAAGGAACAGTTAGCTTTGAGAAAAGAAGAAAGTTTTCAGTTTATGGCTTCTATGGATGTTGTAAGAAATGAGCTGAAACACATAACTAAGGAAACAGCTCGCTTGAAGAAGAACGATTCATCGGTTCAAAATCTCAATGCAAAGCTTCTAAGAACAAAAGCTAAGCTAGAAGCTGCATGTGCTGCAGAGGAAAAGGCAAGGTCATTAGTAATAAGTTTATCTCATTCTCTTGAAAATCTGAAGACAGAAACCGATGAAGCTAATAAAGAAAAAGAGCTTATAGCTCAAGATATCGTAACTACTAAGGCCGAAATTCAAAAAACTGAGTTTGAGTTAGACATGAGTGAGGAAAAATTGCAAGTTGTAATGAAAGAGTTAGAAGAAGCAAAAACAACCGAAGCATTAGCTTTAGAGAAGCTTAAAACACTTTCGGAGACTACAATGAAAGAAAGAGCTTTAACAGCAAAACATAGTTCAATGATTACTATCTCAAAATTTGAATATGAGTATCTAACTAATCACGCAGCTGCAGCCGAAGAAATTGCTGATAAAAAAGTTGCAGCAGCCGAAGCATGGATTGAAGCGCTCAAGGCGAGTGAGAGGGAAATACTAATGGAAACAAAAATAGCTCAAAGAGAACTCAAAGAAAGAATGTTGAAGGAAGAGAGGGAGGTTTACGTCAAAGAGAAGACGGTTGGAAGAAGAGTTAGCGGTGAGGAGTTTGATAGGACGAGGAAACGCGAGAAGAGTTCGTCGAAGAATTTGCAAGTAGGTGTTTCTAGAAAGAGTATCAAATCAAATGGAAGTACAACTCCTGGTAAGAGAGCTAAGTTTCAGAAATCTGCTTCACCCGCAACTCGGCATGTTAGTCCTTTCACTCTCAAGAAGAAAAAGAAAGTTATACCGAATTTAGCGAAGTTATTCATTGGCAAGAAAAACTCTATGACTAAAGAGGAAATTTAACATCATGGTTTTAAATTCCAGTCCGCAATCACAATTGCAGCCGCATGCAACGTGAAAGATATTGAAGCTCCCGCAAATAGAACATCACTGCAAAATTTTATGAGCAGAGAAAAGAATGAGGCAAGCATGTCTATTTGTAACTGCCATATAACTCTTACTAGAGAATTCATGTTCTTTTTTCACTTTTCTGTTCCTTTTTTATAGTGTTATTCTCTCTTAAAAAAATTGGATTACTATAGTCTATACATGCATACTTGCAGAATTTATTTAAGGAATGATGCAATACAAGGCTAAAGGATTTTACAATATACTAGAAATCCAACTTTTTTTCCCTAACTATATGATTGATAATTGATCGTTGATGCATGTGTTGCTACAATCTCAGCCACTCATTTCAACGAATGAGATTGACATTGGATAAACATAATAGAGATGATTGAAGATGATCTAAATCCGAGATGCATGTGTGCTTCTATTTAAAATGCAAGGCTCTCTTGGCTCGAGATAATCAGAACCACTCATAAAAACTAATATCATGTGCATATAACTCATATAAGGGCTTTATTACGTTGTTCAAAGCAAAAAAAGGTTACTACAGTATTTGATTTGTTCTATAAATGAGAAATTTCCTTGGAACCAGAAGTGGAGACAAGGAGCATCCTTCAACATAGCAAGTATTCGGCAAACTACCATTTTTATCTCTTGGAGTGTAAATGTGTAATTAATGTTACATTTATTTATTTTAACCCTCTGATTTCTAAGGGAATGGTAGTACAGTGTTCTCGGGCCGAGTTTTGACAAGTGGTTTTAGTTCGATCGACACAAGTCATCCCTAGGGGTGATCACGGTGCAGTTTGGTTCGATTTTGACCACATAAGCCAGCCGAACCGCGAGATTAAAATACATACGATTTGGTTGATTTTTAAAAAATTATCCGAACCAAACCAACTCAAACCAATGCGGTTCCGTCGCCGCAGTTTACAATATAACATTGTACTATTGTAGTACTGAACAATTTAAACATAAAAAAAAAAGCTTGAAGTTCCGAAATAACATTACAATACTAATAAAAATTGTTTATTCAAAATAACATTACAATACCATACAATTTAAAATATTCAAAATAAAATTGAACAAAATGTAACACTGTGAATGAATGAGAGTGAGAGAGATCAATACTGTGAATGAAGAAATTTGGTCTTACTAATTTGGACTTCATTTGTTGGGCTTCATAATTGGGTGTATTGCACTAAAAATGAAACTTAAGTAAAAACTGTGGTTTGGTTTGGTTTGGTTTTGTTCGGTTTTCAGAAATGAAAATTGCCAACCAAGCTGCGCGGTTAGGCAGAAAAAAATATTCGAATTCATCCAAACCAAATGCGATTTTTGCGGTTTTTAGTTAGGATTGGTTCAGTTTTGATCACCCCTAGTCATCCCTAAAAAGTTCAGTGTGTTCCCTCCTAAACGCATTTGTGTGGATCGAACCGTGGTCATCTCTAACAAATTCAGCATCAATCATCACTAGATCAACTAACATACATTTGATTAGTGATTATTCCCTTCACTAGATTGGAGTCACCTTAAATGATGAAATAACTGACTCGGATATTTAAAGTTGCTTTGTACCCAAATTGAAGAACGAATCAAAATGAGCCACAACCATTCAACCAGACGCTCTAGATTACATCGTTGTCTCTTTTATTAGTAATTTTATAGGCTAAACTGTTTGACTAAAAACACATTTTAGGATGTACTAATAAGTTTGCACTCTCTTGTTTGATTACAGTAAGTTTCTACTCTCTAGCAACAAGTACTAACAACAACAAAAAGTAGTACTAAAAAATTTACAAAAAAGGTTTGAAATGGGCGACAAAGAGAGAAAGAGAGAATCACTAGAATCTGATAAACTGAAATTCAAAGATGTTATAACCTCTTTTTCTTACCACCTTCGTTTTTTGTTTTGATACGTTTTTTGGGATTGAATCACACGAAACACAATCAATCAATCATTCATGATATACATAACTTCCTTTTCATAATGTAACCGAACGAAACGAACTTGGTAACGATCGTGCTTCCCACTCTCTCAACTCTTAATCTATTCTGTGTTCATAAATTGAAACTGAAATTGAAATTGAAATCGAAATTTAGATCCCTCTCTTGCTTCATTTTCAGGTCTCATTTCAGATTTTCAATCTCTCTCTCCATTGAATGATTTTGGTTGCTGCTTCAATCAAACTATGGGGGCTTGGTGGGATTTAAGACCTTTCTTTCGTTTTCCATCTATAACCACTCCTTTTCAGGTCAGTCACTTCTCTCTTCTATATAAATCACTTCAATTGTCTAAAAATATAGCAGTAATATCTATGCATATTATGCAACTATATTGCGGAAGAGACTAGTAGTCCTAGTCCTACGACGTGCCATGGTTCAGTTTCTTGTTCCGGCAGTTTCTGTGTCTATATTTAGTGTCTGATCACTCTTCTTCGAGCTAGATTATCTCCGGTTCGCCAAAAATTTAATAGGAAAATTATGTAGCTGACCCTATTTTGTTGGAAAATATATTGGTTGTGGTTGTTGTATTTATGTTTACGGCGTGTAGCTTGTAGACATCTTGTAGGAGATGGTTTGTGTGTGGATAATTCATAGGTTTTGATGTGCATCTTTAGTTTACTGTTTTTGTTACTTTTATTAGCCATTAGCTATATTTATGAGTGATGTTTATATTACTGTTTGTTTGCCTTGGAAATTCTGCACTATGTTTTAGAGCTTGTGATAAGCTTATGTGCAACTAGAGAAGAACGAGTCATTTGTTGCTGACTCTGTAGTCGACACATGAATCGGTACAATATTTCCTTTTTTGTGGGAACATTTAGTATTTTAGTTTGCTAATATATAGAACAGATGATTGATCTGTTGTGTGCGTGCCTTTAATTTAATTTACTAACAACTGATTAGATTAATGAATCATTGGCTTTTCTAGTTCTCTTTTGAACTTATCGATCTATTTGTGAGAATTTTGGTTCGTGTGAACTGGTGCTTTATGCTTGTCTTGACCTTCTTTCTCTCGTTACGATTGTGCCATTGTGACTTCTCTGTCATTTCTATGTTGAAAGTAGGTTGTGTAGTTTGTATCTGATTGAATGCCTGACTTACCTTTGAAGATTAAATTTAGTTGTTTGCTTGATTTTTGGTGATTTTCCTGAGTCATACTCATAAACTTAGTTCGTGATGATATTGTTGCTTACATGCTTGCGAGTTGCAATGGACACATGCTCTTGCATATATAGAATATAGCTGTATATATGCCGGAATTCCTTCTGAATATATAGATTTCAGATTTTGGTAATATTTCAGATGGTTTATGTGTGTAATACAAGATTTTCCGCCTTCTATTTGAATATTTGCTGCATTGTTCAACTTTAATATGTATTCCTTGTGTCATTGAAAAAATGAAAAGATAGAACTTGTAAGAGAAGAAAAGCAAATCAGGGTATTTTTATGGAATTTGTCCCTGAAAGTGCTTTTTTTGAGGTTACCTAGGATTTATCGAGGAGGCTGGGGTTCTCTGCTATGACTGGTGCTCACGTTTCATCCATTAATTTTCCATTGATAGACACAGACAATGAAGAGGTATACAATTTAATTAAGATTTTCTTGAATAGCCGAAGGGCATTCTTTAGGCTTGGCCATTAACTATATCGGCTCAGAGATGATGTGTATGAGTATAAATTGTTTCTAGTATTTTCTTAGAAAGGTAGTTGTGGAAGAGGGATTGTCATACAGCCTAAAACTCATTTACAATTATGAGTATGAGTTCTCATATATGTCTGTATAATAACTTGCATTCGCAAGTCTCTTCTCTAAACTGTTTTCTGTCAGTCAGCAAATTAAAATCTGTTGCAAATTACAAGCTCGTAGTTCATTCAGGTTGTTCAGGATATTTTTTAAGATCCTTACTAGAAAGATAGGACTTACGCAGTATTTTTTTTGGAACTTTTAACTTATTAGTGAAGGAATTCCCTGTTTAAGGTCTTTTTCTGTGCATTTAGACCAGTTTCCTAATGGACTTTCACCTTTAAATATTCTAATTCATATTTTGAGGGTATATGTCTACAAGGTTGTTAATTGCATTATCCTTGTATTAGTATATGACAATTGACGATGTACAACATAATTCAGATAATGCAAATATTTCTAGAAAATGGCGCTTATTTTATTTTGACTCAAAATGGCTCTTATTTTATTAAGTTTGGTTGTTTGCTTTGTTATATTGAAATGATGGACATACTGGTGCTTATTGGAGATTGAAATTTGGTAGGAACCAAACAAACACAGAAATATGAACTGAGTTAAAAGATAAAACTCTACATTTAAATGGTGTACATAAACTGTTGCCTACTGATCTCATCTGTGGTTTATGCGAGCTTTAGGAATTCAGGCAGAGGGAAGTCCAGCTTGACTCACACACTATGAGATCTCATGGATATACAGTTGCTATAACACACAAGCAAGATTGGATCATACTATTGCTCCTCGTATTGCTTGAAATCCCGTTATACATGATCCATCCTTTCTATCGCTTTGTTGGGAAGGATATGATGTCTGATCTCAAATATCCTCTGAAGAGTAATACAGTTCCTGTCTGGGCTGTTCCTGTAAGTTTGCTAATTAAGATATAAAAATGTAAGTGCATTTTTCTTACTCAATAATTATGTTAACGTTGTCATTTGCTATCATGGTTAGATGCTTGCAATTACGTTGCCCATTATGATCTTTCTTGTTGTTTATATCCGAAGGAGAGATATCTATGATCTTCATCATGCCATACTAGGTATTATTTTTTAAATACACTTTATTTGTTTGATTGCTAAGAAGCAAACTATATTTGCTAATTTGAAACACTTAAAGTGGATGGATGACAATAAGTTATTTTCTAGTACAGGTTTATTGTTCTCCATTTTAGTAACAGCAGTGATAACCGATGCAATAAAAGATGCAGTAGGGCGACCTCGACCAGACTTTTTCTGGCGATGTTTTCCAGATGGAAAGGATGTATGTCTTCCTCAAATTTTAGGTTTTTAGTTCGTGTTTGTATGAGATTTTTCTCGTCCAATACATATTGAATGTTTAATGACTTCTTGTTAGGTTTATGATAAATGGGGAGATGTCATTTGTCATGGTGACGATAAAGTCATAAAGGAAGGACATAAAAGTTTCCCAAGCGGCCATACTTCATGTATGTAGCATTTATTTTTATTATATATGACTGGTTTTTCCATGCGTGAACTTGGCGTAATTAAGTTTCATGAGAAATGGATGGTGGAATTAATAAAACTTATGCAAAGCATGTTTACTCAAATTTAATTTGTTGTTTGTTGAAATAATTTCAAATTATATGTGCAGGGTCATTTGCTGGTCTGGGTTTTTTATCATTGTACTTGTCTGGAAAACTAAAAGCATTTGATCGCCAAGGTCACATTGCAAAACTTTGCATTATTTTTCTACCACTACTTGCTGCATCACTTGTTGGTATTTCTCGAATTGATGACTACTGGCACCACTGGCAGGACGTGATTGCTGGAGGTCTTATAGGTTGGTCTATTTTTTGCATCTCAATTAATTGCAAATTAACTTAGCTTACGGTTAAACCGAAAAAAGAAAACTACTTAGCAGTTTTTTTGGTGCTTGACTAAGCGAGATTTCTTCTTTCAGGGCTTGTAGTAGCTACTTTTTGCTATTTGCAGTTTTTTCCTCCTCCTTATCACCCCGAAGGTATGCCTTACTCCAGATTCATTTAGATAACATATTGCGAAATGTTTGTTTTTAAGTCATGGGCATTAACATTATATTTACATATGCTTTGAACACTTTTCACCTCACGGTACACCTTTACCTCAAGGTTTCGTCGTTTCAACTCGACACTAATTCAAAACCATTCGCATACACCAATCTGGGAGACATAGATACAGAGAATTTTACATCTTTGTATTGCATTATAAGGGGAGAAATAAACACTAACCGTGGTTCATGTTTGACATAATTTATGGATCTAAAGTTATGCTAAATAATCATGACTCGCTTAAAACAATTTCCTGTAAAAAATTACCAAGTTGATGAATATGTGTCTGTTTCGAATTATGGTGACAACGATCTGATTTGATAGATATATTGTTATTCTTTGCAGGTTGGGGTCCTTATGCTTATTTTAAGATGTTGGAAGAATCAAGAGTCGCGGCACAAGCTCTTAATGCTCAAAATGGCAGTCAAGAAGCTCAAATTGAGAGCCAGGAGGGACAAAGTTACAATGGTTGCATGGGATTGAATTTAACAGGGAATCAAACTTCAACATTAGAAGATGAACTTGAATCCGGGAGGAGATAAATTCTGTACACATGTAAATCATATCCTAGGATTTTAATGATTGTTTTCTACTAGAATGTTGCTACTACTAAGCTTACTTAATTTTTGTTTATAAGAGTCAAATTTGGAATAACCTCTGTTATTTTGTGAATATGGTGGACATGAGAAATAGGAAATCAAGTGACAAGATCTTCTATTGCAAGATCTCCTTGATAGCCACATTGCCATTCTATTCGAATGCAACTTTATCATGAAAAATAAAAGACAAATTGCTTCGTATCATTTTTAAGAGTTTAATTTGATACGAATAAATAAGATAAAGGACGTCAGAGACAAATAAACCATCTCATATCATATTTTACAATAGATTCGGAGTGCCGCCGGAAAACCAAATTTCCACAAATCAACAACAAAACAGAAACAAAGCTTACTAGAACAAAAGTTTGTGAAACAAAACTACAAGAAGACTCGTCATAACTGAAAAACAATAGTTTTGTTGGAATCAGAAAAACTTTTCTTAGATTTTGCAGACTTACGAGTTTGATAATCAAAACTGTAACCAACTCCTTGGCCAAAACCATAGCCAACACCCAAACCACAACCCATTCCAAGACCAAAAACGAGGTTGAGATGGTTGAAAGGCCAGCCTCCATGTCCTATACCACCAACCAAACCGAAGCCTATTCCGGCACCGCAGCCGAAGCCAGCTCCGAAGCCAGGACCCAACACTGATGTTTCAGGTTTGATGGGTTTGTTTCCTATGAGTTTGGTTATTGAGAATTGTTGTTGGCTTTTATTGTTGATGCTGCTGTTGTTCCAAGTCCATGGTGAGTCTTTATCAGCTTTGGTTTCCATTGCGTGGATGATTAGGAATGGCCAAAAGTTAGAAAAAAGGAAACAGAAGAAAATTGTTGTTGTTGCTCGCTTGCTGTGTCTGCTAAAGGATAGGATTTCCAGCTTCAGCTTTCTACGACGTCCCAAATTATAAATTATAAGCACCCTTTCGTTTAATCTCAAAAGATAAGCTCATTTGCAAATTACTAGTGCATTTTTTTTGTTTTACCCTTAATTATTACAACTAAATTGTATTGGAATACAAAAGTCAAATTTCTACACATACAATTAAAGGATAATTTGATAAAATTTACCTATAAAATAGACACAATAATTACATTAACAACATTTTTTAATAGACATAATATTAGTCAAAAATGCTTATATAATGGGACGGTAAGAGTACTTTCTTGTCCTAAATCATTATCACATTTTAAAGGAAAAAAATATCTAAAAAATGAGTAATTAGTTGAACAAGTTCGATTTCTTAGACAGATTTTATTTACTCCGCAAACGAACTCTCTATTATGAGCCCTTTCCCTCAAATTATATAATTTATTAGCACAAATTAATCGTTGAAATTTATCACTTAAGGTCAAAATAGTCCTTAAAAATTATCCAAGGACCAAATTGGCCCACATCGTTCAAAATTGGGGACTTTAGTTTGCCTATTCTAAAATTCCTCCAAATCTTCTATATTATTCATTTCTTTTCTTATTTTTCTTAACTTTTTTCTCCTTTCCAAACTCTCAAATAAAATTTTAGATGTTATGACCCTACAAAATAAACATATAACCTTTCATAGAGGTCATGCATCAAATTTCTACATCATCTAACATATGTTAACTTATTTTCGTCATAAATTTCATATGTAATTGAGGAAAGATTTCTATATTGTCAACCATCATTTGTCGCATTCACATATTCGATACAGTTTCGGTCATTAGATTAAGATCGGACGGTTTAAATTTCAATACTTACTTTTATTTGTTTTAAATAAATAAAAAATACCAAATTTAAAATCTAATCATCCATTCACAATCAAATCATCACAAATGTGTGTGAATGCAATAGACTTTTGAAAGCAGAGAACCATCATTTGTAATTAAGGAGTGTCTTGTAAACACTTTCTTAATATATATAATATGCATCAACTTAATATATTTCACATTGTCAAACTCGTAGGCTTATTACATGAGCACTATGATCAACATACTTAAATATTTTACAGTGATCCATAGAAGTTAACTTAAGACCTAACAATATCCAAAAAGTGATGACTTTAGTGACACTTCATTCACAAATTAAATCAACAAATCATCAAATATGAAACATAACTCATACATTATCTTTAAAACTTATTAGTAGTAATTTCTTTTACCTCATGCTTAGTGTCACCTTTGTGATACTCTATCTTGACATGGGGCCAGGGACCTTCAGGCAACATCTGAATAAAAGATCCAAACATTTACAAAGAAAAATAAGATACATAAAAATAAACAAAACAAGAGTGAATTACTTGTCACATACAAGTTTTCCACATAACTCAACATAAGAGATAAAAATATCTTATACATAAATCATGCAATAAGAATTAGACATATATAAATGTAACAAGTAGTTTTCACTTATCAAATTATTTGAAAACATACTCAATTATTAATCAAAACAAATCATAAGATTCATACAAAACATGTATAAGTTTATGTCTTTTGACATATACACTCACAAATAATTGAAAATGAAATTTTCACAATTACATTTCTTTACTTTACAGTAAGAGAAAAGAAACACACAACTCATAGTGTCTTTAAAACTTATTGGGAGAAATTCCTCTTACCTCAGCTTTCCAAATTCACTTGACAAATTACTTTGCTTAGCTCCTTTATTACCTAATAACATATCAAAATAATATCATCTTAATTAATTCACAGTCACTAAAACTATACATTTTTTTCATGATTAATTTTCTAAAATGTTCGTGAGTGTTAGCTTACTACTAATTCAAGTTGCTGGACATATTGATTGTGGTATTAACTTTATTCAACTTATTTTTGTTTATAATTAAAAACAAAGGGAGTACTTATTAAATCTAAAATTCAAATACTTGATTAAGAGACAAAATCTTAGTCTTAAGTTTGAAAAATACTACTTAGGTAGACACTATCATTTAGACCTTTTGTTTGGTCACTCTCACAATAATTAATTAATTTATCAATTAATTATATTAAAAAGACACTTTTTTTAATTGAATTACTCTTTTTAAATATGTGAGTGTGACCAAATAATAGGACCAAATAGTTGTGACCATGAAAGAATTGCTCAGTTTTAAATATTCTAATTAGTCATTTTGATCCTTAAATATAATAAGTATGTTCTTGATCATTTTAATTAAGGTTAGTGTAGTCCATAATTTTTTTTAACAAGTTTAGTCTAGTCCATAATGACACTCATCATATGATCAAAATGATTGTTAAACTATAAATAAAATGGGTAAGAGAAAGAAAAAAAAAGAATGATAAAAGAAAAAACCTTAAATTAGTATAAGGAAAAAAGATAATAATTTTTTCCAAACAAAAGGGGGTAAGGGAAAAATAGGAAAAGATGGATCAAGAAAAAATAGCAATATTGCCAAAAAAGAAAGTAGGAAAAGTAAGAAACATAAACAGTAAACTTACTGAAGTGAAGTAGAAAAGAAAAAAAAAAGATAGTGAAAGGAATAGGGGATGGAACTTGAACAAGAAATGAAAAGGAAAACTGAGAAAGGAACAAAGGCAAAAGAGGAATTAAGAAAAGAAAATAGACATGCATACCTTTGGATTGGTAGTTGTCTTATTGGTGTGAGAATATGTTGAAAGGTAAAGGTCCTATTTATAGCAAAAAAACTAGGTTGAGTTTCATTTACCTCAAAATATCTCTGTACTTAGCTTCTACTTCCTTCCCATCTCTCTCTCTTTTACTAATCGGATAAGAACAAGTTGGTAAAAATATTAATTACCTATCCCATCTTTTACTCCTTCTTTATTATTTTCTCCTATCTTTATTATAAAAAAAAAAATTTAGATACATAAAATAAAATGTTTGATAAAATGTTTGATGTATTTAGATATATAAAATGTTTGACGTATGCATCAAATATTTTATATATTTAAAAACAAATTTTTTTTTATAAAAAAGACAGGAGAAAATACTACCGAACCATTTTTCAACTATTCTCAATAAATTTAAACTTAACACTTTAAAATTATAATATTAATCTGTAATCTAAAATTTTAAGTGTAATAATGAATATCATTTGGACACATTAAGAAAAATAACGATGTTGTTAAACATAAGATAAATTTTTTCAAGTTACTATGATATTAATACGAAGTTTCCATCATCATTAACAATGACTAATTTCCGTCAGATAACTTATGGTACAAGGTGAGTTATTTCATTTCAACTGAATTATCTTCTTGCTCATGAATTAGAAATCGAAACCACATATTTTCTGTGCACATGTTAGCATCACATGTGATAAAGTATGTTTTGATATTGTGTTTCGCTTATATATATAGCACATTTAATTTATAAATTCTCATCTATTAATTTATGTTAGTCTTGTGCGAATATATTATTCTTATCAACATTATATATGCTATTAAAAAAATATGTTAACAATATTTTTTGATAAAATGGATCCCAATTTATTTGAAAGTTCTAGTTCAATTGACAGAAAATGTCGAAATTATTAGGCCGGATGTCAATGATCTGAATTCGAACACTCGTCACTTTACATATATGTGTGAGTTTATTAGTAGTTTTTATGGTGCGTTTGATCTGCTAAAAAATAAGGTATTGGACAGGACAACTTCTGTTGTACTGTGTTTGATTTTAAAACTGCTGCTGGGACTGGACAAACTGGGGATCAAGGGACTGGACAAAATCAGATATTCTTGTCCCGCACAGAACCATGGGGCAACTTTTTGTCCTCAGCACAACTTGTCTAAATCAGCAAAATAACATTTTCTCTATTAAGTAATACAAAACAAAATTTGTTCAATACTATAAATTTTTGTCCTGTGCTATTCTTCCTTGTGCTGTCTTGTACTGTTCTGTCCAGTATTTTCATTTTACAGATCAAACAGACCCTTAATAACAACAAAAATGGACCCCAATTTTTATTTTTATTTTCGGACCCCAATTTATTTCCCTGTTTGATACACACAGACTTTTCATAAAGTAGTTCAATGGCGCTCAAATTTTACCAGAAGGATTCAATCAATGTCTACACAATCCTTATAGCTACTAGCTATTAGCTAGACAAGAACCAACAACAACAACAACAACAAGAGAGAAAGCCATCAAAGTTGTTCTTTTTGTGACAATGTTTTGTATCAAAGAAATGGCCAAACGTGAAGAGTTATACACAAATCTATTACGAGTATATGCACAAGACTCAAACTTTCTGAAAGGAACAGCAATTCATGCTCATTTCATCAAAGGGTATATCCCATTTACTCTTTTTCTTCAAAACCATTTACTCAACATGTATATTAAAATTGGACACCTTAATTCTGCACTCCAACTGTTCGACGAAATGCCGGATAGAAATGTCGTCTCATGGTCCGTTGTCATGGCTGGTTGCATCCGTAATAACTCTGCTTCCGAAGCTCTTTCTTTGTTCAGTCGTATGCACCGTGAAGGACTCACGAAACCGAATGAGTTCACTTTTGTTAGTGCTTTACAAGCTTGTTCGTTAACGGATGATGAGACGCAGGCGTATCAGATTTATTCGTTAGTTGTTCGGTCTGGACTTGAGTCTAATGTGTTTTTACTTAATGCGTTTTTGACTGCGTTAGTTAGGCATGGTAAATTGACGGAAGCGTTGCAGATTTTTGAGACTAGTTCTATTAGGGATATTGTGACGTGGAATACTATGATGGGGGGTTATTTGCAGTTCTCTTGTGAACAGATTCCGGTATTTTGGCGCTACATGATTTGTAAGGGTGTGAAACCGGATGAGTTCACTTTTGCCAGTGCGTTAACGGGGTTGGCTGCGATATCCTATCTTGAAATGGGAATGCAAATTCATGCACACCTTGTTAAAAGTGGTTATGGGGATGACATTTGTGTAGGGAACTCTTTAGTTGACATGCATATAAAAAATCAAAAGTTGGAGGAAGGTTTCAGAGCTTTTGATGAGATTCCTAACAAAGATGTATGCTCTTGGACACAAATGGCTGATGGATGTTTACGGTGGGGGGAACCAAGAATGGCACTTGCAGTCATTGCACAAATGAAAAAAAGGAGTGTTAAGCCAAATAAATTTACCCTAGCAACTGCTTTAAATGCTTGTGCTTGTTTGACTTCATTGGAGGAAGGAAAACAGTTTCATGGCTTGAGGATCAAACTTGGAAGCGATGTAGATGTTTGTGTTGATAATGCTCTTCTTGATATGTATGCAAAATGTGGATGCATGGATAGTGCATGGACTCTATTTCGATCGATGAATTCTCGTTCTGTTATCTCATGGACAACAATGATAATGGCGTGTGCACAGAATGGCCAATCCGCAGAAGCTCTTCAAATTTTTGATGAAATGAGGGAAACATGTGTAGCACCAAATTACATCACATTCATTTGTGTTCTTTATGCTTGTAGTCAAGGCGGGTTTGTTGATGAAGGGTGGAAGTATTTTTCCTCCATGAATAAAGACTATGGAATCATTCCTGGAGAAGATCACTACATTTGTATGGTGAGTATCCTAGGACGGGCTGGACTTATCAAAGAAGCTAAGGAGTTAATCTTAAGAATGCCATTTCAACCTGGTGCGCGGGTTTGGCAAACATTGCTCAGTGCTTGTCAGGTTCACGGGGATGTGGAGACTGGGAAACTTGCAGCAGAACATGCCATAAAACATGACAAAAATGACCCATCATCCTATGTATTATTATCCAACATGCTGGCTGAATCGAGCAATTGGGACGGTGTGGTGAATCTGAGAGAGCTAATGGAGATAAGGAACGTAAAGAAAATACCAGGATCTAGTTGGATTGATGTTGAAAATAGTTAAATATCAGAAAAATATGGTTGAAGGAGAAGTTGTTTAGAGGATTCTCTTTCCTCCCATCTCCACTAGCATTGTTAAGATGCTAGAGCAGCTATTTCTGAGTTTAAAAGTTAGTTTTGTCATGTCAGCTATCAATGCACTTGATGGACAAAACTGTATTGGTTAGTTGTCTCAAGTACCCCGAGATTCTCTCAAATATCAATTATCAAGAGGAAATTGCTAGGATATACTTCGGAGTTCAGCCTCTTGATTTTTACGGTTTAACAGGTGAAAAATGAATCTGATTGCTGCCTTATTATTAAAAGTGGAAATTCCTTCAGAAAAGCACGGCACTTATTCCGTAACTGTAATTTGATGAGGTTAGTTTTTATGTGACAAGATTCGTAAGCAAATAACTGTTTTGTTGAAATGAATTATATAGTAACAATTTTTATTTTTGTCCATGTAAAGAAATTATAGGTTGAGCCATAAGGTTAGGAAAGAAGGGAAAGAGAGAAGAGTTCCCTACTAGTTCTCCCACTGCTACAACAAATGCCGGGAATGTTAACTTCCATTGACAAATGAAGTTATTGTGATTGCTACTTAGGTTATATTATTTCAGTTGACACCTGAGAGTTGAGATACATGATAGAACTGACGACTTCTTAAGAGAACTACAGATAGATGATGATGTCATACAAAAGCCATAATAGGGAACATTGGCAATGTTATCAACTTCCTAATGCTAAAGGTTATAGCAGGTATGAATTTGAGATAATTGACGCTTTTGTAGTTTGTTTACTATGAACTTATATTGTTCTTTTGTTAAATTATCAGTGGTTTGCTTCTCAATTTGCAATTGTTAATTGAGGTTTTCTTATTATAGTTGCAAATTATACTAGTTCTTCTGCATTTTCATTCCATTCGCAGTATGTTTCCTAAGTGATATTATCTTCTAGGTAAAGATTATGACTGATGATAATCCACACATGATACATGACCATTTGTATGACAGTGAGCTATTAAGTTATTACGTTTTGATATATCTTGCAAAAGGGTTCCAATATTGCCTATGATAGATCCCTGACCTTCGAAACCATTAATTGTTCTTATTATGTTTTTATTCCCTCAGTTTGAAGGACTTCAAACAATTCATTGACACCATGGAAGCAGTCAAGGATTAAAGGTCCAAAACTAAGATACAATTGAATTCAGAAAACAAAATGAAACAAACAATTACTACATGGAATATAGTTCATGTGAAGCAACCAAGGTCTTAGAAATCTCAAATATAAGTCTAGCCTCAAATGCACCACCAGAATAACTTTTAGAAGACACTGGACGAGCCTTTGGAATTTGTTTCACACCAAACTTGTTATCAGTGTTCAATGCCCCTCCTACATTACCAGCCAACTTCAACATAAAGTTCATATACATATTCTTGACTTTTGTCACCAACTTCAACGGTGATCTCATCACCCATCTTAGCTTTGGGCTTGTTCTGATCCTCCAATCCCTACGCGGTGGACTTTTCATCCGTATGGTTTGCATCTTCTTTCGTCGGCTGGTGGTGGTCATGCCATAGTCAAGACGCCGGTAGCCCCGTTTGCTTAAGTACTTCTTTATTTCCATGTTTTTAATAGCTTGAACTTGAAAGAGGTGTTGAATGGTGAATGATGTTGAAGTTTATGATGGTTTTCTCACTTTATGGGAATAATAAAGATTGTTGCTTGAATTAACTATGCTATTCTTATTGAACTACATATAAGAGAAAATTATTACTACTATACAAATAATACCACGTTTAATTTGTTCAAAAAACATAGCCAGCTGATACATAGCGTTAGCATTAATTAATGATATAGAAATGGCTACATTTGACAAGTAAAGTCAACAAACAACACTTTGACATGTGATAATGCATATGTCATATGTTTGAGTGAACAAATATGACCAAGACCAAACCGTCCTTTCCTTCCTTGACATAGAATGTGGGAAAGTTCTCTCTTGTATACTACATCAACAAACGACATTAAAATTTTGAAACAAATGAATTTGAATTCTTTCTTCTAGGTGCTTTGACTTTCTATCTTTTAATTATTTAATTTTTAATTTTTAACAATGGTTCGTGATTGTATAGTGTCCTCTACATGTATTGTTTTGATAGATGTCAATGGATTGTGTCTTTATTTTTTGGGTCATGTTAACATTTGCCTAAGGGACATGTTAACATTTTTCTTATTTTTTATAGATGTTTTGATGGACAATGGGTTGTGTCTTTATTTTTTAGTCTTGTTGTAATTCTTTCAATACCAACATATATTTGAAAATCAGAGAAATCAAGTTAAAAATTGCTTCTTCTTTTTTTTTTGACAAAAGTTAAAAATTGGTTTAAAATCATGCATTAGGGTAGAATAATTTATTTGGGTTGAAAATACATTTGGTTCATTTTTTGAACTTTTGAATTCATTCATGATATTTGAGAATCGATTCATAATCATTCCCCATGTTAAAATTTAAATTGTGTATCAATGAATTGATTGATCAAGATTGTGAATCGATTCATGTTGAGTCATATCATCAAACTAAATATTCTTTGATTCAATTTCTTTGGAGTGGTGTTTTTAGAGAAAAAGTATGAGTTTTCTTGTGTGAGAAAAGTGAGTGATCTTTCTCTAAGAGTTTTGAGTGAAAATTGAGATATTTTCAGGGTTTTAATTGAAGAGGGTGTTCTTCAATTGTGTGCATTGGGGTATTTTGGTGAAGTAAAAAGATCAAGAATCTATACTTTCACGCAAGAGTATGAATTATTTCACATGAAGCATCGTAAAACCATTGCCGAATTGCATAAATTAAAGGATTGATTTAATTAATTAGTTGCTTTAGGAGAAAAACATCACTAGTGATGATTTGATCAACAAAATCTTAAGATGTTTAAGATGATTCAAGTAAAAAACATTATATATTCATACACAATACTCCAAACTATGATACAATTGAGTTCATTCCTCTCCATTTCTTGATGGGAAATCACATAGAAGTTTTCTACAATAAAATTTAATAAACAAACAATTATTACATGGAATATAGTTCATGTGAAGCAACCAATGTCTTAGAAATCTCAAATATAAGCCTAGCCTCAAAAGCATCACCAGAATAACCTTTAGAAGACACTCGACGAGCCTTTGGAATCCGTTTTAAACCAAACTTGTCATCAGTGTTCAATGCCCCTACATTACCAGCTAACTTCAACATAAAGTTCATATAAGTATTCTTGACTTTTGTCACCAACTTCAACGGTGATCTGATCATCCATTTTAGCTTTGGGCTTGTTTTGATCCTCCAATCCCTACGGGCCGGACTTTTTATCCGTATGGTCTGCATCTTCTTTCGTCGACCGGTGGTGGTCATGCCATAGTCGGCACGCCGGTAGCCCCGTCTACTTAAGTACTTTGTAATTTCCATGTTTTGAATAGCTTAAACTTGGGAGAGGAGGTGATGAATGAGGATGAAGTTTATGATGGTTTTCTCACTTTATGGGAATGATTTAGAGATTGTTGCTTGAATTGAATTCACTATGTTATGCTTATTGAACTATATATAAGAGAATAATTAAATAAATGTGGCTGCATTTGAGAAGTAAAGTCAACTAACAACACTTTGACACGAGATAGTAATGTGATGAATATTATGAGTGAACAAATATGACCAAGACTAACCTTGAAATTGCATGTGGGAAAGATTTATCTGTTTAATTAATACTATCAACAAACGAAATATACAACAAATGACTTTGCATTCTTTTCTTCTAGATGCTGAGAGTATCAAATAGGAATATTTGAGTTTGGTTGTTGGTCGACGTATTTTTTGAGACTTAAAAAAATGAACATTAAAATGATCCTAATTTTATGTAAAAAATAATAAATTAAAAATAGATATTACAAAAATAATCATATTTGTTTTTGTAAGGAAATTAAAAATGTGTCAATTATATATATGTATTAAAGATTGTTTCTTGATTTTTAGAAGTTATAGCTCAACTGACAGAAAATGTGTAAATTGTTAGGCCGGACATCCATAAATGTGTGTTAGTTTATGATAGCCTTATCATTTCATTTATGTATCAAAAAAATGTGGTTTCTCGATTATTTACGAACTTTGTTTAGTTTGCGTTAGATTTTTTTTGTTAGTTAATATTATATTTATATTAGTGTCTACTTTTAAGAAGATTAAGTTGTAATTTTGTTTCACTCTTTGTTCTTGGCCCCTTTTTTGATTGATTTGCGGTTTTAATTTATATTGGTATGAATTTGAACACCCTATTATTCACGATTTGTGCACCGTGTACTCTACTTGTCTAACCGGTTCATGTTAGACAAAACCATGTTTTTCTATAATGTTTGTTCTAATTTGATTAGATTATTTTGGTTTTATAGGGTGAAGTCTAAGGTGAGGGAGCTATTAAGTCCCTCACCGGTGAACCACTAAACTTTTGCCGTTAGATATGATTAATGGTCTAGATCCATTAAAATCATGAACCAAAAGAAAAAATCGTGTTCCATCCTCTCATTACCAAAAGAAAAAATCGTTTCATCCTCTTCTTTTCAGTGTGCAAAAACAAAAATCAAAGATTTCTTGTTTTTGTTCCATGACTGTACAATCATGAACCAACCTGAAGCTTCAAAATCTAAAGCAAAACCCTCAAAAAATCGAATTTTGAAACCAACTTATCATGCAAAACCATTAAAAAAAACTCAAAATTGGAATGGATCCAGATTCTTCCGACTTCCGACGCCGATGAAACTTCATAAAACCATCAAAGCTTCAAAGAGGAGGGAAGACTGAAAAAGATAAATCACCCAAAACACCAAGTGATATCCTTTTGTATCTGATTCTTAAAATTTTCAAAACTAGTTTCATATTCATGGAGAAGTGAAGAGAGATTTAACGGTGGTGGGTGGCGGTTGGTGGTGGGTATGTAGTCGGCATTTTCTGGAGTTTTTGATGAATTGGAATCTTGTGATGAAGAAGAGGTGTGGTTGTGTGTGGACAATTGGAAGTGTTCTCTTTTTAAATTATAATGGATCTAGACCGTTAATCACATCTAACGTTAAAAATTTAGTGGTTCACCGGTGAGGGACTTAATAGCTCCCTCACCTTAGACTTCACCGTTTTATAGTATCTATATTATCTATTATAATTTCAAAACATATTTTGAAATCTAACATAAAATTTAGAAAATAATTGTGTTTTTAAGGACAAATTTATACAAGAAAACGTCCAATCAAAATTTGTAATGATTATTTTTTTTTGTTACATTCCTTAATATCTATTTATTCTATAGAGTAACTCTCTTCTCATTGAGTTTATTAATCAACTCTAGGACATTGTGATTTCTCTCAATACAGCCATGCACACAAAATAATAGTTACTCAATAGAAGTAAAGAACAAATAAGAATAAATTGATTTTATTTTTAAGCTTTTCGTTGCAAACATATAAATATTTTTCATTTTTTCTTTTAAAGTTTGTTCGAATATGATGAACTGGGTCTGCGCTTAACCGACAGAATGATAATCTCAAAATGTTGATGTTTGCTGTTTGACTGTTGGCAAGTACATACTAATAACCTTGATCATATAAAATTGTCACAAAAAAATTCATATAATATTTCCCTTTTAAAGATTTTAAACAACACATAAGCTAGATATGTGCTACAGAAGAAGTACTATTATTTTATGTTTCGAATTAAAATATAATGTCTACTTTTATTTGTGCATTTCTTTATAGTTTTAATGTGATGACTCTTAATATTTAAGGATATGTTTGATAGGCTAAATATAAATATTATACGGAACAGCACAAAATAATATAAAACAGAATATTACATAATAAACGTTTAAATGTATTGAACAAATTTTATGTTGTATAATGTTTGGTGGAGAAAAAATTATTTTGGTGTTTTATACAATTTGTACTGAGAACAAAAAATTGTCTGGAATTTAGTAGGGGACAAGAATCTTTATTTTTGTATGGTCGGTCAATTTATTTGGTTTCAAAAACAGTTTTAAAATTAAATGTTAATAGACTTTTATCTCCTGTAAAGTAGACGGATTTTGCCTTATCCCTTTAAAATTATTTTTTTAGATTACTTCTTGTAAAAAAAATTGGATTCGTCCCTCTGGTGATTTTTTATTGACGTGACAAGTATAAAAATCAACTTTTTACTGATGTGACATTGCACTTTTATTGACGTGGCAGTTGATTTTTGTCTGCCAAATCAGCAAAAAATCAACAGAAAAGATAATCCAAAAAAATAAATTTTAGAAAAAGTAATTTAAAAAATAAATTTAAAGGAGGATAAAACAAAATTTGCTTATATTACAAGAAGGTAAAAGCTTATATTAACCTTAAAATTAAACATAATATACCTGAATTTATCTTATCATTCCTTATTTTTTAATTTAAGTGATCAAACATATCCTAATTAAAATATTATACCAAAAAGAGTGTTATTGCCAACTCTTTTAACATGATGTTGTTTTTACAAAATAAATTAATTAAGTTAAACACTAAAACAAATGGGGACCTAGAATCCTCATTTTGAGGGAACTTAACAGGACACAGAGGGACCAAAGTGCGTCCCAATCCTTAGTCAAAAAGTCATTTGTTAACTCTCTTTCTCGATGGCAAATGAATCTTTCCAGCCAAATTAACATCTATTCAAACCATTAATTATTTTTTTTTTTAATAAACCGTTAACTATTCTATTCTATTAAAAAATATTAGTCTTTGATGAAGTAGCAAAAACTATTAAAATTTATTCATACAATTGTAAATATTCAAATTCAAATTCAAATAAATGTGTCTGATTTAACAATATCAATATTTGTCACTTAAATTGTGTTAAATCAACATGTACAGTATTTTTTTAAAGAATACTTTTTTCAATCATGCTTAAAATTTGATTTTTGGATCCAATTTTTTTCTTAAATCTTTCTTATTTAATTTATCCTATATTAAAAAAATTAAAAAGTTATTTAAAAATGACTAAATAAATTTAATTTTAGCATAGATTAAAATTCTGCATGCATGAAAATTTTTATACTAACTAAAATAAAAATTAAATACGAACTAAAGTAATTAAATATTCCGTTTGTAGAGAATTAAAACCTATTTAATTTCTCTCCTAATTATCGAATCCTAACACACGTGTATATATACACCACCACAATGATAGTTACACATCACACACTTCTTACACAAAGAAGATAACTTCCTCCACAAATCAAATTAACTTCTTTGACACATGGAACTAGAATCACTTCTGCCTAAGCCAAGTAACAATGGTGGCATTAAGCAATACTTGAGAAGAAGGAACTACAAGCATCTAGAAGGAAGTGGGAAAAAAATGAAGATCATAAGGTTAAAAAGAAGCACACGTAAGTTTTGGAGAATCAGAACAATTCCAAGGCTTAGATGGGTGATTAAATCACCCTTGAAAATGTTGTCAAATTTCAAGAATGTTTATATGAACTTTATGTTAAAGTCTTTGAACATTGATAACAACTTTGGTGGGAAACATATTCCAAAAGCTCCTCAAGTTTCTAAGGATTATGCTAGTGATGCATTTGAGGTTAAGCTCATATATGAGATTTCTAAGGCTTTAATTGCTTCTCATGAACTATTTCCCATGTAACATGCATGTAATTTTTCTTTCCTCTTTAATTTTTCATGTCATTTTTCACCTCTTTTCTTTATTTGCTTTGTGAAATTTTCTTTCCTCTATTCTTTTTCACTTACTAAAATTTACTTTCATATAGGGTGGTTCCATTATATTGAAAACGTTGAGGAATCACACATAGACTTGGTGTAATAGCTAATTAATGGTTAAAATTTCACCTTATAAGGTTAAAAGTGAGCGTTTATTGGAGTTCGAATTTCCGTCCATGCATATAGTATGCAATATTTCTACTAATTGAATTATGTTCACGAAGACAACTCACCAAATTATTTTAATAACTACAATTAATAAATGGATTAATTATAATAAACAAACTCATTTTACTATTAAAATCAACAAAATTAATTATTTAAAAAAAATTGAAAATTTAAAGAGAATAATAACTATTGTGAGACGAATATAAAAATATACAAATGTGACAATTATCGATCATTTGATATTTACTCTCTTTAAAAATAACTTTCAAATAAAATAGTTGCTAGTGAATGATAGCTGAGTGAGAGTGGTTAACAACAACAACAAGTACTACTACTCCCTACCAACTAGTTTAAGGGGAATAAAAATTAAGTGGTTGTTAGTTCACACGTCACTATCTCTAAAACAAGCATGCCTTATTTGTGTACAACCACAAACTAAAAATATTTTGGTACACATACAAGTGAAAAAAGTTTTAAAAGAAATAAATTTGGTTACATCATCAAAATAAATTAATTTTATTTATTTGTGTTTGTCTAAATACTTTTGATTTGAGATTGTATTCAAACAAGAATTTCTCCTGTAGACAACGTACTGGTCAGGAAAAGAGATAAATTAATTGTTGTTTAATTATATTTTATAATATTTTATTTGTTTTCGTCACCAGTAAAATCTAGTTTAGGGTTAGTTCTAACATCAAGTGGTTTCGGTCCTCTCCCGATCGCAGTTGCGGGGGATTGAACCGTGGTCCTTCATGCTAAGTTCAACGCCAATCATTACTGAACCAACTAACGATTGATTATTTTTTATAATATTTTTAACTGTGGTGTGTTTTTGCTTAATAAAATTAATCTTTTTCTTTTTTTAAAAAAATAGTTATAGACCTATTGTCAAAAAATATAATAAGATTATAGACTTGTTCATTCTCATGCCTTAATCGTGCAACCAACCAACTACCACCGGATGCCTCATAACTATTTTATAGTCAAACTTGAAGAAACTTTTTTATTCAAATAAATAATTTTATGCAGTTTAAGTCTATTACATAATGCGTCAAAAAAAAAGTCTATTACATAATAGTATATAAATTTCATTTCGTAAAAAAGAACTATATATTTACTGATTATTTGATTCCATTCCCACGTGCAACTTTTTATTTACTGGCTCACGGTGTCACACTGTACCAAAATTTAAATTATAAAAAATTGTCGGTTGCAAGAGGGCATATTTTAAAGCACAAATAAGTGAAAAACTCTAACTTAATTAGTAGGTACTTAAGTTAAAGATTATCTATTATGCAAGGTTTCACATTGATAGCAAGAGTTCATCGAATCTTCCCTATTGTAAATTCTTAATCAATTCATTATTAATTGATTAGAATTTTTTTGGAGATGATTAATTAATACTGGTAAATAAATTGCATATGAAGGTAAACTGACTTTTTTTATGACTAAAATCTACTCTCTTTTCTTGGTAGAAAGGTACGAGAGAATATTGAATTAAAGTGAAACTGACAAAAACTATATAATATTAAGGAATAAAAATTACATCATTATCAAAACCAAATAAAATATTAAATTCAACTGGTTAATAAATCTCATCAAAAATAAATTTTAATAGGATTTAACATAAATTTTAATAGAATTTAATTTAATTTTTAAGTATATTTTAAAAAAATTAATTTTTAAGTAGAATAATTATTTTTAAAAATTTATTTATTTCATGATCGAATTCTAATTAATAGAGTCTTATTTTTATTGTTTTAACATTTTAGTACTTAGGAGAAAGTGACTTAATAGTCTAGAGTTCAATTGCGATGAAAGCAAAATATAACCAAAAACTTATTTCACTTTAAAATTGACCTTGAATTCTCTAAATTTATTTATTTTAATAAAACTCATTAACCGCTTGAATTTATTGACTTGGTTTAAGTCTTATTTACCTAAAAATTCATATGGTTAATAAAAAAATACATTAATGTCGATCATGTGACCCACAAGCTCGCATCATATGCATCTATCCAGTCACCCACATCACCCACCAATTATTCATGTTCAAACCGTTGTTTATTGACTTTGTTTATCGAAAGCAAATCCCATTAAATCTTCAAACGCATACATATGAAAGTGCTCAATTCAAACACGTACCAATTAATTCATTTTCTCAAAACACTATTTTTGAGACTCTTTTAACATTTTATCATCTAACTTCTTCCTCCTTATACTCCTTTCAACAAGTCCAAGCACACTATTCATGATGAAAAACATGGAAATGGAGTCACTAATACCTAAACCAACTAGGTACTTACGAAGACGGCGCTACCAACGTCTCGACATTGATGGCGCCGCAGCCGGTGATGGTAAGAAGATGAAGACCATAAGGTTGAAAAGAAGACTATGGAAGATAAGAGTTGTTCCAAGGCTAACATGGGCAATTAGGTCACCAATAAAGATGTGGACAAAGCTTAAGAACACTTATGAGAAGTTTATGTTGAGATCCATGAACACTGAAACCATATTTGGAAATCAAAAGGCTCGTGATGTTTCTAAGGATTATACTCGTGATGCTTTTGAGGCTAGGCTTATATTTGAGATCTCTAAGGCCTTGGTTGCTTCTCATGAACTAAATTCAGTGTAATAGTTTATAATTGTAGTACATCTTAATTTTGTGTACTTTCTCTTTCTCATTTTTAATTTTTTCTCAATTCTTCTTTCCAAGGAAAATGTCGAGGAATCTTTCAAATCGACTTGTTCAACTCTAAGATGAGTTTAAAGGATACACACACGCTGTTAGTATAAATTAATTTTATAGTCACATCGAATAAAAGTAATTTAAATTTTCATATCATATATTAAAAAGGAGGTAAAATGAGATGAAGTGAGAAAATATGTAATTTTTTTTTGGTCGAAAGTACATATTCATTTTTCTTTTAGTAGTTTATGTTTCTTTCTTCCATTTTGATTTCATAAATGTGCATAGCACCGATGATTTCTCATTCCACCCCCCAACACTTTTTTCCCCCCTTAAAAAAAGTATTTACCCTTATAAAATAAATCATTTTTAGGGGGGAAAAGAGAGTGGTGGGGGTGAGACGAGAAATCATCCCTAACACCTTTAAATTTAGGATCCACAAATAGTATAATGGTCCAGGCCCAACAAGTATTTCAAGCCTACTTTCAAATGCACCAAATTCATTAAGCAACTATTTAGATGATTGACATCATCTATGAATCTCTACCAAATACCAATCAATTGAAAATATCCTGTATCAATGTATTTTTGTCAATTATTAAGAAATAAAAATTAAAGAGTAATGTTCTGTTAAAAGAGGACATCTTTGTTTCATTATATTTGTGATTTAAATTCACATAAGCTACTAATTAGTTGGTTGTCAATGTACCTCTTCTTCCTTTAAATTGCTAATTTATGAGTTTTAACGATTGTTTAAAAATTTTCTTAGAGGTTTTTCTAGGGTTGCTGTGCTTATATAGTGTTTTTCCTCTATTGTACAACTAAGGTTATTTCTTCACTAGATTGAAAGTTGAACTAGATTCAATTTTTCTCTCTTAATCAAACAAGATTTCTGAAATTAAACAAATGAATGGTTCGATGGAGATTAGATTGTTTTTTAGAATTTTGTTCTCGATTTTTTCAGAAGTAATTATCATTAAAATTAAGTTTAGATAAATTACATGAAAAATGATGATATAATCATAAACACCTGAATATATAATAATTATAATAATTAAACACTCATCACTAATATATAATAGCAAACAAAAAAAAAACTAATAATTGTTTTATGTATAAAACTTAGGATCGTTGCTTCAAAAAAAAAAAAAACTTAGGATCGTACAACAGTGTCTAAAATAAGCACTAATAAATTAATATAAAATTGTAGTAATTTAATTTTATAAAATTATTGTATTTTACTTGAGTGGGTTTAATTTTTTTGTTTATCCTATAATGTATTACAAAATATTATCATTTTTTTCAATACAAAAAATATAATCATTATGTATTTGTGTTTCATTTGTTGATCAAGTTTTATTTATTTCTAATAGATATAAACCTATTAAATCCACCGGGGAAAATTATCTTTGTGAATGAAGAAAAGTGGAAGTTTCAGCCGCTAGATTACTTGACAATTTTTTATTATTATTATTTACTAAATATAAATATTTTTTGGGTCTTGTTAACATGTGCCCTAAGGGCACATTTTAAGAATACTCGATATAGTAATTTCATCTTGAAAGTAACAATATTTGATTTTTAAAAATATGAAATGCGCAAGTTCTAATTTTAACTTTTTTATTTATTATAGTATACTAACAAATGCGAGTGCCCCGAGGACACATGTTAACATTTTCCATATTTTTTTTCTACTAAGCATATGACAAGTTTTTTTTTTGAACAGCAAATATATTATTAAAATGAAGCAAATCTCCGCACAAGACTAACAGAGATCGGTAGAAGATAAACTACATAACAAAGATGTCGTATATACCATGGCCTAGTTTTGGCCTGGGGATTGGAAATCAGAGAGCTTTGGCGGCGTTATTCAGATTCTAAGACCGTTATCCAGTTTATTACTGACTCTGTTAATCCCTGACACCACTATGCGGCTATCATCCTCAATATTAAGGAACTTCTTGCGAGAGATTTGAGGGTTAAAGTTGTTCATACTCTAGAGAGTAATATTTGTGCTGATTAGCCAAGCTTGGTGCTCGCAACCCCGTGCCTTATGCGCCCTTTACTTTTCCGCCGGATGGAATAAGTCTCCTCCTTCTAACTAATGTTAGCGGGAACTTATTTTCTAGATAGTTTTCTTTCGTTTTTTCTTTTCCTTTTCTTTTCTCCCTTTGACCAAAAAAAGTTTGACCCCGGTCAAAAAAACCAAAATAAGTTTGGTCCTTTTTTTTTAAACAGTAATAATTATGGTCAACGCTTTTTTTTTGAGGTAATCCGGTCAAAAAAAATTTTGACCGTAATAAGTATGATCTTTTTTCAAATAGTAATATTTATGGTCATAACGCATTCAACGCTTTTTTTTGACGTAACATTTCTAAAATTTTCTTTTGAATTTTAGTCCTTAAAAAACTTTTCTTCTCAATAATTTATCTTTAAAAAAAAAATTAAATTATCCATAATTTAATAAAATTTAAATGGTTCGATGCTCGACTTAATTTTTTTGATGGATTGAAAGCGAAAGTTACAATATGTAAAGAGGCTAAAAATATATTTAAACTATTTTAAAATATAGTTTGTTAACATATTTTCATGTATAAACCTACTTTTTACGTCTATATCCTTTGAATCCTAAATGTAATTTTATATATTTGATATATATTTAATGCGCTTTCGCTTTTAACACTGTTTTTTTAAGAAAAATGACACAACTTTTATTTTTTTTTACAATTGTTACTATATTAGTTTTTTCATTGAATATATTTACTATAATATTATGATAGAACTATTTAATACAAACTTCTTTTTTAGATTATCGTGTTATAGGCATCAAGTTTCTACCGATATTCAGTGGTGATTAATCTTCGTTAGAGAATTTATGAGGTAGAAAATATGAATTATTTTTTCTCATATGAAACTTTTTTATACCAAAAAGTCAGAGACCGAATCCTAATCTCTTGAAAAAGGGGTCCTGACTCTTAATACTTTAATCAATTCATTGTTGGTTATTTAATACAAACTACGAAAAACATTAATGAAGATTAGACCGAATTAACTTTTTTTGCTTATTTAAAAGGATTGTTCTTCGCGAGTCATGAATCAATGAAATTTCGTTCTCCCAATGAATTTTAACAGTAACTCAGCTCCGCCTTCATCACCTCCTCATTTGAAAGAAGCTATGCAAAATGAAGAGGTAAAGTGATTTTGTTCTGAAACCCGATCACAATTTGTATTCACCCATACTGATTTTCTCTAAATGTAATTTGTTGTTCTTTATAAATCATCGCAATAACTTAACTCAGCTATAGTACTGTTTGGTTCAACTTTTTTTATTTGTAGGGTTTGGGTCAAACTCAATCAATCTAACCCAAAGTGTCCTGTATTGGGTAACGTGTTAATGGTTTTAAAACGTGAATCTAACTTGATAGAAAAATCTTAAATTTTTTTATTTTCGTGAATCTCGACTAATTATTTTATGCGTTGAATCTAGATTTGTTTCAATTTTATTCAAGTACTGAAATTTTATATGATGGAATTTAATCTCAGTGTTGAAGTTGATTTATTTTTTAAATATTAAAAATAGTTTATATCTTATGATTGACAGTCAGATCTAAAACTAACATTTGAATCGTTGAATTGTATTGGTTGGTGTGCGATAGAAAAATTATAAATTTTTTATCCAACTCAAATTGATAAAAGTTAATTGGATCTAGCTAGTAACATATTTTGTAAATTTTGACCCAACCAGACACATATCCAAGTGTATACGTTCATGGCCTAGCTAAAGACCTAGTTAGGCTTTGGGGAAAAATTCTCAACCCCCCCCCCCTCAATATTTCAACTAAAAAAAAGTTAGAATATACATTCCGAACTTTTTATAAAGGTAAAAAATAATTTCGGTGGGAAAAGGGAATGGTGGGGGATGAGAGTTTTTTTGGCTTTGGGGGTGAGAAAATATTGTCTTTTATTGCCACCATATTATTTGGACAAACATTACATGGATCCAAGGCTAGGCCCAATTAAGTCCAAGACAACCATGTTGATGTAGGTGTCATTTGGAAATTGTACATAACATTGATGATTGATAATTTGATATTTTTTTGTTTCACATGCAAATGCAGGAGAAAAACCTTCAATCTTTTTGGGAGGATTGGGAGAATTGGGAGGACAAGTATTTCAACTTTGGAGTTGATAAAGGTTCTTGTGCAATTTAACAATAAAACTCTAATGTGTACCCTTTTCCACTTTTTATATATTTATAATTCTTTTTCTTAGTTTTTAACTTATTTACAAAGTGTTTTAGATAATTGTTATCAACATTCAATTGATATTGATATGTCTTATGGTATAAATAGCAGATTCTAAAAGTGAACTGGCTGAACCTGGAATCACCACATATGTCATAATAGTTGATGAACATGTAACGTTTCTCATATTGCTTGCCATCTTGTTTGTATGCTTTGATCTCTCATTTTTTGATTAAAACTAAAATATGTACTTGGAAAAAAAATACGAAATTTTTTAGTCAAAAACAAAAATGCTAAATTGTATACTACATATATTAAAAAATTTATTTTAATATAAAAATATTGTTTTAAAAGTTGTGCATCCATTTTTATAAAAATTTAGAAAGTGGTGTTTTCAATATAAAATTTATATTTTTGATTTAATAAAAATGTGACCTTAAGTTTTTACCAAAAAAAAAAATGTGACCTTAAGAATTGTGTAGTATCATTTATTTGAAAATTAGAAGCAAGAATCGTAGCGATTGTGTTAGGAGTAGTCTCACATTAAATAAATTAAAATACTCAATGTGTTACTTAAAATTCATGTGGTACTTAAGTCTATTCACTTCATTATCCCGCCTAGTTTGGTATCACATGTGAGCGAGACTCATATCTCCCGAATTAATTGATTGCATAACCCTACGTATTCACTATCACTAATCAATTATATTAACCTTTTGTCTTCCTACCATTGGGAATTGATATATAATAACACGCCACACTACTCCCATTGGGTGTGTTAAAAAAACCGATTTTATAAAATTAAGTTAGACCCAACCAATTTCCAACACAAAAAGATTAGTACCTATTTGCTATTGAAAGTCTTCCAATCACTTAACAAAAAGAGGTATTGCACCTAGTTAAGGTTAAACTTTCTCAAATCATGAAAGTTCAAAATGATTGATGTTATTATATTGTTATATAATTAACTAACATATCATCAATATAAGTATTATTTATGATTGTATAATTGTGGCCAATGTATGAATACACGAGTAGTAATCAAATAAAAAATGTTATAAAAAGCAAACATAACTTAGTTCCATTTAGTACTAATAAATATATGTTTATATTTTGCAAAATTAAGTTTTAGCTAGTTGTGAATTGTGTGAGCTTTTATAGTGAGCCTTAACATCTAACTATTTATTTATTTACAAGAATACTATTTGTCCTGTATTTTCCTATGTTATACACATTGATTCGTTGCTTAAAATATAGGTTTTAATATATGTTTAAATTGACAATTATAATAGCAGGAAGAGACTGTTGAAAGTCTCATGATGGTTGCAAATCAACAGAGAAATATAGTTATTGAGAAGCCTACTGATGATGTCTCCAAGGCCATTGTGGAAAATGTAAGTACTACCCTCCATCCGTCCTAAAATTATTGTCTTTTTTAAAATTACACCGCTATCGAATTGTATTTTACTATAGTAATTTTGTTAAATTACTCCTTAAAATATGTACAAATATTTATATGATGACATAGGATTAGATGACATTGTCAAACTTTGTTTCCACCATGGTCCATGGTGCATATAAATTAAACTCTTTTATAGCATAACTCATTGTTTTAATTTAAAATCAATTTATTAGAAAATTAGTGTTCTTACTAATAAATTTGTACTAATTTGGGTGATTATTGATATATCTTTTGTCCAATTCACTTTATATAGGTTCAAAAGGAAACAGAGCCTGCTTCAAAAAAACAAAAAGGAAACAAAGCTGGTGCCTCTCCAACCCTTCATGATGGAACCACAATATAGGCCTAACCAAAGGTAAGAGGGACATTGCTAGTAAAATTAATAACTATACCATGGAGAGTTTCCAACTTATTTATACAAATTAAAAGTATTTTACTTTTCTTATTGTTAAGAAATATGACATCCATAGAAGTTGATGCCATGAAAATATTTTATTTACGAATTGCTCATGAAAGTGAATTTTCTTAAGAAAATGCAGTGGAAAGTTTTTTAACGGGTATATCAGATTTACTCTGATATCATGTTAAAAAACATGACATCCATAAAAATAGAGAACAAATTATTAGAAAACTTTTGTATTGATAGCCGTAGTAATAATATCACAAAATGAAAAATTTAAGTACAAATGACTATAGTAAAACTCATTTATAGGCTAATTAACTAGACTAACCAACTACTGTATTAACCATAACTACATCTCTAATACTTATTTCTAATATTCATGTCAAATCTAAGAGGTTTTTGTTTCTCTTATTGCAGTGAGCATATGGATGTAGTTATTGAGGTTGTGAAGTGTGAATGAAATCAAATCAGTGGAATCCTCTTCCAGCATTGAAGTATCAAACAATCTGAATTCTTGCATTTTTTCTTTATTGTCTTTGTCTGTTAAGCAATTTGAGAAACTTTGTCTCAATTTAAATAAATTGGAGTACTTTATGTTTGAACCTTTTATATATTTTGTGGTATGGAATAAATAATCCTAATGAAAGGGTTATAATCACAACAATTGCATTGATATGATTATAGCTGATGAATAATTTTAGAATGGTCACAAAGATTTGGATCCACTATTTAGTCACACATACTACTCTGATCTCAAATATAAATAAAGATTTATTTTTCAAGTTTATTGAATTATTAATGTATCTAAAAAATAATATATTTACTTATATTTGAGATTGGAGGGAGTACATAAATAAAAAGTGAATAATTTTTTTTTATCATTTAAACGATGATAATTTAAAGGCTTAAACATCATTTTAGTCTTTGTATGTACGCGAAATTTAGGTTTTAGTCCCTGTATCGAATTTTGCTCAAAATAAGTCCTGAATCAACTAATTTTTTTGATTTTAGTCCCTAAAGCGAAAATCCGCAGGAAAATTCGAAGGAAAATTTGTAAAATACTTGCGAATTTTCTTGCGGATTTTCGCTTTAGGGACTAAAATAAAAAATTTTAGTTGATTCAAAGACTTATTTTAAACAAAATTCGATACAGGGACTAAAACTAAAATTTTGCGTACAAGGACTAAAATGATGTTTAAACCTAATTTAAACGATGATAATATAATGTGTTTTGAGTATGTGTGACTAAATTTGGCGACAAAAAAGTGATCAACCAAACAAAGTGTTTCCTACAACAATCCCCTGTTTTTCTTTTCTCATATGAACCAAACAAAGTGTTTCTTGTTTTTTGAAATGTACTACCAAACAAAGTGTTAGGTTGTTGGGGGGTCTCTTTAGGACTTTAGGTCATTCATAGTCTCTGTATCTGCATATATAAATAGGACTATACCCCTTAGTTAAGTTTCATTGCTGATGGCGCCGCAGCTTGAAGAAGTGAGATGGGAATGGTAGAGTTTTTAGAAATATTAGGAATGGGTTATTGGTGAGAAAAAAACATTCACTACTCATAATCATGTATGTCTGTGTTTTTCTTTCTTACCAATTCCACCCATTCCTCATATTTCTAATTTCTCCTCCCTTTCCCTTTCCCTTTCCTCACTCATACCATCCTCAGATCTAACATCTTATATCTTTTATTTTTGTATATTGGAAATATAAATTACTCTCGTTAAGATCAAATTTTGATTCTGGACTTTCCCTTAACCAATTCATATGTCGCCAGTTCTTACCACTTGAGGACTAAGATCTTATATTATTCTTAATTTTAGTTTTAAATTTAATTCATTTTTTTTTATTAATGTTCCGTATCCCAGGTACTTATACTTGTAATTTAATTGTAATATTTTTGGATTCTGCTTTTGATAATTGTGTTTGAAGATTTGCGAGTAACTTTTTATGTTTTAGGCGTGTTAATCTAAGCTTGTTCTAAATTATTTTCGGAAGAAACCCTGTCATAAAACCAGTATAACACTATCAATTTATAATAACAAGATTTGATGCAAGTGAGTTTGATCTCTAATGATTTTTGTAGACTTTCTTTATCTTTGCATTGAGCACATACTAGTTAAAAGTAATTTTTTTTTTGGATATAGTCAATATTGCAATATCAATTCATATATATGTTAAAGAATAGTGTTTAGTCTAGAAGTTATAGTTCAACTGACAGAAAATATTGAAATTGTTAAGTCGATTTTTGCTCTCTCTCTGATCTATATGAGTCTCTGGTCGTCTCATCTATATGTACAAAAAAATAAATAGTGTTTAAGATAACTCCCGGTAACATATTGGATTAAAAGGTTAAATATGTTTTTAATTCCTATAAATACATCAAATTTTGGTTTTATTTCCTCTAAAAAATGAATAGTGTCTAATATATGACAATGGACAATCTTTATATGTAGGTGTTGAATTGAATTAGGTTTATTCCAAAAACTGTTGCTATCAAGTTATTGTTCGACTTTGTGGTCCTATTTGACCCGATAGATTAGTCTTATTAGTTGCGCATAGAAGATATCTAATTCAAACCGAAAAAACTTTAAAACTATACCACTAGTCATTGAGAACACCTTACAAAGGGTTAAGTAAAATAGGCCTTTAGATTAGGTGGAAAACTCAATACATTTATATTTGCGAATTGCTCTCCTCTTGTGTGTGCGCGCGCGCTTGCATTGCTTAGAATCCTCCAATCCCACTTGAAATTATCCTCCGGTAGTGTATATTCACTAGAAGATATTTTATGGTATTGTATTTTGTCTGTTCGCTCTCACCTTAATCTTCACCACTCTGCTGAGTCCATGGCATGAAGCCAGCCACCAAGATACTAAGTATTTAAAACAAAGACCATCAATCTGTATATAGCAAAGCACCAGTGTTCTTCTGGACTAAATGATCATGTTTATGAGTCATTCGATCAAAGCCGTGGAAATTTTATGCAGGAAAAGTCTGATAACAGAGGCATTATTTTCAAAGTGAACGGCTCGAAGTGTGTTTAAGTAGGGCTATTGCAATTCCTTAGGATATGGGCGAGTTTTTTAATCAGTATCAATGACATTTTGGATGAATACATATGTCATTGGTAAGTCTACAGGTTTGAAGTCATTTGGTTAATTCCTTTTATCCTGCAAATATTGCAGGTCATGGTGGTGAGGAGTAATTTGATGTAATGATGTTGCGGTTATCGGGTTGTGAAACGCTGTGCATTTTGTGTAGGAGTCTTAACCTAGTTTAGGTGTTAAACTATCTGTGTTGTATTGTGATTTCTGATTTAAGTATATAACTATCAAGTATTAATGTTTGCTCTTGTTTGTAAAGTTTTCATCTTTTCACACCATTGCATTTTATCTTACACAATTTTTTTTCAGTGACTTGTTTTCTCCTTACTTGGCCGGCTACAACGGTCGCGTCAAACAAACTCAACTTCCAGGAAAGAGATTGGAAATTATTTTATCACATTTCTACGACCAAGCCAACAAATGAACAAGAAAGACATAACCTTAAAGCAAAACCTATGTAGATCCCGGTTGTTGTCCTCTCTTTTAGTGCTTATACCTCTATGCCATATGTTGTTGGATTTGAATTATAGCAAACATATCTTTTCACTCTTTAATTTGAAGCCTGAAATTATGATAAGAAAAGAAAGTGCGCCATTCATTGCGATAAAATTTAAAAATCAAACATCGGATTCGAACCATCAGTCACTTACATGGTTTGCTCCAAAGGATGCGGCCACTGAGTCAGTCAAAAATCATGCATCAAATGTATGCTATTAGTTGTATTCACTCCTTAAAATCATTCAACATTCTAATTTCCCAAACATGTATTTTGATATTCATCCACACTTGGTAACAAGCATTGCCTAGTTTTATTTTGTCAAATAAGAACTTCCCCCTTTTAAATGTGAATACATAGGTATAACAGGGTTCGAACACCAATTTCTACATATTACATTCGATCTCCCTACTAACTGAACTATAACTAGAGAGACATATGTATTGCCTAGTTATTGTGCACTTGAAAACCTCATATATGAAATTACCAACATCTAACCAAAGTTACTAACATCTAACCAAATAGAATGAGACTTTTGAATCATGCATGATATGAAATTACTGAGATAATTTTGAGAAAAACTACACTAAGACAAAATATGAGTCAAAAGAAAATAAATATTCTTGAAGAAAATGGACAAAGCATGGGAATAAATTAAGTAGCTGGGTGTATAATTGGGGATCGTTATCTTGTGTCAGTGATATGCATGGCAGCACATACCTAGACTTTTCCCATTTTGGAATTTGGAGAGAATAGCTTTTTTTGCTTTCCCATTTTGGAAAGTAGCCCACACAACGGACACAAAATTCTTTTCATCTTCTAAATTCTCCAACTTTACTCCATACTTATACTACAATACTCTCTACCACTTTACTATAATAAATCAATAATGTAAAGGTTAGTGTATTTTCTTGGTATTAATTCTGGGTCTAATAATTTAGAGTTCGATCATGAAACCGTAAAAGTGCATTTATATCGATGCATCTGCAACTATCAACTGAATTCTATTCACGAGATGATAATATTTTTTATATAAAAATAATTTGAACAATTTGTTTGTGTAAGATAAAATGTGCAATATTATCTTATCGTCACATAGCACTGACAAGAAAGATTGTGAAGGTGAAGGGTGATGAATATAGAGATATGGCTAGGGGAAGTTGGGAATAAAAATTGAATAAAAGATGAGACAATAGGGTGGCAACAAGTGGAAGTATGATCGTCGTTGATTTTACTCACTTTTCAAAAGGAACCAAAGATAACATATTGTATTCTTCTCCATGCTTCTTGGCAACTTGCTATCTACATGACCTATATTTTTAACAAGCTTAACATCACCTTTTTTTTTTACCCTCTCATTTCTAGTAGAAAGGGATCCGATAATCCAGAGTTTGAGATAAGTTATAGCATTTAAGTAGCTTTAGTTTCCATCCAAATACAATTGTGGAGATTATACCGTAGTTCTCCCTACTAAATCCAGCGATAATCACCATTAAACTAATTAACTTTTAACAGTGCCGGTCCCGACATTTTGGAGGTCCCAAGCAAATAATAAAAATGGACCCTTAATAAAAAAATTGTACAAAAAAATATACTATTTTTTTGAAAAGAACATCATATATTAAAATTATAAATAGTATCAATAATTTCAAAATTACATAAACAAAATGTCATTTTCTAATCAACATTTTAGCTACATAAAATAAGCCTCCCTCCTAACATTTTTTTGATGCAAATTCTTCAATCAAGTCTTCATATTGTATATTCTCCAATAAATTCTTCTCAATTACTATCATTGCTAACCAATTAAGCCTTTAGATTGGATCTAATGCTATAAGTATCTAATAAATTTTTTATTGATATTCATAGTATTAACTTTTTTTTAAGTATTTTTATTTTATTTGAGTCAAATATAGATTAGATCTAATACTATAAGTACCTAATAAACAAATTTTGAGGCCTATTAAATTGGAGGTCCAAGCAGCTGCACAGCTTGCTTGAGGTGATGACCGACTCTTTTTGATAACATCACCTAATTTTTCTTCATACTTCATCCCATTTTTTTAGGTATGAATTTGTTATGATACATATCACATTAAACTCAAACATATAAATAAGTGATTTTAGGTTTGAATATAAGACACATATAAATATTCAACCTAATAATTTTGATATTCTTATTTCGCATCCCAATCTATTTCCATCTTAAGTTACAATGATGTTATTTAAACAAGATTTTACCTTAATCAAAAAGTCAAGCAAACAACTTTATATTGGAGCACAATTAGAGCTAGTAATTCTTCACATCGTGTGAATTTCACCCCTCATTTTAAAAATTAACGGCATTTGTCTGTCTACTCTCTCTCTCTCTCAATATTTAAGGTAAGAGGATGATTATAATTTAAGATAGACTTTTAACAAGAATCAAACTCATAACTTCCTAAATTTAAGACCTATCTTTTTATCACTAAATTAAACTTTAAAAGTTATCTGTTGCAGTCTTTAACAGTGAATTATACATATATTTTAATAAAAATTTGTAAGAGAATTTATCCAATATATGTCTGAACTAAAGTGAAGTGAGCTTTATTTATTCTTTGATGCTCTTACCACTAATGGCAAGAAGAATATATAAAATCACCAATATAGATTCCCTCATGTTATATCATTCACATCATGACATGATCCAAGTATCTTAATTTCAATGAACCGTTGAACAAATTTTCGTAAAGGAGTGCCATTTTGGAATGCACGGCGCAGAATACACTATCACATACACATTGACCATGGCTTAATTTCAATCAAATAGTTTATTTTACTTTCACAAATTGGGAGACCAACCTTGAAGACTAAGTTTAACGACTTGTGATTGAAAAAAGATATTATAATTAAATTCAAAAGACAATACAAAAGACATTTACATAGTCTCTGTGAGCTTCGGTTGATAAGGACATTGCACATAATCCATTTATTCATCTTTAAAATATGCAATTTTAATCGTTAGGCTATCTTAGGCTATTTGACAAAAAAAACATTTACACCAATAGTGCATATAATCAAATCATATTGATACTATGATGACACTTTATTATGTTGGATCATAAAATATTTACATAAACGTCTACATACATTAATGTGAGATATGCCAAGTTTAATATGCTAATGACAAAAGATATAAAAACAAGCACAAAGTAAAACATGGTTTAACTGTTTACTCAAACTAAAAAGTGGAATGTGTGAAAGCAGAGCAGTTAAATCTCATAAATGGTCAATGATTTGTTATTAATATATAGTATAATATAATTGTAGTGGTGATAAAGGTAGTAATATATAGAAGCATATACTTGTATAGTTTTCCCTATAAATAGAGCCATATACCAAGACATTTTTCCATATCAACAACAGCTCTAAGGTCTTTTCCTCTAGCTGTTACACAAATGCTATTCTCTTTTCAATTTCAAGCTTCCATCTTTCTTTTTACATCTTATGTTAATTTAATATATGTTTTCATGTTTTTTATTTGGTGTTTTCTCTAACACATATGAGAGGAGGAGGTATTGCATTGATGATGCTGTTGACAGAAGATAGAGAGCACAGATGGTGAAATGCATGGAAGGCAATGGCATCTCATTCCTTTGTGCTCTCTATTCTTCTGTCATCACCACCCCTTCTCATACCTTAATCTTAATCATTTAAGTTAATTAATAACATGTAAAAACAACTTAGTTACATATTGCTTATTTCTGTCTCAAGTATACTAATCTCATGCTTATTTTGATGTTGTTTTATTTTTGTCACTTTGAAAATAATAGTTCCTTTTTTTTTATAGTTTAGGAAGGTTACATGAAAAATTGTATATATCACAAATTTAAGTCGGATCTAAATCAATTCTACAGAATATGATTGTTAGGTGAGAACGTGACATCTATTGAGTGGGTCGAATGATCCAATAGTAGTGACCAAATAGCAGGTAATCCAACAGAACTATTAGATACCATATGTCAAGTAGATAACGATTGCAATTACCAATGAAAATAATTATTTGGATATGTTTTTGCAATATTATAATAATTGTTGTTAAAATTCGTTACAGATTTTAATTGTTGCAAAATCAAAGATTAGTGGATTGAGGTTGTAATTTTACTAGAGAATAGCTAGCAATACACTCTCTACAACACTATTTTTTACACATTTTCTGCATGTGCAATGTGCAGTACTATAGGTGTTGTGGGTGAACTAATGTACCCATGTTATATGTTTTCATTTGCCTAGTATTTGTCACCTCTTGTATTATATTGAATGTAACTGTTTTATCAAATATATTTTTAGCTTAAAAATACCTCTCCTCAGTTAGCTCACAAACTTATGAAGCCTGCTTTCTAATGTTGGAGTACAAGTGTGCATAACAAGTCTTAGATCGGTTGAGCATAGCACGTCGAAGAATGTATAAATAAGGAGACTCATAAATCAATGTCTTAAAATTTTAGGTGCACATGTCAAGACTACTTTAAGTCCAATACAAAGATCTCTGCGCTATTTTAGGTGCACATGTCAAGACTACTTTAAGTCCAATACGAAGATCTCTGCGCTATTTTAGGCTCCGTTTGTAACCAAATATCAAGTTAGGTAATCACTGATACAATAGATAGTTAAGATTTATTTTGTGATCTGTTTTTTATGAACTACTTCAAAGTTTTGTAGCCCTTGTATTTTTGGCATTGTATCAGTTTACTACATATTCAATAATAAGAATCAAACTGATTTGTGTTTGTCTATATATAACAGTATAATTGCAACATTACACAATCATTCTATGCAAATATCACTAGTTCCAAATAAGAAAAGCTATGATAAACTAATTAATTATCAATCTATTAAGAGTCACACATGTTGGTCATTTTTATCAATGGTAATTCAACTTCAAATTATATATTGTCAATGAAGATATTAAGGGAACAAATGACTGTGACATAATTTTCTAGGATCTAAATTCTGAGTTACAAAGTTCTAGCCCAAAAATCACATATATACAAACAAAGCCAAATTTTATATGTTCAGTACTTTTGAAAAAAATAATGCTTTCCAATCACCATATAAAAAACACATTTTCTAACACCAAATAAAAGAAACATTGGCAAAACTAAAAAAATCAAAAACTGACATAAAAAATGTCAGTACTTCAATTTTTCACTTATTTTTATTCTTCATCTTGATAGATTTATCATCTCAAATTCATATTGATCCATCATGAACTTCAATTGACTTCTCAGCTATTCTTTCCCTTGCTTTTGTTGCCTGCAATAACCACAAAATACAATCACTTATAGGCATAGCCACAACAATCTCTAATACTCCCTCCGGTCCTTTTTAAAAGAAACAACTCACTTTTTAGATTCATTGAATAATTGATGTATCTGGTTTATATGAACCTAAAAAGTCAAATGTTTCTCGGAGTATGATACTTCACATGAGAAAGTAAAAAAGTCAACCTCTTTTTGCCAATCTGTAAACATTGTTACAACAGCCAGTATGATTACATTAAGAACAGACCCTGTTAGTGTTCCCATCCAAAGTCCTTTGCCATTGAGTTTTAAGCCAAAACCCAATAAAAATGCTATTGGAGCACCCACAAGATAATAAGCTCCAAGGTTCACATAAGCTCCTATTTTCTGAAATCCTCCACCTCTTGCAATCCCTGCAAGTAGAAATGATTGATTTATTTGAACTTACGTACTGAGTACTCACATAAGCACTTGTAAGACTGTTTAGAAGAGTTTATGTAAATAGCTTAGACGGGTTGCCGATAAACTGTTTTCAGCTTATTTCTATATGATCTTTAGAATAGCAAGCTTATGAAAATAGTTTTGTTTTATGACATAGCTTATACATAATTATATGGTTTTTCCAAATAGAAGCCAACTCACCAGAAAGAGCACATATTATACTGTCTGCACTAACAGACACACAAAGAAGAGGAACCATATCTGTAACATAATCCACAACTTCCTTGTCATTGCTATAAGCATTTCCAATTATGCGCCTAAAACAAAGAAACAATGTGCTGACAATAATAGCCTCAGCAATTCCAATAACAACAACGACTTGAACCGCGCCTTTAGCTGCTCTTGGATTCCCTGCCCCTAATTCATTCGAAACTCGAGTACTGCAAAAAAACAAAATTTATAGGATCATGTTTTTGACAGAAGATGATTATGCAGTAGTATCATACTACAGAAACAACAAATAAAACAGGTTTTAATCATACCTTGCAGAAGCTCCAATTGCATGAGGAATGAAGTAGTGCAATGTAGTTGTGCTAAGGCTGCAAAAACAATTCTGACATAAATTAGAAAAACCCTTCGTGGATTTATTTTCAATAATCGATAAAAATTTATCATTCACTCGACTCACCACACCGAAAGAACTGAGGTTTCGAGCTGCGAATTAGGTAAAAGTCCGGCAACAATTGTAAGTATCTCAAATGACCACCATTCAAGACTATGATATGAGTATGACATATGAACATTTGAAATAAGAAAAACAATTAGGACAAGAAAACAAAGGACTAATTACGAAATTAGCAGAATCATCATATATTTTGTGTTATATATATATTACCAAAACATTAGTCCAGAAGGGATAGCAAATTGGCAGAACTCAGCAATGCAAAGTAAAGCATTATAAGAAAACACAATCTTGGTTTTCTCGCATTCCGGAGAATAATTCATATAAATTCCAAGCCAAATAACATTCAACCAATAAGCAATTCCAATTGCAAATGCAGCACCAACATGTCCTAATCCCAACTTAAATACCAGACACCAACAAATAGGTACATGCAGACACAAAATCACAATTGAGCTACAAACCATTGGAAATATCATACTCTGAATCTGAAAGTAACGAATCAAAGATTGAAGAACGGCATGGCCAAAAAGTGCCGGAATCAAGCATATGCAATATTCGCGAGCTACATGAGAAATTTCTGCGTCTTGACCAAACAACATGAGTAGTTTATCCATGAATATCCACATGAGTGATATAGGGAAACAAACCAAAATTAAGGTTATCATTGCGCTGCAAATGTAGTTACCAATCTTGCTGAATTCTTCAGCACCATAAGTTTGGCCACATAAAGTTTCCAATGCACCAGCCATTCCAATCTGTCATTCATTTGCAAAATCTAGTTAGTCATCAACAACACCTGAAGATGATACATTCCAAATTGAAATCAATGTTGTGAAACCGATCCAAACAGGACAATTCAATTGGTTGAACCGTGAACCGGCACTGTCCATAGTTCAATAATTTGAGCGGTTCAACCATGGTTGCATCTTGATTTGAATAGTCTAAAGCAGTTGAACCATGACTAGATGTCTCACCGATTTAGTGTATGATTTAGTTTTTAAAACATTGGTCAAAATAATCATTGATCAGAACACCGACGCACTTCTGATTCAAAGTGTGTCTAGCATTTGACTTTGACACCGACACAGACATAACACTGACACATATAATTAAATTTAGTTAATTAATATTCTCAAAGTATTATCAGCGTCAATGTTAGTGTTGTGTCCGGTAGTGCTTTATAGACAAAAACCACACACATCATATAAAAAATGAAAAGCACAAAAAAAGCAAAGAGAGAATGAAATGAAGAAGACATTACAAGGACACAGAAGCCAGTACATTCAGCAAAAGAAACACCAAGTGCAACACCAGAGAAGGAAGATAGTATGCCGATATGTCCAACCATCATAAGTGAAACAACTTGAAGAAGGTATTGAGATACAGTTACAGTCACCATTGGAGCTGCCATGGAACCTACCCTCTTGAATTCTTCCCAAAATACACCTTCCAATTGTTCCAACTCATCATTCTCTTCAATCTTTGTCAACAGTGGTGTTGTTGCTTCTTCCTTAACCATGTCTCTATGCAGATCAATGTTTCCTTGTACAGATTTAAATGTGTGATATCATCACAGCATATAATATAGGACTAGGAATTTTTCTTCTTATATGCTCCTGGTAGATAAACAATAAATAAATCACAAATAGAATTCCAACAAGTTGTCATGTCTTTGTATTTGTTTTTGTATTTTTTTTTTGTCATAACCTTTTAGTCATGAAACGCGGTCTTTTAATCCGAAGTTTGGCGGAAGGTAAATAAAGTCTGGAAAATAATTGTTCTAGTTTGAATTTAAATATAGTACTCACAATTGATTTGCTTGAAACTCATTAAATATTCGAGTAAAACCACTTAGTTAGTCTCCGTGAGCTTAACTCAGTTGACAGCGACATTATATTTTATATGCAGGAGCCGAAATTCGAACTCCGAACACCACACTTAGTTAATACATATTGAAGTTAAACTGTTGACCTTAAAACAGTTGTTAGTATTCTATTGCCCATGCTTTTTGAGAACCTTTAATTTATCTCCATGTTAGCATTTTTAATCATATCTGAATCATGTGATAAGTTGAAAATTAATAGTGTTAATCAGTTACACTTCTTGAAGATCTAATCAGTTATAATATATGATATTCTGACTTTTCTGTTATTATTTCATATATATATCATGAATCACACATGTCTAACATAAATCACACAATTTTTTTCTTCAAATTTTTTTAAGTTTTAATCCCCATTTTAAAAACCAAATTTTTTATTCCTATTTCAATTTTTCTGTCTTTTTTGGTCCTCCACTCCATTTTGAGGTGAATTTTGATGTGAACACAACAATTACGCATGTCATTCTTCTTAAAATTAAGATGATGAGAGATTACATTTTTTTTTTCTTCTGTTATTGTAATAAATTTTCATTGAATGATCAAGAATTTATATATGATTAACTCATCAATATTCTTAATAGAAAAAAAATCTTAATAAACATGTTTTCATTGATTAACTCTATGCATTGTCCATGTGATCTGTTACACTTTCATCTGAAGAAGTGGCATCAAATATTCTCTCTCTTGCCATCATTGACTGCAAAAATTGCATATATACAAATATATTATAACACATAAACACACATATTTCTATTGTTGTGACAAAAAAAATCATATACATTTGGATAATGTTAGAATCAAATCTATAAAATGTGGACCTGTTTTTTCCAATTTGTAAGAGCAGTAATGATGGAAAGGAACATTGTTTGGACAATGGAACCAGCAACTATTCCAATCCAAAGACCCTTTGCTCTGAAATGTGCAGTGAAGCCCAATACTACACCTATAGGAACTCCTACCAAATAAAATGCTCCAAGATTTACATATGCTCCAACATGTTGCCACCCACTTCCTCTAGCAACCCCTGAATATTAAACAAATGGATTTATCATATGCTCATAGCAAGTTCAAAACAAAAAAGAGTTTATGTCTTGTAATTGACACAACCAAAAATGTATATTACGGTCCGTTTGATCTGTAAAAGGTAATTACTAGACACAATAACACAAAATAAATTGTTAAGGTATTGACAATTTGTTGTCTTGTATGATATTTGGTGAACAAAATGTTATCACTACTAGAAAAATCGCCTTTAGAGACCGATTTAGCGACCAAAAATCGCAAAAATCGGTCACTAATTACTTTAGCGACCGAATTGGCGACCACAATAAATCGGTTGGAAAGCTTGTATGTGGGACATGACGACATGTGGCTTATAGTGAGGGACAAGAGTTTTAGTTTTTGTCCTGTCATTTGCCCCCCAATTCATCCGATCCCATAAACAATTATAAAATCAAACACGGGACAATTAGAATTGTCTTTTTCTTTTCAATCTCTTATTGTTTAGCAGATCCATCAAACACACCCTTACATATGTTAATGTTGATCTATGTTGGGTCCTTGTTGATCTATGTTGGGTCCTTGATTAGTTAATGATAGGATATATCATATATATATATATATACATATAACTCTATTTTTGTAAGGTTATATAGATATAACTCTACAACATGTAAATAATAGCAAAAGAGTGTAAGAATATGAGTTGTTAACCTGAAAGAACTGCTTGCAAGCTATCTGTAAAAATTGATGCACATATGAAAGGGGTCATAACAGCCACATAATGAATAACCATACTATCATTGGTATAAGCATAACCCAAGACATGTCTGCAACCTAATAGGATTGCAGTTATAATAAGAGCCTCTGCAACTGCAAGGATCGAAGCCGTGCAAACAGAAAATCGAACTGCTTTTGGATTTCCAGCTCCTAATTCGTTTGAAACTCTTGTGCTGTCACGTATAACAAAATGAGTCACTTTTAATTTTGCCATGTTTACATTTTAATTTTACTATTTATGCATGAACAAAATTATGCAAAATGCATCTGTCTATTCTTTAAGTTGTTTAACTGTACTAGTTTAGTGCTTTAAGTGTTTCTTTTGTCCCTTATAGATCATTAAGTCCTTTTACGTGTATATTGTTACTCTTTTTCACATATTCCGTTATAAAAATACTTGTATTTGTTATGTTACCGATGTGGCATGAACGCAGATAGCCACTTATCTACAAATAAAAATACAGGTATATTTTTGTAGCGGAATATGTGAAAAGGATAATGATGTAAAATGACTTATAGACCTAAATGACGCAAAAACCTTAAGGGACTAATCCAATATATTAAATAACTTGAAGGACATTGAAATGTAAATTTGCCAAAAAATTATTATAAAGTTTGGTGAAGTGAGAAACAAACCTAGTAGCAGCCCCTAAACCATAGGATATGGTGAAATGCAATGTAGAAATTGTCAAGCTAATCATAAATACACAAGAAAGTTAGAGATTTATGGTTTCATTTTCTCCTAAAATATAATTGCTTGATAAAATAATGAAAAACTTAGTATCAAAATAAATGTTACCATATAGAAAGAACCGATGTTTCCAACTTTGGATCTTGAAAAAGTCCAGCTAGCAAAACAAGCAACTCACATGCCCACCATTTAAGACTATAAGACAAACATTTTTCATATACAAAATTAATTTTCTAAGTAAAATATATAAAATAATAGAATTAATAGGTTTGTATCCTCTGTAATATGGACGAATTTTGATTTGCCCCTGCAAAAAACATTTTTTGATTACCCCATACAATGTGAAGATTTCATCATTTACATTCCTCTGTTGATTTTTTACTGAAGTGACAGGCAAAAAGTCAACTGACATGTTAGCACAAAAGTTTACTACCACATTAGCAGATGAGGGTCAATGATAAATCTTCATATTGCACGAAGTAAACCAAAACTCGACCACATTATTACAGAGGATAAAAACCTATATTAACCCCAAAAAAAAAGGTGTTGATGAATAGTTACCAAACCATAGCAGCTGAGGGAACAGCAAGGCCAAAAAACTCTTTAATACCAAAAAAAGCCTTCTTAGAAAATGGCACACAAGTTTTCTCACAAGCAGAAGAATATTTCACAAACAAAAAAAGTATCATCACATTCAACCAAGTTCCTAAACTAAATGAAATTGCAGCACCAACATGTCCTAATCCTAATTTAAACACTAATGTCCAACAAGTTACACCATGGAAGCACAAAACTATAAAGGAACTAATAATCATTGGAAAAATTAAACTTTGTGTCTGAAAAAACCGTGTTAGAGGTTTAAGAATTGCTGAGCCAAATAAAGCAGGTATTAACCAAAGTGTATATGTTCTAGCTTCAAATGAGATTATGGTGTCTTGGCCTAAGAGAATTAATATTTTGTCCATGAAAGTCCATATAACAGTGATTGGTGCACACACCATTGTGAGGGATATTATGGCAGTGTATGTATATATTCCAAATTTTTCATATTGTTCTGCTCCATAAGCTTGGCCACATAATGTTTCTAGTCCACCAGCCATACCTGACTACAAAATTGATAAAAAATAGTTGAATGAGTTATGCACATTGCAAACAAATTAAGTGTTATTTTAAAATATCAATGAAATGTTAATTATATTTTTTCTCTTGGTCTACATAATTAAGTTCTCTACTAACTATTTTATAAATAACACTATTTTAACCAATGAAACTTATTTTATCATACAAATTAACAAAATAAATTATTATTTTAAATGTTGCACTATTTTAGTTGACACTTAATAATATGAGACAGAGAGATACGAGTACTAGTAGTGATGAATCTTGTTTTTCTTTTAAAAAAAAGTCCATGTACAAAATTATGAATCTTATAAATTTTTTTGTCTTTTCAGTCTAAAAAATATACTTAATTTAAATAAGTTAATAAATGATTTGTCCTCAAGTATAGAAAAAGTCAAAAAAGTGTATTATAAAAATAAAAATAATTTGTAAAAATATATAAACTAAAATTAAAAAAAAACTAAATACTGTGACTTAGCGACATCACGAAAAGGTAATTTGGCCCAATACATGGAAAGGGATCGGAGCTCATCTATATAATTTTATATAAAAAATACTAATAAATGTCCTTGAAAAATATAGTAAAATCTTTCACAAAAAAGAAAATATAATAAAATTATTTTGAAATTTGTGTAATCAGTTTTTTTAAAATGTTTAACATGCAAGAAAACTTCTTGAGCAAATATAGGATTTGGTCAAGAAGTTTTCTTGCATTTTTTATGGGTACAATTATGGGATTTTTTTTGCATTATTTTGTGTCATGTCCATTTTAATGAATCGGTAGATGTGGAGCTTATCATGTCCATTTTTTATTGGTAAAATTATGGGATTTCCTTGAATAAATATGTTGTATGGGCATGTCTTGCTGTGTAATATCTGTATAATATTTGGGTTAAGTTGATGTATTTTTTTGTTGGTCTGGTAATTGAGAAGTGTCTCTTTAAGGTGGTGTTTGTTTTGGTATTTTTCTTTGGTGTTTCGCCTATATACGACATGACACTTTTGTTTTGTAGTTCTTGTTCTACTGACTCTATTCATTTTGTGCGGATATTTAGTTTTATTAATAATATATTTGCCGTTCAAAAAAAATTGAAATGCAAAAACTAAATTTCAATTTAGCTTAGAAAAATAAGAAAATTTTAAAAAATATTGAAATGCAAAAACTAAATTTCAATTTAGCTTATAAAAATGACTCATACTATATAGCCACTAAGTTTTAGGAAGTATGTGTTTGTTTTGGCAGTAGTATACAATTTGTAGCTTGTGAATGTTCATAAAAATTAAAATAAAATTGTAGAGCTTGTGAATTCTCGCCGTGAAATGGAATTATTCATGTTGTGGCGGTTAGTTAAATGCACCACTTAATTAAATAAAAGCAACATTGAATTAAACTCTAGCTAAAAAACTATAATCATTAGTTATGGATTATTGAATATTAAGAACTTACCAAAATACTAAAGCCAGAAACATTAGTGAGAGATGTAGCAATAGCAACACTTGAAAGAGAGAGTTGATTAAGATGACCAACCATCATCACTGATACTACTTGTAGAAGATATTGTAGCACCGTTGTAGCCACCATTGGTGCTGCTATTTTACCCATTTTCTTCAATTCCACTATTAATGTTGTCCTTGTTTTTGGACATTCCAACTTTTTTGTTTTTGAACCTTCTTCTTCCATGGCTCCTTTCATGATTATTTAGAGCTATGTGTATGATCTATTTATATTGTGTATCACTTTTAGTGACAATTTGTTGTTCTTCTATAATTATTTTTCTTCTTTGGCTCTAAGTTTGTCCTCTTTGCCACACATAAGACAACATTGGCATCAATATCTATAAATATATAAATATAAATTAGTTTGTATCTGTTTTTAACCGTTTAATATAATACTAGTGTAATTTTTTTAATCATTGATGTTATGATTTTTTTTTTAAATATTGCAAATAGGTTCTGTTTCAGAATAAGATTACAAATAAAGGCTAGTGATATGGTGCACAAGTGCATCATATCGTGCATCATGCACAAGTATTTCATTTCATTCTAACGAATACGAATTTTAAAAGTTTATATCATATAGATCATTTATAAAAAAAATTTAAAAAATTGAAAATCATTTAATATGTTATTGAGATACGTTAAGATTAACAATTTATTAATTTTTATGGAATACCGTTGACTTTTATAAATCTCAATAACATATCAAATTATTTTCAATTTTTTAAAATTTTACGTGAATGATCAATCAATTTACTACTAGACTAGATTGACAAGTTAAAAATGAGAACATAAAGAACACCAACAAAGGACAAAAAAAAAAAGAGAATACAACTCCACAAATCTTGAAATAAACTAAACACAAAATAAAATCTCACCAAGAGCCACCAATAAACATTAAAAAAAAAAACTGATAAAGACAAATCTAGAGACCAATGTTTTTTTTTTCTTTTTCGATTATACATATTAAGAGAAAAAATTAATATATATTGATAATGTAAAATAATTTTACAATGTCAATCGATAACAATCATATATCCTGCCACTTAATCTTACTTTCTTGATATGATATAAAACTTTAGATCACTTCTATTAAATGTCAATTTAAAATTAGTTGATACTAACGATGCATATCCTTTAAATTATTAATGTGTGTAATGTTTATTTTTTTTTTGCTACATAGAAAAAACGATAGTTATTATAAACTTACACTCACAAAGTGAAGTGACAGGATCCCAATCATAGACATCCCATCTTACAATTTTGACCTTTTTTGTTTGAGCTAAGACTTCTAGATGGGTGTTCAATTATTCTGTGCCTATAAAAAATATGTTTAATTATTTAATTGAGTAGTTTTTTTTTTTTTGATAAATATTTAATTGAATAGTTGAAAGTTGAAACTCTCGTACATGAGACCGGCCCAAAGTTGTAACCCGTCAAAGCCCATTCTAGGCCCGAATTTGTAAACCCGTTATCCGTATCCAACTCAGTTACAACACTTTCGCCCGTTTCGCTCTTCTTCTCGCCGTCGTTTTGTTGCAACAGTCTAACTTCGAGACGAAACGAAAAAATGATAAAGAGAAGATTCTATAAGGTTGATCATGGCGGTAGGAATGGTTCAGATGCTTCTTCTTCTTCATCCTCAGACGAAGATTATGATAATCAACTAAGCCACAACAACAACAATGACAATGATGATGAAGTTAGTTCACCATCTTCTGGTTAGTTACTCAATTCATTCACTTATTGTTGTTTGTTTTACCACTTACATGTTATTAATTACATTATGTTATGAATTGCATTACTCATTAATGTCATGTTTGGATAAATAGGTTGTAGCGTAAGCGCTTATGTAGAAGTTATTTATATAACAAAATAAGTTAAAAATAGCTTATGAACTGTCCTCGTGAGCTTAACTTAGTTGGGAAGGACATCTCACGTTATGTGCAGGGACCGGGGTTCGAATACCTTGGTACGCCCACTTATTCGGGTGAAATTCCAGCCACTATGCTACCTGACAAAAAAAAGAAGCTTATGAACTCAAGTGCTTATGCAAGAAGATAAGCTTAAATAAGTCAATTTAAACATGATGATAAATTTTGTACGTGGTTGAGACGTGTGATGAAAGCTTTAGATGGCTGTGTAACCAGTTTGAATTAGTTATAGATATTCTACACATTTGGGCCTAGCTTGAAATTTGGATTAGCTTCTAGCTATTGGAAGCTTCTAAAATAATTTGTATATGGTTTTATTTTTTATGGGAAAAGTGTTTATAAGCTTATAGGTGTTTATTGAGAAGTTAATACTGAGAGTGTTTCATCAAATTGAAACGGAGAAGAAGCTAACTTCAACGTATATCTGAATTATGAAGATATTGTATGAATAAATAACCCATATTGTAGTTTTTTAATATTTTATTTTATGCAAGTGCTTATTGAGAAGTTTATCTTTATCCCATTCTAAAGTGGTTTTTCCTCCTAGCTTCTGCCTGAAAGCTTAGTGACTGAAGCTCATTTACTATGTTTTCATCACCGCTTGTTGTTAACGGGCTAGAATGTTTTGTTTGCTATTATGTAACGCAACGGAAATGAGTTTTTTTGTGACGCTGTTTGTTATTGTTGGTCACTTATTCACATTTTTAACTTTTTTATTTTTATTTTGGCAATGCAGGATATGAAAGTGAGGATAGTTCTGCCAATGACATTGATGCAAATGCTATTGAAGCAAACTCTGCAGGTAGGGTTTGCTTGTATTTTCAGCTTTGAGTTATTATCCTTCAGCTCAAATTTTGAATTTTATGCATGATATTTCTTATTTGTATTACATCAACAATGTTAGAGAACATTAGTCCCCTTATATGTGATTAAGTTTCCTATTCTAGCTTCAAGACATAAACAAGTAGCATATCTATATGCGTCTCTCTCAATTTTTTTTGCCAACCTCAGCTCTAAAGAAGTTAATAATGTATACATTGACAATCCTTGCTCTATTCTTGTTGATCAATCTCTTCTCTATTCTTGTTGATCAATCCCTTCTCTATTATCTGTTTATTCACTTCTGTTTTGTCTCCTTTTTGGAGGCTTGAAGAAGTCACATTCAAGGATGCTGGTGTGACCTAGTGAGTCATGGTAGTAGCAGAAGAGTGTGGAGTCTGAAACATTGTATGTTTGGTTATTTTGACCTGAACAGTGGTGAAATGTGTATAGATTCTAGAAGAGTGCAATTTAGGCCCTGGTATAACTATAACAGAACTTATATAGAAGGCTGTGATTATAATTTTTTTATTAAATAACCTAGACACTAAATTTTCATGCATATTATTATTTTGTGTTCAGTCCCAACAGATTTTGGTTGGTAACTTAAGAGGTGGTTGAGAAAGAGAGTGTGACAGGAGAGACATCTCATCCTTTTAGGCACACTGATAATAGGGTTTGTGGTGGTGTGGTTACAATTTCTTTCATCCTCTACTAGGTTTTTTTTTTTATATTTTTTTGAAAGTTAGGTGGTTTGATTAATTATGTCTTAGGGGAAGAAGATAGTCAGAAGGTACATTTCAGTCATTGACAAGAAGAGACAATTGTTGGATGGGACACAATCAGAATCATAGAAGGTAGAGGGCAGAATTAAGTTGCAAATTGCAATAGGATCATAAATAATAAGTTCTTTGATTCTATTGGTAGCTCTTTACATGGCTCAATAGATGTTTGTAACTGAATATTTTATACATTCAAGGAACTGTGGGGTAATTTTAGATTTTTTATGGTATGAAACGGGATTTGGTCACAATTTTTTTTGAATATATATATTTGATGAAAGTACTTCAATGACCAGCATACTATCGCAAATGTTTCCTACACAGAGGATGCTTTAGTCTCCCTCAATCTCTCATGATTATTTTATCTTTGATATTACTCCAGGTCTGCTATCTAGTGAAGATGATGCTGGAACTATAAATAAAAGAGAAATGCTTATTAACAAGGAGTTGCCTAGTGAAGATGATGCTGAAACTATAAATAAAAGAGAAATGCTTATTAACAAGGAGTTGCCTAGTGAATCTGACTCTGAAAAGCCTAATGTTACGATACAAATGAAACCCCTACCAGCAGATATACCATCCACCTATGTCTTAAGGTTCAAATCAGTTTTTAAGTGCAGGATATGTCCTCGGATTATATGTTTGACTGAGGACACTCTGCGGAATCATCTTCAATCAAAGGTACTGCACTTTTTTGTTTTCCTTTGGTTGCTCCATATGCTTGTGCATCAACCTTTACTATTTGTGCTACTATAGTTTGAGAAGAAAGTCATAAACTCTTAACTATTCTCCCCAAAAGTTCAATTATTTCATTTTTATATTCATTGGTTTAGTCACACACTTAAGGTTGTTCTAATCCCTGTTTATGGAGAACCCTTTTTTGGTAAACGATAGAGCATGAATCAATATTGCCATCCTTCTTTCGCATTTGATGCTTGCAGTCAATGTTGATCTAATGATGAATTTGTTATTACTGTAGAGACATGCTCGATCTGAAAAACTACATAGGGAAGATAGACTGAAGGCCATACTCAACAGTGATGGTGAAATAGAGAACCTAGAGGACTCAGAGAATGAAACCGAAGATTCTGAGGTTGGTTCTTCAACAGTTTGATTGCATTCTACTGCAACTCGTCCAAATGAAAATATAGATTTATCAAATTGAAGAAACTAATTTGTTGTTGAATATGCTTGAGCTTGAAAACTATTTTTTTATAAACTTTTTAGGATAATGGCAAGGGACCAAAACATCATATGAGATTTAAAAAGAACAAGAAAGAGGTCTCAGATAATGAAACCGAAGATTCTGAGGTTGGTTCTTCCACAGTTTGATTGCATTCTACTACAACTCGTCCAAATGGACATATAGATATATCAAATTGAAGAAACTAATTTGTTGTTGAGCTTGAAAACTAATTTTTTATAAACTTTTTAGGATAATACAAAGAAGATCGACAAGGGACCAAAGCTGCATAAGAAGAAATTTAAAAAGAACAAAAAAGAGGTCTCAGAGATCCAAGAAGATACTGAGGTTGGTTCTTCAACAGTTTGCTTGTACTCTACTGCAACTCAGCCTAATGATAATATTAGACTTGTCAAATTGAAGAAACTAATTCATTATTGAATTTGCTTGAAAAACTAATTTTTATGAACTTTTTAGGATAATACGAAGAAGAATGACAAAGGACCGAAGCTGCATAAGAGAATGAGAAACAAGGTAAAGAAAAATAGCATTTCAATTATCTGGTACTGATTATATCGCTACTGTCAAGTTTAACATAAATCTTGAATGGCAGCAAAGTGACAATACAAACAAAAGGAAGATGCGGTCAGCAAAAGGATCATCCAAGAGAAGCCGCAAAAGATGAGAACTGAAATACGTTTGTATTCTACATTCTGTGGAGCAAATTTTCCCGCTACTACCATTTGCCTTCATGTGCAAAGTATGTGTAGTCAAATGTATGTTCTACATATAGCCTTTTTGAACTCCCTTCAACAATTTTCTTCATTTCCTTTCCATTTGGTTTGGGATTGTTCACTACTGCATCCCCTTCCTATAATTAATTTCCGACAGCATTTGGTTTTAATTTCTCGGAACATATTAGTGTAACTTATTTCAATGTTGGATTGTAAAAGGTATTAAATATGATTATGATATATTGAGGTTAAATTTTGTTGTGTTTTGGAGATGAGATGTTGAACTGGATCACGTATATAACTTGACATATTCCTGTCTAATGCTAACTGTATGCATTTTTCATCTTCAGCACTACCCGTCAATTCTAGACTAAGTTGAGATCGCATTTTCTTAGATGTAAACCTGATATCTTTTGTGGGCAACTTAGTCTATATTCTGTTTGTGAGGAATTATACCATGACATGAGCGCATATTTTGTTGTTGTTGCAACTTATATTTGGGTCTTTTAATTAAGGTGGCTTCTAAGGTGTGACAGCCAATAAGTACCTCACCGGTGAGTCATGTAAATTTTATCATTAGATCTATTGAATAAAATTGAATGGTTGAGATTCACTTAAAATTAAAGGTTACACATAAACTATCCTCACTCAATCCATCCTTTATTTTCTCTTTCCTCTAAATTTTCTCTCTCTCTCTCTCTGCATTCATTCTTCTTCTTCTCAGATCCCTTCATCCATCAAAGGACCATCATCTCTATTTCTCAGATCTCATTCATCCTTTATTTTTTCTGTTTGGTTGTAGCTTTAGGAGTGGGGTTTTGTTTTTTTGAGACATTTGTCGTTGTGTCAGAGTGTTTTCTCCTGGTGTTTGTGATTTTAGTTGTGTTATTAAAAAGTGTAGCCACGTTTTTGTTCTTAGAAAGGGTAATTGCTGGTTAGTGTTGTTGACTTTGCCTTAGGGTTGTTGTTTTTGTTTGTGTACTTTGCTTATGTTTCCTTGTATAAGCTACTGTTAAGTGTAGTTTTTTTTTGTGTTTTTTTGTTTCGATGGATGGAGATTGAGAAGAAGAAGATGAATGCAGAGAGACGGAGAGAAAACAGACTTACAAGGAAAGAGAAAATAAGTAATGGATTGAGTGAGAATAATTTATGTGTAACTTTTTAATTTTAAGTGAATCTCAACCATTCAATTTTACTCAATAGATCTAATGGTAAAATTTAGATTACTTACTGGCTGGTACACCTTAGAAGCCACCTTTAATTAAAGTTAGAATCTCCAAACCTTACAATTTAACTTTTTGGATATATTAATTGGTCCACCCTTGCACAGTTCTCAATTCTACAACTATCTCATCTATGAAATCTTAATTTTTTTTTGACATTGCATCTTTCAAAAATGTACTTTCATACAATATATGGAATTTGGCACCTCTTTGTAATTAAAATGCTACTAGAGATGATAACTAGATATTGTTTATATACACGTTTTCTCATGGTCATTGCACAATTGTACGCCTTCTTGAACCTTCTACCGCCTATCCAAACACTCAATTTCCCTCAACCTAAACTTGAGGTGGATCTCATGATTAAAAAAGGCACTACAGCACTCGAAGAGGTATGCAGGACAAATCGATTGAAAATCAGGGAAATGTATAGTAAACTTGGCGACTTTGGTAGTTGGTTGGATGATTATTGTAGTGTTTAGCTTTTTAACTAAACATGTTTAGCTGTTGAAGTGTTTGAATAATTGAAATGATCTGGGATTTTAAAGGTGATGTTGCTCGAGTATCGCCAAACACATATTGCTCGCACCACCTACACCGGCGCTTCTAATTAAGGTGATATTTACTGTGCACTACGAAAGATAAGGCGTCAATAACTGTTATGTTTGTTATAGTAACTTGTATCCTTACCAGGGGTATAGTATAATATACTGCTCGGTGGTTTGCTTCTTGGTTGTTTAGTTGAGAATTGATTGTTACTATGGACTTATGTTCAGGTTGAACCGTAGATCGTTCACTTTAGATTATTTAAATTATAAATGTGTGTATATTATCAGGTGAACCATGAACTTGAGCTCCTTGTAACAAAACTCCTAGTTGATGACTTAACTAGATGATGATATCTGTTAGAGTATGAAAGTTGAAGTGCTCATTGAGTAGTTTTTTTTATACAAGTTGTTTGAATATTTGGATTATTGGCTGGAGGTTTCAATCAAATTTACAGGACAAAGTCCATGTTTAGAATCACAGTGAAATCAATTCCAATTGAAAACTACTACCAAACATGTGAAAATTTAAATTGAAGTCTACAAAGAATCACTTTTTACTCTCCCAAAAGTGAATCCAAACATGGTTGTTTGTATCCATTTTTTCATAACATTAAAAACTATTTTGAACCAACTACTAATATTCTAGATGATCTTGCACTTTATCATATCATACTGCATGTGAGCAAGTACAACCAAATTATCACACTATGTGGTAAACGAACCAAAGGAAAAATCACACCCTTTGTGTTTTGCAATTAAGCAAAGAGTATAGAGTAACAAATAATTGTTTTTTACCGCACAAATGAAATTAAAAATTTGTTGGGTTGAGAAGGGGATTTTAAACAAAATTGCTTTTTGGTAAATTTACTTATTTCACAAGAACAAAGATAATTATATTATCAAATTGTTTGTTGTAAACAAGTCTTCAATGAAAATCACTTGGAAATGTCAGAAATAGAATTGGAAAACAACGGTGTTTACTACCACCACCATCATTGTTGTCGACAAGACAACAAATTTGGCTAGCCATATTCCTCGCCAATTGCTTCTTCATTGGTTACGTTGTGGTATTCTTGTTCTTTTTCTTCTTTCTTTCTTATTCGATCTGATTTCTTTTTGATCGTACATACTTCTCATGACACATAATGATCCACTTACACTTTTTGGATCCAACATACCTTTGTGAATTTTAATTTCATAATATACCATTTTTTTCCCCCAATTTTATTTTTTAGGCTTTTCGTTTACAAGAACCATGGAACAAGTATTAAGTGTAAAATTCATTTGAAGATAAAATAATTTATGTTTGGATATAATAATGTAAAAACGAGTTTAACAAAATATTTAATTGTAACAATCAATTATTATTTATAATCATACATTAACATGTGATTCTGTTTGTTTTTGTAATATCTACTAAAAACTATATTTCTACTCATAGATTAATACTTCACCCGGTGTTTAAGGGAAAATTGTATACGCGGTGCCGTGTTTAAAGAATTTAATTAAGTGCAATTAACTTTCTTGATTTGATGTAAAACATGAATTAAATTTACTGTATTGTCCTTTTAAATTTAATTAAAAAAATTGTACATTAAAAGTGGACAATTACTTTGTTCAAAGCAAACAACAATTAGTAGCGGTTCATATCACAGGTACCAAAGCAAAAAGTAGAATAACTGCTAACGTAGTAGAATTAAATAAAGGTATATTTAGAATAGTAATATTTATTATTTTAAAAATAGTTAATACTGTATTTGTTTATAACAGTGACCAAAATTTGAAGTGTTTTTTTTCTTATAATAGTGATCGGAGAGAATATATATAAAAAAATTTAGGTCCATTTCTTTAAGTGTTTTTCATATGATTATTGATATAACTCACAAAGATTTCACCAAATGCATGATATTTTTTTAAGTTTGTTGTAACCATAAAAAATATATAAATCATACAAAAAAACACCTAAAAAGAATACACCTAAATTTTATCCTAAGAAATTGTTTAGATATGCTTTTTCTCACGCCATTGTGCAATTGTATGCCTTCTCATAGTCATTGCACAATTGTACGCCTTCTTGAACCTTCCCCTGCCTATCCAAACACTCAATTTCCCTCAACCTAAACTTGAGCTGGATCTCATGATTTAAAAAAACTTGACTTTAAGATTTGTTCAAAATTTGTCAAAAAAAAAAAACAGATTTGTTCAAAAAATAACTGTCTTTAAATCCAAGAATTTGAGGTGGAAATTTCTCTCATGAAACAAGAAGAAAGAAAAAAAATTTGGAAATAAAAAATTAAAATTCAAAAAAAGTAATTGAAAATAATTTAAAAAACCATTTGGTCTTTATAGGTTCGCGTTTTAGTTTTAATCTTTGTATGTTATTTAATTTAAAAGGCTTAATTGCAGTTTTGGTCCTCTTATTTTCAATATCTTGCAGTTTTAGTCCCCCTATTTTAAAATCAAACAATTTGGCCACCTCATTTTCATTTTTGTTGCAGTTTTGGTCCCCCTATTTTAAAATCAAACAATTTGGCCACCTCATTTTCATTTTTGTTGCAGTTTTAGTCCAGAACTAATTTTGTCATCAAAAAACGCTGATGTGTCAACAAAAATGCTGATGTGGCAATATCATGTCATCAAATTAATTTTTTTAATAAAACTAGTTAGTTTTTTTGTACAAATAATTATTTAGTTTATTAAATAAAAAAAATGAAAATGAAGTTGCAGTTAAGTCACAATTTCTTCTTCTTCCAATTCTTCAATCTTCAATCTTCATCATTTTGCAAAAATGAACATCTTTGACATAAAGTTAAGCGAACAATAAATCAACCGCAATTGAGATATTAACAGAGACATTAAACATACAAAACTAAAATTAAGAGGATAGTGATGAATATATATTTTGAATATCTTCAATTTTGATTTTTAGACGGCATGATGAATATCTTCAGTTAAAGGATTATGATCACCTCCGATAGAGAACTTTGTTCTTCGACATCGGCGATGAGAAGAAGAAATTGTGAAATTTTTTTTTGATCTAACTTTACTCTATTTTTAATTTTGTTTGTGATTTAATAAACTAATTAATTATTTGTAAAAAACTTACAAACAAAATATTTAAAAAATAATTAATTTTATGACCAAAAGAAAATTTATTTTGATGATATGATATTGCCACATCAGTATTTTTGTTGACACATCATCGTTTTTTGGTGACAAGATTGGGCCTGGACTAAAACTGCAACAAAAATGAAAATACGGTGGCCAAATTGTTTGATTTTAAAATAGGGGGACCAAAACTGTAACAAAAATGAAAATAGTGTGGTCAAATTGTTTGATTTTAAAATAGGGGGACCAAAATTACAAGATATTGAAAATAGGGGGACCAAAACTGCAATTAAGCCAATTTAAAATTAATCCATGATTGTTAATCATTTTACAATTTTTTTTGAATTTGCTTTACGAATTTTATCATTAAAAACTAAAATCAAAATAATTTTAACATTTAATAATGAATTAAAAAAAATAAAATATGAACTAATACAAAAAATACGCGAACTTATCGATCAATAGATTATTGGCTTAAATACACTTTTGGTCCTCTAACTATTTTCAAAGTTTCACTTTGGTCCTTTAATTATTTTTCGTTCTGTTTTGGTCCTGTAACTTTCATTCCGTTAAATAACTTGGTCCTAACCGTTAGAAAAAAACCAAAAACGTTAATTTATGAATAGGTGGCATATGAGTGTCTTAAGATAAATCAATATACATAGTGGTCCACCATACACTTCAATAAAATTTTAATTTTTAGCCGTTTGATCATTTTACCAAAATCTAAACCATTGAATCTTATAAAGTCTATGATATCTAATAAAGAACCACCAACATCTAATTTTATTTTCTTTCTTCATCTTCTCCATTCATTTGTTCTTCATCTTATTTTCATAAACTTCAACAACAAAATCTGAATCTTCAAACAAACTCAAAAAATACCCTTAAATCCATAAAATTAAAAATTATGAGACTGCACTCACTGTGAATATTGTTATAATCTAAACGAAGCTTGTAGAAACTAGAAGTGTGAATTGAAGATAATGGACATTTGACATGAACAAGTATAAATACATAGTTGCAAGTTGCAATTAACAGATCCTACAACAAAATTAGATGCATAATGATGACCATTTCACAAGTTTGAATAATGGAACTATACAAAGAGGCAATATAAGTGCACAAATTGGGTCAATTTCAGTCACTACCTTTCCTTCTTCAAAGCTCCCACATGTATTATTTCTATTATCGAATCTCTCTTTAAATCATTTTTGTGGGGTGGGGATGAGGTGTGTCGAAAAGTCCATTGGATTCATTGTGATAAAGTGTGCTTAAATCGAGATCAGGGTGGTCTTGGGGTTAGGAGGGTGAAGGAGTTTAATGTAGCTTTGTTAGGTAAATGGTGTTGGAGATTGAAGACAGAGGCAGGCGGATACTGGAGACAAGTCTTAGATCATAAATATGGGACTTTTAGAGGTGATATTGGTGAGGGAGGCCGTAAGGCATCAGAGTGGTGGAAAGATATTCTCAAAATTAAAAAAGGGTCGTTTAATGGAGTAGCTGAGTGGTTTATGTCTTTTCTTTTTAGAAAGGTGGGTAATGGAAATGATTCTTTATTTTGGGATGATCCTTGGTTGGATGATAGAATGTCTTTGAGGGAGCGTTTTCCTCGGTTAGCGAGTCTTTTTTATCGATCAAGGAGTGTCGGTAGGTGAGATGTGGTGTAGGGGGTGGGGAGTGGGTGGGGAGGGTTGGAGATGGAGGCGACCTCTGTTTGCTTGGGAGGAGGAGTTGTTGGAAGAGTGTTGTGGTTTTTTCAATAACGTTGTTTTGCAGACTAATGTGAATGATACGTGGATTTGGAGAACTCGCCATTCAGAGGTGTACACGGTCAAAGAAGCATACCATATGTTAACAAAAAGAGAAGAGCAAGATGGAGTAGAGCGGTACAATAGTGCTCTGGTTTGGAATAAAGTGGTTCCTGTTAAAGTGTCAGTGTTTGTTTGGCGTCTTTTGGCTAATCGGATTCCTACTCGCGATAATCTTTTTAAAAGGGGTGTTTTGAATGTTGATTGTTGCTTTAACAATAATACTTTTCTAGCGGATTCTATTGTTTTTCAAGTTAAAATTCATGTTTGGTGGTGGTTCAAGGTGAAGTTTAAAGATTTTAATTGTGCATTTGTATCTTGGTTTAGTCACCCTTTGCTCTGTATGGGTTGGCGAGAAGTGTAATTTTTATTTTTTGTTGTATTTGGATTTTGTTTAGCATCTAATTTGTGCACTTCTTGTGCCATTTTAGTGCTCTTTTTCTAATATAATTGGTCCTTTAATTGTTTCAAATTTTTTTTTCAGTCACTACCACACGAGCACCACTTTATTTTAAAGCAACAGCGTGAGTTTCTGTTGAATTAATGAATTGATGGAAAATAGTAGATGAATTGATGGAGGAAATGAAGTTTAAAACCCTATCCATTTTTATTTTTATTTTAAAATATAAAAAACAGGTTGAAATGAGTATCATTTGAAGGAGAAAAAAATTTTATTCTGCAACTTTGGTTGAGTGGGTGAAGAAGCAATATCCATCGTTTGCATATGAAATAGAGTATCTTTCAATATTAGTTTTCAATAATACCTGAAGTTAGAAATCTGATTTTTTTTTTTTTATGGGTTGGTTTGAAGAATGTGGTGATTGAGATGAAGAACAAGAGAGAGAAGAAGAAGAACAAGAGAAATGATTATTTTATGATGGTTCACCATTAGATTCAATAGACTTGCAACATCTAACGGTTATATTTTTAATCAAAAGATCAAACGGTTCAAATTAAAATAATTAGTGGAGTCTATGGTGGACCACTTATAATATTAGTTCACCTCATACATTTGAGGTTAAAACTTAACAGTTTGGACCAATTTGTTTAACAAAAGCAAAGTTATGGGACCCAAATAAAGCAAATATTAGTTAAAAGATCAAAATGAAACCTCCAAGTAGTTAAAGACCAAATATTTAAGCCTAGATTATTTAAGTCAAAAAAGAAAAAAGAATGGTAATGGAAGACGTTGGATTTGGCGCCATAGATAAACCACCTCGTTCAGCCTTCAGAGAGGAAAGAAAAACCAAGAAAACCCCAAAACAAAAACCGCTCATTTCTCTAATCATATCAATGGCCGCATGATTCTTCTTCCATTCCATTTCCAACCCTAACCCTAGCTTCGATTCCATCCATCCATGGCTTCCAATTCCCAAACCCTAAACCTAAATTCCACCCACTTATTCACCACCGCTCTTCAATCCCTCAACCTCCCCAAACCCTCTCTCCCCCTTCCCCCACTCCCATCCTCCTCCATTCCCCACTCCAAACTCATCCCCAACACCCGCTTCCTCATCGACGCTTTCCGTCACTCCGGCGACTTCTCCGTCTCCTATTTCCTCTCTCATTTCCACTCCGATCACTACACCGGCCTCACCTCCACCTGGTCCCGCGGTATCATCTTCTGTTCCCCTACCACCGCCATTCTCCTCATCAACATCCTCAACATCCCTTCCGTATTCATCCACCCTCTCAATCTTCACCAACCTGTTACTATCGATGGATCTGTTGTCACTCTCATTGACGCCAATCACTGCCCCGGCGCTGTTCAGTTCCTTTTTCAGGTCCCATCGATGGAGATGGATCGATTTTTTAGGTATGTTCATACTGGCGATTTTAGATTTTCGAATGAAATGATGTTGGAGCCGGAACTTGGTTCGTTTATTGGTGCTGATGTTGTTTTTTTGGATACTACTTATTGTCATCCGAAATTTGTTTTTCCTACTCAAGATGAATCTGTTAATTATGTTGTTGATGTTGTTAATCAGTGTGATGGTGAGGATGTTTTGTTTCTTGTTGCTACTTATGTTGTTGGTAAGGAGAAGATTTTGGTTGAGATTGCTAAGAGATTTGGAAAGAAGGTGCATGTTGATGGTAAGAAAATGGAGGTTTTGAAGGCTCTTGGGTATGGAGAGAGTGGTGAGTTTACTGAGAATGGTTTAGAGACTAATGTTCATGTTGTTGGATGGAATGTTTTGGGGGAGACTTGGCCTTATTTTAGGCCGAATTTTGTTAAGATGAAGGAGATTATGATTGAGAGAGGGTACTCTAAGGTTGTGGGTTTTGTGCCTACTGGATGGACTTATGAAGTGAAACGGGATAAGTTTAAGGTTAGGTCTAAGGATTCGTGTCAGATTCATCTTGTGCCGTATAGTGAGCATTCGAACTATGATGAGCTTAGGGAATATGTGAGGTTTTTGAAACCGAAGAGGGTTGTTCCGACTGTGGGTTTAGATGTTGAGAAGAGTGATAGTAAACATGTTGACAAAATGAGGAAGTATTTTGCTGGGTTGGTTGATGAGACGGCCAACAAGCAAGAGTTTTTAAAAGGGTTTAAGCAGTGTAACTCCGGTGTAGTGGATCTTGAAGCCGGGAAGGGTGTTAATAATGATTTGGAGCCAGGGAAGAGCATCGAGAAAGATGTGAAGCCATCTGATGGGGGAGGGGATAAAAGTATTGATCTGGATGTTGCCGTGAGCCTGTCATCTTGTATGGAAGAAACTTGCACAGAAGATCCTACGTTGCTAAATGATGAAGAAAAAGAGAAAGTCATTCAAGAACTGAGTTGTTGTTTACCCACGTGGGTCACCCGAAGTCAGATGTTAGATCTGGTCAGTATCACTGGGAGCAACATTGTTGAAGCGGTTTCTAATTTCTTTGAACGTGAAACTGAATTTCATGAGCAAGTAAATTCCGGCCAAACTTCAGTACCAACACCCAAGTGTTCCTCATTGAATGACACCAGTCCTATTTTAAAATCAGACCTCAGCAATACAAATAGCACTTTCAAAAAATGTGACATTTTTCCAAGTCAAGACTCTAAAATGATTAACCTAAGGCCCGCATTACCAAATCAGATTTCCCCTTCCAAAAGAAAGAAGAGTAGTGAAAGTAAGCCAAACAAGAAAGTCAAAGTCAAAGCAAAATCAGAATCAAGTGGTTCAAAGCAGGCAACAATAACAAAATTCTTCAGCAAAGCAATGCCTGTGGTGCCATTGCCTGATGATACCCAGTCTGATCAATCTGGATCGAAGCCCAGTGAAAGCCGCAAAGTTGAAGAATTGTTGCCAACTGATGCTGGAGACTTGTATAAGCATGAGATTGATCGCTTTATGCAAATAATAAATGGGGACGAGTCATTAAAAAAGCAAGCAATTACTATAATGGAGAATGCAAAAGGAGATGTCAATAAGGCATTGGATATATATTACTCTAATGCTTGCAATCTTGGTGAAAATGAAATAGCAGTTCAAGGGGAGTGCAAAATTGACAGAACTTTAGAGAATAAATATGTGTCACAAGAGTTGAGAGTTATACCTGATATTTCTATGCATAAAATGCTAAAAGATAATGTAGATGCAACTCATGTATCTTTACCATCTGAGAAATACAACCCTATGAAACATGGTTTGTGTTGATTTTATTTAATCTCCCCAGTTCCCCCACTAAATTTACTCTCTAGAAGTAATTATTCATCTTTATATCTGAGCTTTTTTGTCAAGATCTGTTTTGTAAATTACGTATACAATTGCCATAAATGAGCAGCGTGTTGGAGAGACGGAGAGCCTGCGCCGTATTTACATCTTGCACGAACCTTCAACCTGCTAGAGGATGAGAAAGGAAAGATAAAAGCTACATCAATACTATGCAACATGTTCAGAAGGTCTTTTCATACTGAACATGCTCTTTGTATTATCCATTTCCCCTCTTTTTTTTTGGAATGATGAAACAGTTTTTACCAGTATTTTGGCTGTTTGAGTAACGTTATGTACGTAAACGTTTCTACAGTTTGTTGGCCTTGTCTCCCGCAGACGTGCTTCCTGCTGTGTATCTATGTACAAACAAAATTGCTGCAGACCATGAAAATGTGGTAGGTTTATCTCCAGTCTTCATATTTTGGAAGTTTTGACTTTCACCATCTTTAGCCTTGATGAGATTGAAATTTCAACTCGGTATTTATAAAATACGACCTTTATAGTGTTCCTGTGCTTTTTTATGTGTTGTGTCAAGATTTAAAAGCTCTCTTTACTTGAAAGTGTCAAATCTGAGTTCCTTAAAAAGACATTGATAGATTGTATTTTAGTCCTTCATTGTTGTTGTCTCTTTGGGTCAAAACCCACCATTTTGCATCCCATAGCTTTTGAATTTTTATTTCCCTTTTGTTTTTATCTTCTTTTTCTTTGGATCATGGCAACAAGTAGTGTAACCTTTGTTTCAACTTTCAAGATAATAGTTATTTATTTGATGGTAAATAACATGTGGGCATGTTCAAGCAGGAATTCATAGTACTAATTCTAATCCAGAAGCCAATTTAAAGGTCATTTTATTGAGGGTTTTTTAATGGAAAAGTACATTATTATCTGTGGTTGTTAATCATTTATGTTCCTTTAGCCTCTTCCAGATGACATAACGACATATTTAACACTAAACGTAGGAGTCTAACATATGGCAATCAAGGTTATTATGCACTAATAAAGTTCCGTGCAACATGCAACTGATGTAGGAACTAAATATTGGTGGAAGTTTAGTCACTACAGCACTTGAAGAGGCATGCGGGACAAATCGATTGAAAATCAGGGAGATGTATAATAAACTTGGCGACCTTGGTTGGATGATTGTTATTATTATTATTGTAGTTTCTTGCTTTTTAACTAAACCTATTTAGGCGTTGAAGTTTTTGAATAATTGGAATGATCTGTGATTTTCAAGGTGATGTTGCTCAAGAGTGTCGCCAAACACAGAGATTGCTCGCACCACCTACACCACTTCTAATTAAGGATATTTACTCTGCCCTACGAAAGATAAGGTGTCAATAATTGTTTTGTTTCTTGTTGTAACTTGTATCCTTACGAGGGGTATAGTTTATTATACCGCTCAGTGGTTTCCTCCTCAAATTTTTAGTTGAGAATTGTTCTTGTGGACTTAGGTTCAGGATGAACCCTAGATGTGGTAGTAACTTGTCGTTCACTCTTTTTTTGAATGACAAGTTAGTTGTAACATTTATCTCTCTTTTGCTTTTCCTTCTCTATTAATTCTTTCACTTTTGTATTTCTATTAGTTAATTTTTTTAGTATTGTCATGTTCTTGTGTAATGCTCATCAGCATACAAACAGGCAATGGAAGCACATTAAGAAAGAAAGGCATCATTGTTCATCTCATGCGTTCCTGCCGTGAAAAGGAGATAAAATTTCTTGTTCGGACCTTGGTAAATAATAAACATCCCACTTTTTTGTATGGAAGTTTAGGGGGAAGGGAGGTTATACATTTCAAGTGTGTGCCAAAAGTCTCGTTAAGGGCTTATAATTTAATATTGTTAGGAATGTGTTTTATTTTAGTCAAATTTGTAGACATGTGTAAACTAAATTTCTATGGAAAAGAAGATATATTGTTGAGTCTAAGCATTTTGGATTTAGCTCTATCTGATTTTGAAAAAGAAAAAAAAGAGAATGTCATGTTTTATGCAACTTTTCTGACTTCACATATTTGTTATCGTGTTCACAAATATGGAAAAGATGAGTTCTTTCATTATATGTTGTTATGTATGTGATGTATCATGTATCTCTATGTAACTTTTCAGATTAGTTAGTTGCAATAAAGTAGTAACTAACTGCATTTAGTTACAGCTGGCACTCTCAGTTTGTTACATAACAGTTCTATTATACATAGCATTGCTGTGAAAATTATACATTCAGCATATTACACATATACATTCGTTGTTTTATCACAAATCTTCTAACTAAGTTAGTTCATTAATAACAATATCAGACTAGATTGATGGTCTTCTCTCTCAACAAATCACATGTCAATATATTTACTAGTATTCTGAATATACACATATGATGGTGGCTGATTATCCCCCTCCATCTCATTATAACTATCTCATTTGGGTTATGCACATTTCTTAAGAAAATGAGTAGTTATGTTGATTTTAGTGGTAAAATAATGTATATAGTATTATAGTTTAAAATACTCATTTTTTTAGAGAGGTTGAAAGTAGTAGTTGAATTGTTGAGAGAAGTTAGTAAATGTTGTCTCGGAATTCTAAAGTAACAAGTAATTTGAAACAGATAAATATTACAAATGAGACACTTATAATGATATGGCAGGATTATCATCAAATACCCTTTTTTCTAGATTTTTATCTCTGTATGCAAGTGTCTTTGCTTCTCAAATTTGCTTCTTATGTAGGTCAGGAACTTGAGGATTGGGGCAATGCTTAGAACTGTTTTGCCTGCATTGGCTCAAGCTGTTGTTATGAATTCTCGCCCTACTGTGTGCCAAGAAGGAAAGGCAGAAAATTTGAAGGCAGCGCTGCAGGTCCATTCTGGAATAATTTGCGTTTTACTATGACCAAGTTTACATATTAATATGCTATTTTACTTTGTAATGGTCGATGTTATTTTTTGGCATAATGGTCGCTTTTCATGTGCCATTTTCTTTATGGAGGTCTAGAGGAGCTTTCATTTAGTGGGACAATAGGAAATAGGATAGGATTGCCTCATTGGAGAATCTATGATGAAAGATATGCACTAATAAAGCACAAGGACATCAATAATATAGCAATTCCTTTAAATCCGTTTGTCTATTGAGGAAAGTGACACTTCAATTTTTCCTTTTCAACAAAAGTAGAAGTATTAGATACTACAAAAAAGTGGTTCAGGAAGAGATGATTGTAAATTCTCCTTAGAGAAAGGAAAATATAATACAAGATTCTTTTCGTAACTACCTCCTAGGTAATGGAAAAAGCTTATTCTAACATTCCTTTTGGTCCAAAACATTGAAGGTTTATCATTCATCTTTTGCCTCGTAATTTTTTTCAAAAAATATTTTGACTTGTAATCATTCTCCGAAATAAGTTTCAAAAACTTCTATCTGGAAGGATGAAGCTACATGTAAAGTTGTCAGTTTTATTTGGGCCACAATGCTTGTTTTGTGCGCCAAAAACACTCCAATATATACAGATCTATTGTTTTACTGATGATTTTGTCCATCTCTTCAGGTCCTTTCTGTGGCAGTTGTCGAAGCATATAACATACTGCCAAATTTGGTAAGTATTTAATATTTGAATAGTTAGTCTTACCTTTATATAGATTTAATGACTGAAACTGTGAGGAATGTCAGTGACACACTCTTATAAGTGGATGAAATTTATGTGGGTTCCACTCTCTATTTGGTGGAATTCACTCCTTAATTGCTGAGAAGCACATGAATTTAAGTCGATAATAAAGGATGTGTTGAAAAAATTTATTGCTAGCATTTCTCTTGAAACTATTATATTATTGTACTCATTAGGCTATTGAGCATTGCTCTTATGAGGAGTGATCGCAACACTATATTTTCAATACTCTCCCTCTTATTGGATATAATTTATGTAGGTCACACTATTTTGAAAATGGGTCCCACAAAGTGGTGAGACAACTCAGATGAATTTCACATTTTCACCCCAGAGAGGGAGTGTTGAAATTGAAAAGAGTGTTAGGGAGTGTGTTGCTCGCACTTTTCTTATTCTCATATATTAAATGATAGATAGTTTGGTGCTAAATGTTTGTGTGTGTACATGTATATGTATTTCTAAATAGCTTTGTTAAATGTGGCAATGCAGAAATTTTATAGGTTTACGTCACTAGTATTAAATGTTACCAAGTACTATAGTTACCAATGTGAGATTCTTAACAGGTCTTATTTGTTTGTACAAATAGTTTTGGCCTTGTATGAGCAATAGTGCAGTATTACTACGATGTTTTACATTTTCATTGTGTTCTTATGCAGGATATCATAGTCCCATCTCTCATGAAAAAAGGCATTGATTTTTCAGTTTCGAGTTTATCAATGGTTCCAGGAACACCAATTAAGCCTATGCTCGCAAAGTATGTACTATTTCATAAGTTGCCCTTCTCAGTCTACTATTTTCCGTGTTGGCTCTTTCTTGAGTGCTTTATGATTAATTGCAAACTTTCTAGAACCTCATTTTCTTAACTCAAGGGTACTCACTTTGGAAACACCCTCCGGTTTCTTTTTGTAATATGTATTTCTCCTTTTTACTTTTGTTTTTAGGATCACCAATGGCATTCCCCAAGCATTGAAGCTATTTCAAAATAAAGCATTTACATGTGAATATAAGTATGTTTTCTTTATCTTTATTCTCTTCATGACTCCATCCTTGACATCTCATTGCACACAACCATGGACACAGTATAGCAAGTAGTCATTTAAAATCTTGTTTGGACATATGATATAATAGTAATAGGTGATATGAAGATTTGATCTACATTACCTCTACATGCCTTGAAAATCGAAAGTGAATGCTATAGCAATAGAGCATTTAATATGATGAATCTATCTAGTAGAATTTCAGTGTATGCCTTGCTCAGGCATTTTTATGTTAAGTTTTATTAAAATTTAAAATACATGCTAAAAGATTCGTAGACTATTTTTTAATCAAAATATTTGTGAGGTGAATAAAAATAATAAAATATTACTCCCTCCGTACCAAAATATATGTCGTTTTGAGAAAAAAATTTGTACCACAATATATGTCGTTTTACATTACCAATGAAGCATTTAATGCTCTTTTTCCTCTTATACCCTTAATTAATTATTTCTCTTTCTTCTTTCAATTCTATAATTTATCTCTCACATACCATTAATGAGGGATAATCTTGTAAACTAACCCATAATTTACTTTTTTCATACAACAATGATTACATTTCTTAATTTGTGTGATTTGGTCAAAACGACATATATTTTGGTACGGAGGTAGTAATCAGTAATCAATGAAAAAATTCCTTGAAATTAGCTGAACCCCAAAATGGGATTAAAGGTAGGATGAATCATACCTCTTTTTCATATGACTTGCTTAACTGAGATAAATGTAATTCCAGGTATGATGGTCAGCGAGCTCAAATTCACAAATTGGTTGATGGATCAGTTCATGTTTTTTCAAGAAATGGAGATGAATCGACTTCGAGATTCCCTGATCTGATTGACATAATAAAGGAATCTTGCAAGCCTGTTGCATCAACTTTCATAATCGATGCAGAGGTACATAGTTGTTTTCTGCCATATGATAATTTTAGGCTTAAATACACTTTTAGTCCCTCTATTTATTTGAAACAGGATTTTAGTCCCTCTAGTTATTTGAAACAGGATTTTAGTCCCCCCACCGCCCCCTAATTGTCTTCTGTTATTCCCTCCTAATTTTATAGTTTTTCTCCTTTCAGGTTGTTGCTATTGATAGGAAAAATGGATATAAGATTATGTCTTTCCAGGAGCTATCTTCACGTGGGAGAGGAGGCAAAGATACTTTAGTTACTAAAGAGAGCATAAAGGTCAGTAACTTGCATGAATAAAAGAAACAGAAAAGCGTTCATGAGAGAAAATCTGATCTTTAGAGAGAGTTATGAGAGAAAATCTGATCTTTAGATTTTATTTCTAATTATGTTCTGAATGACATTAATTATTTCTGATCAAACTGACTTTCTAACAGAATAACCACCACTAACAGACTAACAGTCAATGCTTAGCTAACTCAGTGTATTCTCGAGTGTCCAAGAACTCTGCTACTTATGATAACAGTATTAACCGAGTACATGGTGTGTACTTTTAGCGTTCCCTCTTCAAAGTTAGGGGTTGAGAAGTAATAAATACTAAATACCCTGAGTTTGTCTCTGAATGAACAGAAATGAGGATTAGACAAAGGTTTGGTAAGGATGTCATCCACTTGATCCAGTGCAGGAGTATGTGTGATAGTGAGCTTCTTGCTTACAATTTTCTCTCATATAGAATAGATCAAGCTCCATATGCTTGGTACTTTAGAGCCTTTAGTTGAACCTTACCAAGCATAATCATTTTTTTACTGAAACGCTGGAGGTTTTTTTTGTCCGGCTACTTCAAGTGTTCCCACTACCAGCTACTTCAACTTTCCGACTGACAACCCCACTTGGAAATTTGTCTCTCTTTGATCAACCAAACTTCATAGGAATATAAGATAATTCTAGTAAGGCACAACACACACATTTACTAACTAGTAACTATTGCTTTTCTGCTTCATGTGCCAATGAGTAAGAATCATGTGCCACCTTCATGGCTACTGGTCAAGGTGTAATATACTCATCTGGTTTGCTGAAGCTTTATTCCAGTTGCGCCTGGTGGAAAATTGGAAAAGACTTTTTGACAAACCCTAGTTCTCTAAGTAAGCCTATTAACATTTGTCTCTGGCAAATGATTGGAATGGCGAAAGAATAAGAGGGCTGTATCATCTCTTGGACTAGGATGATGAGGGTGATCCAACATACAAGATACAAAATTCCTGCAATTAGTCTACATCTTAGAGTTTTACGTCCAAATTTTGTTTCATCACAAGCATCTTGGATATCCTCCCTTTTCTATGTTTAAGTTTTCATTTTCATCAACGACAATTGAGCCTTTTCATTGTGGTATCTGAGTTTTTAAACATCACTGTGTATAATTTTCTCCTACATTTAATAGAAGTGTTGAACCTTTTTTGCTGTTCTTGGAGGATTTCTAATATTTCTTTGTACTTCTCTTCATCGACTCTCTTTTTAGTTGAATTCTCAGGACTTACTTCTAATATATTGTTCGTGCAGGTTGGCATTTGCGTCTTTGTCTTCGATATCATGTTTGCAAATGGAGAACAGTAATTATCTAAAACTTTATTTTACCCATTTATACGGGAATTAGTTGCAGACTTGGTAGAAGTTCTCATGGACCATAGAAAGTGATTTTTATTGCATTGGCCTTTTTGGTTCGCTGTACTGTATAAGGAAGGATAATATAGTTAATCAGTGATCAAAGGGTAGTATGCAAGATGGTGTAATTAATGTTATCTTGTGTTTATATTTAGAAAAACAAAAAAGGTAATAATGTGACATTTTCTTATTAATCACAGTGTTGCAGTTAATCATTAATGATTAAGTTGTGGGTCTCAAGTTAAGGGGAAGTAGATATATATATAGACAGTGTTAATTGTTTTGTAATATTTAAGACACCAATATTATTTGGGTTAAGCTGGGCTTGTGTTTCAAATACAGTTTGTGCTGATCCATTGGAGTACTTTTTGCAGGTTACTGGGTTTTCCTCTCCGCCAAAGACGAAAGTGTATGCACCTGGTCATTTAGACACTAATTTTGAAGTCATAATTACACTTCCATTAATGCTTTTTCATGTCTTCAAAATTATACAGATCTGAAGGATTTGTTCTATGATGAACGACCTGGGTATTTTGAATATGCAAAAGAAACAACTGTGAGAGTTTCAGTTTATTAAGTATTATTTTCTATTTTTCTTTCTTTAATGATACTCATTTAATGTGCTTATGTATAACTGAACATTTGAATTGTAGATCGAAGCAGATGATGCTTGCTTAACATGTGAAGCCACATTAACTAGAATAAATGCTTTCCTTGAAGATGCACTCCGCTCTTCATGTGAAGGAGTTATGGTGAAATTGTTGGATATTGATGCAGGGTATTCCCCATCGAAGCGTTCTGACAAATGGTTAAAGGTTATTTGTCTTAATAAGACTTTAGTTGCTTTATACAACAAGATACACACAGTGAAAGAGGTATTGGGCCTGTCTTATGTTCCATGGCTTCATTTTATAGGTCAAGCGAGATTATGTGGAAGGATTAAATGATACTGTTGATTTAGTACCAATTGGTGCTTGGCATGGAAATGGAAGGAAAGCTGGATGGTAGTTTATCATTCTTTTTTGTGTGTTGAATTTTTTTAAGACCATGCAATGAAATTGGCATATAATTTAAAGCATTTTCCCTCACATTACTACATTAGTTCTATCAAATGACCAGCTCTCTAAATGTTTAAACTGAGCATCTCCTGCGCAGGGACCTTAGCAGGTCCCTTAAAAATATGATTAGGAGTTTATCTTTTTTTACCATTTGAGTATGCTGATGTGGAGTAAAAATAAGTTCCAGAGCTTGTAAAAGAAATTCTCTCTCCAGGGACCTTAAACATTAAAAATGATGTTTTAAGACTCGGTCTGAAGTAAAAAATAATATTGGTGGGGTCAAGTATGTGTTGCTTATTTTAATCACCATTAGAGTAATTTAGTTTGGTTGCTTAAGAATTACTTAAATACTATGTGGCAATTCAAGCCCACAAAAAGTAAGTTAAACAATCATTGGAATTACCCTCCATTGGAGATGCTCTTAGATGGAGACCCAAAGAATGGTTTTGCATCTCGAGCTGTACTGTGGCATTCAAAGGCACAAATAGTAAAGGAAAGAAGTATAATTTGAATGACTTTATGAATAAAAGTTGTTTCCAACCAGTAAAATTGGTGTATTTAGTTCTGGGCTTAACCAAATATGAGATGACCCAACAATTCAATGGCGTGAGCCAAGAAAGAACTTTTGCCAGATATTAGGTAGTAAAAAAGTAGGGTCTAGGAAAATATGAACTTCCAAATTAAATAGTTTAGGTTAAATTGTATTTCATGGCGAGCATATATTTGGTGTATTGAGAGTATGGTTTGAGTGGTGAGCAACTCATTTTTATAAGTTCATTCATAACTTCATTGGATGAACACAAACGTTGGAACTTCATGTAATTAATACTTTAGAAATTTGTTAACATCCATCAACTGGAAAAGGAAAAGGACCCTGCATTTTTCAGTGGCTTCATGATATTTTGTTTTAACTAGGGGATGCAGTAATTGATGCTAGTTATAACTAGAGGTCAGGGGTTCCAGTTGTGGAATCAAATCTCACTCAAATTGTAAAGATAAAAGATATAACAATGGATGTGCAATGAATGGCGGGAGCTCTATTCCACTACATGCCCTTTGTTTATGATGATGTTTTTTGAGTTAATTTCTTCATTGCTATTAATCTGAATCTTTTACTTTGCAGGTATAGTCCATTTCTCATGGCATGTTTCAATCCTGAAACTGAGGAGTATCAAAGTGTATGCCGAGTGATGTCTGGATTCTCAGATTCTTTTTACATAGAGGTACAAGTAGTTTTGACTTATCCTTTAAAATATTCTAGGCATATTATGTATACGCGGTAGAAGATGCGGATCCCTCTGGGCTGTGCCAGCTAACTCCAAACTCTAAAGTTCCCTAAACATTTTGTCTAGAAAGTTGATGGGTATTATTGTAATTTTTCATTTCACGGACCTTTCACTTAAAGTCGTTAATCAATGTTACTTTTGCTTGCATAGATCATTATAGACAACTTCTTTAACGTAGACTTAAGTTAGTAGACATTAGTCATTCATATTCAGGAAAGTAGATCTTGAGGATACTTATATAACAATTTGGACCTTAAAGACCAGAGACAATCTGTGTTGCTACATAATCAGAATATTTAAAATCAAATAGCAGAATAATCATGTACTTTGGTTACCTCCCTGGTCCAACACGCTCTATATTTTTATAACCGTATGTAATTATCTGTAGAAAATTTGTTGCCATTTGGAGTGACTGAAAGCTTGTATAATCTTGCTTTGAACTTATTATGAAACAATTTTTTTTACCTATGAAGGTTCATTTAGTGATTACTATAATAGCTTCAGCCTGTGTTTAGCATTAACTTTATGTAGGATAAAGTAAAAGGGGGACAAGGCTGAGAAAGTGTGATCAGAGCAATAGGAGGATTTTAGTGAGAAACTAGTTTTTAATATTGATATCACGAGTTACACCCTGTTGTAATAGCACAAGACTAAACCGACCCCCAGTTTTTATTTTAACTAGAGCTTTCAAGACATTGTACAAATGCTAGTTAACTGAAGATGCACAAAGTGCTTGCTATTATTTCTTTTTAACTTAGTAGCAACATTCTTTTATCATGATTGACATGGAGATTGATATTGCGCTGCAGATGAAAGAATTTTTTTCTGAGGACAAAGTGCTGTCAAAAAAGCCACCATATTATCAAACAGGAGAGACACCTGACATGTGGTTTTGTCCGCAACTTGTTTGGGAAATAAGAGGTGCAGACTTCACAGTATCCCCAGTTCATCATGCTGCCATTGGTTTAGTTCATCCATCTCGAGGCATCTCAATCAGATTTCCAAGATTTATTAGCAGTGTATCAGACAGAAACCCAGAAGAATGTAGCACAGCTGCCGATATAGTTGAAATGTTTCAATCGCAGACTCGGAAGATGGATGTCATAACTGAAGGTTGAATGTTGATATGATTTCTATGTACATACCGAATGTAAATTATTTCTAGGCAGCTTACTAAGATGTTTCAGTGTATTTAACATCTTTCTTGGCTTGTAAGTTTCGTAGATAGAGATAGCTTTATAAAACATGCCATTGTTCCCATATAACGAAACCTTTTTTTAACCTTGCTGTTATTTTGAGCACGATCTTTCACTCCTCCTTCGCTGCTAAACAATTGCAAGTGAAACAAGTATTGTATAATGCACAAATCACTCGATCATAAATTACATCATTTAATCAAATGAAATATGATGAGACATATCATTTAATCAAATGAAATATTGAGACATATTAATCCAATGGTGAGAAATGTCACATAATAATTTTATCAAACTGATCTTGCTCTATTAGAGAGGTTTAGTAACAATATTTTATAACTTAAATATATCTAAGTTAACAATTAATTAATAAAATTTGTCAAAAAACAATTAATTAATAAAAGACGTTTTGTTTTAAATATCATTATGTTGTTTGTTAGATAAATTTTGTTTATTGTTTTTCTTTTAGTTTATTCTTTCTTTCTTTCTTTGGTTACAAACTTACAATATATGTATATAAATTTTGTTTTTCTTTTAGTTTCTATTACTATCATTGGACAAAAAAAATAGTTACAAATGAAATACAAGCATTCAAATAACGTATAATAAGATAAAGTTTTTACTCAAAAAAAAAAAAGACAAAGTAATTAATATAACGTGTAATTTTTATATAAGTTTAACACTTGCCAATTATTATTTGAACATGTTCTCGAGGATCCAAAGATGTTGAGGAAGATAGTCACTAGAACTAACTTTTTTTTTGTAGACATTACCTTTTTTATGTGATTTCAATTTATGTTCGATGATCTTTATCAACCACACACTAGAAAGTTATTTACATATTCTCCAAAATCTGACAATTATTATTATGAATTAATTAAAGGAATCAAAAGTGTATTAAACGTAGTTAGCCATAACAGACTTGCAGATTGACATCATTTACCATAAATAATCAATACTCTTCTATGCAATAGGAAACTCTTGACATTTCTTAGTTTTGAAGAGACATAGTGAAATAAAATTGTTATATTAGTAAAACAAAATTTATATAATTATATTTTATAGATGCTATGAGAATGTTAACCGGAGTTGGTATTCAAAAAGAGTAGGAATGAAATGACGTGAAAATTAAAATGATTGCAATTCAGTTGGACTATGATGAGTTAGTAAGGTATTATGTTCAAATAACAATAATTATTTATTAACTTGTTAGAAATGTGTGTGTATATAAATGTTTGTGACTATGTATATTTTATAGGATATATACAACCGTTCAAAATTCAATATTTTCGACTAAGTTGTTGTTCAATTCTGATTTTATAAGCATCAATAATCTAATGAATATTTATGAATGTGCATCACAATTATTTATTGACTTTTATTCTTTAAGTAATTTAAATGAAATCATTACTTTAATAATTGTGGGATTTAAATTTAAATACTAGGATGTTGAAAAAAAAATCTATTTTTTCTCCTTGAGTTTGCTTGCTCCAAGACCCTAATACCCTGAGTGATGAAGATGATTTCCTGAAGGTGACACCTAGGATAACAATTGAGCGGTTGAAAGAAGTGAAAATGGTTAGTTTATATGTTATTTGTTATAGTATTTTATTATTATATTTATTCAATTTACATTTCAGCTTATGTATGAATCAACTTTAGATTTTATTGCATATAAATAATATAAGTTTTTTTATTTGATTTAATGTGATTATAATTTTCATAAATTTTATTAATGTCTTTTATATATACCCTTAAACACAATCACTTAATAATATTAATATTATATTATGATTAATTATTTTTGATAATGTGTCAAAATAGAATATCAGTGTTGTTGATGCACGAACTGCGATTGTGACTATCACTGACAATGGCAAGATTGAAAATGTAAATTTTGCGCATGAATTAATTGACTGTCACAATCACAATGAATTCTCACGAACAGAGATAGAGCAATGAAGAGTGTGTACCTCCACCTCCAAGAATAGTGACGATGAGAAACAGGAATCTCTGTCATACTAGGAATTTTCAAAGACATGTTATGTTTGCTAGATAGTACCTTGGTAAAGAAATATGAGAATATTATGAAGAAAAATATGATGCTAAATATATCAATTTCATAACGAAATCCTACTTGAGTTTGGATTTGGTCAAGGTGGTAGATAAAAATTACCATCTTAGAATTTTTTTGGGTTGGCCGAAAATTTTGAATGATTGTGATTTTTTTTATTTTTTTTTTCTTTGGGGAAGTTATGATTGTTACTTTGTACTGTTGCTACAAATGTTTAGGCTTCTTCTGTAATTTATAATTGACCTTTATAAAAGTAGTGTGTTTAAACATACAATAAAACAAATATTAATAGTACCATATGATTAAGTAGCTAAATATAGTTGCAAACGCATAACAATTTTTGGTTAATGGATTAATCAAAATCAAATTAAAAGAAATCAAAACATTTTTTTTGTTGTTCACATAAAAAACACTTTTTGGTTATTACAATTACCATTCAACTGCTAAAAGGACATTATTGAAATTATTGGAAGTGTAATTAATTATTGTGTTGGAATTATTCAGTTAACAAGATTGTGAATTCTTTAATAAAATAATATCTTCTCGATCAAAACAAAGGTTAAACCATTTGTTCAAGATAATAGTTTTAATTTTTGTAATTATTATTAAATATTTATTTCGTTATATTAAAATAGTGGGGAAAAGTGAAATGACACAAATAAATTATTGTACCATGTCTATGCGTATTATTCATTTTTGTGAATAATTATGCATGCAAGATCATGTTCATTTTCAAATATTTTAACAAAAAACAAAGCATTAATAGTATTATATGTTTAATAAATAAGTACAATTGAAGACGCAAAATAATTTTTGATTAATCAAAACTAAATTAGAAGAAATTAAAATATTTTTTGTTGTCCACTAAAAAACATTTTTTAGTTGCACACTCCCTACCCTATTTTCCGCATATGCTTTGATTCTTCCTCTAGTGGAAACTTGTATCCCATAATCAACACTTGGCTTCATTATTGTCATGTCCACTTGAAATATGCTACATGGATAGGTTTGGTTTTTTTAGCTTCATTTCCCATCTTATTTCAGGATTGAACATCCAAGCTCCTTTGAGTCGCAAAGAAGTATGTTTCTTGATAAAAAATAAAACCATAAAATTCCACAGGAGATATTAAATTAAAATTATATTAATTAAATCATTTCTACATTTACATAACAACTGAAGCATCAACATTTCCTATCTTGATAGCTCCTGAAGCACCAAATACTACTCTACAAGCTGGAAAAGAATCTAACAAAACACTTGGACGGGATAGAAACATCAAACCGCATGAGACTGTCGCATTGAATAACCTCTCTGTTGCAGCATGGGCAGTGACATTTACTGTTTGAGTGTTATCTTCCAGAATCTCGAAATTGCCCCATACTTTCATATCAACAGGAATTCTCACATATTGGTTGACAATTGAAAGCTTGACTTCAAGCTTCTTCCAAGGGATTTCAATCCCTCCCATAACCAGCAATTGTTTCAAATAAATAATCAAGCTGACAACCACCGAATAAAATGATTAACAAAAATCACTCACACCCGAAATCACTGTTATGATCCTAGAGGTCCAAATCATGTCAAGCCCAAAAGTGAAAGGAAGTGATAACTCATCAATATTATAGAATAAATTTATTAATATTTTGTTATATATAAACTTGTAATGACTTATTCAATCTTTATGAAATATTAGAATTTAGTTTTTATCTTCTCGATCAACTAACATAAATGTTAAACCCTTTATTCAAGTAAATAATTTTTATTTTTGTAATTATTACTAGATATTTTTTCGTTTAGTTCTTTGATTATCATATAATTATTTTATTTATTTTTTATTATGATAATTAGATACTTTGAATGAATTGATGAGAGATGAATTCCGAAAAGAAGCGTTTTTGTTTAAACTTCAAACATCATTTGATGTACAAATAGGAAGAGAATTTAGTTTGGCTCATTTTACAAAATATCAATCTAAACATCGGTTGACAATGAAAATTCACAAATTTAATTCCATTATTGAAGCCAATTTTAGCACCAGTAAGAAAGTAAGTGTATTTGCCCTTTTTATTTGAATAAACTAAACAAAAACTATCATAGATATTCAATTTATATTAATACTTGTATGTATGGTCAAAATTATTGGAATGGAGTATCTTTGGAAGGAGTTTGAATGACCGATCAATGTACCATTCCTAAATTCTAAGGTAGCCGACATTCTAGTGAAACTGAAGTTAAAACATGTATGTAACATTGGACAAAAAAACATTTCTATGTCCGTTGTAATTGATGGCATAAAGTTGTTCGAACTTAGTGGTAGTGTTGGTCTAACTTTGTCAAGCTCACCATTCGTTGTTGCATCGACCGCCGTGAATCTTGGGTGGATTGATGCAGCAATATCAATGTAAGTTTCAATAAACAAGAAAGATAAAAACAATTAATTAATAAAAGACGTTTTGTTTTAAATATCATTATGTTGTTTATTAGATAAATTTTGTTTATTGTTTTTCTCTTTTAGTTTATTTTTTCTTTCTTTTTTTCTTTCTTTCTTTGGTTACAAACTTACAATATATGTATATAAACTTTGTTTTCCTTTTAGTTTTTATTACTATCATTGGACAAAAAATAGTTACAAATGAAATACAAACATTCAAATAACGTATAATAAGATTAAGTAATTAATATAACGTGTAATTTTTATATAAGTTTTACATTTGCCATTTATTGTTTAAACATGTTCTCGAGGATCCAAAGATGTTGAGGAAGATAGTCACTAGAACTAACTTTTTTGCGGACATTACCTTTTTTATATAATTTTAATTTATGTCATATGATCTTTATCAACCACACATTAGAAAGTTATTTACATATTCTCCAAAATCTGACAATAACCTTATTAGGTAAGAACTATACTACCCCACATGTTTTGGAGGTAGTTGCCTTCAAATACTTTTAGACCAATAAAATGTTGTCACGTGACATTAATTGTTTAAATTGTCACGTGCCACCGTTCCTCGCCGCCGACCTCTGTTTATATATTGTCACCGAAATTTCTCCTTTTCTGTCTATCTATGCAATCTCGTTCAATTTTGATTATACACCGGTGGGTATTTTATTCCTTCTAAAACATCCAAATCCCAACTTTAATGTCATATCAAAATACAAACCAATTCTAGAATGCACCAAATAACAGTGCAAAGACTATTTTGATTGGTAGAAATAATTGTAACAATTCCGCTTTCTATTGCTTGCGATGTTTTGCCAATCGCTCCACTCCTCCAACGTAATCATAAACTATTTTAAACAGAGTAAAATAATCAGAATAAAAATCAATGAATTAAACACAACTAATAAATTGAAGAATTATAATACCCACCGGTGTATAACTAGGAATTGTGTTTGCTCCAGTATGCAGAGCGGTGTTAGAATGTGACAAGATTGGAGAGACAAAGAGAAAGAGAAATCTCGGTGGCAATAAACAGAGGTCGGTGGCGAGGAACGGTGGTCGCGGCGATGAACAGTGGAGGGAGAGTACGTGCTCTAAAAAATTAGGACATGAGGGAGAGGGAGATGGGGAGGGAGAGCACGTAACATAATTGTTTTAGAGTTAAAATTAGGACTAAAACATAAATAGAAACTTTAAAAAACCTAAAGTATGATTAGTTAGAAATAAAAATACTTTTAAATATCACGTGGCAACCTTTTATTAATTTAAAGGCATTTGGGGGCAACTACCCCCAAAACATGTGGGGCTACACAAGAATTAATCTTATGAATTAATAAACCAAAAGTGTATTAAACGTAGTTAGCCGTAACATTTATTTTTATTTATTTTCTGAATTCTTTCACTAATAATAGTTGAGTTTTCAATTGCAACATGTTGAATCACGACTCAGCAGCCAAAGATAAAAGTCATTAATGATAAACATAATCTCATTAGAAATAAAAATAATTCAATCATTTTACTGCTTCCATAGCCTTTTACTCTTTCATCATTCTCTTTTAACTCAGCAGCCAAAGAAGAAACAATAGCATGAACAAGCTCTGCAGTGAGAGGTATGACGAGTGCAGGTACCAAGTCTGGAACAATGTGACCAACGACTTCTTTTGTAAAAGAAGCGGCATCAGCATTATGAGACACATTTGGAACTAACTTAAAATCTTTGTCAGAAGGTCATGATTTGGTGTTCAGATCACTATCCACAGGACTTGGACTAGAATCATACTTGTCATACTCTAGAACATTCTACTCTTTCTTTTTTTAAGAAACTTTTTCATGATTCTCTTCAGTGTTCAAGTAATATTCTTGGTAATGCAAGCAGATGCAGCCTTGAGCCTAAAACGCAACTACTATTCAACTTTTAAACACATTAATGAAACTTCTAAACACATTAAGTGTTATTAATTATTGTGTTGGGGATTTATTCAATTGACAATATTGTGAATTGTTTAGTGGAAGAATATCTTCTCGATCAACACAAATGATAAACCCTTTGTTCAAGTAAATAATTTTAATTTTGTAATTATTATTAGATATTTTTTTCGTTTAGTTCTTTGATTATCATATAATTATTTTATTTATTTTTTATTATGACAATTAGATACTTTGGATGAATTGATGAGAGATGAATCCCGAAAAGAAGCGTTTTTGTTTAAACTTCAAACTTCATTCGATGTACAAATAGGAAGGAGGGGTTTGGTTTGACTCATTTTACAAACTATCAATCCAAACCCAAACATCGGTTGGCAATGAAATTCACAAATTTAACTCCATTATTGAAGCCAATTTTAGCACCAATAAGAAAGTAAGTGTATTTACACTTTTTATTTAAATAAATTAAAAAAGAAATTATCATAGATGTTCAATTTATATACATACATATATAAAATTGGGACCCACATTTTTGGAGGTAAATAGAGCTGCATTAGAGTTTGCAACACCTAACAAAGATTGGAAATTGGAAATAAGAGAAGAGATAAGTGTAATTAATTCTGCCTCTAAAATTGATTTTTTTTTTTTTATTCTACTCAATGCTGAAAATTGTAACTTCTAATTTTAAAATTAATTTTTACATTTAAATATTTTGTTCAACTTATATTTGCGTAAATATAAACAAACATAAATTATTTTATTTTCAAATCAATTTTTATCCGAGTCAATTTTACATAATTAATTTTGTCCAAATCAATTTGTCAAAATTAAAAATAAATCATTGCACTTGCACTGATGACATCGGTTTGTTTGCCCCGGGACTCTTCCTATGAAATTGTTGGTCAATGGGAAAATAAGACTAGCCATATGACATCAAACCACTCATAGTAATACTGTTTTTTTGTTGGGTACATTCATTGGCATATTGTGATACTCTAAAAAACTTATTTTGTGTATCTTATTGTTACTCTGATAAAAAAAGTATGTGATGGCCATTGATAAACTAATAATAATAATAATAATAATAATAATAATAATAATAAAGTCAATGATTAAGATTATTAATACGTAAAAAAATGATTAAGATTATTAAAGAGTGCCTACTAGTTATTATTTGTACTTGTATGTATTGTCAAGACTATTGGAATGAAGTATCTTTGGAAGACCGATGAATGTATCATTCATAAATTCTAAGGTAGCCAACATTCTAGTGAAGTTGAAGTTAAATCATATATGTAACATTGGAGAAAAAAACATTTCTATGTCAGTTGTAATTGATTGCAGAAAGTTGTTCGAATTTAACAGTAGTGTGGCAAAAAACATTCGTTGAAACCATTTTTCACTTCTAAACATTTTAACTTCTAAACCATTCGTTGTTGCATCGGCCGCGGTGAATCTTGGTTGGATTGATGCAGCAATATCAATGTAAGTTTTTTTGTTGTTGTTAATAATATCAATGTAAGTTTCAATAAACAAGAAAAGTGTAATTTAATGATTATAATTTATTTTATAATTTATTGTGTGATTTTTTTAATAGAAAACCAAAGGAATTACAGCATTTCATCTGAGATAGGATTTCATGTGAAGATGAAGCATAATAAGAAACGCTCTGATAATATGACAAAAGGAAGTCTATCGGTAAGAGAATCACATGGAAAAGGAAGATCTCGCTAAATCCTTGAGAAATTATGATTGTGGAATCATAGATGGAGCTACAAAAATTATCATCTTTAGTGTTGAAGTTGAAATGTGATATTAAATAAAACAAGGTCGGTTTGAAATTAGCGTAAGTCAATTAATTTTACTTAAAATATTTGGGTAATGCATTGATGAATTATGTAGTAATGATTTTGGATATTTAACTTGTATTTATTTTCTTTTTATGATTAACCATTTATTTCTTTTGTCAAAGTCAACTATAACTTATCTTTTAACTTGACATGCGACGGAGAGAGACAATAAAAATGTTATTGAAATTTTGATTAAATTTGAGAAGTGTTTATTTTGATTCAAATGCTTTTAATTTGACAAAATTTAATGATTAACTAAAATGTTTAAACATAAATTAATGACACAATTAAAAATTTGATGTTATATTAAAAAAGTAAGGTAAAGTAGAATGATATAGTAGATACATTATTGTGCCTTGTCAATGCATTTTCTTTCTTGAATAATTATGCATGCGAGATTGCTCCATTTTAAAATCTTTTAACAAAAGACAAAACATTAATACCATATGTTTAATTAGTCAAGTATAGTTGAAAATCGAATTAGAAAAAGTGAAGAAAAACAAAACATTTTTTGTTGTCCACCAAAAAAAACATTTTTTTAATTATTAGGCAATTATAACCCAACTTCTGAAGACATTATTGAAAGCATCGAGAGTGATGTTTATTATTGTTTTGGGGATTATTCAATTGACTAGATTGTGAAATCTTTAGTGAAAGAATATCTTCTCGATGAACACAAAGGTTAAACCAAGGTAATAATTTTAATTTTTGTAATCATTATTAGATATATATTCATTATATTTAGTTTTTTGATTGTCATATATTTATCGGATCTTGTTAACATTTACCTTATTATTTATTTATTTATTTACTTATTATGACAATTAGATACCTTCAATAAACTAATGAAATATGCATGTCAAAAAAAGCGTTTTTGTTTAGAATTTGTGTATCATTTGATGTACACATGAAAAATGGATTTGGCTTACGAAATATGAACTCAAACTTGGGTTGGCAATGAAAACCAACAACTTTAACCCCATTGTTGAAGTCTAGTTTGGCAGGAGTAAGAATGTAGATGTGTGTATTTTTTTATTTGAATAAAGTAAATATTTAGAGCCAATAACTATAAACTAATAAACTAATAGTTAACAAACACGCATCATTGTCCGACATTGAGACAATACAGAGACATATATATATATATAACTACATTGATTCATGTCATTTTCTTAAATTATCAATGTCCATATGTTAGTGTCGGGTGTTCGTACTTCATAGTTTGTTATTTTATTTATTTGAGTATTGAAAATTCGTGAGATAGAGTGAAGGCACATAAAGGCAGAATTGTAATTATTGTGTAATTTTGTATATAATAGTTTGTTCTACTTTTTTGACGAGTACTTGTTATGATTGAAGCTTATTGTATATTACTATTATTAGTTTCAGCGCAATAGTCTCTTAAGAAAAGACAAACGTGTAAGCATTTGCGTTCTTGCTTTGGAAATTGTTTTTTAAAAGTTTAAGTCATTAGTAGTGCTAGAAACATTTTTTTTTTTTTAACGGAAAATATTATTAATAAAATCCGACAGCCAAACAACCGCCGGGAAAACAAAATCGCCGGAAAAAAACCAAGAGCCGACGAACTAGAACGCAATCTGACGCGAAACCACCAGAATCTAGCTCGAAGAAACCAAAAAGACCGAGTTGCAGTCGGAACCGGCGAAAAGGAGACTGAAACACCACGTACCACCACCACCGGAGGAGAAACAAGATGGACACCACCACTTCCGGCGCCGAACTGAACTCAGATGGTGCTATAGAAACGTGTTTGGTGTCATTAGTAGACACTTAAAACACTTTACTCTAAATCAACAAAGCACATAGACAAGGTTCCACACTAGCAAAACACAAACACTACAAAGCAGCTGCATACAAAGAGCTATTAGCAACTTCAGACACAAAGGACATGCCTTTAACAAGACCAAAAGCATCCAAACACAAACATACAAGTACAGGAAACAGTAAGCACGCCACAGAAGCATCCCCAAGACAACACAATCATAGCAGAAAAGCAGGAATAATATGCATCAGGCCATAGGCCACCGCACCAACCATAGAAAAACACAAGGCAGCGGCGACCCTTTAAAGCATGCATCGCAATCGCAAAATAACAGAAAATCAGAATCAGCATAACTTATTTGCACGCTACAACGAAATAAAAAACCAGCACAATGTTGACTAAGGTATTAACATAACTGTTGTGTTCCTTACATTGGAGATAATGATATCATTTGTTTGTTAATTTCAATTTCTAGGAAGATGGAGATGGAAAAATATGCATACCCTCTTTTTCAATAATCAATACAAAGCTTCCTACTGCAAAAGATGTTAGTGGACTCATCATCAAACCGTAACCATCTTGTATCTAACCAAAAGTCGAATTCAAAGTTGATTTCTCTTCTTCATATAGTTCAAGATTAATGGCACAATAAAAGACTCATAGTTCAAGTACAATAGAGCATTAAAATCACACATGCAATGGGCCTTTAAGTTATAAACAGCAAAAGGATACATGTTTATATGGAAATTTTCTACATTTCTGGAGTCAAAAAATAAGTAATTGAAACACCTCCATTTAGCAAATTTGGTTCCTTAAAAGGACCCGTATATGCCACCTCAGCTCCACAAAGAAAATCAATTAATAAATGGATGTGCATATACCTATAGATCTAGTCCCAGCTCTAGATCTGCCTTTCTGATGCTGCTCTATTGCCTTTAGTTGACAGATCCTTTAGAAAAAACAATATTCAAAGGGTTACTCAGTATAGTGAAGTTCAATTTGTATAATTGGCGGATCTAATGGACAAATTTAACTCCAGTTTTCAAATTACACACTAATTCAATATATTCTATACTTTGTTCATTTGGCTATTTAGAACATCATTGATATTGCATTCAAAATTTTAAAGTTGATTTGAAAGTTTGAAAAAGGTCTAATGAGTTGTATAGAAAGGATGACGAGTGATCTAGAAGAACAAACTACTATTGATCTTCAACTCGAACATTTTAAGTTTCAACAAAATTAGTACATTAATTGGCATAGGTGCGGCCACTCAACCACCCTTGGGTGATATATTCGAAAAACTTAATCACTCAAAGAACTAAAGTTGAGGCAATTCAAACCTCAATAAGAGCCTTTACATTTGCTCGGGTTTATCCATAGCATTTGATACGATAGAATCTGAAACTAACCTGTCTAAGAACCATGTTGGTTCCTCGAATGTGGAGTTCTTCAACGCGTTTAAGACCCTGAAGTTGAAAACAATATCATTTAGCATGCGTTAAATTTGAAATTACAAATTAAGAAAGCAGAAACTAAATATTAACATATGATTACTGCCAAACTTGTTAACTTGATAAAAATAAAAAGAGAGAAGATCACAACACCTTGGAAACTATAGCAGGCAACACACTACGGGATCTCTTTGAATGTTTCAACAGTTCCTGTTCGCGATCATGTATTATCTAAAGAGAAAGAATGAGGAAAGGTTATTAGTAACTATAGTAGTTTTGACAATTCTACATTTTGTTAGAGTTTGTTACCTTAAGCATTAGAGGGTACTCGAGAGCCAACCGTTGTAATCTGCGTTCACACAAAATCTGGGACCAAAACAAAATAATAGCGGTGTGATTAGTTCGGAGAAAAGAAAATCATAACACAAAAATAATATTAATAATAATGCATATTTGAATGAGTGAAAAACTACAAGATGCGGAGGAAACCCTAATAATAATAATAATAAAAATCATCTAGCGCAAATCATGAGGGTTGTCTTTATATTTGTTTATTGGAGAAAGCTAACTAACAAGGTCAAGGAGTACTACATTTCTAGTTTCCCCTCAATAACCTGACTGACCAATGCAATTATCTTTTCCAATGCGTCAAAGCAGCAATATTATATTAATCACCTCAAAGCTAATTGTGTACCATAACAGCACAAGGCTCAAAATAAGTTGAAATTATTATTATTATCAAACACAGACACGCATACCTCAGTGGCAACGAAGTATACTTTTACCGCAAGTGAGAGGCCAGCAAAGACAGCGAAACCCCAGAAAAATGTCTCGCCCCAAGTGCGCGAAGACGAATGGTCATATACGAGGTTGTTGTTTTCTTGTTCGGGGAGAGTCGTCAATGGGGCCGGCGGGGGTTTGCTAGGGAAAAGAGAAGATAACAAAGTTAAGAAGGAGTCAGCAAAGTCCTCCAACGAGGACTCCAGGATGAGTTGAGCTTCGTCGGCGGGGAGCTCAGATAATTTGCCATCCACGAGGTCGCATAACTTATCGTCTGTCAGACGAGAGATCTCGGCATGGGTAACACTAAAGAGCTTCGTTGCGGTGGTGGCGTAGAGAAGTCGATACGCCGGGTTCATGGTTTCATCGGCCATTATATCAATCTGTATCTGACTGCACAGCTGCAGAGGCGGTGGTTGATACTTGATACTGTACTCTTAAGGAATTCCCTCTAACATATCCAATATTTCACCCTAATATATACAATAATATCCAATATTTAATTCTTTATTTCCAAAATAAATAAATATTGTCATTAGGGTTAATAATACAGACTGAAAAGAGTTAGCGTAAGAGATAAGTTTTGTGGGTGGTTTATGAGAGGATATTGAGGTTGGCCCAATTCTGATTAGTGCAATATAATGTGATGTTTACCAAAACCAGTAGTCATAACGCAAAGCAAAACGAAACCCTAGAGCACATACGCCGTGCCATCCAAATCATGAACAATCCTCCGCCACCACCATTACCTCCGCAACAACCCACCTCCTTAGGACTGAAACCACCAAATCCATCTCCAGATGATTGGTCGTCAATAAAAGCCAAATTCATGATCGGCATATTGCTTTTCGGTTCGTTTGGACTTGGCGTCGTAGTTGTACGTGTTTTTCTTCATCTTTCATCTTTTCTCTTTATTGGACTGCTTGGTTGGTTCATGTTTAAAACTCACAAACATGAGTTTTTCATCTTTCTCCCATCTTTATTCTCTAATTTGGTTCCATGGTATGCATGCAGGGTTACTATGTCGGAGGTAATCACAGTCATAAAGTGCACGTGGCTTCTCTAACTCATCATTTTACATGACAGAAAAATTTATATTATTGTAAATTTTATGTGATAGATTTTTTATTTTGAGGATTGTTGGTTTATCTTTTTAACTTAATTTGTTAGTACTATTTTAATTGTTAAAGGGATCCTTGATTTATGTTTGACTTAGGTTACAAATTTTATTTCCTAATCTGCTTTGATTTTACTCATCAATGTTTTCTCTAAATCTTAACACTTCTGTCTTCTACTACTACCTTCACATTACAAACTTGATCTTTTTTCTTCATTGATGGCTCTTTGCCTCTTTCTATGCACAAAAATGTCAATAACAATCAAACAGATTCAGAATGTCATATACTGTACCTAATTCATTGAGAATACAGCTTATTTCAAAAATGTCAAAGTTGTTCTTTTTTGTTTTGTTCAAGCTTTTTCTTATAAACAATGTTTTCATTTTTTGTTACATATTTTTTGTAGTTATGAAAGAAATGAATTTTGACTGAAAATAACTTGTGTGTTGTGTTGTGTAGTCAAAAACAAAAAACTTGTGTGTTGTGCTGTTCAAAAAAACTTGTGTGGTGTGTCTTGTTTTTTGATCTAGTTCATTCCTTTAATGCTATTTTCTAAAATATGTAGTTTTTTTTGCTTCTTTGAAAAAGAGGAACAATAATAATAATATCCGATGTTTATTTATTTCCAAAATAAATAAACATTATTTCTCTATTGTGTGGTATGTTCTGAAGGAGCTGTATTGCCCTGCAATTTCTCTATTGTTACTTGTTAGTGTCAGCGCCCAGATTCAAGTATAGTAACTTTCATGTATTTCATTGTAACTCTGATGAAAGAAATAAATTTGTCCTATATTACTAAAGAAATCAAAAGATTTAAAAATTGAAGAAAAAAAATATAGTTACCAAAATAAAACTGATTCAGTTTAAGATATGACGATCAAAATACAGGTTGTAATTCATAAACATGTACAAGCCTATATTCAAGTAGAAAAAAGTTAAACAAAAACTCGACATTTTTACTACACCTAATATCAAAGTATCCTAATTCTTTTTTTTCAACATAGCAGTAAGACCACCAAGAAAAAGCCCTGCACAAGCTGCAGTGATGCACATTCCTACTACACCATCTGCATCAATACACAATACCATTAGCAATGTTTACAATGATTCGATTCAATATTAAGAAAGCAGTAACTTACGCTTCACGATTCGTTCTTCAACTATTAGCAGGAGAGACAATGCCTTCTCCCACTCAGGTGCAATCTGCAAGGATGAAGGTCACCGCAAAATTTACAGATATAAGAAATGTTGAGACTAAATCGTTCATATTAGACAAAGGAAGCATAGTATAGTTTAAATTTTACCCAGCATTAATGTAAGGAAAACGATACTAACTGGTGGCATTTTGAATAACAAGAGATCTCAACTTCTAGGAAACAACGCAAAAATCTTATTATGAGCTTTGATAAGACATTATGTTCCACAAAAGCAACCACGTCACATAGACTATGTGTGAACGAAATGAAAATAAATCAACTAATTGTTGAAAAACAGGAAATAGAATTTCCTAGCTTAGAGTTAAAATTGGGGATACTATAGATAGTTCACAAAGATAATTGAAATTAATATTTTAATTTTCTATGCTCCTAGATGAGAAAAACAAACCAAAATCAATAGAGTTTTTGTGTGCCAATATCAACATACATGAGACATCATATGGAATGACGATCTGGCACAAGAAAAACAAGAAAAATATAGCTTTAAGGTACTATCTGTAAGTGAGATAGACGAACCAGCAAACATTCATGCAAAAGACGCACACTCATAGCATAGTCATTAGTCTTGTAGTACCCAAGAGCAAGAAGATAGAGAATTTGTTCCCGTTGTAAATCCCTTCTATCATTGTTCAAACAAGCTGTGAATCATAATTAGGATGTACGAGGTTAGCATATAAAAGTCGGAAGAATACTTCAACATCAAACATATTTGTTTAAGGCTATATATGAAAAAACATGCAGCAAGAAAGGAGGGACTGCAGTCGTCCTAAGGCTATATATGTGAAATTGTATAATTTCACGCCACAAGCATATCAGACTGGTGTTTTCTTAAAAATAATTAAAAGTGAAGCTGAAGAAATTTCATTTGCATTGTTGAAGGAAACTTAAACCATGGAACAATATTTTCTTATATTTATATGCAGCAAACAGAAATAGCATAAGGATACTTGGAGATTATAAAGGTCCACTTATAAAGGTGCCCTACAAATGTTAATTTAGTAAATTTACAATCCTACATTAAAATTTGTATGAGATAATGAACGAAAAAGAAACAATGACCCTGTGGCCACTTCAGTGGCATTTTGAAGGTCCAGCATTTTAGTTATCTTGCATATGTTACTCTTGATGCAGTTCTAATTACCCATTCAGGCTAGTAGTAGAATAATCAAACAACTAGCAGTGAAAACATTTTATAAAAAAATAATTAAAATGAAAATGCAACCCAAAACACTGAAAATTATTCACGAAGTAACCGTACATTCAAGTATGTTGATCTCGCGCTGAATAACTTCTTGTTTCTTTGAAGTGACCATTTGAAATGACAAATTAAACGCGCGGCCAGTCTCCGACTCATCGTTGGAAGCCCCTGTGTCCTAAAAAAATATGCAATGCAATATATAAGACTTTTTTCTCTAAAAATTTTCCGAATATTGCCATTGATAATTTCCCGAATAATTACATTAAAAGTTTCTCTACTTCTTCCACTCAATTTAAAACTTGTTTTCCCTTTCAATCAAACTATGAAAGGTTGGGCACAAATAAGATAAAAGGCTCCCTAAACTCAAATAACAAAAAATTTGAAATCAATTTAACAAAATGTGTTGGCCAAATTATTGATAACAAAAAGTTTATGTAAAATGAATCAAATCAATTACTAGATAATAAAACAAAAGTGGAACAATTTTGGTTTGTATCGTGATTAAAAAAAACTATCAATTCCATAACATTCAAATGTTTGAGTGCAAAACTGTGTATATGAATTACAGAGAAAACAAAATATGAATCGAGAGGGACAAAAGAAAGAAGAGGAAATTACAGTCTTACAGTGAATTTCATAGACCAAGGGATCCAATTGTCGACGGTGAAAAAGTTTCTGATGGGTTCAAAGTAGCTGCTGAACGAGGCAGTGTCCATTGACGGCTATTAGACTACATAGAACAATTATACGTTAATGTAATGCAACTATAACTGAATACATATGTTTGAAAAATCTTAATACTAATGAAAGCATGTAAAATAAAGCTAGATAGAATAGAACTGATCATCAGTCTAACAAAACATAACCAAGTGAGTGAGTGAGTGTGGATGTGATGCATGATCAGATTTAGTCTTTGTTTATAGTGAATTTTATGACATGTCTTTCATGGTCTACCTAGACAGACAGCTGATTCTAAAGTACATTCTAAACTAATTAGTTCCCTGATTCATAAAAACCATGACACATTAAATTCATGTATTTTTGTAAACTCAGAGTTTGAGCTTCAACTCAATAACATACACCAAAATGCTAAAATCAGACTCAAGATCAATAATGCTCACCAACTCTATGAGATGTCAAAACTCAAAACTGAGTTCATACATGATACACACCAACACAAAGCAAGTAACAAAAAACATAATGATCCTTTCCTTATAGAACAGTACAGCTACTCAAGATGCTTAATGAAGATTATTAGCATGATCATTCAAGACATGGGCAGTGACAACAGAAAACGTGCTCTTTCCCATACAAAAGATGACCCCAAACACATATCTAGCACTACTAATGACTTAAATTTTTCATTGTTGTATCCATTTAGAACACAATACATCATTTTAATAAAGATTATTAATCAAAAACAATTTCAAAGCAAGAATGCAAATGCTAACACTTTTGTCTTTTCTTAGGAGACTTGCGCAGAAACTACAAATAGTAATATATCAATAAGCTTCAACCATAACAAGTACCAGTTGTCTATCTATATTTAAGAAACTAAAATTACACAATGATTACAATTCTGTCTTTATGTGCCTTCACTCTCTGTCACCAATTTTCAATACTCAAACTGAAGCACGAACACCGGATACTAACACATGGACACAACACATTTGGGTTGACCTGGTGGTATTAGCTTGGGACCTGAAAGTGTGCTCCTCCTCGAGGTCTCAGGTTAGATTATCTCCAATGCCAGTTAGTTTAAGTGGGTTAATTTAATTTCTTCAAAACAAAATAAAAACTAACACATGGACACCAATAATTTAAGAAAGTGGACACCAATAATTTAAGAAATGACATGACTCAATGTAGTCATATGTCTCGGTGACGTCGGACACTGATGCGTGTTTGTTAACATTTTTTTTTGATATATCGGAAAGATAAATGCTCCCACCAGGATTCGAACCCTGGACATACTCCTACCCACCCCATGTCCCCCAGCTCTTACCACTTAAGCTATCTTACGGGAACATGCATGTTTGTTAACTATTAGTTCACTGGCTCTAAAATCTAAATATTTAGTTATATTAGGTGCGTTTGTTTGAGATTAAAAAAAATAGATCTAATTTTTTTGTAGAGATTTTTAAAAAAATCTAAAGCTACTTTCCGTTTATTTACAATCAAAAAAATCATTTTTATAAAATAGGAAAGATTCTAAATTTAAGTTCTTTAGTTTTAAAAAAAAAAAATAGATTCTTAAAAAGTTATTCCTAATAACTTTTCATTTTGGAGCTAAAATTGATTTTCTTTTTAACAAATTGATTTTTTTAAAAAATCTATAACAAAAACATTCAAAATGATAAAATGGATTTTTTTTTAAAAATAGATTTTTTCTAAAAAAATCTCAAACAAACGCAGCATTGTTTACTAGCATGCGAAATGAAATTGTTATCTTTGTATGTTTGTTATCTAAATATTAATCAAGTGAGATAGAAAGCAAAAATATGCGGTAACAAGTAAAATCCCGAGAAAAACTCACAGCAAGTAAAGCAAAATTTAAATACATGAATAAAAAATTCACAGTGAAAAAGCAAAGTTACTAAACAAAGCAACATTCATTCACAGATTACCACACAATGAACACAAAATGAGAATGAGAAGTTATGAGAATAAAGAAACGAGAACTGAAGCAGAGAGAAAAGATGAGAGTGAAGAATGAGAACCTTAAACGGAACCCTAGGTTTTCGGAGATTTGCCTGGATGAGTAAATATAAAGGCGCTGAAACCAAACCCTACCCTCAGGGTTTTTTCATATACACCACGTCACGTTCACGTTCGAGCGTTTGATCTGTTAAAATATAAATGATTTAATAAGATAATTTTAGTTGTATTGTGTTTTGATTTTGAAATTATTTGTGTTCACGAATTTGGGGTAAGAGACTAGACAAAAAACATAATTTATTGTCTCCATTGAACTACGGGACAACTTTTTATTCTCAACATAAGTTGTTTAAAATATCAAAATACAGTAACATTTTTATCAACCAAACATCATACAAAATAAAATTTGCTCAATATCATAAACATTTGTCGTGTGTTGTTCTATTTTGTCCTATATTATTCTATCCAATATTTAAATTTTGCAGATCAAACAGACTCATGATCTAATAATTTTTTACACATACGTCTAATATTTGTTTTACATATGCATCTAATCAAATTATATCATGTACATATTTAGACAATATTTTAAAAACTTACTTATAAAAGTGTGATAATTGTGTGATTTAATTTGATACATGTGTAAAAAAAAATTATACTTTACTTTTACTTGTCAATGCATAACAATTAAACTATTTATTTATACGGTTTAAATGAAAAAAAATTGTTTTAAAAGTTGTACTTAATTGTTTCCATCCATTTTGCACATAGTAGTTACACACGTGAGTGGTATTTGGTGTATGATCTCACCTTAAACAAGAAGGTGTCTATTTTAGCTTTTAGACTTCTGCGGGACAGGTTACCAACAAAGACTAATTTGAGTCGACGTGGTATTCTTGCTTAGGAGGATCAGTATTGTGTTTCCGGCTGTGGAGGTATTGAGACAGTCCATCATCTTTTTTTTACTTGTGGAGTCTTCGGCGCCTTATGGACTTTGGTCATGGCTTGGATCGGTTTCGACATGGTGGATCTGGCGACTCCCTCTGCTCACTTCAATCAGTTTACTGGTGCAGCGGGTGGTAGTCGAGATCGGAGATCTTTCATGCAGCTTATTTGGCTTGTTTGTGTTTGGATTATTTGGAAAGAGCGCAATCAGCGACTTTTCAAAAATTCGATGCAATTGGCCTCTCATTTGATGGAACTGATTAAGCGACATTCTTTTTGGTGGTTGAGGACTCAGTATCCCGGGTTGGGGGTTAACCTACATAGCTGGTGGGTGAACCCGTTGTTATGCTTGGATATTTGATTTGTATTGACCGGTTGCTTTTTTTTGTTTGGTTTTGTGACTCTTGATGTACTTATCGTGACTTATTACTAGCACATCTTGTGCTGGGGGTCACCTCTAGTTTTGGTATATATATAATCTCATTTTGCCTTGTTCAAAAAAAAAGTTCATGTTAGATTAAAGACTATTATGCGATGCTAGAAATTATTTATCAATTATTAAGTAATAGTACTACTATATAAGAATAATCCTTGACATAATAAATTTACATATTCAATCAAAATACAATAGAGTATATATTTGGTATCATAGTTTTAAATTCTAGTCGTAGATGCAGTTGCCATTCTTGATCGTGGTTGTTAGTTGATTTTGCAGCAGTATTACTGTAGAAAAAAGATGTCATAAGGTCCTGTTAAAAACAAAAAATGTTACAAAGATAAAGAATGAGGTATAAATGACAGTGAAGTAATTGTACTCAATGGAGTTAATGCATGCTCTTTTATGCATAAGATGATGAATGATGTTTATTCATGCTCATTATATTGCTCAGTATCACATGATAGAATATATAACATTAAATAATCAAGATTCATAATTTTCTGGAAAAGAAGAAACACATGAAGAATCATAACAATGGTATCCACACATAAAGTTCAACTAAAGGCCTATGCAATTCATATGAGCGTCTAAAGTGAAACAAATTATGCATGGTTACTAATTAGAATGCCCAAATCTCTAAAACACAACTAGACAACCATTTAAATTATACTGTATTAACCAAAATATAAATTTTTCAATTTTATCAATTGGATTGGGCTTGCATTTTCACGAGTGTTACTCAAATCAAACCATTTCAAATTTAAACAGGTTGGACCTAAACTTCTTGTTGGGAGTTAGCTTATTATATATAATTTGAAAATTACTCTACGACCCTCCTTGTTTCTCTTTTCCCCCCTAACTACCCGTTTTGCCCTTACTTTCATATCAGAGGGATTCGGATAATATTATCCGAATTTTCCATTTAAGTCCGGGAAAAAAAATCCGAACCTGGTAGTTTAAAAAACCTGAAAACACGATTGGCAGATTTTAGGGGTTAGGGAAAAATAATCCGAACTAGTTAGGAAAAAATAATCCGAACTTGAACCTGTCTTACTTAAGTTCATTTGCAGCTCACTTTCTCCAACTTCTTCTACACACAATCGAAAAATCTCTTCTGGAACGTCAACATAAGGTAATCTCTCATTTAATCACTCCAAAGTACATAAGATAATCTCTCATTTAATCGCTCCAAAGTACACAATCGTAGCTTCGAAGAAGCATCATGGCTATCAGTCTTCCTAGATTCGGTCTCCAAGTACACAATCGTATTTTTACGGATAGCTTTTTCCAATGCTTCAAGCTGGTAGCTAGACATACAAAATTAGAGAGGGATTTGCACACACTTTGGAGCGTCAACATTTTGGAGCGATTAAATGAGAGACTACCTTATGTTGATTAATGTTGATTAATGAAAGTTTGTGCAAATTAATGTTGAGTTTAGATTTTCAAGCCAACCAAATGAGATAGTTTTGAGAAATAATTTTATGATTGTGTGTAGAAGAAGTTGGAGAAAGTGAGCTGCAGCCGAACTTAAGTAAGGCAGGTCCAGGTTTGGATTATTTTTTCCTAACCAGTTCATATTATTTTTCCCTAACCAGTTCGGATTATTTTTCCCTAACCAGTTTGAATTTTTTTTCCGAACTTATACTAAAGTACTTCGGGAAAAATTATCCGAACAAGACAATTTCTCATAAAATGTTTCGGATTATATTACCCGAACCGTATTTTCCGTGTAAACTAAAGGGTAAATTGGGATTTCAGGGGGGTACATGAGAAGTGTAGGGGGTGCGTAGAGTAATTTTCATATAATTTGCCATTAAAAAAAAAAAAAAAGAGGCTGGACCTAAACTTAAATGATCAAATAAAATGAAGGTCGGATTGGTTTATGTACCCATTTAAACGGGTCACTTGGACCCGTCACAAATATTATTTTTTTTGTACATCGAAAATTTAAATTGCTTCCGCCGGGGATCGAACCCTGGACCTCTCCTACTCAACTCATATGTTCTCCAGCTATTAGCACTTGAACTATCCTACGGGGACAGTCACAAATATATGATAGTATTTTATAACTTGATGATTGTTAAGTCAAAATGTAGGCAATTGACAGAGTATAAGTACTTAGGCTTCCAAAGAGCACGAGTATTTTATAACTTGATGATCTTTTAGGGTATGTTTGTTTGAGATTAAAATAAAATAGATTTTTTTAAAAAAATCTATTTTTAAAAAATAGATTTATTTTGTAGAGATTTTGAAAAAAATCTAAAGTTGTTTTGTGTTTGTTTATAATTAAAAAAATCATTTTTGAGAACAAACACATGATTCATGTTCTTAAAAAAATAGATTTTGAAAAAAGCTATTCAAAATAGCTTTTCATTTTGAAGAGAAAAATAATTTTTTTTAAAAAAATGATTTTTTATAAAATCTGAAACAAACACAAGTAAAATAAAAAAAATGATTTTTTTATAAAAAAAAATAGATTTTTTTTCAAGAAAAAGCTGAAACAAACGCGCCCTTAGTCATGCGAGATTGCTATATATAATACAGCCTCTCCATTTTATAATGTTATATTCTTACCAATTGAGCAAAGATAAAGGAGATTGTTATATATTTTAAGCAAAATTACATATTTAATTTTTTAATTTAATTTTAGTTAACACTTAATCCTTTATTTTTTATCTTATATTTATATCATTTTAGCTTTTTTCTATGTTTGAATAAATTTCAAGCTTCAAATTTTATAATTTTTTTTTCTTTGATTGTTTTCAATCATTAATATATCCTATGACGTAAAAGAAAATCATAGATTTGATGAAGCTCGAAAAATCATAGACAAATATAAAAAAAAAAAAGACCAAAAATAATCAAAATGAAATAGAAAAAAAGATAAAGTCTACACTTTTATTTTAAATTAATTTAACGAATATGTAAGTTTACCATTTTTTTATTAAATTAATTGAAGAAGATGAAAAGAAAAGTACTATAATATTTTTCTTATGAGCTTTGTTATCATTTGTAGTTCTATCCGATTTAAGAATTAATCTCTACAGTTGCATGGAGAGCTCGATTTAAATTAAAAAAAATATTTTCCTTATGAAAAAGAAAACCGGGGTGCAATTAGCAAATAAAGTCTCTGCCTCTACGTTACGTGAGAAACTAACTCTCTCACATAATCCTTAGTAGTAGTAGTGATCAGCACGAACACGAAGGAACCACAACACAGTCATTCAAAACCACCCTAACGAACTCTAACGAAACCGCACTCTTCCGTTACTCTCTCTCTCTGATGGCCGGAATCCGTTTGCAGCCGGAAGACTCCGACGTCTCGCAACAAGCGCGTGCCGTCGATCTGGTCTCCGACGACGACCGCTCCATCGCCGCCGACTCATGGTCCATCAAGAGCGAGTACGGCAGCACTCTCGACGATGACCAGCGCCATGCCGATGCCGCTGAAGCTCTCTCTAACGTCAACTTCCGTGCTCCCTCAGATTACAGGTTCCATTTCTCTCTCTCTCTCTCTCTCTCTCTCTGTAAAATGAAATGAAACGAGACTGTATCCAATTAATTGAAATTTGCGTTTCGTTAATTGCTAATTTCTGGAACATGACTGAGTCAATTACCGATTCGTTGGTTGCATTTGTTTTTTATAGTGTTATGAGATCACGGATTCGTGAATATGCTTAGGGTGAAATTGGAAACTGTTAATTAGCACTATGCTTAGGTTTTCGGATTTTGATCTTAGGGGAAGCGATGTGTAGGAAATAGTTAAGATCTGGTTTATTCGGTTGCTCGCATTTCCGAAATTTAGGTGGTTTATAGAATTTGATGTTCATTGGTAATGTTTGGATCTGAATTGTTGCTGTTTGAATTTTGGGAATTTAGAATTTACTTTTGAGGGTTTACCATCGGGAACGGGTGTTTGTATACTGGAACTTGTGAAATGAGTGAATCATTGTCGTTATATGTTATTGAATTGTACTTGTGTGTGCAGTTCTGACAAGGATGAACCTGATGCCGAAGCAGTTTCATCAATGCTGGGATTTCAGAGTTACTGGGATGCTGCATATACAGATGAGCTTACAAATTTTCGTGAACATGGTCATGCTGGTGAAGTTTGGTAAATAAATTTTTATTGCAATACTGCATAACGTTGGAAATGATACATTCTTAAGATTTTCATTGAAAGTTATTCAATTGTCTTATTTTGTACTGTTATTTTTCACCTTTGTAGGTTTGGAGATGATGTGATGGAAGTAGTTGCATCTTGGACAAGGGCATTGTGCATTGACATTTCTCAAGGCCGCATACCAAATCATGTTGATGATGTTAAGGCTGAAGCTGGTGAACAAGATGATAAACTTTTGTCTAATTGGAATGTACTTGACATTGGGACTGGAAATGGTTTGCTTCTCCAAGAATTAGCTAAACAAGGGTATGGTTTCACTTTTTATCCATGTTGTTGGTTGGTAATATATGGTGTGTAAATATAAAATATGTTTATACATAACTGTAATCCGTTGTCTTTCTCAACTACTCTAGTGTCTTTCTCGACTACTCTAATGTCTGTCCAACTTATCTCCCGGTCTCTCACAACTACACAAAAATGTATCAGTTTCCCTAAAGGCATATTATTCTTGTACCAAATAGATATATGTGCATACACAAATGCAATTAAAGGATGACTTCACAGTGGAAAAAGTAATAAATGATTTATATCAAATAATTTATAGACTATATGATTTTTTTAACTAAATAAGGGAATTAGCATAATCTCATGGTTGTGCATAGTACAGGTGAAGCTATGAGCCTATATGGGTGAGAATTTTCTACTTAAAAAGGAGTCATGCATGTTTATTTTTCAATAAAACAAATTAATTGATTAAAATTGGAATGTAGGAACATGTAATAGTCTGGCACTCTGGCTAACAATTAGACTGAGATGCTGTTCCTTTTTTTTCTTCTCAATTGGAACTGTCTAATTTAGTGGTGAAAAATGAAAATGCTGCTTGAAGGTGCAAAATTGCTTATAGATTGAATTGTGCGCTACTTTCAAAACATTAGATTTTAGCTTGGCATTGCCCAGAAAATATCGTATTTGGTAGCTTCTACCTGGTTGCTTACACCTAAATCTAGGAAAACTTGTTTGAATAACTTAGATAAGAAATTGTTCCCAGAATTTTACTCAGATTAGTTTCCAATTTGAAAAAATTTTACCAACACCTTTTTATCTTACTCAGATATACAAGTATAGAAAATGAAGAGATAAAGAAAGTATATTGAAATGAAGAAACAAAACTACAAAAAGCAAGCCTGCATAAATATAAATGTTTATTTTTTTTGAACGCCAATATAAATGTTTACTGTTTTCCTAGGAATGAAACTGCCCTTTGACCAATCTTTAGATCTTGCACATTCTGAATATTGATTGTGGAGAGATATTTGCGTTTATTTACGTTGTGATATTACAAACACCTTATTGAGCAAACTCTTGGCATCTGCTCAGGTTCTCTGATTTAACTGGTACTGATTATAGTGAACGGGCCATCAACCTTGCCCAAAGCCTTGCTATCCGTGATGGGTTTCCCAACATCAAATTTTTGGTATGTTCAACTTTCTGTGTCTGTTTGTGTGGATGTGCATAAATACATAATTTTGTTTGCCTCTTTTCTTTTCATGTAGCATAAAAGCAGGAGGTTGTTGCGTTGCGTGTATTTGAGCTTCTTTTGTAGCATGTTAAGACATGATTTTGCACAGTTGAGTGTATGTTTTGTTAAATGAGGTTTACCCACCTAGCATGTATTTGAGGCTCAAATTAATTTCATATCACTTTTGCGTTTTTGTGGTAATGTTCAAACTTCAAAATGTGCCTGTATTAAGGTGTATTTAGTTAAAACAGAAGTCTCGTATCTTGAACAGGTTTTCTTAGGCATGTCGCTTTATCTGGGATATGATTGGGCAATTAGCATCTATTTGATGCAAAACTCAATGCCTTTTTTATGGGAAGCTTTGTTACATTGATCTCTTTTTTTCATCTTTTTTTATGTTTTGCTCTTTTGTTTGGGAGGATTCCTTCTACTCGATCTTTTTAATTCTTTCTCTTTTTCTCAATAAGCTGTTTCATCTTTGAGTGAGTGCAGTACAGTTACTCTTTTTTCTCACTTTCAAATTTGCAAGGTCAATCATCCATGCTGAACAACTATGCATAAATAAGAAAATGAATCTGAATTTATGAACTATAAGTTTGTGTTTGGCGTTTCCAGTAATACATGAACAACCTCTATGCCTTTTGAATATTCTTTCTTCTCATTCTTTATTGAGAATAGTAACTTCTGGATGCAAATAACACAACTATCTCACCTTTATCATGGGAAAAGCAGTACTGCCAGACATGATGCAACTCAGGCTGCCTGTTCTAGGCTCAAAAGGGGCCTTGCTTCAAATGTGATGTGAATGCATCATATGATTTTCGCAGCACTTTCTGAACTTTTGTTTCGCATTGTAGTTTATTATATGAAAATTGGTTGCGAATTGCAATAAAAGGAAGAATTAAATTCATCTTGCTTTTGACATTGTTTAAACTTTTAAGGAAGTAACTTTCTTCTTTATCACCTTTCCTATTTTCTTCCTGTTTTATAGTGTGTGACTACTTGCATTCAGTATTAGCCTTTAACTGTTTCTTCACATGTCAATTTTGTATGCAATACATATCTATCTATCTTTAGGTTATTGCCATGTCTAATTGATACATTGAATTGTTTTAAGGTTGATGATGTCCTTGAAACAAAGTTGGAACAAGTGTTTCAACTTGTTATGGATAAAGGGACGCTTGATGCTATTGGATTGCATCCTGATGGTCCTGTCAAGAGGTAAGAGAAAGTACTATCATATCCATCGTTATGTCATGATGAAGTTATTTAGTTTTGTAAAACCATCTTACATATTTCTTTCCCACTTGCTAATTTGTTCTCCATATAATCTTCTGCTGGTTGCTATCTTATTTTCAGAATGATGTATTGGGATTCTGTTTCAAGGCTAGTTGCTTCTGGTGGAATACTTGTAAGTATTTGAACTTGTCTTGTCCAAAGTTTAATATTTGATTTGGGCCCATGTCTTAATTTTCTGCCAAGTAGTTAGGGCTCGTGACATGAATTTTTCCCATTACAAAGCGGGAGAAGAAACCGTGATTATTTTATTTTATGCTGTTAATCGACGCTGATTCACTTTCTATCTTTATCCCATGTTGCTGCACCCATGACATTGTTGCAGCTCTTCTACTTCATGATGTTTGTCTTTTCTGACTTTCCCTTTGTATTATGTAATGTAAGGTGATCACATCATGTAACAGTACAAAGGATGAATTGGTACAAGAAGTGGAAAGTTTCAACCAAAGGAAAAGTGCTACTGCCCCAGAACATGAGGTAGCCAAGGATGATGAATCATGCAGAGATCCCCTATTTCAATATGTCAGTCATGTCCGCACATATCCGACATTCATGTTTGGAGGATCCGTCGGCTCCCGTGTTGCCACTGTGGCATTTCTTCGGAAATGAAGCCTGTCCTCTTTACCCTCGTGATTTAGGTCTTTGGTGAATGGGTTTGATGTTGTGTTTGTGTAGTTAGACGTATGTGTTTAACTTTGGGTGTTATGTTCGTGTTGAACCGTAAATATTTTTCTTATGTGGCAGTCAAGTTTTCTCCCCTTTCGTTTGGGTGAATAGTTGTAATGGTTCAAATTTCATAAACAAATGGAGTAAAGGGTAAATGACAGTTCAATGAGGCAAAGGATTATTTCACTCCAGGTCTTTTTATGGCAGTAATTACAAATTTACAAGGGCCTTGTCTTTTCTTTAAAAAAGTTTTGCTAACTAATATCTTTAGAGCACATATTAAAGAATCAAAGATAGAAATTTTATCTTGAAAATTGTAATCAACTCCTTCCAACAAACAAATTATCTTAAAATAGAATTGCCCAAACAAACGTCTATTTGAAGGTTTGTTTTTATTCATAACACAAATTTATTGAAGGGTTGCACCAAAAAAAATTATTGAAGGGTAAATTGGATGGAACTCAAAAATTATATTGAAGAAGAGAATATTTATTTAAATTCTTCAAATTTAATTTATGTTATAATATTCTCTATTTTTTTGACGAAATGTTATAATATTCTTAAAATTTAAAATATATTAATCATAAGTATTTATTTATCATTCTTTATATAAAAATATTCTCAACAAATTTAAAAAATTTCTCAATTTTTCTTCCTCTAATGTTTTCTCCTCCCCTTCAGACTCACAAACAATATTCAAGTCGCCTGCATATATAGTTGCATCTAACTCGATATAACAATCTTACTTACATGCTTGTGTCCAAAAAAAAATAGAACAATGTCACGTGCTCCTCTTGTGATCCAACACAAGAATACAAGGCAAAATTTGAAAGAAAAACTAACATGATCTAATTTATTTATGCGTGCGACAATAATACAACATTTTTTATTCTTAAAGAGTGCAACATTCAGTACCATGATTTTGAGACCAACCAGCATAATTTAATTAGTAAAATAAAAATAAATGGTTTATAATAAGAATGTTGACTAATTCTCTGAAGTCCATTTATTTAGATTAAAAAAAATTGTGGTTGGTGTTGATAGATTCTCTAGTTCATTGTATACACCATGATTATCAAAGTCAGGAGTGAGAATTAATTTATGATATATGATCTGTTCAACCTCCTTCTCACAGACTGTGCCAGAAACAAAGCTTTCCCAAAATCATACTTATATTAAAAATTTGCAATCTTTATGTTTTCAACAAAATAGTGTTGTTTTTTACGTCAAAAAAAAAAACATAATAGCGTTGTTTTTATTAAGAGACAAACAAATGAGGATGTCCAAACTTTAACTAAGATGATCATAATTCATTCTTGTTCTTAAATTTTCTATGATGTTCCTGCTTGTATTTCATGTTTTTATTGATAATGAAAAGAGATAATTAATCCTCCTTTAGTAAAAAAATTATATACTTATGTAGACATTAGAATCCTAAAGTGTTTATGTTAAAATACAATGTGCGACGTGCGAGAATATATTGGTGAGCTCAAATCATTAAAATTTATTTGTATTCTTTCTAGGGATTAAATAAAACCTAAAGGTACATTTTCTTTTCTTTTTCTTCTTATATTTTAATTAGTTCAAGGTTAGTATTTTTTAAGATGTATGTGAGACCTAGTAAAATAATCTTATTTTTTACAAGGAGACCTAATACTAGTAAATCTTAACATTAGTATTAACCTCTTTTGTATTACAAAACTCTTCTTAAAATTTGTTGTCTCATACATACTCTCATGACTGAAATCGAACTCGAGACTGCTTATAAAAAACTCAAATTATCCAATTATAATATGCTTTTGATTTTGATAGAATGATACTTAATGTAGAAATAGAAGGAAAATTAGAGGATGAAAAAAATAATAAATTGAACTCTATATATGCAACATGGAAAAGTAATAGAAAATGGGTATCAATATACATTTCAAAAAAAAAAATCATACTTGCAAATGAACAAGCAATGAAATAAGGCAAAGGAAAAGTGTTCCACCAAAAGAGGTAACACCAATGGTTGCACAAACTAAACCAATCAACTCAATGAAGCTTTTCAATTCTTTGTTTCTTTTATTTTTTTGATAATCATTGATAGAAAGTGGGACATAATTCCAACCATTTTGACATTTGCAACATCTTTCAAATCTTTCCTTCACTTTCACCATCTCTATCCTCTCCTTTAGAACATTCAAATTTGCATCTACCATATTTGTGGATCTCCCTATTATCATAATTATAGTTAGCTAGTGAGATAGTATATTTCATCATGAATATGCAAAAATAAACTTCATCTTGAGAGATATGAAAAAAAATATCACATATATATGTAAAAAATTGATTATCACCTTCATCTTGATAGTTTTGTACTTTGATTACTTGCATCCCTCGACTTGTGTTGAATCTCTTGAGATATGATCCTCTTGGTTTCAATTTCATGGGTGAGAAAGAAGACATAGAAGTAGCCATAACTTGAACCTTCAATTTTATCACAATACTATGATTCTATATGACTTTATTATATTTCACTTTTTATTGAAGCAAAAAGGTGAGACTAATATTGAAGGGCTGTGCTTTTGAATACACTGGATTTAGGATTCTTGAATAAAGATATATATAGTTGTAATTAGCTTTGAAGTTTTCTTTAGTTGTCGTTTAAGGACACGAGAAAAGGTGATTTAGGGGTCAAATATCATGATAATTGATACAATCCCATGCTTTAAGGGGAAATAAATAATTTATTTATTTTTTGAATTAGATAATCTTGTGCGTAATTGTAGTAATTGTAGAGACTGATCATTTGATTCGGGTAAGAGTAGAATTGTAAAGGATAGTAAAATTTTATGTTGAAGTGTATAGAATCTCAAATTAATTTAACACACTAGTGCATTCTTATCATTGAATTCAAATGTTGCATTCTCAAAACTGAATTCAACTCAAACGTTTAAAAGAAAGTAATTATTTGATCTTATGATAGAAAAATATAATTGTATATTCTAAGGAGGCTAGCTACCTATTAATCTAAACAGGCGTGGAGGAAGCCAGAGAGGAAAGTTCTGTTTATAATAATTAACAAATAACAAATTGTTTTGTAGCTTTATATATCAGTGGCTGGATTAGATCAAGTAATAACCGGCTTCTTTAATTGATTATTAATTAGTTATCTATTTTTTTGAATATATTAGTTATATTTTTGGGAAAAGTCTACTGATTTAACAAGTTAATGATATTGGTATACATTAATCTGTATTTTTTTTATACATTAATCTGTATTTGGTAGTAGTGATAATCTAGTTTTGATATCTTGATTTGGTGGTATATGGTTTCTAATATAATTTTGGTTGACAAACATGTCATGTATGTAATGCACGGTCTTATTTGGAATATCTTATTGTTTCCGGTTTTTTAGGTTACTAAACAAAACTTCAAATTGGAATATTTAATTATGGGTTAAGATACATTGATATTGAATAGTTTGACACAAATTTTAACACGTTTCAATAATGTTTAACACCCAACAATATAAATGTGACATGATATTGAACTTTTGCCTATGGTTACCACCCAACAATATAAATTAGATACCGGAGTGATAATCTTTAACATTTTATTAGGAAAATAATGTCTTATAAATACAATTCAGTTGATAATTGTATAGACGACATTAATATGTGAAGGCCTGAGACTCACACTTACATATGTGATATGTGAGTTTAATCACTATACTACTTTTAATATGATTGATAGTGTCAAAAGAGTAATAACCAAATAATGTTTCATAACTACAAAAGAGAGACGCTACAAAACTTTAATGTTAGAACTAACGATTTTTTCATGCAAGTCTCTCGCATAGAATTTGAATTATGGACCACAATATAAACAAAAACGGTGTTTTTTTTTTGGGAATATATATAATATGATTTGTGCTATTTGGCACACTTTTATCAAGTTCAATTCATTCCATGTGGTCAATAAAACAGAACATACACGTACGATAGTCATATGTGTTGGGAAAACTATTGTTGCTCTTAGAGTTTGGATGAAGAAAATATTCACGCAATGGTGAATTTTTTGAACAAGTTATCTGTTAATATTCAATAGTGAATTTTTATGCTTCATGCTTGTTATTTTGCTCTTGTTTTAATTTGATTCGATTTTGATGAAGAAAACAAAGAATATGCCAACATTACTAGGCATGCCTCTTTAAAGACATGCCTTCAAGTTAAGGCTTTGATAACATTGGTCTTTACAGTGATCCCAATTTGGATGGAAGAAAATAATGTTGATGAAGCTGGCAAAGAATATTGATGAGAATTACATACGTAAATGTTGATATATAAGCTATTGATGAGTCGGCACTCGGCACAGCCAATTTATGTTTGTCACCTCACTAACTCCTTCCACAAATCAAATAGAATTCTCGTTTTTTGTCAATATAGTGTAACACAAGTGATAGATACTTGAACTCTTTAACTATTTAGTTCTAGATTCGATCTATGGTTTGGTGTGTATGGAGAAGTATTTGTTAGTAAGAGGTCAACCCCTTAAATGAATCACAATTATCTCGAGAAGATTAGTCTCTACAGTTGTGCGGCAGATATTCTTGGTTTAATTATTAAAAATAAATCGATTTCTCGTACTTAAAACTTATGATAAGATAAATGAATCAGAAGTATTAAAGTTTGAAATGTTTGAATTAAATCTTTTAAAATTTATAGAAAATTTTTAGTCCGTAAGTCAGACTGAAGTTTTCAAATTTTTATACTTACTTTTTTCGAAACATCTTATGTAACATGAAGGAAGAGATATGTGATTTTCAAAAGAATAAAAAGGATTTTGTTAATTTGTACCCTAAACATATACGTAAGAAAATATAAATTAAAAGAAATTTTTTATATTGAAAATACAATAATTTAATTTTTGATAAGTTAAATGTACAACTTTTAAAAAAAATACATCTATATAAAGTTGCTTATAATATGTCTTAAATACACATGTTAGTTTGTAATGAATCTACCCAATTGGATAGGTCCAAATAAGAGTGAATCCACTTAGGCCAAAAAATGAACATCAAGGCATAAGTTGAGTTTATATAACTAAAGGAAAACAAAGGAAGGGGGCATGAAATATGTAATTGGTGGTTAATCACTTTCTCCTCTTTGATAATCTCTTTTATGTCTGAATTTCTCTTCTTTTATGTTACTTTATATTTCTCTTTAATATCAATTTCATATCTCAATTGTTACTATCATTACATAGTTTTTGACAAATAAAAACAAAACAAATTCAAGTTTATTACTACTATGAAGGGTATTCTGAAAATATAAGCTATTTGAGGGATTATAGGTATATGAGGGGGGTACGAACTACGAAGTACAATTTCCTAAAATATTCACTATGAAACTACATCTAGAAGTGTCATCATGGTTAAGCACATAAGCCCATTAAAATAATTTTTCTCGACGGAAGCCAATTACAACTCAACTGCATAAAACATTTGCCATTGGCTAATCTCAAACATTTTTTTGTTTTTTTTCATGATATTTATATATTTCTTTTTTAGTTTTAATTTTTTTTAGTAGTACAAGTATTTTTATTTTATATTTGGTACAATTTTTTTATTTAAACACAATAAAATATTTTCAAAATAATCTAACTATTGAGTCACCCTCCATGGCTGATATATCACTATGCATCATAAATCAAATGTTTAAGCAATCTCTTTACCATTTACACTTTGTGTTCAAGAATACAATTGTTTAGTAGAAGGTTATGGAATATAGAACCCTCGATTCTCATATTATAAAGTTTAGCTTATGGTCTACGTTATTCGACTCTAAAATCTTATTCTTATTACAGTATTTTTTTATTTAATCGTCAAAGTGTTTGCAAATATACCCATAACTTTTGGGAGTTATTGTTAAAAAATCTGCCTTCAACAACCCTTGTAGTTACTTTTAGCTAGAGATATCAGAGATTTGGAAGGATATTTCCTAATTTTTTTTAAAAAATTAAATAAATTTGATAAAAATAAAAAATACTAGTATTCAATTTATTTTCTTAAAAAACATTTCAAAAATAAATTATTCACACTAATAGAACTAATGGGTATCATACTGAATATAATATTTATCTTATTTATATAAAACTTTTATTTGTCTCACCCTTTAACAACATAAAAATAATTGGTTCAAAATATGAATTTATTAGATACAAGATTCTTTCTTACCCAACTTGGTCAATATATTCTACGAAATTATTTCACATTGAATAAAAGAAATCAATTAAAATTGAATGAAAGAAACAATAGTAATTATAAATTTCTACTTTCTCTAAAGAAATTTAATTTGGTCTCTTAATATCTTTAGACCAATCAAAGAATATTTGAATGAGATGGAAAATGATCTCTTCAAACTTAACCATATGTCATTGGATCGAAATCATCTGTTGGAATGCAGCATTGGTAAATTCTCTTGAGCAAGAGATTTAACCATTCTTTGTGATCCTATCTGACTCGAGGAATTAATTTTTGCAGTTGTGTGCACATGATATCCGATTCAAACAAAAAATATCTTTAGACCAATTAGTCAAATAGAAGATCTTTTACCAAAATAATAAAAATATTTGAAGTTTTCTAAACATCAAACTTTTCTAAAATAAATTTAGTCAAAATAAATAGCAATCACATAGGAAAAAAAATTAATTTTACATAGCAATTTAGACATAATAATAATAATTATAATTTAGGTGAGAAGAAAAGAATAGTCTAGACCTTAAATAAAATAGAATAATAGTAATCAATATTAAAAAAGATATTGAAGCACACACGCAGCATAAGGGTATGTATGAAGTGCTATAAATAGCGTGTTGTATTGTTTTGAGCCGCACCACACCACACCGCACCTTCTCATCTCTAAAACACAATCAATTCTCAATCCACTCTTTCGCCGCCGCGCCTCCTATCGCCTCCACTATCTTCTGCAGGTATCACCGCCGTTAATATTAGGGTTTCTCTTTTCTATTTTCCTTCATGTTTTTTAATATTATTATTTTATTACTTATCTGTTTTCAATTTCAGAAAAAAAAAACCTAGATCGTGTAATCGGAATTATGTTCTAGCTTAATTTGTTTTCGATTTAATATTATTTGTTTGTTTGATGCTTTTTGAATTTAATCGATGATGTATTATTGAGATCTGAATGTTTTTGAATGTAATCTGGTTGTGTTGTTGTGATTGGCGATTTTGGATTAAACTCTGTCATTTGGTAATAAACGTTTTCGTAATTTTTGTATTCGGATTCAGAATTTGTATTGTATCATTGTGATTTGGATTTTTTTGTTTGATGTTAGGTTTTTAGGTTTAGGTTATATATGCATGGTTAGGTATAATTTAAATCTGTTTGAGGTGTTTGATATATGGATTAATCTGGATTTATCTGTTTTTAGGGTTAGGTTTTGAAAGCATGCTTAGGTTTTTTGATTAGGCCTGTTTGTGGTGTTTGATATATGTATTAATTTGATATCTGTTTTTTGGGTTTTCATGTTTTGTAAGAATGCTTAGGTTTTAGGTTTCCATGTTTTATGAGAATGTTTAGGTTTAGGTAACATTCAAATGTTTGTATTCATTAATGGTTTAAGGCTTAGTTATTATTGTTTTGTTGATCTGTTTGATATTAAATGTAACATGCTTAGTTGATTTAAGCTATTTGCAAGCTATCTTAGAGACGTATTGTTATTTTTGGCTTCACGGTTGGGAAATATATGGTTGTAATAATTACTGACTACTTCTGTCCTTGTCGTATTCTATAGTTTTTGTCGTATTTGGGCATTAATGTTTGGGTTTGTTGACTATTTTGCCTGCTGTTATATTGTCGTCTTTCTGAAGTGTTAATCTTATAAAATCTAGATATTTTACTGTTGTAACTGAAATAATGTAGATTCTGGTTGTTGATTCAGGATTCCTGCTAGTTCTGTGGCAGCAGATTCTGAGGTGAAGGTGCACGTTGAAGTTTCTTTCATGTTTGAACAGGCAACCATCCATTTGGGAGCAATTGAGTTGCTTAGAGAGTGTTTTTGGTCTTCTAAGAAAAAGAACAAGCCGTTTCATAGAAAACTCAGCTGTATGCATCGTGCCCCATACCAGGAACACACTGATCTCTGTTGTTTCTATTTGCAGCCTCCCGCAATCTCTGAAGGAGAGTCTTCAGATCAACATTTCTGACTGTGATATTCTACTCTGTTTCTTCGAGATTTCCTGCATTTGATTCAATATGGCCTTACAGAACATTGGTGCTGGCAACAGCGATGATGCCTTCTACAGGTATAAGATGCCTAGAATGATTACCAAAATTGAAGGCAGGGGCAATGGCATCAAAACGAATATTGTCAATATGGTTGACATTGCAAAAGCTTTAGCAAGGCCAGCCGCTTACACAACAAAGTATTTTGGCTGTGAACTTGGAGCGCAATCAAAATTCGATGAGAAAACCGGGACTTCTCATGTCAATGGAGCACATGATACTGCAAAACTTGCTGGTCTTCTTGAGAACTTCATTAAGAAATATGTTCAGTGTTATGGTTGTGGAAATCCTGAAACTGAGATCATAATTACCAAGAATCAAATGATCCAGATGAAATGTGCTGCTTGTGGTTTTGTGTCTGACGTGGATATGAGAGACAAGCTGACCACATTCATCATTAAGAACCCACCAGAAGCAAAGAAAGGTTCCAAAGACAAGAAGGCCATGAGGAGAGCTGAAAAGGAACGACTGAAGGAAGGTGAAGCAGCTGACGAGGAGCTGAAAAAACTGAAGAAAGAGGTCGTCAAGAAGAAAGTAACTTCTAAGGAAAGCACCACAAAATCAAGCACTTCAAGGAAGAAAGGAAATGGCTCTGATGAAGATCATACATCTCCTACTCGAAGTCCAACTGATGAGAAGGATGATGATGAGGATGAAGATGATGTTCAATGGCAAACAGACACGTCATTGGAGGCTGCTCGTTTACGAATCCAAGAACAGTTAAGTGCTGTGACAGCTGATATGGTCATGCTCTCCACAACTGAACCAGAGAAAGAGAAAGCTGCCAATAAGGTAAGTGAAAATCCTGGTAATGGTAACTCTATGAACTACAAGACTCTGGTTGGTGAACTCAAAGCTGATTTGAAGAAAGGTGCTTCGGCCAAAGAATTGGTGGCCCATTGGGCATCACTTCCTGTTTCTCCACAAGAAAAGATGAGTGCTCTGTATGAAGCTCTATTTGGGGACATTGAGAAAGGATTTGCAAAAGAAGCAATTAAGAAGAAGAACTACCTTGCTGCTGCAGTTGCTGAGGAAGAGGGTATGCCATTGCTTTTGCTGCGGGCAATTGAGGAATTTTCTTTGAAGTCCACTTCCTCTGCACTTAAGGAGGTCGCCCTGGTTCTGAAGGCACTCTATGATGCTGATGCGTTGGAGGAAGAGCACATAATGAAGTGGTATGAAGAAGGTCTGAAAAGTGATAACAAGAACTCTCAGATTTGGAAGAACGTTAAACCCTTCATTGAGTGGCTTCAGAGTGCAGAATCAGAGTCGGAGGAAGAGTAGCGCGTTATCCGGGATTGTTTAAATTGGTTGCTTTGGTCGTGTCTTTTATTTAAGGAATAAAAAGGGTTTGTTTTCCCCTTGTGTTGTTGAGTCCTGTTTTATTTCAAAACTTTGAGTTGTGATGTTTACCTATGTTTCTGGCTGGTTAAGTTATGATCTGAGACTTCTATATTATATTTGAGCTTTGTTTTAAAACATGGAATAATGATGTGTGTTTGTGTTTTATTGAACTCTTTCGTATTATTATGTTATTATTTTATCTCATTTGGTATGGTATGTTTCTTCCTACGTTGCAAGGAGCCTATTTAAGGCGTGCCGTTTTCCTTTGCCCAAAGCAGTGGTCTTACCTTATTATTCCCGTCTACATCATCTCGCATACGACTATTGAATTAGTCCAACGATTGATTTTTATTTTTTATTTTTTTTGAGTTTCATTTTAGCATAAATGTTTTTAATCAATATAGTGGAGGATTGATAGTCTTTTTCCTGTTCTATTCTTATTTTCTTTTTTTTTTCAAATAAATTCAGCTATACACTTTTTATAAAATGACACTTAAAACTGAAACAAAAATTCTTCTGAAACTGAAAAATGAACCGAGGGGGTATTAAATTAACATGCTAACAATGGTATTTTTGCTTTGAGAATTGAGTTTTTTTGAAAGGAGAATATAATTGTGATGGTGTCTCGTTGGGTAATCCAGGTTTATCTGCATGTGCGGGTATTTTTAGAAATGCTGATTCCTCTTTCTTAGGTGCTTATGCTCTCAATCTCGGGGTAAACACTTCGTTGAAAGCTGAATTGATAGGTGTCATGCTTGCTATTAAAACTGCAGCTAATAATGGCTGGTCTCATCTATGGTTAGAATCTGATTCTATGCTAGTTGTCCTTGTTTTTTCTTCTGCAAAAATTGTGCTTTGGGCTCTAAAGAAACCGTTGAGATAACTGTTTAATGTTGATCTCCAACATGAATTTCTTTGTCTCTCATATATACAGAGAAGGAAATCACTGGTAAACTAGTTAATCTAGGCTTATCTTTACCTGCTTTTACCTGGTGGAATCATATTCCTTCTGTGTTGATAGATGATTTTGGTAGAAACTGTTTGAGAATGTCTTACTTTAGATTTTGTTAGTTCATTTTTTTTTAGGGTTAGGTTGTTTGCCCCCCTCTTTTCTTGTATTCTCTTTTTTTAATTTATCAATTTTTTTGAGGGCTTGCTTTCTAAGCAAGTCTCGTTTGTTCCAAAAAAAATAAAATAAAAGAATATAAAATTTTAAACTTATAAAAAGTTTGATTGCATATTTTTCAATACAATATTTTTAACAAGTGCTATATTGAAGGATGATATTGACAATTTGCTAGAGCATATTTTCAAACTGTGAGCCACGTATTATTATCATTATGAACAATAACATCCAGTTACATTGATTCACTTTTTTTTTAAACGATGAACTGCATCAATTTCCTCATCAATTTAGTTCGGGGATTTCTCATTCCACCCCCCAATACTCTCTTCCACCCCCCCTCCCAAAATGATTTTTGTATAAGAGTAAAAACTTTTTTGTATGAGAGAGTGTTGGGAGGGAAAAGAGAGTGGTGGGGGTGGGATGAGAAATCACCATTTAGTTCTTTTATATCTGTGTTTCTTTTTAACATCATAGACATTTCATCCATAGAATCACTGAATATGGATGACACGCAACTGAGATTGCTCCATGTCATTTTCCTCATGTAATTGCACAAGTGAATTACTATCCTGTGTAGAAGATATATACAAACAAAGAATAAAACAATTTCCCTTGCACTAAAAATTATAGAACAAAATAAAAATGTTTAAGAACATTAATTAATTGAGTTTGTTAACCTGGTATTGAAATTGTTGGATAGTAGTAATAGCTTTTACCATTATATACAGTGGTACAATTAATCCAGTGATTCCCCACACTAGCAACTGTTGCAATACATTGAAGAATTCAAAATTTTATTTGGACTGATGTATGTTATATCAAAAAGGTTGTTAACTATTTCCATTATGAATGTACCTTTATTCTCTTACCATAAACACTGTCATAGAATACTCTCCTGATCCATTGAGTAAAAATATTATCGGTAGTGTATGTCGTAAAACAAGCAGAACCATAAACTGCAATAATCGATAGAGACATGTAAGCGAACTAACTTATTGTAAGGAGGATCACAATTGTAAAAGCAAGATTTGACAACTCTAATTGTAAGATAGGTAAATAATCTTTACAAACAAACACGAAATTAGAGTTGATCTTGATCTAGCAACTCTGAATTGCTAACTGTGTAATTGCGTGGAATAGTTGACGGAAGAGAATCCGCAGATAGAGATACCACACATTGACATATTCACGAGTTTGAGCTATTAGATCTTACGATTCCAATTTTAAATCCTGTAAATAGGTTTAGAACTACTACGAGCAGATGACTATGTGAATGTGCGGAATTTCTGCGGTCAGAAAATCAGAATTCGGTAAAATACTGATGTAAAGGGAGCAAATAGAAATTACAATAATGGCAACAATACGGAAGAACATGAGGCTCCTTGTAGAGGGTGCTGAAAGTTCAAAGATAGGGTCCATGAATTCATGATTAGCAGGAAACAGTGTTATGAACTGATTATTATTAAGACCAATTCTTGGAATTTCCCAGTTGCCCCTGAAAAGATAATTAACAATATTCTGTCATCATTTGATCCATAGAAAAAGGAAATCAATATATAAAGAGCACTATGATATGGATACATACCCATAGTGGAATAAAGGAACTGGTGGAGGAGCAGTATAACCCTTAAGTTGCTGCAATCAAACAAGTAAAGGGGAAGAAAATTAAGCATTTTTTTGTTTTACAAATTTGAATAACTTACGATGACGACGATGATGATATTAGTGATCAAATGTTGAATAAGACAGTAACGAAGTGCAGACCTGTTGGCAAATCTCACAAGTAGTATCACCTTTCTCGTTGCACCATCTTTGAACACATATTCGATGTGCATACTACAATGTATCGAAAGTAAAAAGCGTCAACTTTAAATTGTTAATCTAGGACATGTTTGGATAAAAACTTTAAACGCTTACAACAAAAGCATTTATCACATACGTGTTTGTGCAATCGTTAAACAATTTTCATATATGCCATAAGTTTTTTTTTCTTCATAAGCTATCATGGGAAGCTTATGAACATGTTACAAATGTTTATGCAAGTAGATAAGTTTAAATAAATCAGTCCAAACAGATTCTTAATCAAACCAAGCTAGTAAAAGAAAATGAGCAAGAAAATTGTCTTGCCTTCAATGTGCCACAACAAGAACAAGGTGTATCCATGTTTAAGTCTTCATCTTCATCATGACATATTCGACATTGTGCCAATGTATTAGAAGAATATGACTCGATATTGCCATCCATTTTATACGAAAAAAACAATGATCACATCAACATTATTTAACCATTGCGTTGTAATTTGTTGCAATAATATCCTCCTTTAGATATGGTATATATATGTAGTCGATCAATCAACAAAACCAAACTAATCTCAAAACCTTGAGCAAATAGGAAATATTTTACTTCAGAATTACAACTATAACATAAACCAATTTCATTATATGAGTAGTTGCTTTTACGTTTGAAAAAGGTAACAGAAGAAAAGAACTTCCACATACTCAAGAAAAGTATACTGTTTAGCAATCTTAGATTTAAACAAAAATATAATTTATAAACAAAGAATATGAATCTTGGAATTGCCTGTTATGGATGAATCATTGGAATATTAACTTTCTTTCCTTTATTTAAATGAATGGTTGTCCAAAAGTTATGGTCAAGACCTTCCTTCAAATATGAAACTTCAAACGCTTTCTAACGTTTAAATAATAGAAATGTTTCTTTGTTAAACCTTACAAACTTTGACACAGACACCATATATTTATACGATTTTCGAGTTTTACATTGTTTTCTATCTTCTCAGGTGCTTACCAAGTCTTTGGACTAATCAACAGATTTGTGAACTCATACTTGTGCAGTTGTTTGCACGAGGAAGATATATTTCCAGAAACTATTGAATCAAAACTTTTTACAAGAGTTCAAAAACTATATTTAGCAAAAAAGAATCCTTAATAGAAAAAGTGAATTACAGATTGATGGCATCTATATCAGTCATCATATGAGGAGTGAGGAGAAGCGGTGCAACCAGGATCAAATGGATCTTCAGATGCACAACAATGCCAATACTGAAGAACTTTGCCTGAGCCAGGTGTGTTCATGGTGCCCCCTTCATGCACACTCTCAAACTTTCTCTTAGTTTCTCCTGTGGTTGAACGAAATAGAAAGAAATGCAATCATTGACAACTTACATCTTAATAGTAATGCAAATTACTAAACATTCATATCAGATTCACAAATTTTAATCAATGCGATGATTTGACAAAATTGAAAGTTTGAAACTATTTTATAGGGACAAAAAACATGTTTAACTCAATTATTATTAATAAAGACAATGTCAATGGTTTGGCTAGAAACACAATTCATGATAGAACATTATGACCTTGTTTGATCCATAAAACCGACACACCTACCTAGTGTGTTAAGTTTAAGGTTTGGATACAAAGTTCATATGATGGTCTAAGTTTTGTACCAATATGGATCTAACAAGATCTGGTTTCTCCTTAGACCAAGTAGCTAAACCTATGTGCCTTCTAATTGCATCATCTTACTCTCAAGCTTGAGTTTTTAACCTTTCATAGTGTAAATCCTGTTAACCTCAGCTTTATTCAAATCAATATTATGGCACTATAAAAGTAAAAGAATCCAATCCACATTCTGTAGCTGCAGTAACACATGCTAAGAGCGAAATCACAAGGTCAATAAGGCATGAGTTCTAATATCATAAGTGCTGCCTCATGAATACAGTTATGTTGCCCTTTTCGTAGACTACATAAAAAATTTCTCCCTCCTTCCTCGCAGAACTAAAATTGTGAATATGAAAAATTTTCATTTCATTCTAATAAGATAATTTACTAGATTTACATCCAGTACATAAAGAATATCCAGAGCTGCATAGTGAAAAGAGACAGATTATGTTCACGCCTTGTGAGTCTAAAGGCCTCATATCTATAATTATGAACAAGTTTCGTGATAAATATCTCAACCAATCAATCAAGTATTCTTAAAAATAAAACATAATGTAATACTTATTATCCTATATACTGATGTAACTTTCTGCTACCAATAAGTTAACTATGTTTGCATCACTGCAGCTTATGTTTGCATCACTCCAGTCCAGGGTAATATATATATTGAGGATTCTTTGACCAAATTTCATCAAGACACTGAAAGCTTTTCAAGTAGACAGACATACCATATTTTGAAAAAGTGGACACCAACCCACCTTCAATAAGTATTTTCTTTTTTCGAAAGATACCTACTGACAATATCCTCATGCCTATCTAACAATATCTTAGGTTAGATATATACTCCCTCTGACCATAATTATAAGCAAAAATCACTTTTTAGATACATTGAATAACTTTCTGTCAAAAAAAAGAAGATACATTGAATAACTAATGTATCTAGTCTAGTAGTCTACATTTGGTTTTTGCTTATAGTTAACGCCGGAGGGAGTACCACACACACTACTGACTAGTGTTTCATCACTTCCTTCGTCACTAACTACATTAAGACCTACGAATCCCAGTTTTATAATATTGAATTATTGATGCATCAAGATGGAAATTTGAATAATGGATTATACATAAATGCATAAGAAAAAAAGTGGGGTACCTCCAAAATGGGCAGTATGAAATCGACAAGCAAGAGGGTGGTTGAGGGTAGGATCAAATTGAGTTTTGCAGTTCTTGCAAGTTCTGAGGTTGATGCTGCTGCTGCTGCTTGTTTTGTGGTTGGAACTAGAGCAACATCGAATAGATGGGAATTGGGGGAAGTGTGTGGAATTTATGTTACTAGTTTTTGATGAAAGTGTGATTAGAGATTGAAAAGCAAAAGGGATTTTGTTCCAATTAAGATGAATAAGAGGATTGTGTGAAAATGAAACAGCCATGGATGGTGATGGAGCTGTGCTGGGATTAGGAACATAGATAGATAACAAGAATTGTAATGTCATGTTACATAACTTTAAGTACATTTTTTTTCTTCTTTTTTTTAATAAAAAACATGCATTTCGAGTAATTAAATTAATTTCGTTTAGTCAAAAAAAAAAAATTAAATTTCGTTTAGTCAAAAAAAAAAATTAAATTTAAATTTCGTAAAAAATAGCAAGAACCGATCAATATCCTGAATATAAAAGAGTTATTCTCTCAAACAAATGTGACTCAATATCACTTTTTCAAAAAAGAGAATCAATGTCCATATTTTTTCGCCAAACTTTGAGCATCATCAGACACCGATTTCTTGACTCACACAATCCCTCCAAAAGACATTCATGACCTTCTCAGAAACGATGTAATAGGAACATTTTTTCCTCATCAATAGCTTTTCTTTTGTTTTTTTAAGCTTCCTTACCAAAAAAAGAACTGATCAATATTTTCTACCACTTGAAATATAATTTTTTTTTTTGTTGACGAAAACTATAAATTAATTAATTAGTTTTTACCCCCTGTAATATACACCAAAATTGCTTTACCCCCCTGTAAATTTTTTTTGTTGCTTTACCCCCTGTAATATCAGATTTTGTGCTTTACCCCCTGGATTTAGTCAACCATAATATAATTTGCGGCGGTTCAAAACCGCCGCTAAATTTTTTATTTTGCGGCGGTTTTTTTTTGCGGCAGTTTTTTGCGTCGCTAAGTCATAATTTGCGGCGGTGTTAAAAACCCTCGCTAAATTATATTTTGCAGCAGTTTTATTTGCGGCAGTTTTTTTAACGGCGGTTATAGTATGGTTGATTGAGTCAAGGGGGGTAAAACACAAAATCTGATATTACAGGGGGGTAAAGCAACAAAAATTTTTTACAGGGGGGTAAAGCAATTTTGGTGTATATTACAGGGGGGTAAAACCTAATTAACCCTTAATTTTTTTTTATACGAATGATCTACAAGTCTTCACTGATTTACAAATTTTCACTTATTAATGATCTCAAGATCTGAATATCATTCACTGATTTACTTTTCTTACTACTATGATCTACAAGTCTTCTCTCCACATACTCAAATCATCTAAATCCAAGTTCCACAATATTTGTCTCAAGTTTCAACCTACATATCAAAACTTTAAAATTATAATTTTAAAACAATGGTGCCAATAACAATTCCCATCAAGTTTGATTTCCTCTAGTGCCAATTTGAGTAGGTGTTTATACAGAACAATAACCTGACTTTAAATTGACCCCAGCAAGTGGTCACTGAAATTGGTTCCCTCTGATTAGTCAGTTCTTAGATCAGATACGAAATAAAAAATAATTCCCCACCCAAAAGGCTTTAACAATTTGGGCTTTGTTGTTTCAAAAAAAAATTGGGCTTTATTAAAAAATTAAAGTCCAAATCTAAACCCAATTACACTCATTTTCACATCAAACAAAAATCTCATTGGTTACTAGTTACCAAATCAAAGAAGCAAAAACCAGAACAAGAATCAAACAACAAGGAAGAAGAAAATGGAAGCAACTTTATCCTCATCATGTATGCCACTAACCTTAAACTCAAACAAAACATTGTTAAAACATAGCAACAACATTTTCCACTCTCAAATTCCAAACCTTAAAGTTTCAACCAAACAAAGAACAACAATCGTTAACGCAATCAAACCCACTTTATCCTCTAACTGGGTTGTTTCCAATGATTTTTCTTCCAATACCGCTTCTCCATGGATGCCCAGATTCGAAGAACTCGATACTACTAACATGCTTCTTCGTCAAAGGATTGTCTTTTTGGGTTCTCAGGTTCGAATTTTTTTTCTCTGGGTTGGGGTTATTGATGTTGTTTTCATATTTTAAGAGTACCCTTTTGTTTATTTTTGATGTTTTTGTGAGAAATTTACAAACTTGTTCATGTGGGTTTAATTTAATACCATGCCCATAACATCATGAAAAATGGACTAAAGGGGAAAAAGGTTCAAAATAATATGATAATAGTGTTGATATTGTTAGTTGTTGTTGTTGATTTTGAGATGTTTTTATGGTTGTTAGTTATTGTGGTTTCATTTTTTTTGGTCTGATAGTCTAGTGGCTAGAATTCAACCCAAGTGAATAAGTGGGTGGACCAGGGTTGGAACCCTGGTCTGTGCACATTAAGTGCAATGTCCCTACCAACTGAGCTAAGCTTATGGGGACGTGACTGCGTTTTGAAGAGTTGGTAAAAGAAATAAAGAAAATGAATTGGAACTTTAGAGGAAGTATCTGATAGTGTGTGTTTGTGAATTGATTTGTTTGAGCAGGTGGATGATTTGACTGCAGATTTTATAATTAGTCAGCTTTTGTTGTTGGATGCTGCTGATTCTAAGAAAGATATCAAGTTGTTTATAAATTCACCTGGTGGTTCTGTTACTGCTGGTATGCAACCGAAGTTTTACTCAATGTTTTCGATTTTGTTGATTCATTGCTCAAGAGATGTTTGTTTACTTAGTATTGTTGAATAGAGGCTATAGAGTAGCGGAATTTAAACAAATCGCTATTGGTCTTCAGTACACTATTTAGTACAAAGTTGTTTTTAATAGCTGTTTTAGCGGCCCTGTTGCATAATGGATTTCGAACATACTGTTGTTTTCCGCAATTCATGATTGACAACCCTTTGTTTACTTAATGCCATACACAAACTTTCAGCCTTTAATAACTTGTATTAGTTTTGTGATTCACTGCTTGTTATAACTGAGTCGTTGGTCCTGTGTTATAACTTATAATATACCCTACTTTATTTCACTACTAAATAAAAAAATAATGATGATCACTCTGATTCACCTAACTCATATTTGTGAAAATGGAATCCCATTTTAGCTTTTGATAGGTTCTATGCATATGAGAACAAATTTATTGAATAAGTGAGAATTGGAAAGCAACTCAGTATTAGTTAAATATGGTGCATTTTAAAGTTTAATGAATCTGAAATACGTTGTTTTTCTGCTAATTGCTATTATTTTGTTTATCGCTCCATGCAGGAATGGGAATTTATGATGCCATGAAGTTATGCAAGGCAGATATATCAACTGTTTGCCTTGGACTTGCAGCATCCATGGGTGCATTTCTCCTTGCTGCTGGTACAAAAGGGAAGAGGTATTGTATGCCGAATTCCAGAGTAATGATTCATCAGCCGCTCGGGTCCGTTGGTGGAACGGTAAGACTGTCCACTTATATCCTCTGGTTTTGATTACTGCCAACCAGTAATAGATCTAAAGTTTGTCGTGGGCTCGTGGCTATTTTTAAGATATTTACGTTTAAGATAATTTGGGATGTGGAAGCTATAAGATTTTCTTTAACTTCGAGCAAGTATCTGTTAACTCAATTCTAACTTGAAATGAGTGAAAGAATCTCTTTTGTCATAAACCTCTGCATGATATGTTAGTAACCTGATAAGTTGACATTAGTCGTTTTGTATTTATGCTAATAACCGAACAACTTTTTTGCTTACTCTATCTACTACATGAGACTTATTTATAACTCAAAACTTTCCAAATATGCATTGTACTTTCATAAACAGAATATACTTTAAGAGTTGCAGTAACAAGTCCATAAGAGGTGGGTGACCTCTCCTCTGGTAGACCTTCCTAATTGGAGGTTTTTCTGTCAATATACCCCCTTATAAGAGCCACGATTTCGGTTAGATGGAAAGCAGTGATAGCCTCTTGTATCTAACTAAGCACCTTAATTTATAAGGTTGTAGTTTAAGAAAAACCCAATCTCCCACTTGAAACTCGAGTGCTTACTGCTTTATTATGCTTGTTGGCTTGAGCTCTCGAGTGATCTTGAGATTTCAGTAAATTGTCTGTCAACTCAACTCGTAGCTCGTGTTGCTGTTGTGTCAAACAATTCTCCTCTTCAACCTTAGGAGGGACAGTAGTTCCCTCTAAAAGCAAGGGAGGACTTTGATCCTACAAAGCTCAAGTGATCTTGTAATTTATATTTTTTAACATCTTTGCCGTGTTTCGTTACTTCATATATATGTCCCCCCCACATTTAAAAAATTCCACTTGTTCCAATTTCGACGTGGTATAGGCCCATAGCACACCAAAAAGGAGCCCCTCTTAACCAGCCACGGCTTTAAATCACGCATACTGCTAGGGCTATTTCTGCTTCGGTTGGAAGGCTGGTTCTTTAATGGTTAAATTTTTGTTGGAATGCCTTTCTTCATGTAGATGCATTAGAGTGGTGCAAGTTTGGTATACCAAAAACTACTTTGCAGTGGGAATCGATAGAAGTATTTTACATGGAGTAGTTTTGTCCATCTTTTTTGAATTCGTAATGTCTGGTTTGATTACAAATATGCATGATGGTTTCTTTTAGATATTCCTGTGTCTCTGAGCAGAAACTTTTTCATTATCTATTACTAAACAGTGAAACATAATTACAGTGTACAGAAACGAGCATCCGCGCAAGAGAGTTGATATATCACAAGGTTAAGATGCAAAAGATACTATCAAAAATTACAGGAAAGCCTGAAGAGACGGTTAGATATGACACAATCTATTTAGTTTGTTGTCCGAAATGATGCATATTTTTTCACCATTTTAATTTAACTTTATTCTTGTGCAGATTGAATGGGACACAGATCGTGATAATTTTATGAATCCCTGGGAAGCGAAGGAATATGGTTTGGTTGATGATGTTATTGATGACGGAAAACCAGGATTAGTTGCTCCAGTTGCCGATGCAACACCACCTCCAGAAACTCAGATAAAGGATATATGGGAAATTCAAGGTAAGAAGAAGAAATTGCCTTCAGAGGAAACACTCACTGCTGTATGAGTTCAAGGATTGCATTGCTTTCTTATTCAAAAACAGATCTATCACCTCCAACAAAGTATTAAAGGGATTTTTCAATTTGTCACAGCAGTTACATTTCATGTAAAAATCAAGACTGTATATTAGATATCAAAACATATATTGTATGCTTCAAGTGTTAGACTTAGATTCTTAAATGAATATATTTTCCTCTATGTCTTAAGGTTTTATGAAAGTTTTCCTCCATTTAAAATGTCAGTTGCTAACTACACTCCCACAACCAATTCCCCTCCATCCACATAGACCACTTCTTCACTCAGCCAGATCTATCCTAGCCTCGCCCAGCCGGATCGTCTCCCTCTCTTCTTTGCCTCCAATGGACTGTGTGAAACATTTGTAGGTCACAGTTCTTCCTCCTCCTCTATACAGTTTGTATCGTTATTGCTTGCAACTGTTATTATTTTATCCTCCCTTCAATGATATTTATAAATCGATATTAGTAAATTGCATTTGCACAGAGATTTGAAGATTGCTCTTTTTCCCTTGAATTATTCAAAATCCCCTATTCCACAGGAAGATATCTTCCAGCAATGTATATCCTATCGGAAGATGTATTCCGACAGTGTAAAATTTTATCGGAATGTATCTTTCAATAATGTATTTATTTTTACACTGTCCAAACGAAACAACATTCATGGCAACGCAATCATTTTTGACCAAAATGACTTAAAACATGAAAGCATTACACTCAAACACACTACATAGAAGAAACTATAGAAAAGTTAAGCCATTGGCAACTATCTTTGATGAAGTGAAGAATCTGTATGATAAGATATGGAGTTATTCGCGTGCATAACCCTTACATTGAGAATCTGTACAAAAGAATCAAACGTTAGTTGATCCAGTGGTGATTGATGCTGGATTTGGTAGGAAGAATCACGGTTCGATCCCCCGCAACTGCATTCGGGAAGGACTTGAAACCACTTGATGTCAGAACTGATCTCCAAATCAATTAAACCGGTGGTGAAAACCAAAAAAATAATACTTAACTTGAGAAGAGAAGCTCCTTGATTGATTGTTAGAAGTATTCAACTCCTAACATAGCTTAATAATAGTTGCCTCATTAGTATCTCACATAAACCTAATATAAAGGCCTCCCTATATAATAGTTGCCACAATGCAAATTTTCCTTTAATAAATGTTGCCAGCCCAAATAAAATTTCTTGTATTTATTAGTCATAAGAGACATGCCAAGAATAGATAAGAAAGTTGTATATCAATTATCAACATACTATGAATAATATTTTTCACTAACCGAACTCTATCAGCAATAGACAATGGACAATAGACAATAAAGATGTCTTCCAAACAACTAATTTGGATTTAATTCTATCCACAATAGGCATGAGATGAAAATATCTTTAGGTTTGCCTTTGAAAATAAGAACAATGAAGTCTTTTTCTCTCACAAAGTAGAAATGTTGATTGTGTTGTTGAGAGTGGTTATGTGCTACCACAAGATCTTTCTTATATCTTTATTTATATATATATATATATATATATAATAGTTGTATAATACTATTTGTTTATTGGTTTTGAAGTAGTTTTGCACATCTTGCACTAATTTACGCTTTTTAATAAAGATTTGCTTATATATATAAAAGATTTTCATACATAACTAATTTCTATACTCTATGTTTTTTTTTGTGATAAAGATATGTAGTTATAATTTAATAATAATAATAATAATAATGGCTTACCCATGCATTAGATACACCTAGATAATAGATTAATGTTCGGACATAAGTCCTAGTCTTTCTCACAAGGACTTGCTCAAAACCAACCCTTCCTAACAAAGGCTAAAAATAACTCTCCACATTAGTGTCTCATATTAACCCATCATTTAATCTTGTGAAGTGAATATTAACCCATCATCTAGTACTCAAATAACACCATGCATAACATATCTACTTGATTGATTCTCTCTCCACATTTTGTACCTCAAAATCCTCTCTGAAAAAAAGAGTAAGGTGGAGGTAGAAAAGTAATCATCACTTTACTTGCAACCTTCATTCATTCACTCCTTTTGTTCATAAACTCCTCTCATCCATGCAAAGAATAGAGGATGGAAGGTCCGGAATAAGCCATCCTCCGGTCGCCTTGAAAACCAATAATTGTCGATTGTTGATAGGTTCTCATCCCGGCAATGTCTTCATCGGAACCTAAATACGACATCCCACCTGCCCCAACTTACAAGACCCCACCGGCACTAGTAGCATTCACCCTCACTGTCCTCATTCTATGTTTTGTGGCTTTCAGCATCGTGTATCTTTGCAAGTATTGTTTTGCCAGCGTTTTGCACACTTGGGCCTTACAACGCACGGCCTCAGGATCCCTCGTTCGTCTCTCACCTGAGAGGTCACCCCCTAGGGGACTCGACCTTACCCTTCTAGAAAAATTCCCAACTTTCCTCTACGCCTCCGTGAAGGACCTTCGCAAGGAGAAAAGTTATAGTTTAGAATGTGCCATTTGCTTGCTAGAGTTTGAGGATGATAGCATGCTTCGTCTCCTAACCATTTGTTGCCATGTTTTCCACCAAGAATGTATTGACCTATGGCTTCAATCTCACAAGACATGCCCTGTTTGTCGAACTGACCTTGATTCACCTCCTGACCAAATGTCAAAAGATGGCGTGGACAACAACATCAACCACAACCTTAATGCACAAGAGGGTGTGTCATCGTTACCGTGCGATGATATACACATCGATGTTAGAGAAGAGGAAAGGGACACTGTTGGTGAGATCACTAGAGCTCAAATACACGAAGGTAATCAACATGATCGTCATTTGAGTACGAGCACGCAACAAGATGAACATAGATTTTCAAGGTCGCATTCAACGGGACATTCTATAGTAATGGTTAGAGGTGAAGAAAAAGATGATGAAAAATATACATTGATATTGCCTGAACATGTTGTTATAAGGGGAGGGCACAACTGCTCAAAGAGTTGTACAAATTACAGTGAGATGACATTGACAACAGTGCCTACACCTTGTAGGAATTGTGGTTTTGTTAAACCAGCACTCGGCTCCTCTTCACTTGCTCAAGCTCAAGAGGCTTGAAGCCTACTTTAAATCTTTTGTTGCTTAAATTTCACATATATAGGTTGAGAATTTAGATATAGATATTAGAAGATAGAGATATCAGATTTTTTTTATAGGTGTGAGCAATTAGATATATCATAAATTGCGGTTCCTTAGTTTCTTAATGAAGTTTTACCATTCATGAGTTTGTAAATGCTCAAAAAAATTATCATATTTGTGTACTTTAGGATCTAAACTGATGATTTATTCAACTTTTTTATATTTGACAGAAAACAAATCAGAAAACTGTTTAAAAGTTAACAGTGTTGGTGTAGTAATTTAAATCAAGTTTCATACCCTTTTGCAATTAAGAAGTGATATTTGAACATTTAAATATTTGATTTCAAATCTGACCAAGTGTTATTGACAAAAATATCTTCACCGGTTAATATTTATCCTCGCTTCAATAATATTTATAAATCGAGAGTAGTACTAGTAATTACATAGCGATTTTTACACTGTCGAAACAACATCCATGCCTCCGCCCATGGCAGCAAAACCATTTTTTAACCAAAATGATTCCAACCATAAAACATTATACTCATACACAGACTTGTATAACAACAAGCATACAAAATCAAATTCATCTAAAATCAATTATAAAAATATTGAGAACTTCAAATCCAATTATAAAAAAATTTGAACAAAAATTGAAAGCAAAGTTTCATCTTATGACAACTTCCAATTTGTTCTGCACCAGTTCTCTTACTTTCCACTGCATTGATGGAGGAAAAAAACCATTAGTAGTTTCGAAAACAAAATATGACAATATCAAACCAAGACTAATTATAATTGGCACTGATTTATTCCTAATTATAATTTATATATAATACCTGCAGATCGTTAATTTCATCGTCAGTAAGAGAGCGTTCCATAGACCTGTATGCAATCCTATAGCAGTGGCTGGTCATTCCTTTCTTGTTGGTGAAATTGTCTATTAGTTGCACCTGTAATTTCATGAAACAGAAGAGAATCAGAAAGGAACTAAACTCAATGTGCCACCACGGGGATAAAAAAGAAGGGAAAGGGCATCATAATCCAGTTAAAAGCTAAAACGGCTAATATTTTAAAATCATCCCTCATCCATAATCATATATTATGTATTTTATCCGAATTGAATAATATGAAAGCTGCTAAATCATTAACCTAAATAAATGTAAGTATGTAACCAGAGATACTTTGAACATATTACTCAAAGATGTATAATGTACCTCTTCTACAAGATCCCCCGCTACTCCTCTGACAACTTCACACAAATTGTTTTCAGTAAATGATTCATTGATCCAAAAACTGATGTCCTTGTAACAAGGAGGATACTGTAAGAAGAAAACCGAGAAAATAATTAGAATGTCCTAACAAAATTTCGCTAATTTATCCAGTCACAATATAAAGTTCATATAAATTTCTCATCGTCAATAACAATACAGTCAGACATGTAGAACATACCATCAGAGGTCCAAGCAAAATAAAAAACTTTGTAAGATTGCTTAATTAAATTCCCTTCGGTATAAGAATTATTAATAATGGTGACAATAATACAACGGTCCCGTATGAAATTTTGAATTTCATCCCTTGAGATTACAAAGTCAAAAAAACTCTTACCATTGAACCGACACCTTACAAAGTTAATAAAACAAGTATCATTTGACAAAAATGAAACAAAAATGCAGAAATTTTATTCTAAATTTATTAGTTTACAATAACTTTGTACCTGAATTATATCATTACATGACTTTAACATAGTTAAGCATGAAATTCATGGGCAGAGGCATTTCTATTTTTAATCATATATTGCAATCGCGATTTAGATCCACAAAACTCACCACAGTTTGTCACTAAACAACCGAAGTACTGATAGTTTTGCATAAAAGTTACATTGATCATCTTATGTTTTAGTCACATGGATCATTCACTTAACAACTTCGATTTGCAGTATAATTTTTAAGGTATAACATAATTCCTAACCATTAACTACATAGCAAAATGACAACAAATGTAGACACCGGGAATATAGATGCACATGTATGTAGTGTAAAAGCTACCTTCGAAAATGGCTTAAATTTGACCCCTAACTTGCCCTTGGAGAACTGTATATATAAGATAATCGAAAAGAAAGTAACACATTAGAGATCACAAAGAAACGAAACTTGTGAAATATAACCTTGTAGCAGTCAATCTTGCAACCACAAAAAATAAGTGAAATATTGAAGGATGTTTGTCAAACATATCTGATAGATACCTGAGAGGTAAAGCGCTCATCATTTGACCAAAAGAGACGAATGTCCGGTATATCAAATAGAACCATAGCTAACCTCTCCAAACCTAGGCCAAAAGCCCAAGCAACATTATTAGATTTCCCATTTCTTTTCAGAATTTCTTGCTCTGTCACTCTACACCCCAAAACCTCCAACCACTTTTCCTGAGACAAAAATAATAACCTCAATTTAATCTCGGAAAGGAACCATTTACCGTAGGTTTTGGTTTTTCATTGGTGTTCCGTTTATATACGGCGCATTTGTTTTGTAGCTCCTCTTTTACTGGTCTCTACTCGTCTTGTGCAGAGACCTGGTTTATTAATAATATATTTGCTGTTAAAAAAAAATTACCGTTTTGCATTTGATTGGTCAAAATTAAGCGTAAGATGCTTTTGTTTTCATACTACATTTTATTTACTTAAACACATGATTATGTTAACCAATTAAAAAAATGTGATGTGCTCCACAATGAAACACAATAATTCAGAAGTTTACCAGTTAGATGGCTTATCCTATCTCAGCAAGTAAATCTCATCCTGTAACCCCCATATGTCAGTAGTGATTTTGAAAACAAAAAATGTACGAGTATCGACACCATGATTTTGGAGGCAAAAACCATTAACACAAATTAAACAGACATGATCATGAACATAGAATACCTTGAAATATATTTCAAGTTCAAATGATGGATTAGTAAATGGGAAATAGGTATCAACCCAACGCATTTCCACATCACCTGAAGTACAAGGGAAAAGATTATAAATAAACATTTTGTAAATTATACTTAACTCCAAATGAATATATCAAATTCATGATCACAATTTGTTTTCTTTAATTAATTCATCATACTAATCCTCTTCAATTATCAAACTGCAGAACTGAAAATGAAATGTGTGTATTGGCTATTTGCAAATACCAAATAAATGGCGTGCTAGACCCTCAAGGCATTTCTTTAGGTCTGCTGCTGAAAATGCTGTGGCATCCATCCCAGCTGCCTCCCATTCATCTGGAGCAAAAACTCGAAAGCCTTCCATCTACATAATTTAAAAACTAGAAATCATATAAAGGTAAATATTAGGGAATAAGCCGGTAACTACAAAAGAGACATACTTGATGGAAGACAGGATAATGAGTAGAATCAATTGAATCTCTTCGATAAACATCTCCAGTAACAAGGAAATGAGTGTGTCCATCTCTCAGTAGTTCTGCTTGATGAGCACTTGTGTGGCACCTTAAAACAGTTTGAGGGTCTATGTAGTATGTATCGTTATAGCTCCTACTCACATGGTCTTCCGGAACCAAGACATCATCAAAGTTCTGGAACGTAAACAAGATTGTCAGAAAGAAGCAGGGTTGAGTTAGGCCGAACCCAATTTCTAACATACTCCATTAATTACACATTTATGACATGGTTAACATCCAACTGTAAAATTGTCACACTCTCTCATTTATGTACAACTTTCTTACATGAAAATTTGAATAACTGAACCAATGTAAAAGCACAAAATAACATCAATGCGTCATCATATAGTAATAGTAGCAAAGGGAAATAAAAGCTATGATGTATTTTACCATACCTGCTTTAGTGAAACAATGGGACAAAGGTCATCAAACTTATTGAATTTGTTTGAATAATTTGTGTCAAAATAATCATATATCGCATTCTTGATTATCCCAAGAGGGTGTTGATCCCTCCTGTGAAGCTGCATTCCAAGTTTCAAAAATATATTGTCTGGAACATTATTTGTTGGATCATCCTTCACTACATCTAAAACACCAACAAGCACAAATTATAATTTCATGAACTAAATAATAATTTTCAATAAAAACATGGACATTAACCAAATAATAAGCTTTTTTTGTGTGGATTACAATAGGTGATTTCATATCATATAAAATATATATAATACATTAAAACACAAGTTTAATTTTGATACATTTTGTCATAGTAAAATCTTAGGCAAACCCTGAAAGTGTAACTCCCTGTCACATTTATTCATTCTTGAATGTATCAAAATTGCAAATACATCCTCAAATGTCTCTCTCTGTTATTAGGCGTTTTGATCCTCAAATTTGTTTGTAGATAGTCAATTTAGTTTACAAATGTGTTTTTCGCTAGTCAATTTAATTTAGTCCATAAAATTACTAAAAAAAGGACATTAGGGACGTGTTTGCAATTTTAATACATTCAAACTTTCAAAGACTAATGTGAGAGGGAGTTACACTTCTATGATCAAAATGGTGGTTTGTCGATAAATATTTTAACATTGTCAACCAATGATAACTAATCATACGTGTGATTTCAAAAGTAGTTACGATTAAAGTTAATCTATTTTAATAATTTGAAGATTACAATGAATGAATTAATTAAATTATTACAACAGTGTCAAATCAAAGAAAGAAAGAAAGAAAGAAAGAAAGAAACGAAGTAGAAGGTAGCAATATGGAAGCAAAGTACCTTGTTTGGTGATTTTGACTCCGCCAAGCTCCAATGCAGAGAAAAGTGGCTGGTTCCATTTTTTGCGGGGAAGCTTGTGAGTAGAGACGAAAGCAGCGGAAGATGAGAAAGATAAAGAAAATGTTAAGGTTCTTAAGCTTTTAATATTACTTTGACGGAAGAGTGTAGCAGCATTCATCATGGAAGAGATGATCATTTTCAAACAAATGAGAGAAAGTGGTGGACGGCGTTTCGCCGGCGCAGGTAGCTCTCCGGTAGTGAGAATCGTTAACACTGGTTTTGGTCTCTAGTTAAAAATCAAGCAGTTTTAGTCTCTATTAAATTTTTGTACCTAAAAAATGATGTATAGATTAATTGTTTATTTTTTATTTAAAAAATGAATAACTTCTTAAATTAAAATTGAAATTTTTAATGAGTGTTTTTTTGTAATTTTTATAATTTTTTATTATTGAACATTATTGGATTTTATGTCATGTCATTTGAAATATGTTAAATTGTCCTTTTTAAGTTTAAAAATATGATAGAGAGACAAAAACTGTATTATTTTCAAATAAGAAATTAATTTCGTGAATGACTGAAGAAAATAGAAGATCAAAATTAAGCTTTATTTTTTTGCTTTCAATTTTTATCTCTTAGACGGCAAATTAATCAAATAGTTAATATTGAAATAATGCTGTAAGTGTTGAGAAAAACAAGTGTAAGTAGTGTAGGGAAGTCTTACATTGGTTAAAAATATAGAAACTTGAGGATTTATAAGTAAGAAGACCCATAAGCTCATTGTCTTAAGATTTTGGGTAAAATTGTGGTGTCAAAATCACTTATATCAATATTCTTAGTCATCGTGTGGATGATCTCCGAACTGTCCTCTCGTGTTCTAACAAAAAGCACAAAAGCTCCATAACTCACAGGCCTTGTTATTTCTTGCCTGTCTAAAATAATATCATAATATTTTAAATGTCCTGACACCAGCGTCTGCACTCTTCGCACCTTCATGAATGCATTTTGTTATTTAGGTATTGAACTCAAACTCAATTTGCAACCTTATAAAAATTTGATCACCATCTAAGAAAATATTCTAATTAACATTAGAGCGATTGTGACATAGTTTCAACCAATCAGAAACACACACTATATAATTCTCTAAATTGAAAGTTTATTTTTAGTCACTAGTTCATCAAATGTTTTATTCAAAATATTTTCTTGTAAGGTGAAGAAATAGTTCACACTTTAACTACTTAACTATGTTTTACTAAAAAAAATCATGAGAGGTGAAGCAAGGGTGATAGGATAAAATAATTGTTTTTTATAAGGTGAGGAGACAAAATAATTTGATTTAAATATTGTAAGATTTGTTACTTAGGTAGCCTATGAAACTCCGATAGTTCAAAATTTATCAAGTATCGCGTCAGATATTGTATCTGATACTGATACGCGTCAGATACTTTCTGATACGTATCAGAGAAATATTTAATGTTTAAATTTTATTTTTTAAATAAAAAATGCCGACACTTTTGCGATACTTATCTGATACTTTCAGATACGTATCAGAGAAGTAGCCGGTGTTCATATTTTATTCATTCTTTGAAAATAAATAAAATGATTCCTAAAAGGGCTAAAGTTTTAGTTTATGTGCATACAAATTTTTAACTCATTTCAAAGAAAGATGAAGAATATAAGAAAAGAGCGACAAGATTATAGGACATTAGTGGAAGATGCGCATGACTCACTATTTGGATAGTACTTAAAAAAATATGTGATTCACTTCTTATAATAATTTAATAATATGCGAGGTTTCTTCATTATTAATTTTAGTTATATTTGTATATTTTGCATTTTAATATTTAATTTTTTATCGAAGTATCCTAGCCGTATCGTATCTTAAATTTTAAAATTTTCTCGTATCACTGAATTCATATCGTATCATATCTATATCGTATTAAATATCAGGACTTCATAGTAGGTAGCGAACCAATTCACTATTTAGATAACAATTTTTTTTCTTCATTTTTTATTTATTTAACAACCAATTTAAACTTGCTAGCTCAGTTTATCAATCAAGTGTGAAGAAATAGAAACCAATTTAAACTTATTTAATTCAAGTATGTACTACCAAAATTCAGAGAATTAAGAAAAAGAATAAAAAAAGGTTGGCGTCAACAAATAAAGAATTTTGATCCCTTTGGGTTTAGGGCGGTGGTTCCGTATGTGCGGTGTTTTTGCATATTTTCTTTTTCCATCTTTATAAGGGTTCGAAAGATATAGCCACTTTACACTTTTGATTGGTACGTATATTTTCTTTACACTTTGGATTGGGGTCAATTATTCTCTCCAATTAGATCAAAAATCCTTTAATTTTGCAAATTTAATGTTTACTCGGTCTATATTTATTTTTGGTTGGTACACAAACAAAATGACAAAACTAATGAAAACCCGCATATATAAAATAGAATGATCGGAGTTGAATTTTTGTTATCCGATTTTGTTTGGTAAATAGATTAGTCACTTTATATGTTGACAGCTGGATTACTTTTCCATCTTGTATAGAATAATATATAAGACTAAGAGTCTATCTTAATTGTAACTATTGTAACTAACAGATTCATTTCACAATTCAATGACAATGAGTTTGTTTTCATTTTTTCATCCTCTTGTCAACATGGTATCAGAGCTCACATGAGTTCTGGTAGCCATTGTTCTCTTCTTCCCAAAAACGGTTATTCCTTCTTTCTTGATTGAATCATTCATCTTCTTCTCTTCTTGAAGTTTCATCAATGGCTCTCCAGAACTACACTGATTTCTCCACAAATTCTGTGAATCCCTACTATTTGCATCCGAACGAGAATCCAGCTTTGGTTCTTGTTTCTCCATCTCTAACGGCGAAGAACTATCACACATGGTCCCGTTCGATGCAGATCGCATTGATATCGAAGAACAAAGACAAGTTCGTCGATGGATCTCTTCCCAAGCCTCCCGTCTCTGATCCGCTTTATGCACCATGGATTCGCTGCAACACCATGGTTCTGGCCTGGCTTCACCGATCAATTTCTGATTCTATTGTGAAATCAGTGCTTTGGATTGATACTGCGGCTGGCGTTTGGAAGAATCTTCGGATTCGATTTTCTCAGAGTGATATCTTCCACATCTCCGATTTACAAGAGGATTTGTATCGCTTTCGTCAAGGTACGCTTGATGTCTCTGATTACTTCACTCAGTTGAAGGTTTATTGGGATGAATTGGAGAATTATCGTCCAATTCCGCATTGTAAGTGTTCGATTCCTTGTTCTTGTGGTGGCATCGATTCTGTTAGAGTTTATCGTGAACAAGATTACGTTATTCGTTTTCTTAAAGGTTTGAACGAACGTTTTTCACATTCTAAATCCCAAATCATGATGATGAATCCCCTCCCTGACATTGATCGCGCATTTTCACTAGTTATTCAACAAGAACGTGAAATGCTTGGTTCTTCTATTTCCGATTCAACTTCTGAAACTGTTTCTGACCCTACTATGGCCATGGCTATGCAAGTTAATTCTAATCATAGCAACTCTAATGGCAAAGGGGGTAATTTCAGAGGAAAGGGGCAAAATTCATCTAAAGGAGGGACTCGAATTTGCACTCATTGTGGCAAAACTAATCACACAATTGAAAACTGCTTTGAGAAAATTGGTTATCCTCCTGGATACAAGACCAATAAGTTCAAGAATTCATCATCATCATCTCAGGTCAACAATATCTCAAATGCTTCTTCTGTGGCATCAACTCAACAAGGTTCATCTACACAGTCCACTTTCCAATTTACACAAGAGATGTATCAAGGCATTCTTGAAGCTCTTCAGCAATCAAAACTTGGTTCTCAGCCAAAGGTCAACTCAGTAACCACTTCTCCTTTTGCTCTGCATTCTCCTTCCTCCAATCAAAACGGTAAAATTTTTACTCTTTGGATATTAGATACAGGTGCTACCGATCACATTACATTTGATCTTTCTTCATTTACCACTTATCAAAACATTATTCCTGTTCCTGTTTCTTTACCAAATGGTTCACAGGTCCTTGCTTCAATATCTGGTAGTGTAGTTATTTCACCACTAATCACCATACATAATGTCCTTTACCTTCCTTGTTTTCATGTCAATTTACTCTCTGTCACAAAATTAGCTAGCACAAATAATTGTCATTTAAGCTTTACCACTGACTTATGCAAGATTTTGCAGAATCATTCTCTGGAACTGATTGGTACAGCTAAGCTCCAAAGAGGATTGTATGTGATAGATACTGCTGCTGTGAACCCTTCATGTAATTCAATTTCTTCTAATTCTTTTGAGCTTTGACATTCCAGATTAGGACATGTATCAGATTCTGGTATGCAAGCTATTTCTAAACAGTTTCCTTTTATACCTTGTAAAAATAACATGTCACCATGTGACAGTTGCCATTTTTCTAAACAAAAGAAGCTTCCTTTTCCTACTAGCATTACTACTTCTTTGTTGCCTTTTGAATTGTTACATGCTGATGTTTGGGGACCCTACTCCACCACTTCTCTTCTAGGACATAAGTATTTCCTTACTTTAGTGGATGATTTTTCTAGATTTACATGGGTCATTTTCCTCAAAAGCAAAAGTGAAACTAAGCAATGTATTATTAATTTTGTTGCTTATATAGAAAATCAATTTCGTACTTCTTTAAAATGCCTCAGATCCGATAATGGTACAGAATTTGCATTAAATGATTTCTTCTTATCTAAGGGTATTATTCATCAAAAGTCTTGTGTTGAAACACCACAACAAAACGGGGTTGTTGAGCGCAAACACCAACATATCCTTAATGTTGCTCGGTCCTTATTTTTTCATTCAAATGTTCCTATTACTATGTGGAACTTTTGTGTTCAGCATGCTATTCATATAATAAACAGACTTCCCAGTCCATTGCTTAAGTCTAAAACCCCTTATGAATTGTTATTTCAATCACCACCTACCCTTCTTCACCTTAAAGTCTTTGGTTGTTTATCATACGCCACTACTATCCAAGCACATCGTACAAAATTTGACTCTAGAGCTAGAAAGTGTGTATTCATAGGCTACAAAGATGGCACTAAAGGCTACATACTTTATGACCTCCACTCCCACAACATTTTTCTCTCACGTAATGTTGTTTTCTATGAGAATTGGTTACCTTTCAAATCTGTATCTACTTCATCTAATCCTTCACCTTTTCCCCTTTATGATGATCCTTTGGACATCTCACCTAACCTTTGTATGGATAGTTCTCCTTACTCCACTGGTCCACCACTTATCGATCACACTTTGGACTCTAATTTGTCCTCTCTCCCTTCTGTTCCAGCTGTAGATTCTGTTTTGGATTCTAGTCCTTTTCCTAGTCCTATTACTATAACTCCCCCTGCCTCTCAGCTCTCTAGTTCTGATGTTAGCTCAGCAGAACCCTCTTTATCCTCCCCTAATCCTACTATATCTCCCAGCCCAACCATTCCCTTTCCTACTAGAGTGTCTACTCGTCCCAAACAACCTCCTCAGTATTTACAGGACTATCACTGCAGTACTCTATCTGGCTGTACCAACCAAGGTTCATCTAATACTGCTTATCCTCTTTCTTCTGTTTTATCTTATGCTAATTGTTCTCCTGACTATAAATTGTTTTGTTGTTCTGTTTCCTCCACCACTGAGCCTAAAACCTACAACCAAGCTTCCAAGTTTGATTGTTGGAAAGAGGCCATGGATGCTGAGATCAAAGCTCTTGAGGTAAATAAAACTTGGACTGTTGTAGATCTCCCTTGTGGGAAGGTTCCGGTAGGTTGCAAATGGGTATATAAGATCAAGTACCATGCCAATGGAACTACTGAGAGGTACAAAGCCAGACTTGTGGCCAAAGGCTACACTCAAATGGAGGGTGTGGATTATTTTGACACTTTTTCTCCAGTGGCCAAGATGACTACTGTGCGTGTATTACTAGCTGTTGCTGCAATTAAAGGTTGGCATTTAGAGCAGCTAGACGTCAACAATGCTTTCTTGCATGGTGACTTACATGAAGAGGTTTATATGTCACTACCCCCTGGTTATGCTACTTCTTCTAGTTCCAAAGTCTGCAAACTAAACAAATCCTTATATGGGTTAAAGCAAGCTAGTCGCCAATGGTATTCAAAACTATCTACTGCTCTTATTTCTTTGGGTTATAAAGCTTCTGAGGCAGATCACTCTCTTTATGTCAAGTCCCATGACACCTCATTTACAGCTTTATTAGTCTACGTTGACGATATTGTGCTAGCAGGCACTTCCATGGTAGAAATTCAGTCTGTCAAATGTTTCCTTGATCAACAATTTAGGATCAAAGACCTTGGTCCACTTCGTTTCTTCCTTGGCCTCGAGATTGCAAGGTCATCTTCTGGTATTTTTTTGAATCAAAGGAAATATGCTCTTGAACTACTTGAAGACACTGGTTTTCTAGGCTCTAAGCCTGCCGCAGTGCCTCTTGATCCTCACACCAAATTGTCTGCTACTGATGGTGTTCCTTATGATGATCCCTCTGGCTATAGAAGACTCGTTGGTAGACTTCTTTACTTGACCCACACAAGGCCTGATATTTCTTTCTCTGTTCAGCACCTTAGTCAATACGTTTCAACTCCCTTAGTCCCTCATTACCAAGCTGCTACTAGAATCTTAAGATACTTAAAAGGTTGTCCTGCTAAGGGGATTTTATTTTCCAGCCAAAGTTCTCTCCAACTTCATGGTTTTGCTGACTCTGATTGGGCTTGTTGTCCCAACACTAGGAGGTCTGTTACTGGCTATTGTGTGTTGCTAGGAAGCTCTCTCATATCTTGGAAATCTAAGAAACAAAACACTGTTTCGCGTTCCTCTACTGAGGCCGAATATCGTGCACTTGCCTCCTTGACTTGTGAGTTACAATGGCTGCAATATCTTTTTCATGATCTGCACATTTCTTTTCCTCAATCAGCTTCAGTTTACTGTGACAATAAATCTGCCATATACCTTGCCCACAACCCCACCTTTCATGAAAGGAGCAAACATATTGAACTGGACTGTCACATTGTCCGGGAGAAGTTGCAGTCAAAGCTCATTCACCTCCTTCAAGTTCCTTCACAGTCACAGCTTGCTGATGTCTTTACCAAACCTCTTCACTCTCCCTCTTTTTCTTCTATGATGTCCAAGTTGGGATTGTGCAGCATCCACCATCCAACTTGAGGGGAGCTATCAGCTTTATTAAATTAGATTAGAATAGTGATTAGTCACTTTGGTAAATAGATTAGTTACTTTATATGTTGACAGCTGGATTACTTTTCCATCTTGTATAGAATAATATATAAGACTAAGAGTCTATCTTAATTGTAACTATTGTAACTAACAGATTCATTTCACAATTCAATGACAATGAGTTTGTTTTCATTTTTTCATCCTCTTGTCAACAGTATGTAAACAAAATGGCAAAGTCAATAAAAATTCGCACATATAAAATAGAATGATCGGAGTTGAATATCTATCATCCGATTTAACAATTTCAGTATTTTCTATCAGTTGAATTATAACTTATGAACATTTATATTTATAGAACTCTCTTTTTGTATAAATGCATATTATTTATATAATTTAATCTAGATGTCCAATAACAGATTAGCCATAAATTAAACTAAGATTGCTTCAAAAAAAAAATTAAACTAAGATTTTTGTCCTTGCAAGGTTTTTAATTTAAATCTCAACATTGTTCAATTCAATTAATATAGATATCACTTTTATATTATATATATATATGAGTTGGAGTTTGAATTCAGAATCTCGCAGTTATTCATTTCAGGGGATGATTTTTTATCATGTAATTTAATAGCTAAAATTTTACATTATAAAACGAAGAGCACCGCTATATGGTACGACATATAAAGTGTACGACCATTGCACGACTCAAATTTACATATAATCAATTTAATTTGTTAGTATATTTTTTAGTTGTTTATAATTATTAGTATTGTCATTTGTGTACTATATTTTTTGTGTGTATTATATGGTAACACCTAGTCTATCTCTTCGTGATTTGAGAGTATTTATTCTTGAATTATTTAATAATATTTAAATTGATATAAATTATTTTTTATAAAATACACCGTTGGATTGAAAGTTTATATTATGGATAATAATTTTAGACAAATCCAAAACCTTTTCATATGTTATTGAGACACGTAAGATTAAATGCACTTAAAAAAAATCACATAAATCATTAATTTTGATGTGTTTCAATAACATATGAAATTATTTTAGATTTGTCTAAAATTTTACACAAATGATCTATATGATATAAATTTTTAATCAAACGATATATTTTATAAAATTTATATCGATTAAAATATTATTAAATAATTCATGAATAGACCGGGTGTTACCATATAATACACAAAAATAATATAATATAGTACACAAATAACAATGTAAGTAATTATAAACTAATAAAAAATCTACTCAAGATGCAACCAAAAAAAAAACTACTCAAAAACTAAATTGATTATATTAGAATTTGTGTCGTGCAATATGGTTACGTTGTACACTTATGTGTCGTACCATTGATCATTTTTCTAAAATGAATAAATTGGCGTACCAAAATTTAAACTTCGATTCTTATATATGTTTTTATCAACTAATTAAGTTTTTATATCCTACTAATAATAATGAATGAGAACATATTATATGTCTAATTCAAACTCATGAAATACGATTTCTCTATCAATTGAATTATCACATAATTTTTGTTGACTCAATATGGCAGTAATATTTTCTTCTTGACAAGTACCACATGATTCAGTCATCATGAGCAAAAAAAACACTTTTTATTCCAATTTTATATATAATATTCAGATCTTAAACATTTCTTTTTTCAATAAAACACAGCACCACAAGATCCAATTATAAAGTAGTGTTACCAATCTTTCGTTTTCCTTCACCACTAATTAACCTTATATGGGCATATTTTATGTCAACTTCAATTATTTCTACTTATTATTATATTAAGTTAATTTTCTAGACACTGCTTTTGAACCTTTTTCATGTGAAGTGAATCTTTTGAGTTTCATATATAAACACCATGCACCATTTGTTTTGTGTCATTAATTCTTTCTCTCTTTGCTAGCTTTGTAGAAAGTTTGGAAAAGAAATGGGTGCACTTTATTTCTTGATATCCAATTTTTGCACTTCACCTAGCACAAAATACAAGCGCAAGCCAATGCAGGTATATATATACTCTCCCATTATTTCAATCAAAGTAACAATTTTCCTACTCATTATTTTAAAATAAAATGTTAAAACTATGAAATATTTTTTTCAACTCTGTTTACTTCATATAATTTAAAGGATATTTCTTTATAAATCTTTGTATTCCATTTTTTTTAGCTATTTATATATTATTACTTTTACTATTAATAACTTCCATTATATTATTCATTCCTCACATGAGTTGGTCTTTGTTTTTTCTGTAGACAGTTGAGATCAAAGTGAAAATGGATTGTGATGGGTGTGAACGAAGAGTCAGAAATTCAGTGGCTACAATGAAAGGTTTCAAGTTCCATAACTATACTTCTCAAAAAGCTTATATTATAGTCCATAATAGAACATTTTTATTTCGAGCTTAATTTTGATACACTTGTAGGAAATATATTTGATCGAAGACAAATATCTTTAATGATGTAATAGTAACAAATGATAGGCATGCAGTGTAAAAAACAATTACACTAAAAAACAATTACACTAACAATTAATGTATAAAGATTATTCCAACATATAGTAATAATAGAGAGATCCTCGCAAGCTTAGTTCAGTTGATAAAGACATCACATGTTATGTGCATGGATCGAAGTTCAAACTCTGATACGTCTATTCATCTTGAATCTGGTAAATTGCGACACTTGTGGAACAAACTTAGACTTTGTATTCCTCTTGAATTAAGAATATTTTTTAGTTTTTATTTCTTATATAGGCTAATTATTTTAATTTTTTAACTATTTCATGTTTACAAGAAATAGTGAAAACAACTTTTTTGGAAGCTAAGCCTAATGGCAGTATGGCACGTTGTAAGCTGTGACCATTGTGGAAGATTGATTAAAAGTTAAAGTTACTAACTTTTTTATTCACAGCATTATTGGGTCCATTTCTTTCCTTTATATCTTTTCAGTTCAGAATTTTTCTTTTTTGGTTAACATTCCTTTTTGAAGCTATAATTTCACAATATATACTCACATCCTATTATTGACCAATGACAAGTTTTTAGTACTCACTACTCTTCTCTACAAAAATTATAACTTTATTCTGACACCTTTTTTTTTTCTCCCTTAAAATTTATATTTTCAAAAACAGGAAAAATTAATTAATCATACATGTCATGCCATGCTTTTGTACTTAATGGAAGGATTCTATATCCATGTAGGACTCATTTTTCTTCTTCCAATTATGCATGATTTAATTATATCCATACTTAATTTATCTATTTGTAAGCAAACATAACAAAAAGAAAGTAACAACCAAATTGCATGTCTCAAAACCCTAATGTTTTTTCATTTATTTTAAATTCATAAAAATATTTATTTTTAAAGAGTCAACACAAATTCAAATCTGCATCATTAATCCATGCCATGCACATTGTCACGTTAGTATAAAATTGCAAAGACAAAAAAAAATTACGATAAATAAAATTAAAGTTTGCTCTATATTTGTCGGTATCAGAAGTAGAATTTAGTCTACATTTAATTATCAAAATCAACTAACTCACATCTCCAACTAAAAATTTTACCTTTCATGAAACTCGCGAAACATGAGAATCTCATATCGCCTATACATCTAGCAATATTTATCATTTTTTTAAAATTTTACATTAATGTTAATCATCATATCCATATCTTACAGGAGTGAAATCAGTGGAGATAAACAGAAAGCAAAGCAAGGTAACAGTGAATGGCTTTGTTGATCCAAACAAGGTATTGAAAAGGGTAAGAAATACTGGGAAAAAAAGAGCTGAATTTTGGCCTTATGTTCCACAACATGTTGTGACATTTCCTCATGCCCTTGGAATCTATGATAAAAGAGCACCAGCTGGACATGTAAAAAATGTTCAAACATTTCCAGCATCTATTGATACAGAAGAGAAACTTATGTCCTATTTTAGTGAAGATAATGTTAATTCATGCTCCATTATGTAATAACAAAACATATATCACTACTATAAATATTTGAATTAACGACAAAATTATGTTTGTAATTTTGTCGTTAAGTAGTATTATTAGATACAAAAAATTAACCACTAGGTCCGGCACAAGTGGTTGGTGCGCATTGTGTGCTAGTATTGTAAACTCTGAAATGCTGAAGTCAATTTTTTCTCATATAATAAGAAGAAACAAAATTTAGAGAGCAAATAATAATTTCATTTATATTTATATTTCTTATTGAATCAAACATTTTAAGCAACTTTTTCCTTGAAGTTTGTTAATTTTCTAGCTAGTGTGTGAATGTGTGATGGAGAAGAGTCAATGAATATATTGAATGTACTTTTTTGTGTATAACTTGTGGAAAAATACTATGGTATATAGTAGGGTCAATTATTGAACCTTCGTGGAAAATGAAAAACGCTGGATCAGAATCAAACTTTTAAAAGTATATGGCAAAAATCAATTTTTAAAGGGTTTGGAGAAGAATTTGATTCTAAGTGCCTACCCCCAAAGGCAAATCGAATAACGCAATTCAAAAGGACCACTTTTACTCCTAACTCCTACATTTCTTTCCTACATTAATAAGCCAATATTTTGACAACACTTAATTTCTTTCTTTTATTTTTTACTAGACTCTCACTCGTGCGATGTACGGGTCTTATAAGTGGAATTGCATATGCCATAACATTTAGAGCAATTCAATTGACATTTTTCTTTTTGTACATGAACAAAATGATAATCCATTAAAAATTCACACACACAAATTAGAGAGACTTGGAGACGTCTGACTTAATAATTTTGACATTTTCTATCAGTTGAGTTAGAATTTCTAGACATCAAATTGACATTTTAATTATCTTTTAATACAATTATAAAATGTCTGTTTTGATTGAAGGCTGGATTGATGTACCCTTACACTCTATCTCAAAGTCTATAAATATCTTACTTACTCCGTATTATAAAAGACTTCATAACAATCTCTTACAATTGAAAATCTTGCTTTATTGCTATTGGGGATAACTCAAATTATAGATTTGAATTTCAGTCTTATCTGATGAGGCCATTTAGTTTGATGAGGACCAGCCAATTAGAAAAGAAATGCAAAGAATTAACCTAACCTTTATTTTATTGCTTTGTTTTGATATATTCCAGCATTTATATAGCTTATAATTTGCACAATCAACCAAGACCGCTGAGAATGACCATAAATATATTCCAAGTTAATCACTGTCCCTTTTGACAATATTTGCATAATTGCATCATAATAAAGAATGGAAGCATATTGATTTTGCACTTTATTGATAAGTAATAGCTAAAGGTAGGGAGGAATTTTGATGATAAAGAGCTACATACACCCTTTAGTTTAAAATAGAGGCATTTTTTTGTAAAAGAAAGCTTATGCTAAAAGAGTTTTTGTGAACTTTTAATAAGATCCTTTAACATGGGTATGCTTAATGTTCAATAATAAAATATTTAGTTAATTTTGTTTTCCTACCTATTCACTCAGGTTCTATACATAAGATATAATAGATCAATAATATTTTATAATTTGATTTAAATTTAGATCAAATATAGCACTATTTATCAAGCAAACTATCTCTTGTATATTTAGGACTAGAGAAAATATTAACAAGAGGATCAATATGACAAAGAATGTAATAAGAGGATCAATATGAATACGAGCCTATTATTTTGGATTTTAGAATTATTTTATTTTATCTTCTTCCATTCACAACTATTCAATAGAGTTTATAAGGAGAAAAGTTCACGTAATGACTCACACTCTAGTAGAAGTCATTATATGTCTATATCTATTGTTATTTTTCAAATTTGTGACAAAGTTCTGATATGTATTTCATATCGGATCGTTTATTAAAAAGTTTGGTTAATTTGATTTTGTGAAAGGTAGTCATTATCAATTAACTAATTTTTTTTTGTTTGCAAATCATTATTTCCTTTTTCATATATATATATATATATATATTTATAAGATAATTACATATGTGTCGAAGGTAAACGGGCAACAAGCTGCGCCGCTACTCCTTTTTGAATTGCAAAACAAATTCGCTTAAAGACCACATTTACAGATTTAGGAGAAACTAAATTAATTATATTGCGTAATAATGTGTTAAAAAAATTGATTCCTATATTTTGTATTTCAATTATGATATTATTTTCTTTCTAGCTTTAAATTTAAATTGTTTATATAATTTCAAAATATTATTCTCTGCATGAGTGGATATGGGGATTGGGGGAGGGGGGGGGATCAAACAGTTCTTCTCTGTTTATAATGAATGGGCTCAATTCAAAGGCCCAACTTTTTTTTGGAGTGCATTATGGCCCAACTTCGTAGATCAATAATTTATTGTGTTACTTTTCTCACCATCTATGGTTCTACCGCACTCCTCAATTTTTTATTTTATTTTATGATTAAAGTATGATAAAATAATAATATTTGTCTAAAACAAATTTTTGAGAGTTATTTTTTGCCACTCTAAATTTTTCGTGTCTCCGGAATTTTAAAAAATATTCCATCCAATTCAAATTTTGCACATTTAATTTTAAAAATCGAATACTCTCAATATACGAATGCTTGCAAATTTTATAATTTTACACACTCAAATTTTAAAATTCAAATTTATAATTTATTAGTTTAAATTTATAACTCAAACGACTCTTATACATAATTGAAATTTCGAAACAAAACAAAAGTGTAATTTTTTATCCGATCATAATTTTAAGGTTGTGCAAAATCATAAATAGAATGACCGGTTGACAAAACAAATCTGTTTTCTATATTCATTCATACTAACGAATTCAACGTTTTTGTAACCTGTTTTCAAGTCAACAATGCATGGCCAGGGATAGAGTCACCGTTGAACTAGTTTTTTATTTTATTTATCAAATAGCTAGTTTAGTTACTTGTTAGAATTTTATCTTTAATGTAAAGAATAATACTAACAGCATACTCTTAAGGTTTTTTTTTACGTAAAATAATTTAGTGCATTTCATTATCAATAATGTTTCTCATACATATAGATATATCAATAAAAATGTGGAAATTAGTTATAGGCTATGAAGTCCCGATACATCAATATTTATCAAGTATCGTATCAGATACCGTATCCGATACCGATACGCGTCAAATACTTTCCGATATTTCGTTATACGTATCAAAGTATCCAATGATTAAATTTTATTTTTTAAATAAAAAAAATCCGACACTTTTGTGATACTTGTCAGATATTTCTCGATACGTACATAGAAGTTTCCAATGTTTATATTTTATCCATTTTGTTAAAAGAAATAAAATAGATCCAAAAGGCTAATGATTTGTTTGATGTGCATACAACTTTTCAACTTTTGTCAAAGAAAAATGAATAATATTCGAAAGGAGCGACAAAATTATAGGACATTAGTGGAGATGCGTATGACTCACTTTTTTAGATAGTATTTATGATATATAACTTACTTGTTTAAGATATATTTAAGATATGTTAGTTATGTTTTATATATTTTTGTATTTATATATTTAATTTTTTATTGAAGTATCCTAACCGTATCGTATCTTAAATTTTAAAAAAAATTTGTATCGTCGTATCCGTATCGTATCGTACCCGTGTCATATCAAGTATCTGAGCTTCATAGGTTATTTATAGGTGTAGCTATATTTGCTAAAGCATGAGCGGCTTTATTGTTTTGTCTCCTAGTAAACTCAACATGCGAGTTTTTAAAATGAGAATTATGAATGCATAAACAATCTCTTATTACAATCACCAAAATCAGATACATCTACTTTCTTGCTATAAATCTTGTTACGACATTTATGGAATCGAGCTCAAAATCAACATTTTCTAATTGTAACTCATGGACCCTATTTAACGCATTAAGTAGACCAAGGGCTTCACCATCATATATCAACATTAAAAATTGGCGAGATCCACTCCGTTTTAGCAAGAACGAATCTTCCTTGGTTATCTCTAATAATACACTCATATGCCAACTTTATTTTGAGGTATTGAAAAAGATGATGCATCAATGTTGCATTTGTATCTCACTTTGAGGTCTAGACCACCGAGGAATAGATTGCTCATGTGAATGTATTACTTCTCCATGATTATGAGCTCCTTTCCAAATCAGTCAGAAAATTTGTACACGCTCACAAACTAATTGGATCATTTCATTATTATTTTTCCACAACTTATTATTTCTTTGTTGCCAAATGCTCCATAGTATAAATCATAAATAAAGCAGCATGTTCCTCATTAAGTGCCCGCAAAATAGAGAAAATATGTTGTAAAAGTGAATTGATTTTGCAAAGGGTCCTTCATAATATGCCACCTGCCAAAGTGATGCCAAATACATTTAACATTTTCACAGAGCATATAAAGATGCATATTATCTTCATCACCATGTTCACAAAGAAGATAATTAGGAGGACAATTTACTCTTTTTTAGGTGAGACGAAATCTTGTTGGAATACAAACAATCACCACGTAAAATTTTTAGCCTTTAGTGAGACGTTTGTTATCCAAATGAGTTGTTATTGACCTGTAACTTGTAATTGTAGTATCTATAACCTCTTCAATGCAATAACAGTAAACATATACTCTATTTAACACATATTTTCAAACATATTCTTTTCTATTGATTTTTTTTTTCTTTAAAAAAAGTGGAGCAGAAAAAGAACTACTACCACCAAATGCATTAAAAATACACGTACCTTTAAATTTTTTATGGATATACATATATAATTGTGGGAATTTGAACACAAGTTATAAATATTAAAAAAGAATGTATTGATAATATGTGTTTAATTATATGTTGCTAGTTTTCCTTCCTATAAATAAATGGAGTTTTATAGATTCAAATTACAACTCACACATTTGATATTACAATATTCTTAATTATTGGTGTTTTTATTTTTTTAATATGTAAATGAAATGATAAATTATTAAAAATTCACATATAAAATAAAATGATTGAAATTTAAACTCTAATTATAAATATTCGATCTAATTATTTTAATATCTTTTATTTATTAAACTAAGATTTGTAAACAATGATCGATATTTTTAAATTTAATTTTTGAGTGAGCTGTAATATAATGTCATACTTATAACATGAATTATTATAATCAGCCGCCATAAACAACCTTAATTTAATTTTTAAAAATAAAACTACAGATGGAAGCCAACCTTGACATAGTTTTGTTGTTTATTGACATGTCTGTTCAAAAGTTGGAATCTTTAATTATTTGTAGAAGTGGTCCTACTTTTACTACATTTTTAATACTTTGCCAAATGTCTATCCTATTATCCAGAAATCACCCAAAATGATCTGTCATGTTCATAAATGATGATTGTCCATTCTTGTAAATTTCCTTGCAGAGCCACTTTGGATTTAAACCATAAAGATTCCTTGTGTCCCCATCCTAAAACAATGGAATTGGTTTTTCCTTTTCTTGCTAACTAACTAATCAATCATAGTGCAATGAATGAATTCAGCCTCTTCTCTATCCATATGCATTGTCATCTTGTGGCCATTTCATTTTTCTATCATGGAGTATATTTTGTGATCATTTGTTATTTTTTATTTTAAAAAACTATTTTGTGGACATTCAAAGTTCAAACACTCCATCAACATTTTAAGAGAAATAAATTAATAAATTAAAATTGTGTGACACTAATGTTTAAAAAGAAGAGATACAAATAAAATGATGTGTTGAAATAGATGTTGAAAAAATTTGAGTGTTTATGTTTATCAAAATTAAAAAAAAAAAATATTTTGGTGAGAACATATAGGACTAAAATATAAATGTGAATCCTTAAAATGAATAAAAAAAGGATTAAATAGTCAATATTCTTGTTGTGTACAATATAATACAATTCAGTTTAGAAGTCTTAGCTCAACTGATAGAAAATGTCAAAATTGTTAGGTCATATGTTCATGACTGATGTCCGAACTCTAATTTTATGTGTGTGAGTTTTCAATGACTTTAATCGTTTCGTCTATGTAGCAAAAAAAAAATCAAAAAATAGTTGTGCATAAAAAATTGATGTACAAGCAATTCTTTATATACACAAAAAAATATACCCACAAAAAATAGTCAACTGTAGATTAATGTTAAGATTATCAGAAATTTAATAACTGTTGACATATATACTTTTTTAGTGTAAAAAATCATAATTTTTCTTATCCTTACTGCTAAAAAAATAACATAACTAACATTAGTTCAATTTAAATATGTTTAATCAAACTTATCTCAACTAATTCGTTATCTAATTCATAAAATAAGGAGATTGATTAACTTATATTTTCAAACAATAATATACTATGTCGTTGTTAAAATTTTAAGCATTTTTTAAATGCTGACATACAATAAAATCATTTGCAAACTCATTTCTTATTAAAATTTACCAATAAACTACTGCGTACTACTCCCTCCAGTCTTTATTATAAGAATTTTTTTTTAAAATTTATAAAATATTTTATGTATTTAGACTAAATTATAAACTAAATGCATCAAACATTGAATGTAAAAAATCAATTTTTTTATAATAAAAAACAGAGGGAGTAATATATTGTTCGAAGATGGATCTAGTAACGAATAATGATTAATTATAGGACCAAAAGATGGGTCCATAGTCATAATTTATCCGTTTGGCAGAAAACAAAAATAATGAACGTCTTTGTCTAGATCAATTCATGATAGATGAAAAAAGAGGGTCCTAGAGGGACCTAATATTAATTTAAAATATGTGTTGTTATTATGATTAGATGCCAAAATTGTAGTAGTAGTGATCTAAGATACCGGTCACAATAAAGTTTGAACACAAAATCTCTTTATTATGATAAAGAATACTAATCCAGATTGGAAATGCATCATAATCATAGCAAACAAAGTAAAGGTGGCAATTAAAAATGAACCAACTTTTTTTATTTTATACATTAGTGGTACTGATTATTTTATTTGTGAATTTTAAAGTTTAAACTAGTTGCAATGAGAAGTGATGCAAATCAGCAACTTTGCTTGATCTAATGGAAATTGAAATAATTCGATTATAAGTGACTGTTTAATTTGATTTCAAATATTATTATTATTATTATTATTATTATATATATTTATTTATTTTATACAATAAAAAAAGTTTCAACATATATAAAAAAAAAGTTTAAGCAAACTCCTTATCTTTGAGCTAAACATATTGATTATTATTTCTTTATTTTTCATTTTTCAATAGTTGGCCACCCCCTGATTTTAATATTTTCAATTGCCATATTACTATGTTTGTGGTGTTGGTTCAATCCCGCTGAAATGACACATGGACCTACCACAAAAGAAATAAATAATTAAATTTCATATGTTTATAAAAGTTTGCTATGGATTTTATCTTTGTAATAAGTAGTTCAAATATTTATAAGGGGGAGAGTCTTAACAACTATTATTGATGATAATTTTCATAAGTAAAATCCCAAAATTTTGTTGTCTTTACAATTAATATATTGATTTAATTATTTATTTTTTTAGTACATCAAAAAGATAAATTAATTACTTCTATTAAGATTTGATCTTTGAAATTTTCTCTATCCAATTTAATTATCCCTCAACCCATACTACATGAATTATTCTACATAGACTATTGACTTGATTGATGTTATACTACAAAGTAAATTAAGTATTTAATTTATTCGAATTAATGTCAATTAAATTCGTGTACCAAAAAAAAAAGTCAATTAGATTCGTTATTTTAATTATATAAATGAAAAAATTAAGCTCTTTTGACAGATCCACTAACCTAGTACTTTCAAACAATGCTTTTGAAAAGTCGTGTTTTAAAAATCTTAGGCTCACGCATTTCTTTTTCCAAATTGATTTTGTAATTAAATTTGACTTCATCAAGGTCAAATGTTTTAAGATAAACAGTGGTTTTTTCATTCAAACAAAAAAGAAGCATGTGTAGGTTTGACCAATAGTATTAAGTACTCCTTTCGACTCGAAACATAAAAGAAAAAAAAAACTACTTTTGTCCTAAAATATAAGGGAAAAAAGTCAATTTCAAGAATGTTTTTTCTTATTCTCATGAAATTAAATGTAATTGTATTTAATTTTTTTTTCTCTCTCTCTCTCCACTTTTCTCTATAAACAACAACCAATCAAAATTGATTTTACATCTTTCTATATACTTATACTAAGAAAAATCCCATAAAATTATATTTCTAATTCTCATGTTTATGTTTTCTTAATAAATGTGTTTTTTTTTATTTTCCCTACAGAGGGAGTATATAAGTTTGGAATATTTGCATTTGCCTATTCATATTTTCATTTGTTAAAAGATATATCAACCGATTGTTTCATATGTTAAAAAATTATAATCTCTGCGTCAGAAAACAAAAATTATTATCTCTATCTTAAATATAAGAAATATTTTGTCACAAAAGTTAATGTATCTAAATTTCAAATGAAAAATATTATTTTTTTTGTCCAAATTTTATTCTTATATGTAGGATAAGATGGAGTAGAGTGAAAGAGAGGATAATAAGCAAAGAGAATTAATGCATTTGAAATAAAAATGTTTAATATTTAGATAATTAATTATTTTAAATAGAATTTTAAAAGTATTCTAAATACACTTGTTAACAAACCCCTTAAAAAAATAGATAATCTCACATGATTTTTTAAATTAAATTGTAAATTTTTTTTTTGACACAAACAAAATTCATATCCATTCATTCAAATTAATTAGTAAAATACATCAAATACAAATCATATTCAACATGGCTAAAAATATAATAGGAGAAAATCCAAACAAACTAAAATCTATTCTATTCTCTTTAATAAGGAGTAATGTATTAATTTTTTTCCCTTTAATAAGAGAAATGTATTAACCAACAATGAATTGATCAAAGCGGTAAGAGTCTTGATTCTCTTAAATATATACTCCTATGTCCCAAAATATAAACAAAAGTTGGTCAAAAAAAGTAAATGTATTTGGTCTAAATTGTGAACCAAATACATCAAGTTTCTTTGACTCACTTTTGCTCATATTTTGAACAAAAGGAGTATAATCAGAGGTTCGATAATCAGAGGTTCGATTTCTGATTCATACATAAACAAAAAATTTGTTTGAAAGACAAGAATTCACCTTATGCTCTACAAATTCTCCGATAAAAAATACTAGTTATGGGTGTAATATTCTACCAATATATTGTAACAAAAAAAAAGCTTATACTCCCTCCGTCCCAAAATAAGTGTCACACTTGCCAAAATTGTTTGTCCCAAAATAATTGTCACATACTATTTATAACATTGTTTTTCCCTATTTTACCCTTATTACTTTATGGTATAATGATTAAAGGAGACAATAAAGTAACTAAAGAATCTACTTTTTAGTATTCCAATATCTACTACCAATAAAAAGTGAGGGTATTTTTGTAAAAGTCTTATTCTCTCTCTTTCATTTACACATTTTTCTTAAAGTGTGTGAAGTGGTCAACTAGGACACTTAAATTGGGACGGAGGGAGTAACAAAAAATATAAGGTATATTCCTTTCGATTCTGTTATTAATATTCACACCTCTCTCTCTTTCTCTGTTCTTATCCTCCCAACACGCCAACCAATAAAGCGACAAAAAGCTAAACTTATTATCCAAGCCAAACAATTCCAAAAAAGGGTATCTTCGTCATTTCACCTCCCCTCCAACCATTTATATCGTCTCATCTTCCCCCGAGAACAATTCCTTTCCAAATTACAAATTTCTCACACAAAATTCTTTTCTAATTCTAATTAACAAAATCTCACATGAAACGTTAATTACATATTAAAACAAATTCACAAATTCAATTCATTAATTCCATTATTTTTTCATTTGTTTAATTCACAATTTCAAAAGTTTCTTATTATTGCGGTGTTGAATTTTTTGTGAAACGCTGCAATGGGAACATGGTGTATTGAAAACGACGTCGTTGAATCTGAAGGAATTGATATTAGTGTTGGTTTCGCCGCCGACGGTGATTTATGGGTTAGCGTTGACTCCGCCGGTGGTCCGATCGGTAAATTCAGCCTTGGTGGAAGTTTTGGCGAATATGGTTAGCGATTTTTTAGAAAATGCTGGAAGTTTTGGTGCTGATTCTTGGTGTAGTAGTGATAGCGATTCTGCTCTCTCTGATTTTTCTCATCTTGCTGAAAAAATTCAGGTAATTATGCCGTCTATATGTAAATTCGCGTGTTTTTGGTTTTAGTTGATGTTATTTTTTATCGGAATTCTCTGTTAAAATCATTTTGGTTTTAGTAGGTAAAGCTAAAATTTGCAGGTAACTTGCAAAATAACATACCGGACAGGACTGAAACAAAAAATACGCGAACTTAGAGATTATTAAAAAAAATAAATTGTTGAAGTTAATTTAATTTTGATAAATTTTTTGTTTTGTGATTTTGTTTGTTATAATTGTTCAATTAAAAATTTAAAATGAAAATTTTAAAATTTGAAAGGTTTTATGTGTGAATTTAGAAGTTGCTATATAGGTTTTATTGTTTACGTCTTGTGATAATTTTTATCTATTTTTTATCTTTTGTTTTAATTTTCTGGTTTCATATTTTAGCTTAATTTTGGAAGCAGAATATTTTTCATATCGTATATCTAGAAGTCCTAGTTCACCTGTCAGAAAATGTTGAAATTATATGTGCTTTCTATGGAGAACAACAGAAAGACCGTGTTTGATTTTGTCATTCTCTTTTCTCTTGAACAAAGGAATTTGATTGGTTGCAAAATGCAAAGATTGTAGTTTTGAAATAATCAGCTGTGTCAATCTAGGAAGCCCGGACACTTCTCGGAATAGGCGTGCCTCGTGTCCGACACCGACGCTTACAATAACATTGAAATATATCATTTTTTCAAAAAAATTATCCGTGTCGTGTCCCGTGTCAGTGTCTGGGCTTCATAGCTGTCAATTGCGGATTGTAGAAGGTTTGTTCAAATTTTGCTATTCGTGTGATAGTGCTGCTATAGTCTCTATTTGGCAACAATTTGTATTCAATATTGTATCACAGAACATTAACGATTCAATTGATATACCGATGCTATAGCGAATATTTGATGACAATGTTGATATTTCGTGTTATTTGAATGGTGCCTTGGTTTTCTGTTTTCTTTTTATAGTGTATGTTTTCTTTATGATTACATTTTGTAGCTGCAAATTGAAATGATATATTTTCATCCATTTGTTTGCTATTAATTTGGTTTTACGATACTCTATCTGCATTCCAATATGTTTACTAACGTGTTTGATTTATTTTAACGGTTCTCCTGTCATCTTTTATGTTGTTCGTGGCTGAGTTCTTGCCGTGACAATCTTAATTAAGGAAGAGAACTAAGAAGTTGATAGCAACAATCAATAGAAATCAACAATCTTATTGAATATTGAAGATGGATACCTTTTTTAAAAAATAGTCTTTGATCATTTTACTAATGCTAACAAATTTTGATGGTCCCCAAACCTTACATTCCTCTATTTATCTAATAACTATTATCCTCTAACTAACCAATTTGTCTCACTTCCCTGATTAATTGATCTAACTTTCCTAACTACTTCTCCTTCCACTTTCTGTCCAAACTCCAATGGTGCTGGCCCAAGGTTTTTAATTGAGGGACTACATATCCTTAACTACCATGCTATAATCCCATAGGGTTATGCACTTCTACTGGACCATGAGCTGTATGCATGTTCATTTAAGCTCTATTGGGATAAACAACATAATTAAGTGCTTATAGCATCAACATTTATCATATAAGTACCTAAGTAAAGTTATTTCTGTAACAAATGATAAAATAAACTCAAATTGTTTTTATAAGCTATTTTGGGATGCTTATGAAAATAAGCTGAAAACAACTTATGGATGTGTCATAAGTTTTTTTTTCATAAGCTCTCTCAAACAGTTTCACAAGTATTTATGCCAATAGATAAATTCAAATAAGTCGGTCCAAATAGACTAGTCTACTATTACTCTATTGTCTTAATTTCTATTTTCTACTAGTAATTAGTTAAATGTTGATGTTGATGGGTGGGTATTTTTCTGTTTTAGAAGTAGTGGTTGTATAGATTTTATGAGATGTTTTAGGTTGTGAATGTTGTTCATTTTGGATTTTTTTTTCCTTATTTTGATTTTAGTTTTGGTTTGATTGAGAATTTCAACATGTGATCTCCTGTTTCTAGGAGCATGATTGGCAGCAGTTTCTACTCCTTTGTCAATTATTTGAACTTCAGACTTGGATTTTTACAGCAAATAAGATACAAAAAGTAGAAAGAGAATTGTCTTGGTATCGTTAACTGTACAAGAATAAATAAATAATTGATAACTGTTTTTTAACAACTTCCCTCATTATCATTTGATGTTTCATGATGCAGATCTGTAAGCGATCGGTGACTCAACATGAGAGTGACTTGATACCAGTTGTTCATTCTCTCATACGATCGATGAAAGAGACCAACCTTGAAATGATGAATTCTGGTCCATGTTATGCAAGTTGTATGAGGTTTTATTTGGCGAAGTTGATGAGACTTTCTGGCTATGATGCCAGTGTTTGTACATCTAAGTGGCAGCCTATTGGCAAGATCCCTGGAGGTATGCTGTATTATATTTATGTGATTTTACTTAAGTCATGATTCTACTTGGTTTAGTTGCAGTGCTAAATAAAAAACTGTTTCGTTTATAGGGATTATCTGATTTTATTTTCTTATAATGCTAATAGAGCGAAGTGGTATACTCTTTGGATATAGGTCTGGTTTTGATTAGAATTTTTATAAGAGATACTCCGTCAAATAGTTAAATTAAGTTTATTGATTCTTCACTTGCAAATAAGTTCTTATAAGATTATATATGTTCATGGAGAGAGCGACAAACAAATCAGAGATGTAGAGTTTAATTTCAACTTATATGAGAAACCATGTTTAATTTAAATCTTAGAATTTCAATTTAAACTATACTGTGCGATGCTGCCTGCTATATAGTTCATATACTCAATACTGTAGACTCATTTGTCTTCAAACTATTGCAACTCAAACAATTGTTGCAAAATTTTTAGAAATATTTTCCTTTTCAGAATTGGTTGTTTATCCTAACTGACACAATATTAATGAGTGTCAAAATTGCCTGTTTTTGCACATATTATTTGCTTTTTCATTCAGTTAATGTTTGTATGCAAACTTGTTGCGCAGGTGATCACGAATATATTGATGTGCTGGTCGAGAATAACTCTGGAAAATCAGATCGATTGATTATTGATATTGATTTTCGAAGCCACTTTGAAATAGCTAGAGCTGTTGATTCATATGATAGGATACTGAATTCGATTCCGGTTGTTTACGTGGGTTCCCTTACTAGGCTGAAACAGTTTCTTGGAATAATGGTAGAAGCTGCTAAATCTTCTTTGCAACAAAACTCTATGCCTCTTCCTCCATGGCGATCTTTAACATATTTACAAGCCAAGTGGCTATCACCCTATGAAAGAATCGCACATTCAGACAGTGACATTAATATTGGCAAAGACGGCAATTACTTCGACCACAAGCAATGCCGGGGACATTTGAAGAAGCTGCAATCCTGTCTTCAGGCAGGAACTGAAGTAGAGCGAATGTTGAAGGCTCGAAATATTGAAAGTAACAGGAGGATGAAACCTGACAGATGGAGGCACTCGTTGCTCCGTCCTATTTGACAAATGTACAGATTTTGGCTTTGAAGCTCTCAAATTTGAGAGAATAAATATAAAATACAAAATTTTGCGGCATTTTTTCCTTCACAAAATCTTCTCATTGCTACTTAATAAAGAAGCCTTAGCAGCAGCAATAAGGCAATTTTATCACTCATCAGTTCTTTTTTTTCATTTCGGTGTTTGCGGTGTCACATATGCGGAGTCTTAAGTTTTTTGGTACCCAGAGAGTTGAGTTTGTAAACTTTATGCAGCGGCGTCATCACACAGTACAATACTGGGTATCTGCACTGTATCTGTATCTGATAACTTCCTTGCCTCGTATATTTATTGGGACTTGGAAATTTTGTTATATTTTATGTTCTATTTTATAATATATGTATTTTTTCATAGTTATGAGCATTGTGCTGTATTATATTCTTAGCATGTAAACTATATAATGACCAAAACAATAGAGCACAATGCTGAAACTCCTTTATTCAGTTACATTTACCTTTCCAATTAATTGCTTTAATGTTGATTTGGTATAATAATGTGGAATATGAGGGTGTGAGAAAAAAGATGGAAAATACCAAGTTCTTTTTTTATAAATTATGTGCCAAATTTGGCCCAGTTCAATGGGCCCATATTTTAACATGAGCTAAACTACAAAAGCAGGTCCAAAAATAAATGGCAACTGCTCTTCTTCCTATTTCATTGTTGGGATTTCTCCCGGTAAACTGGAAGAGACATCTTTTGATATAGAAATCTTACTAAAAGGTATATTTAGGAAGGGTAAAATCTTATTCAAAATGAAAACTTTGTAATTTGCGGTGAAGTGCTTAGTTGAGGAAGAGGGTAAAATTGAAGAGAGGAAGATTGGAAGAGAAAGGGCAACGAGAATCGATCAGAGATCAGGCCACCTCATTAGTGAGGTTTTCGCGACATTTTCTCTCGAAAAATTTAGCATTTCTCTTTTTACCTCATGCAGATAATATTTTTCTATGCTTAAAAAAGGCCTTAAATTAAGTTATTGTGTTCAAATGGTTAATAAATTTGAGACTTTGTATTCAAATTTTAACTTAAACAATTATTAATCACACTTTACTTACCTTCCTACCAAACAATGATTTATCAGAACACCTTCCTTAAAAAATCAGATGAGTAGGACTAAAGAAATAGACCCTAATAATACTATTGACTACTTGAATGAATGCATGCATGTTCTCTTATATGAACACATCCAAATATATATTATTTTTAACAAAATCTAGTCCACTTCACATCCTTCAAGTAAAGATTAATGTTTACTATAAAAAAAAATACAAAATAGAAGAATTGAACGTGCTAGCTCCTTTCAAGAAGCAGAGAGTTGTACGCCATGGCCATGTGAGATATGCCTCGTTTCTTGAGCTTCAGATTCACCAAGTCAGATACTCTTCCCTTCTTCTCTCTTCCTCTCTGTTTCCAGTTAGTTATTCCTAACTTTGTCTTTCTTTTATTCTCAACTTGTTTATGTGCATGTGTGTGTATTTATTTCTATTTTATTTGTGAAAACAAATATGCACCGATAGCGTAAAAAATTATACACCGTCGATTAATAGTAACCATGTATTCGGTCATGTCACTCTACTTTCTCGATATAACATGAAATTTCAAATCACTCTCATTAGATGTTTATTTGTACATGTAGGGTACGTTTTAAACTCATTAGATGTTTAAACTCATTTTATTTGTACATGTAGGGTACGTTTGATATGTAAAATAAAACATATGTATTGGACAAAACAGTACAAGACAGACAAAACATAGAACAAAGTTTAAGGTATTGAACACATTTTGTCTTGTAAAATGTTCGGTGGAAAAAAAGTTATTTTGTTATTTTAGACAGGTTGTGCAGAGGACAAAAGGTTGTACCGTGATTCAGTAGGGGACAAAAATTTCTTAGCAACAATTTTAATATCAAAGAACAACTAAAGTTGTCATGTCTGGTCCTTTACTTTTTACCAGATGAAACACGCCTATATAGATATATACTCCCTCCGTCCCAAAATAAGTGTCCTATTTGCCAAAATTGTTTGTCCCAAAATAAGTGTCCTATACTATTTATAACATTGATTTTTCCTATTTTATCCCTTAAAACAATCATTATTTGAGAGAAAAAGTACACTCAAAGATCTACTTTTTAGTATTTCAATGTCTACTACCAATAAAAAGAAAAGATATTTTAATAAAAGTCACATTCTCTCTTTCATTTATACACTTTTCTTAAAGTGTGTGATTTGGTCAACTGTGACACTTAAAATGAGACGGAGGGAGAATATATATTCATGAATCTACCAATATTAACTATCCTTTCTGTCACATACATTTGCAACTGTTTCTTTTAAATTTTCTCCCTATAAATGAATAATTTATCAATGCTCACTATGCTAATTATTTATGTACATAAGTTATGAAAATGGATGGTGAATTTTTGTAGGATGTTATACTTGAAAGTTGAAAAAGGACTTATCATAAGGCAAAAGAATGGGGTGCAGTTACTCTGTGTATAAGAAGAAGAAGAAATCAAGCATTCATGAAGTAGTTGTGTTAACTCCATCAATCAGAATTCCTGTGCAATGTGATCTTCAAAGAGCACTCAAAGGATTGATTCCAAAAGATCTTGCTGATAAATTGTCTTCTTTAAGGAATCAGATTGTGTTGGTAGCAGAAGATACTGGTTTGTTTTCACTTGAATTCTAATATTTTTGGCATGAATTAGAAGTAGTACTTTTGGTATCTGTAATATGGATTCAATTCGATCTGATTTTAGTTCCTGAATTTTTATTTTACTTTTTTAGATTAGATTCTTACTATTTCAAATTCTTCTACTTTTAGTCCTGGATAGAATTTTTCTAACGAAAAATGACGTGACATACTAAGTTATGATTAAAAAGATGATATATCGTAAAAATATTACCGTGATGTTTTGATTGTTTGAAAATTTGCATATTTGGTTGTGCAGATGGATCAGCTATAGCTGAATTACGGCGAGCTTTGAATGAATACTTGTCTGTTTTAATTGGACTAACTAAAAAAGGTTCATAAATTTCTCCAAAACAATAAATAATTAATTTTTTTTATGTTCTTCTCATTTCTCAAATGTGGTTAATTATAATTTTGTATGTTGCAGAGTATGGTCTCGAGGGACTAATAGAATTCAAATGGAAAAACTTTGAAGTTGGAAAACAAGTATGGCTACTTGTAACATGATTCTTAATTTTTCATTTTTAATCATGATTTTGGTGATTTTTTTTAATATGTTAAAGTCTAATTTGGCAGGATAGTAGTATTTCAAATGTGTGGTTTGAAGTTCTATCTTGTGTTCACTTTATGGCTATGCTGACACTGTCCGAGGCTGATTCATTGATGATTCCAAAGGACCATTCAGACTCTGGATTCAGGGTGGTTTCTTCAGGTTTTGTGCCAATTTATAAACTTTTTAATCGTTTAGTATGTTTGTATTCACGGTGAGTAAGACATTTTAAAACACCGTAAATTGAACCGAACTGTTAAACCGAATTGCACAAAAAAGAACTTAATTGTGACTGACAATATTGAATTTTGTTCAGTTCAGCTCGTGAAGAATCCATCACAGTTTGGTTCTTTTTGTTTTTGATGTGGTTCAACTTGGATTTTATCTTTTAAAGCAGTATATTTGACTTGGTTTGCATTTAAGTTTTTTTCAGCAATCCTAATTCCTAACTATCAGTTAATAATAGCAATTGGTCACAGTTCGGTTCGAAAAAGTACAGTTTGGTTTTCCTGTAAAGGTAGTTTGTAACCACAAAACTGGTGCATCGAACTTTACTACCAGTTCGGTTCAGGACAAACCATTAACAGTTCAGTTCAATTTTACTGAATTTTTGTAATAGTTAGGTTTAATTTTACTGTTTTTTAGTAAAAGCTGCACTTTCGGTATGTCTGGTATCACGTTATACACCAATCGGTCATGCATTACTCCACCTCCAACGTAGCTTCTAGTGAACCATGTGGTGCACCGCAGATTTGTTACTTTCCAAGAATCCAAATACACACATTGTAGCTTCAACAAAAACACAGTATCACTTGTGACTTTGTCATACGAACCTTCATTCCAAACATACACTTAGTGATCGTACATTTTTGTATTGTCAGATAACAAAAGGGAAGCAATTGATTTGTTAATCAAAGCATCAGGATACTTGGAGTTCTGTGTTAGGCAAATTCTTCCTCAAATACCATCTGAAACCAAGTATATCTCTATAAATTTTAATGTTTGAAATTATCAGCATAGAACACCCTAATAAGGAATTAACTTTAATCAATATCCAGGAAAATTTTGCCGCATGATTTGCATGAAGATGTATTAGAGGCTATAGCTATTCAAGCACTAGGCCAGGTAGTTGTTGATCAATCTCTAGATTCACTTATGAGTTATGATAGCATTTAATTCTTCTAGTCAATCAATTATTGACCAGTAATTGATATACCTTGTAAAACAAGTATAAGATTGGTTATAACTTATAATAGCTTATTTTGATGAATTTTTAGGGAACTGAGATTCAGCTTGGTCTTGCTGTGGAGAGTCAGAAGGCAACTTTGTCTGTAAAAAGGAGATTGGCATGTGAACAACTTATTTACTTTACTCAGGTCTTTATTTCAATCCTTTCGGCTTCTACTTGTAATTTTAAAGATTTAGTGCATGTTTAGAATCACGGTCAGTTTGGTGAAATCACGATGACACAGCGATTTTGTTGAAGCTGCAAAGTGTAGTTTTTATCAAAATCATTGTAGCACACTTTGATTATGCCAAACTTACTGCAAGAATTTTTGAATAATTTCTAGCTTTTACATCTGCATTCCATTAATTTTTTCTTAAGTAATTAAGAGCTTATTTGGTTGAAGTATAACATTTCCTTTGAGCAGGCTTATCACTGCTTATCAGGCTGTGACTTCAACCAAGGGCATGGAAAGAAGCATCTCAGGTTCATCAAATGGAAATTCCTTGAATCCAAGGTTAATAATGCTATCAAGATTTGTTAAATTAAATACTTTCCACCAAAAGATAAACATTGAAGATACCAAATCCAATAATATGAATGATTAAATCCCGATCACTTTTTTATTATGTTGGTAGGCTACAGCTTACTATTACCACGGTTTGATCCTCGACAAGGGTAACGAACCAAGCAATCACATTGTCGCCGTGTCATGTTTTCTTGCTGCAGAAGAACTTCTGGCAGAAAGCAAGAAGGCATGTTTGAGCTTTTGTCTTGCACCTCCAGTCACAAGGTTGGTTTAGATCATTTGGTTTTATCTAAGATGTTGCCCTATCATATTCCTGTAATACAACTAGTTTGTTACTCGTGCGAATTGAATTGGTTCCTACACTCTTAAAACAACTTACTGCATTTTTAGAATCGTGGTCAATTTGACAGAATCACAGTGATACCGTGATTTTGTTAAACTTCCAAAATATTGTAGCTTTTGCTAAAATAACAGTAGCATGTCGTAATTCTGTCAAACTCACTTTAAATACAAACGTGCACATATGTATATGTATGATTATGATTATATTTACTCGAAAATTAACATTTAGCTAAATTGCTTTGTGAAGGGCTCCTCCACTATGGGGTGTTATGAAACTTCTAAATCAAAAAATTCCTGAAGTTGCATCAAAGAAGTACCAAATGTATGGATACCTTCTGGAGCAAGAAAAGTAAGGATCTCCTTTTTTTTTATTTTATATTATAATTAAATTATTAATTTCCTTGAAATATATAATGAGTATGTAAAATTGGAATTATGTTAATGATGCAGGGGTCTTCAAGCATTGCCAGACCTACCTGAGTTTCAATTATCATTACATCCAGATGATTATGAACTGCCTGAAATTGATCCAGCATGGGACAGTAAAAATTGGGAAAATTTAGGACAACCATTGAAAGAGCATCTTAGAGATAGTGATGAGGATCAAATTGATTGATATATACTTAATATGGTTTTCTTTCATACATGCTTGATTATAAGAATCTTGTACAAGTTAACATTACCATAAAATTAATTGGGTCATTAACTCATTCATTTATGACTCTCAAGTTCTAATACAATAGTAAGAGGCGAATAGATACTCTCATGTGCGATTTTTGCATGAGATTGGTAAAATGTAATCTCTCAACGTTAATATTTATTATATTTGAAATTTTATTGATAGAAAAATCATACTTTATTCTCTTATATAAAAACTATACTTGAGAAAATACCCTTTTGAAGTCAAAAAATCAAATATTATAATTTTGACAAATTCATAAATTGTTATTTTGTTGGGCGAAGCAACCCAAAATAAATTGTTTTTTTTTATACATACTCTAAAGTGAGTTGTTCATATCATATATAGTGAATATGTTTGGAGGACACGTATACTAGTACTTTAGCAAAAAAATATTAATGATTTGAAAGTGAACTAGTATACTATATGAATCTAAATGGTATTTATTATATAAAATATGAGTTGGTTTAGGAGCAATTGATGTTGAATTTAGTAGAAAAATTACGGTTCAATCTTCTATCATTGCACTTGAAAAAAAATTGAAACTATTTCATGTCATAACTCATTTGAAACTCTGAATTATTTTTTTTTTGACAGATGAAACTTTGAATTATTAAGACCCTTCCCTTAAAAATTAAAGAGTGAGAACTTAAAAAAAGAAAAAAATAAATGGTATTTATTGTGATCCATCTTAAATCTTGATTACGTATATCTGTAGTCAAAAATTAATACTCCTATGTTTGTTGTGAGTTGTGACCCATCTTCATTTATGTTAGCGTTAGAATTTCGTTTTGATTTTGATTTTCTCTGTTTCAGCATTAAAAGATATGAGAGGCAATTTAAACAATTTTTCTATTTGGATCTTTTTTTAAAATTCTGTTTCTTATATTAACAGATGGATAATAATACCCTAGAAAAATCAAATTTTTAAGTAGAACCAATTTTTGCATCTATGTGTCTCTCGTATACTTCCATGATTTAAACAATTGAAGATCATCATATAGAAAAAGCAATTAGAGATCATCACTTATAGTTGTTCTCATACTCATACTTGTCAATTCTATAACTATAATAGTACATAACTTTGTACTATGAATAAATATATTTTTTATCATTAAATTAATAAATCTTACTACTAGATTAAATGTGATATATTATGACTTACACTTACAATTTAAAGTGTTAACTTAGTGGTTAAAATTTAACATTATAATTTCAAAGTGCCGAGTTCAAATTTCATTAAAAATAATTATAAGAATCATTATTGCTAATGATTAGTAAAAATTTCTTCTTTTACCAATCTGTTTTTTAAAATATGACTTATTATTCTAGTGGTAGAAATCAAATTATACATAAATACTGATTTTTTTTCGACCCAAATTTATTCTAATGGTGGAACATAAATACTGATATACTTGTGCATTAGATGAAACATGTCACACTAATTTAAGTCACTTATATTTTTCGACCCAATTAAGGTCACTCTCAATCATACCCATCAAATCATCCCAACCAATCCATTAATTAATCATTCAATTATACAAAATAAAATGAAATTAAACCTCTATTTAAATACTCATCTAAATTCAGTATTCTTGGTTGGTTACAATTAATTTTGGTTGTTTCGATTTGTCCAAAATATGTTACTAAATCTGTGAAGATGTTTTTTTTGGAAATACTTATATTCCATAATTATATTCCATAAGATGTTTAGGCATGCTAAATCTTCTTTGGTATGATATAGTATGTAGAATGTTAAATTTTGATCTATCATTGTGAAATCTCTAAAAACAAATAGCAGATATTATTTAAAAAAAAAAATTCCCGTTATTGTTTTCTCATCATCTTACTTTTAAACATAAAAAATAAACGCTGAAAGTTCTCAGTATATATGTTCTCAAAATAAGTATAAAAGTAATTTTTTTAAAGAGAAATATGCATAAAAGTGATTGAAAAAGTTGATGAAGCTTATGTTCCTTGCGATAAAAATGAGCATACACGTACGTCTAAGAAAAATATTACTATTATTGGACAACAATTATACGTATTGTGTACTTAAAACTTTATTTACAACATGTACAAAGTACAAACATCTCTCTTCACCTAGCATTCTTCTTTGTCTCATCATCACCGTGAAACATCTAAGATTATATAGCGAATAAATTTTTTCAAAAAACATATACTTTATTTAAAAAACAAATAAAGCTTCCGTTTCTTGCGATTAAACCCTGAAAGTTCGTTATATTTTCAAAAAATATGTTTAAAAGTGATTAAAAAAACAAATAAAGCTTCCGTTTCTTGCGATTAAACTGAACGAACAGATATGTCTAAGAAAAATATTAATCAGACAACAATTATACAGTTTTAAAAAAGGGTCTCATATAGTCGTCACATGCATGATGCACCTATGACCAAACGTATATACTACCAGAAATTCCACACCAAACAAAATATAGACACGTATAAAATCGAAGGCAACTATGTATAGTAATCACTAATCATTAATATTAATATGGTAATTTTATTATTAATTAAAGAAGGTGAGAAGCCATACATAATGCATTAAAATCCTTATTAGTTCGTAATATTTTCTCAAAATATGTTTAAAAGTGATTAAAAAAACAAATAAAACTTCCATTTCTTGCGAATAAACTAAACAATTATATACGTCTAAGAAAAATATTAATTAGACAACAATTATACATATTTAAAAAGGGGCCTCATATAGTCGTCACATGCATGATGCTCCCATGACCAAACATATATACTACTAGAAATTCCACACCAAACAGAATATAGAAACGTATAAAATTGAAGGCAACTATGTATAGTAATCACTAATCATTAATATTAATATGATAATTTTATTACTAATTAAAGAAGGTGAGAAGCCATACATAATGCATTAAAGTCCATATTAGTTCGTAATATTTTCTCAAAATATGTTTAAAAGTGATTAAAAAACAACTAAAGCTCCCATTTCTTGCGATTAAACTGAATGAACATATATGTCTAAGAAAAATATTAATCAGACGACAATTATACAATTTTAAAAAGGGGCATCATATAGTTGCCACATGCATGATGCACCAAAGACCAAACATAAATACTACCAGAAATTCAACACCAAACAAAATATAGACACGTATAAAATCGAAGGCAACTATGTATAGTAATCACTAATCATTAATATTAATATGGTAATTTTATTATTAATTAAAGAAGGTGAGAAGGCATACATAATGCATTAAAATCCTTATTAGTTCGTAATATTTTATCAAAATATGTTTAAAAGTGATTAAAAAAACAAATAAAACTTCCATTTCTTGCGAATAAACTGAACAATTATATACGTCTAAGAAAAATATTAGTCAGACAATAATTATACAGTTTTAATAAGGGGCCTCATATAGTCGTCACATGCATGATGCACCCATGACCAAACATATATACTACCAGAAATTCCACACCAAACAGAATATAGAAACGTATAAAATTGAAGGCAACTATGTATAGTAATCACTAATCATTAATATTAATATGATAATTTTATTACTAATTAAAGAAGGTGAGAAGCCATACATAATGCATTAAAGTCCATATTAGTTCGTAATATTTTCTCAAAATATGTTTAAAAGTGATTAAAAAAAAACAACTAAAGCTCCCATTTCTTGCGATTAAACTGAATGAACATATACGTCTAAGAAAAATATTAATCAGACGACAATTATACAATTTTAAAAAGGGGCATCATATAGTTGCCAAATCATGATGCACCCAAGACCAAACATATATACTACCAGAAATTCCACACCAAACAAAATATAGACACGTATAAAATCGAAGGCAACTATGTATAGTAATCACTAATCATTAATATTAATATGGTAATTTTATTATGGCAAATGCTAAACATTGCACCCCTTGCACTAGTTAAGGAACTATAAATAGTAAAATTGTCTTGAAACTTGTGTATCAAACTTTTTCAAAGTATAAGTTATGTTTGTTTCAATGTATAATTTACTATTTTTGGGTTCCTTAACCATTGCATAAAGTGCATTGGTTAGCAAGACCCTTTTATTATTAATTAAAGAAGGTGAGAAGTCATACATAATGTATTAAAATCCTTATTAGTTCGTAATATTTTATCAAAATATGTTTAAAAGTGATTAAAAAAACAAATAAAACTTCCATTTCTTGCGAATAAACTGAACAATTATATACGTCTAAGAAAAATATTAGTCAGAAAACAATTATACAATTTTAAAAAGGGGTCTCATATACTTGTCACATGCATGATGCACCCAAGACCAAACATACTACTAGAAATTCCACACCAAACAAAATATAGAAACATATAAAATTGAAGGCAACTAGGTATAATCATTAATGTTATTAATATGGTAATTTTATCACTACTAATTAAAGAAGGTGAGAAACCATACATAATACATTAAAGTCCATATTTTATAGGAAGCATGTCATTATCAAAGCATATAATATCTTTCTTCTTAAGGTAGTTATGTAATGTACTAGAATTTTGTTTGTAATTAAAACCATACACCAAACTATGAAAAAATTTCTACCACAAATAAATAATTTTGATATAAGAAATTTCATACATAACGACATAACACACCCTGAAAGTAGTTACAGCAAATGGACACTGTTTGATTAATAGACATCCATGTGAATGTGATTAATTCATATTCATAGGAATAAATTAAATTCATGAAGTGCATTTGTAGGCTATTAAAATTGTGACTCCTAAATTGGCAAAGAAAGCCAAATAAGAAAGTAAAAGTGAAATTAAACTGGTTTTGCAGAACTTATGCACATGGCTGCACATTTCACTCCAATCCATGTGTTTCTCTCCAAACTGTCCCACGTATCCAATGGCTGTGGCTGCTGCACATCCAGCTATCAGCAACATCGTCATTACCTAATCATAATTTACAAATTTATCATCATCACATGATTATGTCATGATAATTTATTTGATTAAAATTTTGTTCCAAATACATTAATTTTTATAATCTATTTTTTTCTTATATTTAGATTATAGTATTTACCAATTTAAACTCTTATTTGCTCTTAATTTTTGTTAAATAGACTAAGGCTTTGTTTGGATGATAGAAAAAAATTGAAGGAAAAAAAGTAAGAAGAAAAATTATTGAAGGAATGAATGTGAGTGGAAAGTAAAATGATTATTTTAGTTGTTTGGTAGAAGTGAAAGTGAAAAGAAAGTGAGAGAAAAGAAAGAAATATATTTTGTGAATGACTTAAATACTCCTATATTAAAATATTCATTAAAAAATTGTAGAGAATAAGTGGTGGGTTGTTTAGTCTTTTAAATAAAAAATATTGGTTACTTCATCTTTCTCTCCAATTTTGAGGAAAAAGTTTTGGGTCATGTTAACATGTGTCTTAAGAGCATATTTTAAGGATACTTAATATAATAATTTTGTCTTAAAATTAACAATGTTTGACTTCTAAAATTATGAAATGCACAAGTTTCAATGTTAAATTTCTTTTATTAGTATATTAACAAGTGCCCCAAAGACACAGGTTAACATTTCCCAAAAGTTTTTTCTTATGGTCCCATCCAAAATTTTCTTTCTTTCCTCCTTTTTTTTTCCAAACAAGGAAAGATTCCATTTTCCTTCCTTCTCTGTCTTTCCTTCTTCTTTCTTTAGAACTAAACATAGTGTAAAGAAAAGAACTAAGCGTAATTAAATACTGTATAAACAAAAATGTTCATTAATTAATATTGATGGTTGTCGAATGTCGATTGACCTATAACTACTAAATGTTTCGTTTACTTTACTTGATATTGACATAGATATAAAAATATATGTCATCATTGCCATATTATTAATCATATCCTACGATTAAACAATGACATATGGATTTTGTTTATTAATTACCTCAGCACTAGGCAAAAGGAAATTGACTACAATTTTTAATTTTGAAATACAATTGACTATAAAATTAAAATGTATTATTATTCTAAAAAATGTTAAAAATCAATTATAAATTGTAATGGTGAAATATTTTTCTGGCAGAAACTAAAAGCAATAATTTCATGACCAACAAAATATGTCTAAGACAATAACACAATACTACCTACAATTCTTAATATAAGAAGCAAATTATATTTTAGATTTATTAAAAAATTTATGTATCTAGTTATATTATAGGCCAAATACATTAGTTTTTCAATAAATCTAAAAATAGATTTGTTTCTTATATTAAAGACCAGAGAAAATATCTTTCAACATGGTTCTGAAATTTGTATTTTCAGACATATATACTCTTCGATTTTATTTATAAACAAAAATATTTTTTAAGTTCATTGAACAATTGTATCTACCTTAATTGGATTAATATTTTCTGAGCATTAAAAAGAGAAAAAAAAAAATAAGCTTACCAAATCCAACAAAAGTATGAAGAAATAATAGTTTTTTCGTTGCCTCATCAGAAGGTTGATTATCAGTGTAATCACAGACAAGAAACAGACCACACCATTTGCAGCAACAAAAAATCTAGTAACAAAGGAAAATCAAAATGAATAAATAAATATCATATAAAAAATACATTTTTTAATATTATATAGATGAAAATAGAAAATGGGTAGTGCAGAAATTGAATCTTACTTGAAAGCTGAAGAGTAATAAAAGTGAGCTTCAAACACAATAGAGAATATAGTAACAGATTGCTTGTTTGTGACCGTGACTGCAATTGAAACTGCAGTAAGCACAATGACAAAGATTCTGAGGATGTTTTGGAACATCATGAGAGTCCTATGATGTTTTTGTGAGGATAAGGTTTTGGTGGTTGTTGAAGATTTGGATTCCATCATGAAGGAATCTTTGGTATCAGCCATTGTGAGGAAAAAAAAAAGGGAGGTAGAAATTGGGGGAAGAATATGGCACAAAAAATAGGTGGAAATTGAGGCAAAGAGTTAAGACTTTACTAACTTTTATAATGGATGAAGTAAAGTGAGAAGGACAAAAGGAAGAGAAGTGTGAAATTGAAAAGAAGCAAGAAGAAATTGATCAAGTGCTCTTGGATTTTAGTAGTCAGTGCATCATAGCCGTTTGATTTTTTTTTTTCTAAAAATAAATTCATTAATTCAAAATTAAAGAATATGTTATACAGCACAAATTCAAGATTGCTAAAAAGTAAAAAAAAATGAATCTACTAACAAACAAACGGCATTCTGATTAATATTATATAACGGTAAAGTGTCTACAATTATAACAAAATTAAATATCTGAAATACTCATGTTTCTAGATCTGCAGCATTGACAACGTCAAATTCACATTGATATATTGAGTCTACACCTGATGAATATAATCTAAGAAATTTGAATCGAACAAACATTGCACAAGATATGAAAAACAAAACAACGCCGCACCAAGCCGACGAATAACACAACGCCGCACTACAAAACGACGAAATCATAAAAGAAAAAATCTAAGTTGGAAGAAACAATCAAACAGCTCAAATGTAAATACTATAGTTTTAATTTTTTTTTAAATATTAAATTTTAATCTTTAAATTTAAGTCTCCAATTTAAATCAATCTGTCTGATCATATTCATATTGACAGTATGCGGTGCTAACTGCACAGGTCCGAAGAAACATTGTTTGATGTAATGTGAGTGCATTTAAGAGATGAAAGGGAGAAATAGGGGGAAAAAGGGTAAACAAAGGCAACTAGGTAGGGTTGGAAAAATTAATAATAGAACAAAAGGGTGTTTTGGAAACTATATATAGCTTCATGTAAATTTGGTTAATTTGTGTATTATTATATTTAAAAAATTTATGAGGAATGTTTCACTAGAAGATGTGAAGAGAGAAATGTTTAATTTGAAGTACTTTGATATGTTTCACTAGAAAATGTGAAGAGAGAAATGCATGTATAAGTGTTAATTTGATTGTGGTGATATAAGTTGATTTTGAATGAATGATTTTTTCTTAAAATTGAATTAAGTGTAACATGATTTAAATTTGGATACTTTGATCCAAAATTTTAAAATCGAAAAATTGCGTTAACTCACTTACAATTCTCCAATTTTTACAAAAAATCGCCTTCAATCAATTTTATTTGTGAAATTTTGAACATATCTAACCAAGAAATTTGTTGCATGTCCTCTAATTATGAGTTTTAATTGCTATTTTTTCTTCTCTCGATCTGGTTTCGTTGAGATATTAAAATCCATATATATTTTTTGTTGTTTAGATTTTAAAATCTAAATTGTTCCCATAGTTGTCGAATGTTGTTCTCATCTAACTACAATGATACGAGAAGAACGGTAAGTTGTTTAGATTTTAAAATCTAAATTGTTCCCATAGTTGTCGAATGTTGTTCGCATCTACGATGATACGAGAAGAATGGTAAATCTTGATTACCATCGTCCATCGATCAACTCAAATGACAAGTTCGGTTCACTAAAATGAAACTTGAAATCGACGACAATGTAAGAATTGTGTTTGATCTCTATTTTTGCTTACTATAATTTCATTGGATCAATCGAGTTAAACACTACATTGGTCATATTTGTTCATGCAATAGAAGCTAGTTTTATTTGTCCCAAAACAATAAAAAAAAAAATCATAAAATGCATAGTTTTATTGGTCATCTTGCAAGAGTGTTACTAACTTGATCACTCTTCTTTGATCTTGTTAGTATTAATTTATCTTTAGTGTAAGTCTTTAAATTATATTTAATTTTTTTTTTGACTAAAAATTATATTTAATGTTAATTGTATCAATTATGTTGTTAATCTAGTTGGTTAGTATGCATATATGTTTTTATTCTTCAATTTATTTGTTTCCAATACATTCAAATTATAGAGTACGAACAAAACTCCATCCGAAATCTAATATAGAATATGATTCTTTATCAAGAATCTAATGGAGTATTTTAAAAATTTGAAAGACGCACATGAGGGAGCATTTCATAAACATATATGAGATTTAACTTTGATCTCAATACCTCATTTGGTGCGCCGGATAGATAGAGACAAGATATGATAAGAATTGAATAATAATACGATATGATAGTGACAAGATTAACACATATTATGTCATGTGTTTGGTGCACACATATGATAAGAGAAAAAAAAAGAGTAATTGGATAACTCAGTCGAAAATAAGGATTAAAATAACAAAGAGTAATTGGATAAGCTTAATGGTAAGTTAAATTTATCATTTTCTATTGGTGCACCAAACAACAGATTAAAACAAGATTGGAAAACCTTAACATATCTTGTTTCCTAACCTGCGTACCAAACGAGCCATATATGTCTTATCTATCCTACAAAGGGTATAAACAAGACTGTAAATCACCGCCATAAACTAAAATACAAGGAAGAATAAGAAAACATCACTATAACCATTTTTTTGGAATAAAGTTATAAATAACATGTCCCTCACATTAGAATTGCTTCTATATCTAAATGGAAGGAGAATTTCATAAACATGTATGAGATTTAGTTTTGAACTTATCAATATCTTCTATGTCTTATCTATCCTACAAAAGGTAGACAAGACTATAAATCAATGCCATAAACAGAAATACAAAGATGAAAGTTTAAGAAAACATCACCATAACCAATTTTCTCGGATTAAAGTTATAAATTATATGTCCTTTACATTAGAAATCTTATATGAGATATAATTTGGAGGGAGAGTTTCATAAACATATATGAGATTTGACATGAACTCAATACCTTCAATGTCTTATCTATCCTACAAAGGGTATAGACAAGACTCTAAACCACCGCCATAAACAAAAATTTAAGATGAGAGTTTAGGAAAGCATCTCACCCCATAACATTTTTCTTGGATGATAGTTATAAATCACATGTCCCTTACTTTACAATTGCTTCTATGATGAGATCTAGAAACTAGCAAAAGTTGTCTCTCCCAAAATGAAAACAAAAAAAATCAACCAATAAACAACCTTTCAACTCATTGAAACCAATGATAGACAATTGTGAACGCATATTTGATGTATTAAAAGATAGAAATAATAAGACAAATTAAATAAATATGTCCAAAAAATTAACTACAATCAATCTTAATTATCGATTTTAGATCATTAGACGAATAATGGCGTAACATAGAGATATAAGGAGGATGTACCAAAATGTGGAGTATTTTGCACCAAAAGACATCTGCATTCCACAGACTCACTCCAAGACGATTGTAACACACAAGTGCATCCATCATGGACATGGTTATTACGTATTCCACCATCCTACGATTTTCAAGTACCCTATCCTTTTTATTAAGGTTAATGTTTCTGACTCACCTATAAGTTTCACATCGCTCAAAATTCGAGGCTAATAGTAAATACGCCATACTCTTTAAACTGACCGAGATGTCTTTTCTACAAAAGACAAAACAGTGACGGGTTAACCTCAAAGCGGACAGTCTCTCAGAGATTTGACTTGAGGTCTGTTCGGAACAGTGACGCCGTCTGTAGGAACGATAAAATTCGTTATCGAATCCACAACCCCTTAGCCTCGACTGGGGGCATCTGTTATGGTTCATCTATAAGCCTCATATCGCTTGTAACTAGAGGCTAACGGTAGTTTATATACAACACTCAAAATCAACCGATACGCCTTTTCTACAAATGACAAAACTGTTACGGATTAACCCTAAAGTGGACAATTTTTCAAAAAATGTGAACTTAAAATCGGGTTGGAACATACCCTTATTTATCTTCCGCAAATAAATCTGAATTCGGTTCGAAACAGTTATATATCATTTAATGAAATCCAAATCAATGAAATCCAAATCATTTCCACGTCCATTATTCAATAGTTATATCCTTCCGCTTCCAAATTACCAACAACCATGATTGCTGCTGGAGCTAGTTTTTTTCCGAGCATTTTCTCCCCGCTCTTCCACCGTGAGCCGCCACTAAAGTGCAATGGAATCATGAACATATCTCGGTGTATTGTTTAAGCATTTTATTTAAAAAATTAGACATTACAATTTTTAACGCGTTGACTATATATATATTTTAATAAAAAATTTATAAAATCTAAATACTTCCTCCGTTCTATATTATAAGAGATAAAATAAAAATCACACACATTAAGCAAAAGTAAAACATAATAATTGAAAATATGTTATTTTGTAGAAAAATTGTATAGAAAAGAGTAAAAACAATTTTTTTGGTTGTTGATTATGGAAAAAAATAAGAGAACACTACAAAAAATCCGCCTTTTAGCGGGGGTTTATTTTCGGCGGTTCTTATAAACCCCCCAAGTTATGTAAAATGTGACGCGTTTATCATAAAGCAGTGACTATATTGGGTGGGTTAATAAACCCCCACAACACGGATATTGTTTTTACCTTCATTCGCACTCTGGTTTTCTATTTTCCTTTTCATTTTCAACTTCACCAAAGTAGAAATGAAGAAAACGTGAACGATGAAGACGAAGCAGCGTCATCGTGTCTCTCCCTCCGCCGCCTCCCTTCCTCGCCGCATCTCTCCCTCCTCCGCCGCTTCTCTTCCTCGCCGCATCTCTCCCTCCGCGTGTCTCCCTCCATCGTGAGCTTCTCTCCCTTCGCCGTCAGGTAATATTTCGTGTAAATACTGTTTTGCGGGGGTTATAAACCTCCACAACCAAACCGCCGCAAATATTTTTCCAGGATACCAGCGGTTCAATAAAGCTGCCGCAGTTAATTTATGGGAGACCATTAAGCGGGGGTTTTGGAAATCGCCGCAAAACATTCTGCGGAAACCGCCGCAAAATAGCTTTAAAACCGCCGCAATTAGGCGCGTTTTTTTGTAGTCGAATGAGTAAAAAAATTTTGAAAGGATAAATGTTTGTGTACTTTCTCTTATAGTTTTGGACAAAAAGATATATTTTTCTCTTATATTATGGAACGGAGGGAGTAGTATTTAAGATGTTTAAAAAAAAGTCCCGACACACACGTTAACATTTTTCAATATTAAAAACTAACATTTTTTTTACCAATATAGTGTAGTACAAGTGATAGATATATACTTGAAATCTTCAACTATTTGATTTGAGTTTGATTCCCGATCGGTGAATATATGGATAAACATTTGTTGGGAGAGGTCAACCCCTTAAATAAATCTCAGTTACCTCGATAAAATTAATCTCAACAGTTGCACACAGATGATACTTTTAGTTTACTAAAAAAACACTTTTTTCTTTTCTTTTGAGAAGGTCAAAAATTGTAGTCTCTCGGTCTTTGCTTTAGCATTTCAATGTATCATTTATTATTTTTCGGTGGCTAGTTTTAAAAATGTAATCAGTTGAATTAATTTAGTAAAATTGTTGTACTCATCAATCAATTTATTGCTTTTTTTTGGTATAAATTTTTTTCATTTCTTTTTTCTTTTTTTGTGGTACAATTTTTTTAAAAGAAAAAATGTTTTTATATAAAAATTTATTGCATTTCTTAATCTTTATATAAAAACTTTTTCCTTTTTCTTTTAAACAAGCAAAATTAACTTATATCATTCACAAACAAAGGTTCAATACATATAGGAATGACATCAAAAAATTGGAAGACCAGCCCAAGCAAGGAAATGAGCTGCTTTTTTTCTTTAAAATGTTAATTGATGTAGATATTTTACTTTTTCTATACATATTAATGTAGTGATAGTATACACAAATTTACCAAATGAATAAATGTGGTAGGATTTACAAAACGTTAGTTGGTCTAATGATATTGACGTTGAGCTTGATAGGAAGAACTACAGTTCAACCTTCCGCAATTGCGTTTGGGAAGTGACTGAAACCACTTGATATCATAATTCGTCCTAAACTCTAGACTATTAGGCCCACTTCCCTTAGAAACTGTTGCGGGATTTTTGTGACATACCCCACTACAGTTTTATTTTTCATTTCCAAAGGAGGGGAAAAATTGAAAACCTTTTAAAAGAAGAGATTCTAGGTAAGGGGGTTAGTTGCACTTGAGGAAGGTATTAGCACCTCAAGCGCCCATGGTACTCCATGGTAACCTCTTATATGTTTTTGTGCTTTTTTATATACATGCTTTAAGAATGGGGAAAGAAGTTGTATAGAAGAAAGAAAAGAAAGTGGGTAAAAGTTAAGAAAATTTTATTTCATAAAGTAAATAAAAGAAAAGAAGTGTAAATGTTTTTCTTTGTAAAAAAAGAGATTTTTGAGAGTAATGTTTTTATTGTATTGTAGAGGAAATGTTTAAAAGAAAAGAAATAGTAAGAAAGTGCAAATGTTGTTATGTAAAAAAGAAAAGAAGTTATTGTTGTTTGAAAAAGAATTCATTTTTTTTTGTGTGTTTGAAAGAAAAGAAGATTGTAAAGAAAAGAAGATTTTGTTGTCAAAAAAGAATTAAGAAAAAATGTTATATATAAAAAAGGGTTGTGATAAAAGCATGTTAAAATGATTGAAGTTACGTTGAAATTAAGGTGAACTTGCGCTCGTCTTATAGGAAGATCGTACGTTTGTTTTAAAAAGGTTTTTTTGTTTAAAAAAGTCTCGTAATCAATTTAAAATCAACTACGAGTCCTCTCCCTTGGAAATGAATTTTTTTGGCGTTGTGTGTGATGTGTAAACTAGAAAGCAATAAAAGCAATAAATAAATTGAATAATTAATATTTACAACCATATCGAATCGAATGAATGAATAATAATAAGCAATAAATAAATAACAATGCATAAAAGTAAAATGCAAGTACGGGGAAATAAACATGATAATGAAATGCACATACAAGAGGAAAAGGAAACATCGCAAAATAACATCCTAATTAAAAGTGGAGTGTGTGAAAGAAATGTGTCAGATGCAAAGACATGATGATGGAAATTTTGAGAGTCATTCGTAGTAACAAACAAATCTAACTAAAACACAAGCAAAAAAAGGAAATTTTATTTAGCAAAAGAAAATTTTTTATGTTTTATTTTTATTTTTATGAAGAGTGTGAATTTAGGGCAAAAGGCCCTTAACTATTAATGCTAATGTTAGAGCTCAATGATTTTATTAATTAAAATATTGTCTCTAACATGCATTTTTAAAATGATGCATTGTCCTAATCTAAATGCAATGCATGTATGCATGAAAAAATGTGGAGTAAAGTTGTAATGTGAGATTGTAGTGTGATGCAAAAATTAGTGTCAATGTCATGTAAAAATGCAAGAAATGTAGATTGTGATGTAGTAAAAAAATGTAATGTTGCAAGTGCATGTATGCATGTAAAAATGTGTAGTGAACATGTGATATGAAAAATGTAATATGATGTAAAAATTTGTGTAAAAAGAGTTATATGACTAAAATGCATAATGTGATGTAGTGCAAAATGTAAGATTTTAAATGCATGTATGCATGTGGATTTTTAATAAAAAGCATGTTATATGTTTCATAAAAATGAAATTAAATGAAGACATAATCATGTTATCAACCATAAAAGAAGAAAAAATATACATAGAATATTTAATTTTTTTAAGTATTTTTGTTGTTTTTATATTTTTTGCATTTCTAAATAACTAGTAAAAAAAGTGAAGACATGACAAATAAACAAACATTTTTATTTATTTTTTGACATTAAGATAGTTAGAAAAGAAAGTTTTTTTTGATTTTTTTGAGAAAAGTTATTTCAAATTGTTTTGTATTAGTACTTAAACTTAGTAATTTCACAAAAAAGATAATAATTCACACATATATTTTTCCATGGCAAAGCATCTAAAGCATATAAATATAATGTATATATGTGAGTGCAAATAAATAGACATTAAAAAACTAGAAAACAAAAATGAAAATAAAAAATAAAAAATAAAAATAACAAAAACAACAATTAAAAAAATAAACAAAATCACACACAAACAAAAAAGAAGGAATGGGGCGGATTGGGCTTATGCTGAAGCCCAAGACCAGTTTAGAGAACCGGGTCAAACCAGACCCGGCCCCAGACCTATCTACTGAACCGCTTGGGGGGAGAGTCATGGCCATCTGATTGAAATCAGCATAATTAAAGGCAAAAGAGGCGCACAGCGGTCATGGCGTGCACGCGCGTACCAGATCAGAGGGAGTATGGGTCGCTTGATCATAGATCAGCGACCATGGAGGAGGGGTGTACAAAGCTTACAGTACGTGCGCGAGCATTGGATCAGGAGGGAGTATATCATGTTTGTTTTCAGAAGAAGACTTCATTTTCTCCATTTCTTTCTCTCTCTATCGCTCCCCATCTCTCTTGTTCTCTCAACCCTTCTCTGCTAGGGTTCTTCATGATTGAAGAACAACGACGGTGCTCATAGCTCCGGCGCGGCGGCCGGCTAACAATGTGGCGGCGCCGCCGCCGGAAAGTGACCAAAACAGAAAAGTTTGTACACTAACCCTACCTAAAAAAACCTTCTAAACACATATCCAAGATCAAAATCACCAAAAACGCAACCAAACGGCTGGATCGAAAGGAGGCCGAACCCTAAATCCCTAAATTTAAACCCTAACTCTCAAATATGAAATCAAACGTATTTTGATGCGAATGATGATTATGAAAACGGGAAAATAAACGTACCAAGCCTGCAGTGATTCTTCAAGGTCAGCTCCTTCAAGTTCTTCTCTCTTCTCTGCTTCGATCTACTCTCCTTTTTGTTCTGTTGTTTCTCCGTTAACCCTTTTGTCCGATTTTTCTTTTTTGCGAGGCTTGAAGACTTGGAGGCTGTGAAGTCTCGGTTTTGATTTGTGATGGTTGAGGGTTAATCTTTTTGATTTTTGTTTCCGTGATGTTGTGGTTGTGTTGAGAGAATTATGTCTTGGTTCGAAAATGAAGAAAAAGGGATGATTTTGGTTTGATTTTGTTTCTGCAATGTAAAAAAGGGTTTATTTGATTTGTGAAGAGTTTTGGTTTATGGTTTCTGTGATGGGAGAAAGGTTTTTTTTTTTTTGCTCCGGCCGTCTCTCAAATTTTCTTTTTTGTTACTGTTTTGTGATTTTGTAAGGTTTTTGCTCTCCAAAATCCGCCTCCTTGCTGTTCCGATGTTGTATTGTTAAATAGAGTGATCTTAGGGTTTTAGAAATTGAAAGGGAATTATGCAGAAATTCCTTTTGTTGAATCAGATTGTTGGTTTGAAAAAAAAGATCAAAATGGTAAAGATGACAAAAGGATGTCATTTTCATGTGCTGGAAAAAAAAACAAACAAAGCTTTGGATCCTCTTTTTTTTAGTTTTTGGTGTTTTTTGGTCTAAAATTTTTTTTTAACCGAAAATAAAAAACTGTTTTTTTTTTGTCTTTTTGCTTAGATAGTAACAATAATAATATAAATAATAGTAATAATATTATTGATGATAATAAAAAAGATAATAATAATATTAGTAATAAAAGATAAAATAATGATAATAGTAAAGGTGATGATGATTGTAATGTAGATGATAATAGTAAAAAAAGTAAGAATAATGGCGATAGTAATATTAATAATAATGATAAAGGATAAGAGAAAAAAAATGGTAATAATTAGACGGACATAAAAGTACGACGACACAAAAAGTGATTAAAATGAACATAAACAACATGAGAGATGCAATGATATATATTTTTTGACATTTTATAACGAAAAAGAGGACAATGGATTTTTAGGTCCAAAATTGGGGTACAACAGAAAGCAAAAGGTGAAAACAAAAAAAAATGTGGTAAGATTTTAAACTCTAATCACCCTTCTAACTCACCTTATGTATCTCGTAGATTCTCGGATAAAGATTAATTACTCCTAACAAATGTGAAAATTGTTAAAATTAGATTGAATTTCATTCCAAAATTAAATAAATTAAATATATAGGACTTCACACAATTTCGACATTCATCTTCATATCTAACGTGAGTCCTAAATCCAATTATCACACTATAATTTTTAACCCAGCTCTCTTATATCATGTTAAATGAGTTTAAAATATTTCAAAATCTAGTTCAAAGATTGAAGATATCTCAAACACATTTATACATCCAATAACACGAGAAACTAAATAATATATATAGAAACACCACATAAATTCAACAGAAAAATGTGAACTACACACAAATTTAAATTTATTTTGAACTCAATACCTTCTATGTCTTATCTATCCTACAAACTACGTAACATGCGCCATCCATCAAAAAGATATCAATTATAGAAATACATTCGCATTCCAAAGACTCACTCCTACACACAAGTGCATCCATCATGGACATATATGGTTATTACGTATTCCATCATCATACTATTTTCAAGTATCTCTATATGTATATTATAACCTTCCAAAACATTATATTTCCACAACCATTAATCAATAACTATATCCTTCTTCGCTTCCAAATTACCAACAGCCATGGTTGCTGCTGGAGCTAGTTTTTTTCCGAGCATTTCCTCCCCACTTTTCCGCCGTGAGCCACCATTGAAGTCCGGTGGAATCATGAGCACATCTCGGCGCTTTTCATCCATGTCTATTGATCGAGTTTTGGTGACTGAGGAGAAGCAGAAAGAGAGACGGAATGGTTGGAAGGAATACTTGAAGCAAGCAAAAGAGTTGATCGAAGTAGACGGTGGACCACCACGGTGGTTTTCGCCATTGGAGTGCAGTTTGCAGTGGGATAACTCCCCTCATGCTATTCTTGCCGGGTCAGTCCCTTGATTCGATATTAGCAATTCAAAAACTTCATACATAAATTTAACGTAAATTATGTCTAAAGAAGTTTAAAACCAAAGTATTCTTGTTATTTTGTATTTGATTTGGCCGTGGAAATAATTCATTTTGAATTTTGATAGAAATGAATCAATATTTTGATACATTTACGTAAAAATAAGTTGAACAAGAAATTTCAAGATAAAAATTATATTTAAACTCAAAATCTACAAATCCTAATTTCTAGTTAAATCAATTTTGGAGGCAGAATCAATTCTATTTTAGAAGAATTCAAACACCTTAAAATCTCTCCCAAATAAATTTTATACCTTTAAAATTACTTTTAACTCTTTCAAATATTAAACCAAACATGCACTTAGAAGGTCAAAAATTGTACTCTCCTTTTTAAATTGACCATTGCTTTAACATTTCAATACATCATTTATTACAAAAGTTTTCTATTGTCCACATTTATTACACTTTATTTTTTAGTGGCTAGTACTCCATTCATCTTTTATTATAAGCCCGGTCATTTGACTAATTTGACATATATTAAAAAAACTGGTAGTTTAATTATTATATCTAGTTTATATATAAATTTTACTAAATTGTCATTTGTTTGTATGTGTATTTAATTGTCTTTTTCGTATTTCAATGCAGGTTAGTGTAACAATTAAGAATATATGTAGAATAAAAAGTAATAAATATATCTAGTTAATTTGTAAATAAACTTATAAAGACTAAATTTTTTCTGAAAGAGTGTTTATAATATTAGGGACGAAGGGAGTAGTAATAAAAGTAATAGTAATAGGGACGATTAATTTTGTAAAATTGTTGTACTCATCATCAATCAGTTTATTTTAGTAACACTTTTATGCACCTTAATTCTGATGTCGATGTCGTTGAAGATGAAAGTTCCATGCTCCCCAAATCACCCACATAATAATAAAGCTAATATTTCCATGGGGTAAATGAACTTTTCTGCAATCAAACAAGCCTTCTTCTGCCAAATTCGGTCTTCTATTATTGAGACCAAAAGCATTCCAAATTCAACTTGCTTCTATGCAATCAAATTAAACAAGCTAAGGGAAATATGGTGTGGCCGAAATATGTTTGGAGTCAATACAACTTGCTTCTATGCAATCAATACAATCTCATTTGAGCAACTACAAACTATGTTTGGAGTCACTGAAATATACATTAAGGAGGAGTGTTAAAATATGATGTACATTTTTAAGAATTTTCTAGAATATATTAGTAACTTGTAGAATAAACTATCAAGTGATGATGTAGTATAATTGTAAGATTTTTCTAGAATACTTAAGTAACTAGTAGAATTCGTCATTACTATACTTGTGTTAGGAGATATCATGAAGGTTCTAGAGACAATTATCTGAGTACTCGTACACCTATAAATATGTAACCATGACTCATTTGTAAATAATCCAAAGTAGAAAGCAATACAATCTATATTTGCTTAAATGATTCTCACACTACTCATTCCACTAAATACTACTCCCTCCGTCCCAAAACTATTGTCCTTTTAGCTTTTTAATTTTGTCCCAAAACTATTGTCCTTTTCGGAAACCAATGTAAAATTCAAGTTACTTTATCATTTCTATCCTTACAAAAGTTAAAACATTAATTAAATATATTTTCTCTTTCTTAATAAAGTAAGGGTAAAAATGACTTAACTTATCAATCTTTGTTATTTCTTAATCTACGTGCACAACTCTAAACGGACAATAGTTTTGGGACGGAGGGAGTAACAACTTTCCAAACTAACACTACTACTATCTCAAATATTAATAATGTGAATAGTGCACATTGATCAACTGTGACAAATATTTTAGGACGGAGGGAGTATATCAATTTTTTATTGCAATCTAAAATCATCACACAGTATAACCGAAAAATCACAAACAAGATTGAAGAGAGAGAAAGAAAAATTGTTCATCGCATAAATACTTGGAGAGAAAAATCATCACTACAGATACACGATGAAAATTCAGATGTGTGAAAAGTGAGAATCAATTAACGATAGATTGATTAACACAAAACTATAAACGCAAACTCTACAGAATTAATAACAACCATAGAATAGGTTCAATCAATGACTACTAATTGGTGACAATTGACAAATGAAAACCCTAAATCGATAAAACTCGCACAAAAGGTAGAAGAGGAAAGATTGTGAAAGAGAAAGAAGTTACTCATAATATATAATCTGAGGGATGAGATGTACCGTAGGTTTTTTTTTTTTTGGCTTTCCAACTTAAATTGATTGGACTCAATAATAAAATAAAGGCTTAAATATATTTTCGGTCCTCTAACTATTTTTAAGATTTCATTTTGGTTCTCTAACTATTTTTTCATTCCGTTTAGATATATCCTCTAACTTTTCTTCCGTTAATTAAATTGGTCCATTCCGTCAAATTAATTCAAAAAATATTTGTTCTTGCAATCTTCATCTTCTTTCTTTTATTGTTCTTCATCTTTATCAATCAAAATCCAGATTTTATTTCTATTCTTCATCTTTTTTTCATCTTAATTTTACTCCACTTTTCTTCATTTTTTTCTTTCCTTCTTCATCCTCTTCTCTCATCTTCATCATCACCTTCCCAAGTTTCTTTGAAAAAAAACCCATATTTTTTCATAACTCAAAAAAGGAAGAAAAAAATATTGAAATCCAATAAATCATACATCAAACAAACAAGAGAGAGAGAGACATTGAAACCCTAAGATTAAGAAACATATGGATGAATAATGAAGTAGAGGGAAAGATCTAGAACAAGAGTTGCAAATAATACATAATCAAATTTTGGATTTAATTTCATGAAGGAACCGTTAATTAATTAAACATAAAAAATCCATATCTAAAATTTCATACAATATAATTTTACTTTCTTTTAGTCTAAAATAGATAAAGAAACAATTTTAGATGTTGTTCTTGATGTTGTAGAAATTTTTCCAATAATTTTTGAACAAAAATGTAAGAATAAAAATTAGTTTGGATTGCTTAAAAAAATCTGGGTTTTGGGATATGAAGATAAAGAACAATGGAAAGAAGAAGATGAAGATTGTTAAAACTAACAGTTTTTTGAATTAATTTGACGGAAAGGATCAATTTGATTAGCGGAAGGAAAATTAGAGGACCTAAATAGAACGAAAAATAGTTAGAATTAGGACCAAAGTAAAATCTTGAAAATAGTTAGAGGATCAAAAGTGTATTTAAGCAAAAAATAAAAAAATAAAAAAATTGATGGACAAATGTTAATGTATTCTTTTTTTTTTGAATGGCAAAATATTATTAATAAGATCAAGACTCAGCACAAGATGAACCGAGACCGATATGCGAGATACTACAAAACAAAAGCGTCGTATATAGGCGGAACGCCAATGAAAATACCAAAAACTTACACTACCTAAAAGAAGTACATTTCTAATCTCATTCTTAGAATACACTTCTTAGCTTCCAAACCACCAGATAGACATCAATCCGACTCAAAATGATACTATTAGACACTAACTCCCGAACTCGAATCAAAATTACTCGGCCCATCAGAGTCCAAAGAGCAGCTCCTTTAGTCAAAAGTTGAATGACAACGGTAGAATGGAAACTTAGGCAGATACGTCTCAGCTTGCAGACCTCCTCCAAACAGTTAACACTGATGCGGTAGAAGTCAACCAGATACAAAAATACCTGCAAATCTCAACAGATTTGGAAATCATCAGAGACTCAATAAGATTTCTGCAAATGTTAATGTATTCTTAATATATTATCATTTTTTTTTTCTCCTTTACCAGGATTCAAACCCTGAATCTCCACCATCGACCATCCCCCATACGGAATAAAAGTATTTTTTTATCTAGTAGCTTAGTAATTAGAAAATCCACCCATACTGGAGTTTGTTTGATATTGTAGTACTCTCCCTCCCTACGTACTAAAATATAAGTGACCTTGAGAAAAAAAATTAATACTAAAATATAAATCATTATACAAAATTAATAAAATATTTAGTGCTATTTTTCTTATTATACTATTAATTATTTATTACTCTTACTTACTATTTACAAAACTAAATCATAATTTCTTATCGTAGTGTAGTAGAAAAATGCACGACTAAAAGTGTAATTGTAAATGTATCCCTATATTTTACAACATTTACTTTCTGCCCCTCCTCTATCTCCTTCTTCACTCCCATTTCACCACTATGCATTCAGTCTCTGGTATCATCAAGCAAAGCAACAACTATAATAATAAATTTATATTCTAAACTTTGCAGGAATTGATGGCGTGGGATTGGGACTTATTTCACATCATAAGAATTTGGGAAGGTTTGTTTCATTTCACCAATTTCTCATTTGAGGAATATTGCACACCAACTGTTTGACAAATTGTTTTTTTTTTTTTTCATTGAAGGATTTTTGATTTATGGTGCTTGCATATTCCAGTTGCGGATCGAACACCGTTTACAGGTCCTTTTTCTATTTACCTCATTTTATTATTGAGTGCTTATGTTGAACTTGAATTCTCTCACATTATCAATTAATTCATCATTTTTCTGTTGCAGACATTGTGAAATTAGTTGAGAAAACAGTTAGGTCAGAATATCAACGTTCACCGAATAGGCCAATCTATCTTGTTGGAGAATCTTTAGGAGGGTGTCTTGCTCTGGCTGTTGCGGCTCGTAACCCCAATATTGACCTTGTACTAATTTTGGCAAACCCAGGTAGGTAACTTATTGTTCAAGACTAAGTTAAGAAAACTCAGCACCATAAACATGATTAAAGTGAGAGTTGAACTTTAAGGAATCTGCAGTAGCTATATTGAATTATTTATTCGGTGTTGTACATTGTACTTGTATGCATACATACAGCCTGATCAGTAAAATTTCACAACCCCTATTCTGACAAATGAGAGCTGCGACTCCATGATTGTTAGCAGCTCCGCGAGTGTTAGAGTTGTCTACGTGTGAGTGAGTGGATGTTGAAGAAATAGGTCTGAACATTGATTAGAAGTTAAAATTTAGTAATATGTATCTCGCCTTGCGTTGACATGGGATGGGAGTTTCAAGTTTGGATCACATCGGTGTTAACCCAATTATACCATTCTTCTCATATTTCCCTACTGTGAAAATTTGGTGTTAACTTATCAATATGTTTATGGCAAGTATGATAATGAACACAACCAAGCTTTAGCCTGGACAGATTTCTGTTGTTGCCTTTGAATATGGTGGCGTTAGTGTTTTAAAAATAATGCCATTCATTGGAAATCATTTAGTAAACGCGTGCTTTCTAGAGCTTTGAGTGAATTTTCCTGAATGATATTCAAGTTGATTTTGCTGTAATAGCAAATCATTTAAAGAATCACAAAGTACCTGATCTGACCATGACCATCCTATTTGGCAGCAACTTCCTTCAATAGGTCCCAGGTGCAACTTCTAACACCATTGTTGGACGCTTTGCCTAGCTCACTCTCTTCCCTGCCTAACATTCTCAGTTTGACAGCAGGTTTGTTCATCTTGCTTTGCCATAATTTTCATATGTACTGTTTTTCAAGTTCCATGTCATGTGTGTTTAGTCCGATTTCCATCTTTATAGCTCTTTATTTCTTGAAAATATTGAATGTGCTGGAGACCTATAATTAGTGGTAATTTGTTTAGAAAAGAGACTATTCTTGAAACATATAACTTGTGTTGGGGACCTATAGAAAGGCTCCATTTGTTCGCTGTTTGTATGACCAGACAGGTTGTCTAAATAGTTAGCAACATTAACTTGTCAATTGTAGGTTTTTGGTTATCTCCAATGCTTCAAATGATAGGCATAATCCCTCTTATTATTCACTTTAGTCTGTTAGATCGTTAATGGGATACATCAATGGATTATATGTTGTTTAGTACAAATTTCATATCATGTCCGTGCATTCCCACTTTCATAGGATTTATTCACCACGGTTAATTTGCACCCATACCCACCTGAAATCATGAAGGTGTGTAAGTTAGCATCCTACACCCGCTTGATTTTGACTAAAAACATGTTTTCTACTGTGAGTTTCTACTATTTTGAACTAGTATTAACTAAAGGGTAATTTTGTAAATATGTTTCTAAACATACATAATTGTTTTCTTAATTTCCATTAAAATTGCCAATCTACTTCAGGTGTTAATGTTTTTGTTTTTTAACATTGATATTTTTCCACCAAACAAATATATGACTAATGAGTCTTCAAGCTAAATGATAATCCCACTCTTCTTTTTACTCTATATATATGGTGTTTCCATTGTGATATTGATTGAATAATCTGTTTTATTTGTTTGTTCTGCGATGTTGTTTTCATTATTGTTCCCTATTGTGTTGTTTTCAAAACAAAAGAAAGCAAAACAGTTTCATCTGTTTCTTTTTAACTTCTCTTTTTTGCTTCTGAAGATCAAAGAAAACATTGAAAACACTGTTTTCATTAACGGCAATTTGTGTAAATTAGTGTGAAGAAATATCAATGTTAAGAAACAAAAATGTTGAAACACCGAGAAGAGAGAAGAGAAAAGTAAATATTAGTTACAAGGATAAAAAAGAAAACTGAAAATTTATATTAAAAATGTAAATTACATAAATATTTACTTTTTAAGTAGTTATTTTAATGAAAGAATTGAGTTTTTAGTCAAAATCAAGCGGGTTACACCTTCATGATTTTAGATGGGTGTGTAAATTAGCAGCCCCATATACATATATACTTTTGTTACTGTTAGAAATAATATAAAACTATTGATGTGGCTTTTATAAGAGTAGTGTAAACCTCAACTCTCAAGCTAGCTTTTGTGGTTGAGTGTAGGCCTCATAAATTCTAATATGGTATCAGAGCCTCTATGACTAAGTGGTCTAGAGTTCGATCCCTGCTCCTCTCACTTTCTAATTAAAAAGTGGAATTTAACCCAAGTAGGCCCTTGCGTGAGGGGACGTGTTAGAAATAATATAAAACCATTGATGTGGCTCTATCCTAACAGCTTAAGCTTTTGAGATAATCGGTTATTTGACAGTTACTTGTGCTAATATTTATTTATTTATTCATGAATTACAGTTTTCTAGTTAATTTTTTTCTTGAAAGGCAATTTTACTTAACTTCTGCTAATATTAGCCCTGTATGCATATATAATTTCTTTTTAGCATGTACTTAACTTCTACGTCACTAAGAAATTATGCTAAATTTCCACTCCAATATCCTTCATTTATCATAATGGAAAACTTGTATTCCGTCTTTATGTTTTACCAAAGAAATGATACATTTCTCCATTTATGCCTTCAACTTTTCTTTTAACATTAGGTGACCCTCTGAAAATAGTGTTGGATAATGCTGTGAAAGGAATTCCCCTCCTAAATGCAGCAAGAGAGCCAATAGAAGATTTTACTACTTGCTCATCATCTCTTTCTGTAAGGTTCTATTATTGTTTTTATTCTAAACAAAAATAAAGAATTTCAATTGGAGTTGTGGAATATGCTGGACTTTTGAAGAACATGGTTGGACATATTGCATTTTCTTTGATCTGGATTTTTGTTATTCGTTTAAGCTTTAACTTTATTTATTTATTTCCAATATTGAAAATATATTGTTGATTGAATTCTCAGGTTCTTGCGGACATATTACCAAGAGAAACACTTTTGTGGAAACTAAAGATGCTTAAGTCTGCTTCAGCATATGCTGATTCACGCCTATATGCTATCAAAGCTCAAACTTTGATACTTTGCAGGTTCATTCTCCTTGGGATTGTACATCTTACATCAGTCATTATATGAAATCATCTGTACTTTATTAACTTTTTGATGTCTATTGCCTTTACTTGGCAGAAATGCTATTAAAAGTAGAATTTGATAGAAAGAGTACTAAGTGCGAACAACCAATTTCATGAAAATTTATTACTTCTAAACCTTTATCTTCATATACACACACACCCCATGTTTTCCTTTTCATATACACATGATGCTTTCCTTTTCAACTGTATGAGTCTTTCTGGAAGATGAAACTGAGTTATTTAATTTGACCTTTTAGTGGAAATGATCAGTTACTTCCTAGCCAACAGGAAGGTGAAAGACTACTTCAGTTACTGCCTAAATGTGAGCTCCGTAAATTTGATGACAGTGGCCATTTCCTTTTGCTGGTATAATTTTCTGCATTTCTATTTGTCTGCTGGCATGATTTTCCTTGTGTGTGTTTTCATTCAGGAATGCATCATGGTCTTATTCTTCTGATAAAAATGATATCAAACAAGTTGGAAGTTAACTGACCCTAACATTGTGGTTTTTGCAGGAAGGCAGCATTGACCTGTTAACGGTAATCAAGGGAACTTGTTACTACCGTCGTGGCAAGAACCATGATTATGCTTCGGATTTCATACCTCCTACACCAGATGAAACCAATAATTTTATTGAATCATACAGGTAAAAATAGCTGATAAACTTGATTATTTAAACCTTTAACACGAAGGAAGAGAACTTGTTTGATATTGATGTCTTGATGACATTATATGCCTGTCAATTCATCTTTGTTCATTCTTGTTAATTGAGTTGATCTGTAATCAATTAATAACATTTAACACCTTTCAATGATAATGCTTCCAGATTTCTTAACATCCTCACTAGCTCTGTAATGCTTTCAACTTTGGAGGATGGAAAGATTGTAAAGGGCCTTGCTGGAATTCCTTCAGAGGGGCCTGTTTTGTTAGTTGGGAACCACATGCTGCTAGGATTGGACATAATTCCTTTGTTTTCTCAATTTTTTAGAAAACGAGACATCCTTCTTCGAGGATTTGCACATCCCTTGTTCTTTAGGAGGCAGAAAAGTGGAAGATTGCCAGAAGTATCTCTTTTTGACTCGTTAAGAGTTATGGGTGCTGTTCCTGTATCACCATCTAACCTCTTCAATATTTTATCTTCCAAGTCACATGTCCTATTATACCCTGGAGGGCTACGCGAGGGTTTTCATAGGAAGGTAAGTCCAATAAGTAGGCTCTGTATTATGAGTTTTATCTTTCTCATGGAATCCAGATTTGATCACTTGACTCCTTCTAAGGTCTTTGACTTGTTCTTGGACAGTTGGAACTAAATTCCATCAGCTAGTTGGGAGTTTTTGACAGAGCTTTTGATTTGTACGAATCGAACGAGTTATCAGTTATAACTTATAACTTTTTTTATGGTCCAGTTAAGAGTAAAAGGAAAGAATAATGAAAAAGAAAATTCATGAATTGGCATAGGTATTTTATATGTTGGACCTGTAAGAAAAATGATAATACTATATGTTGGATTAATGCTCCAGTTTTTTGCGTACTGTACTGTCTGGTGCATCTGGCTTATTACAAATATGTAATCTGGAGTAGAAGGCTGACTGCAGACATATAAGATATCGGGCGTATCCTTCTGTTTTTTCTCATATAGAAAGTGAGGAATCAAAAAAGGAAGGAAATGATTAGTGTATTATTTAATTATCCCATTTAATGTTGGAATTCTGCGCTTTTTTTTTTGAGGTGCAATTTGTCTCTGTCTTTATATTTATGATCTAAAATATACTAGGATATTTTAAATAGTCCATCATTGTGCAATAATTATCAGGGTGAAGAATACAAATTATTCTGGCCTGAACAATCTGAGTTTGTCAGGATGGCTGCCAGATTTGGAGCCAAAATCATACCTTTTGGTGGTGTTGGAGAAGATGATCTGGGTCAAGTAAGTTTCACTATTTAATCACCCAATGGTTTTCTATTACAAAATAATTCTTTTTCTCAAAATGCTGGCATTGAAGGCAAACTGTTGCCAATTTTTATGGAAAGCATAATTCTACTAGATTTTCTTACCTGGTAACTTTTATTACATTAGGATTTTATTTTGGTTCACTACTAGTGTAATGTTCTCGAATTTTTCATCCAGAAATTTTCAATTGTGTTCTTGTAACTTTTATTATATTGTGACCATATCACCATATGACATTGTTCTTTTCAGGTTGTTATTGATTATAATGACTTGGTGAAGATTCCTTACTTTAGATCTGAAATAGAAAGCCTTACAAATGAGGCTGCACAGTTGAGGTATCTAAACATAACATTTTGTATATACATTTCTTTTTCTCCTTCATTTGCATCCTTAGATACATGATATATACTTATAAATTATTTTTGTTCCTTTTAAATTGTGAAACCAGGGCTGGTGCTGACGGTGATGTGGCAAATAAACAAGTGTATTTGCCTGGAATTTTGCCTAAAGTTCCAGGCAGGTTCTACTTTTATTTTGGAAAACCAATTGAAACAAAAGGTATTGCTCAATGCATATTTCATTATTTCTCAACTCGGAATAGTGGTAAAATGTGGTGGTAAATTTGAGGTATTGTTTGACAGGAAGGAAACAGGAACTTATGGACAAGAAGAAGTCTCAAGAATTATATTTTGAAGTGAAAGCTGAGGTTGAGAGATGTATTGAATATTTGAAGGAGAAACGAGAAAGCGACCCGTACAGACGTATATTGTCTCGGTTATTATACCAAGCTACAAATGATCCTACATCTGACATTCCAACATTTGAAATTTGATTGTTATGCACAGAAAAGGCCAACTTCTAATAAGTGGCAAAATCAAACAAAAATGATTAGGAAAGGAACGCAACTACCCAAGTTGTACGTAATAATGTAAATATCGTCAAATGAGTTGTCGATGAACGAAAACTACAACAAAAAGAAACTCGGCAATCAATAATTGTTAAAAATGTGCTCTAAAATGTTTTTGACTTCTTATATTTAACATCATCTATTTTGATTTACATATCACCCACTTATTTATTTTTAATCCAGCTAGCACCATGTTTGGTTGTTGCAATCATTTCTATTCATGTACCATAAATATAACTCATATGATAAATGAAGTGAATCTGTTAGGACGACATATGTGTTTGGGCTCTGCTAGGTTTTACACGATCTCAGCCGCCACCACCACCCTTTCTTCACTTTCTTACTAACTAACCTCCTCCACCGCCGTTCAGCCTTGCAAACAACCTCTGTCACTCCAACCGGTCGCACCGCCTCCTTTCAAACCCGTCGACCCTCCTAACCCGTCGAGATGTAGCCACAACTTTGAGGTGGTGCGATTATTTGACTACTTTGACATATATTAAAAAAAGTGGTAGTGTAATTATTATGTCTAGTTTATGTATAAATTTTACTAAATTGTCATTTGTTTGTATGTGTATTTAATTGTCTTTTTCGTATTTCAATGCAGGTTAGTGTAACAATTAAGAATATATGTAGAATAAAAAATAATAAATATATCTAGTTAATTTGTAAATAAACTTATAAAGACTAAATTTTTTCTGAAAGAGTGTTTATAATATTAGGGACGGAGGGAGTAGTAATAAAAGTAATAGTAATAGGGACGATTAATTTTGTAAAATTGTTGTACTCATCATCAATCAGTTTATTTTAGTAACACTTTTATGCACCTTAATTCTGATGTCGATGTCGTTGAAGATGAAAGTTCCATGCTCCCCAAATCACCCACATAATAATAAAGCTAATATTTCCATGGGGTAAATGAACTTTTCTGCAATCAAACAAGCCTTCTTCTGCCAAATTCGGTCTTCTATTATTGAGACCAAAAGCATTCCAAATACAACTTGCTTTGCTTCTATGCAATCAAACAAGCAATGGGAAATAGTTTCGGCTGATGTTGAACATCTAGGACACACGAGGATGGTAAGTCCCTAACAATATGGGGTTTAAGCATGAGGATGGTAATAATTTAGGGGGTTTAACCATGGTAAGTCCTTTATTTATAATAAAAAATCTCTTATAAAAAAATCATAATAAAATCTATGTCAAATTAAAATGTAAAATATTTGGAATTTAATAATTTAATATAACTTTCATTTCAGTTTTTATATTTTATAGAGAAAAAAATTAAACATAACAATTTTATATCAAATACAAAAATTAAAAGATGAACTTGTAACGAAAAAAATCAAAAAAATAATTTATTAAATAAAATAAGAAGGAAATGGTATAATCTATATATATATATATATATATATATATATATATATATATATATATATATATATATATATATATATATATATATATATATTATTATTATTATTATTATTATTATTATTATTATTATTATATATTATTATATATAATTGTGGGCAATTCTTCACAATTTTTTTCTTTCCTTCTCTAAATTCTGGGCAATTGTTCTGTGGTTTCCATAGCCTAAGACCACGAGTGCACGTGTTCATAGGCTCGTTGTGTTAACCTTGGGGAGCAGTCGGCAATTTAGATTGCATCGAGGTCTAGCCGAATTTTGCTTTCAAGGCAGTGATTTTTCACGGCGCAACAAACTTCCTTATTTACTATCATTTCTGTTTTGTATCATTACTCTCTCTTTTTCTAACAATTTGAACATATATAAAGGGAAACTACCTAAGCTCATATGCTTCCATTTTGTCTATGTGGCATGCTTAGAATATTTTTTAACATCCTCTATTTTACTTGCTCCAATTTCATTCATGATATCAATTTAATGAAAAGAATACATAAAGTCAAGAATAAAAGTACCTATTTATTTACTAGAAAGTAGAAGCTGAATAGAATTATGCACGTACACTTAGTATGAAAATGAATTGTGCAGTTATATAACAAGAGTAAAAATCAACCCGTACAACTTAGTGGAAATGAATAAATATGAACATTGAATGAGCATGTTTCCTTCATTTTCCTATACGTAAGCTTAAACATTATAACTGCCTATTATTTATTGGAATAAATACTGCGTATTTATTTTTACATTTTAGATTCTTTTTTTTTTATTCTCTCTTGGAAAAGAAGAATTATTCATATTTTTCGATAGTTTTAGTTTCAAGCACATTACAAACAAATTTTTAGGTAGGAAGATTACATCTTGGATTATTTAACATATATTTGTGTTTACTACGCATCATTGTAATAACGTTGTGATGACTTTTAATTTAAATTTTCTTATCCACATCAATTAGAATGACATTTATTTATATGGTATACTAATGTATGATTTGTACATTTGATTTCATGTAGGGAAATAATATTGAAGAATAAACTATATGTAAAGGAAAGGTTTTTCCCCTTCAAAATGATTTTGAGGTATGTCATTTTTATAATTTAATCATTTATTTAGCTGCTTCAAAAAAAAAAATTAATCATTTATTCTAAAAACTCAAGTCTAAATGGTTGATATCTCGAGTTTAGTGGTCTTGAATTACTAATTTATGGATTGTGGTAGCTTTTTATTAATTATTGATGGTATAACTTAACCTATAAATAATTTGTTGTGTGAACTTGCTTTCATCCCTTCAAATTTCAATAAGAAAATACACCATTTATACATGAGAGTGGCTAGGGTCAGATCTTCGAAGATGAAAAAAAATGTAGGTAAAAGTTTAATTTTTATTCTTTGCGTTTCATTTTTTTATCATGATTTTTGTTTTGTGAAGTATTTCTATATGTTTCAAAGCGAATGTCACTTCTAATTGTAGTGTTAATTTTTTTTCTTCACATTAATTTTCTTTTGCAACTCCAATGATCATATTATAGGAAAATAATATTGAGGAACAAGCTATATTTAAATGTAAGATTTTTCCCTTTCAAAATGATCTTAAGGTATGTCATTTTTATAATTTAATCATTTATAAAAATTCAAGTTTGAGTGGTTGATATGTTATGAGAGTTTGATAGTTGAATGATCTCGAGTTTAACGATCTTGAATGAAACCATTGTATGGATTGTGGTACCTTTTTTTATTATTGATGATAGAATTTAACCTACAAATAATTTGTATGAGCTTGCTTCCGTCCCTTCAATAAAAAAATACACCATTCATACATGAGAGAGTCAGATCTTCAAAAATGAAAAGAAAAGAAATGTAGGAAAACAATTAATTTTTACTCTCTACGTTTCATTTGTTGAACATGATTTTTGTTTTGTGAAATATTTCAATATATATGTTTCAAAGGGAATGTCACAGCTTAATGTAATTATGAATTTTCTTTTGCAGCTTCAATGATCATATTCTCTTGCTTAATACAGTAAAATATGGTCGGCCTAATTAAGAGGTTGTAAGTGAGGCAACAATATTGAACTTTCATATTTGATTTTGTTGTTAATTTTTTAAGGATCTCATAGGAAAAATCGCTAACCTACACAATATGTTGTTCATCTCTAATTTTTACAAATTTTTATTAATCATTTGAAATATATCTCAAAAGTTTATAGATGACCCTATTTGGTTTTTTTTTAGTACTATTTACATATGCATGGCAAAGTTATTTCAAAAACTCTTTGAATATGTAGCATATTTTTGTTATATAAGTTTTTTGTTGTTATCCAAGCTTATATTGTCAAAAATTAAACGTTTAGGTTTTTTTTAATGACCAATATAGGTATTTTTAAAAGCTCATTGAATATGTAGCAAATAAACATATTTACATGCAATTAAAATTCACTAAAAAATTCTAAATTATTAATTTGATTTAAATAATAATATAACTATTTAGATGAAATACGTACATATTCTAAAGTGTTAAATTAATGTTTAACTCACAATTCAAAATAAAATATTGAGATATTTGTAAAAACAAGATGACATTTTTGTAAGCAAATAATAAGATGACGTGTGTTCGTCAAAAAAAAAAAAAGATAACGTGCTAAATGTTAAATATAATTCTTCTCAAATAATAAACTATATATCTTTACTCGAGCCAAATAACTAAACCTAAATTCAAATATATGAAAATCATAATTATCAAAACTTATATATTGACGACAAAAAATATTCAAGGTTTTATAATAACAAATATAAACTAAATATTCAAGCAAATATTATTAAATAAGTGAGACAAAAACTAACAATAAATTTATAGGAACACAAATCTCATCACGAAAAAAGAAAAAAAAACAAAAAAAAAGATTAAGCAAAGAAAAATGTAAATCAAACAATAGACTAAAATAACAGACCTAATAAAGTTATGATAAAGTCTACAAAGTGAATATGTGAAAAGAAACTTCAAAAGAACGAGAGAGGAGTAATAAATTGAATAAGCTCTTTAATACCTTAAATTCCATGGAAAGGAGTAAGCAGTTATACTTTTCGAAACGTAATTTTTTAAAGACGAGTTCCCATGAAAATAAAGAATCAAAAACCACCTTATATGATTCATATTCTATAACCAAAACTTATTTCAACATTTCTCATCATCAATATAGCAGCAAGTATACCTCCAACTTTTATTGAACTAAAATAAAATAAAATAAGGGTTACATGTACAATTACAACTCATATAAAAAAAAACTATGATTTTATACAATTATACTATTGATTAAATAAAATATATGAGGTATCCCTTCAAAATTCAAACTTATACAATATTATAATCAATAAAAATTATCATATTTGTAAACATTTTATTTATTTTTATGCTTATATTAATATTTTATATAACATAATTTTAAATAATATTTATCATTTAACAATGTATGCAATTATTATTATTCTTTTATAAAAATATTTTAATTATAATCTATACTATTATTATTTAGGACCTTTTTTTCAAAAGAATTTGTCCACATGACATCCTCACATGCATTCTTCTCCCATATCATTTTAACAATAAATGTTATTGCTTCAAACAAAAAAAAATCATGGCAATTAATTATATATATTTTTTGGTACATTAATGACAACAAATGATTGCTTCAAGCAAAAAAAAATACGTGTATCAGATTTTTAGTGATAGCATTTTTCGAACTTATTAATCAAATCAAAGTAAGTCAACTATTTATATTAATGCTATATTTTAATTTTAATTTATGAAAAATTATCAAACATCATGTAATTAAAAAACATATCAATTGTGTATCCTATAATAAAAAAAAATTAAGACAATAGTAATTATTTACATTTTTTTATAAAATAATCGGACAAGAAAAAACAACAATGTTAGCAAAAAAATAATAATTATTCACACATTTATTAGCATTTACATTTTACCTTTATTATTTATTATGATTATGATTCCTTTCATGATTCATTATTCATGATTATTATTCGTTATTCAATTCAGTGATATTCATTGCCATATATATTATCATGACTTTGCCTATAAATAGTACTTCTTAGAGTCACTATTTGCACCAATTTTGAAATGCAATGCAATAGTTTTGTAAGTCTTCTCTAAACCTCTATTATTCTTAATTTATTTTCTTACTTCTTATTTTCATATATTATTTTCTTGAAATTTCTTCAAATCTATTTCATATCATGTCAATCTATTTTTAGGTGAATATATGATGATGCATATTTTTTATAAAGTTGAAATAATCATGGCTTTTGGTGAAGAGAAACACCTCATGGTGTGTCATAAACCATAATCCCTTATGTATTGTCTGAACGTTCTGCATTTTTCATTCAAATGTCTTTTGGATAAATAGATACAAAGATTCATAGAATAATATACCAACTAGTGAACTCCACCAGGAGGCATACCCTTTGGAACATGAAATTTGTGTCATATGCTTGATTCTGCAGACATCTGGTGCTAGACACGAGAACCTGACCGCTTATTCCACAAATTTTGACAGCACGCTGGATGCTGCATCAGCGCACCAGGTTCTACGCACTACACTTCCAATGACCAATCTCATATTTGGTCATTTAAATTTTAAAGTGGGTGTTGGCTTCTGAGTTCTTTCATATTATTCTTTGACATTGGTGCCTTTGGACGGCCTATTAATTTTGAAAACCCCCTACAGGAATTCAAGATATATGAGATAGCTTCATGAAAATGCCACATTTACCGATCCACATGAATATGAATTAAAACAGTAGCAAAGTAAACAAAAAATTAAGCATAGAGACTTTGGTACCCAATACAATTATTAAATGGAATAAGGTACTACTTACAGCTGCTAAATTACTACAAACTACAAACACAAACTAGAAGAAACACTTGTATTAAAACATACACACACTGCATTCGGTGGTTGAAGACCCACCAAGGAACTAACTAATGTAACAAAGAACTTCATTGATTGAGTTAGCTGATTTTAAAAAAAGAATTTTAAATGTGTTTCAATGCTGATTTGTGCATCTCAACTAGCTTTCAATGCTGTTTTTTTTTTGCATTTTCTCAACTCTCAAAAGTTCACTCCTTTGATAATAAACTCCACTGTGCTTCTCACTTTGTCTTCTTCACTTCTTTCCATTAATGAAAACTAAAATGCACCGTCCAGTATCCCAAAGGGAAAATACATTGTTGGTTTCCTTTGTACACTTGGAGCTTCTGCCCTTTACTCACTGCTGCTTTCCCACATGCAACGGACCTTTGAGAAGGTTCTGAAAAAGGAAACATTTTCCGTTGTTTTAGAAATGCAAATCTACACTTCACTTGTTGCAATTTGTGCTTCTGCAATTGGTCTATTTGAAAGGGAGAATGACATAGTTTGTATGGAGAAATGAAGACTTTTTCAGAAGGGAGAAGATGCTTATGTAATGACATTGGTTTGGACCGCAATAGTATGACAGGTTTGTTTTGTTGGGGTGGTTGGCTTGATTATCTTGTCAACATTCAATGTCTTAAGTTGGTCAGTCTTGTCTAGCCCGCTTTGAAAAAAACATTATTTTACATGCACTTTAGCTACTTATTCCTCAACAACGCTTAACAAACAATAACAAAAAAAATACATCTTAAGTATAAGATTTTTTGATTAATAGCAACTAATACACCGAAAACATGATAACAAATAATATACACGATGAAAGTAATTTAAAAAACAACGATGTTTTGAACCAATCAATCGAACTAAAACAATTCGTTTAGTTCGGTTTTATTTAAAAAAATCAAAAAATCGAATCAATGAAGAATTTATTGGTTCGGACATTTTTATTTTACTAAAAATCGATCAAAACCGGTCTAATTATACTCCTAAGTCTTAAATAAATAGAAAAGAAAAAAAAAATGGTGCAAGCTAGGAGGTGGCGCCATTTGAAGGTGTACCGCTCCTTTGGAGGAGGAGCCATTTGGAATGACACAACCCCAACATAGTGTTTAAAGTAGGGTATTCAAGTATTTTTTTTAAAAAGTAGGGCATTTTGGTAGAATGAAATTCTGGCAAGGGCATTTGGGAAAAAAAAAATCAAACATGTATTGTCTCGACCATCTACATTTTTCATTCAGATGTCTTTGGATGAATAGATTAAAAAATCCATGGAAGAATATGTCAATTAGTGAACTGCACAAGGAAGCACGACCTTTGGAACATGAAAGTGCCTCAAGTTCTGGACTTTGAGTGCTGCAATTTCGATGACCAAATCCATATTTAGTTGGCTTCTGAATTCTTTCATATTTTGTCTTTGACGTTGGTTTCTTTGGACCTATTAATTTTGGGAGCCCCCAACAAGAAGTCAAGACATATGAGATAGCTTCACGAAAATGCCAAATTAACAATCAATAAGAATATGATTTAAAACAGTAGCAAAGTTAACATAAAATTAAGCATAGAAACTTTGGTACTCAATACAACTATTAAATGGAAAGTAAAATCCATCAGTTGGAATAAGGTACTGCTTACAGCTGCCAATTACAAACACAAACTAGAAGAAATTGGTATTAAAAACACACACACACACACACACACAGACACACAAAGACATATATTTTGAAGTTGAAGCTTAGTATCTTCATTCATATCACTTCATTTGGTGGTGGCTGTTTTTTCCAAATGCATACCACCCTATGAAAAGCCCACCAACTAATATAACATACACTTCACTGATTGAGTTGGCTGATTGAAGATACAACAAAATGACCCAAAAGAGAAGCATAGCTTTCTGCATACTAGTGAATGCTGCACCAACAAGAAGCATTACAGCAACAGCACAAATAAACACCATAAAGCCAAACAACCCAAGCAATGACAGCCATATGGAATGGTGGCCATTATGTTCTTTGTGAGGTGGTGTGACATTGATAATTGATAACTGGCTGTTCCATATCTTGTAGACAATACCAAGGAAGACGTCAGCTGAGACTACAAAAGATGAGAAACGTCGTACGGTTTCTTTACGCATGTGTTGATTGTCGACATAGTTATAGCCATGCTCAAACTCAAACTCAAACTCGGGGTCTCTTGGTACATTTCTATTAGACAAATGCACTACATTGTTATCTAGGTGGGAGGACATGTTTCCTGTGATATCCATGTGCCTGTCTATCTTTGCCCAAGTACGAAGTTTTGGTGGGCACTCTACAAAACCACACTGGAAATCGATCTGCAGCACATGAAATGAAACAACATCATCATCATCATCATAATAATAATAATAATAATAATAATAATAATAATAATAACTCATAGAAAGCAACAATTTGGAACATAAAATTGGTAACTTATACATGTAGTTTTAGCCGAATCCTTAAACAGCATAACACAAATAGACAGACGAATCTGAATCCCAAAACGATAAAACTAATTTGGAATGGATGTGAATAAGAAGATAACGTACCAAATCATATTCAGCACGGTTGTTATAAGGAAGCTCCTCCATGCTCTGTTGGTCAATGAACAGCTTTTCATTAAGTGAAAATTCAAGATCCTCCAACCTCGGCTGAGCGTAAACAGATGAACAGAGTTATTATTATTAATTAGTTTATTTAGGGTTTTCAAGAAGAAAATCAAAGGACACTCGAAGGTCTGTAGCAAAAAAAAAAGCATAGTTCTCAGTTAGCAGTTAGTTAGGCCTCACTTAATTAGTTCATGACTTGTACTAATTTTATAATAACAGTTAACTCATACGAAGCAACCAACCATTTTATCAACTTACCCGGACACGCAAAGGTCTGTAGCATGATTTCTCCTCGGCCCAGTCAGCCAAGTCCAAATAGTTGTTCTTTATATGTTCAGATAATCTTTTTACTTGTTCAGCTTCCTCGATCTTCTCATACACATGTTCGGATGATCTTTTTACCTCTTCTTCATCATCCTCGATCTTCTCAAAGAATTTATATAGGAATTGTATCGAAACACGAAGAAGTTCCTTCTGAAAAAAAGATCAAGCATGAAAGAGTTAGAATATAAGGGAAGTTAAAACTGCATAGCAGCAGCGGCTCTGCTTCTATTCCTTATTCTGTTTTCCTTTATAGTTTGTTAGTCGGTCAGTTAGTTTGTTAGACTTCATTAGAGAGCATGATGGTGTCAGTTAATATCAGCAAATCCAGTATTTGTTGTGTTGTTAGAATAACAACACAACTCTCAATAAGAAGTTAGTTAATTAAGTCTCACTTAGTTCATGACGGATATTCTTAGACTCACAAACAATGAATCACACACGGACGGCATCTCTTAGACCGTAAGGAAGATTATGGTGATTAACATACAAGTTTAGAATGTTTGTTTTTGAAAATTACCTAACCAAACACATTTTTTTTTTAAAATCTAATTTTCAAAACACATTTTAAAAACTAAAAAACAAAAGTGTTTCAAAATCTCATATCAGTTTCACAATTTGGAACTAACTAAAAATTGGTAACAGATTTGAATCCCTAAACAGCAGCATAACATAAATAGACAGACAAATCTGAATCCCAAAACATTAAAAAACTAATTTGGAATGGATGTGAATAAGAAGATAACGTACCAAATCTTCTTCTTCTTCTTCTTCTTCAGAACGACGGTTGTTATAAGGAAGCTCCTCCATGCTCTGTTGGTCAATGATCAGCTTTTCATTAAGTGAAAATTCAAGATCCTCCTCCATCCTCGGCTGAGCGTAAAAAGATGAACACAGAGTAGTTATTATCAATTAGTTTATTTAGGGTTTTCAAGATGTAAACCGAATCTCATCAATCGAAATGTACCAAAAAGAAAATAACGCGTTGATTCATAGGTTCACTCAACTCTCGGAACGGGTTTCCCTGCATTCAGCAGAAGTCGCGTTCACGCTGATAATAATTGGAGACCGTGCGATGAATCGATTTAAACTCGTAGTATTTTGAATTATAAAACAAAAACTGATCGGACGGTTCAAATGATCCTGATTGCGTAACCGCGTCCTTTTATTGACCGTAGTGGAGCCATCTTTCCACTGTCTTTCCCGGTAAGCGGTAATTGCCGAAAGGGTAATGTGAGTTGAATAGTTTGACTCGCATGTCCAAACAAACTCGAAACTGTATTAAACAAACTTAGCTTTCTTCTTACACACAACACAAACAGACTGACCTAGATCGAGGAGGAGAAAAGGACATGGATGATGAGATAATTGAAGACGTAGCTGAAACCCAATCGGTTAATTCTCTATTAGTATTATTGATTCATACATACAGTACACTTACTAATTTTAGGCTTTGGATGATTATTAAAGTTTATTAATACCAGTATCAATTTTGTCGATTAGGTTTTCGATTCATCATTTGCTGATGCCGTAGCTGATGTCTGTAAAATCGAGGGGGATTCTAGCACTGTGCCTCTGGCAGATGGAATCAATCGCCGGAAGAGACAGGTAATAACTTGCTTCATAAAAATCATATTTTCGACGGCTGCAATCAATCGCACCGGCCGGGTCGATCAGTAAATTCATAGGATTTTAAACCAACACAGAACTAAATTAGGGGGTATTGCAAAGAATCTAACATTACATGAAAGGAATCTCAAAAAATAGGGTATTAAAATGACTAATAATCTAGTTATTAGAATGACTTTCTTGTCAAAATATATAACATTAAAATGACTAATAATCAAGTTATATTATGCAGGAAAAAAAGATAAACGTGTTATAATTTATTTCTTAGTGCATAGCTAGTTTAAATAAGAGATAATATAATTCTTAAGTCAAAGAAAAAACACGTAGAACTGCTTATAATTTCTAGGGACCAAAACCAAAAAAAAATTCAGATTTCAAAATTAAACCCTAAATCCCCAAATTGGGACGAGATCATCTTAGAGATTTATTCACCAGATGCATGCGATTGTATGTATTATTAATTATTAATTTATTAGGTGTTCATGCCTTATATTTTCCCTTGAATCCTCTAGTTGAATGTGGTAGGTTGATTAAAATATCTTTTTAAATTTTGTGATATTTCTTGTATGTAGATAGAGCAACTTAGAGCAGAACTCAAGATACTTCTAGCATGTGAAGCAGAAATTAAAGCACTATCAGTTAATTATGGAGCTCCATTAACAGAAAAAGAGGTATGATTAGGTTTCACTTTTCTGCATATACATACTATTCATATATCAAATTTTCTTACGTTTTTTCTTATGTTGAAGTTTCTTAATGTTCAATTTCAGCTGTTGGGTGACATTAGCCATTCTTTTGTTACATGAAACTTGTCTCTTGTATGATGAATGATCTTGGTACATATAGCCGTAAATTTTTGTTAGTTCCATGAAAAACTACTATTTGTTTTGTGTTGCTTACTTGCTTTTTCTTTTTAAACTTTTTAGTCATATTAGAGGTGAAATCTTTTTCTTGTTAGTTCCATTCAATATAGCCGTAAAATATCTTTTTAAACTTTTTTCTTGAAATCTGTAACACTATCTTTTTCTTTTTAAACTTTTTTCAAAAAACTGGTTGATCGTATTATTTGACCATATTTTCTTCATAATTTATAGATGTAAATATTAGTATATAAGATTTTGTTTGATTCGCTTTGATGAGTATTTTCAATATATCAAATTTTTATAATTTTTACTAATGCACAATTAAAGATATTAGTGATCAAAATTGTACATTGGCGAACATGCAGTGGTCAAAATAGATCTTATATTTTGGGACAGAGATAATAATTAATACTAGTATCAATTTTGTCGATTAGGTTTTGGATAATTCATTAGTTGATGTCGACAAAATTGATACTAAAGTTAGTTGATGTCGACAAAAACTGATCGGACGGTTCAAATGATCCTGATTGCGTAACCGCGTCCTTTTATTGACCGTAGTGGAGCCATCTTTCCACTGTCTTTCCCGGTAAGCGGTAATTGCCGAAAGGGTAATGTGAGTTGAATAGTTTGACTCGCATGTCCAAACAAACTCGAAACTGTATTAAACAAACTTAGCTTTCTTCTTACACACAACACAAACAGACTGACCTAGATCGAGGAGGAGAAAAGGACATGGATGATGAGATAATTGAAGAAGTAGCTGAAACCCAATCGGTTAATTCTCTATTAGTATTATTGATTCATACATACAGTACACTTACTAATTTTAGGCTTTGGATGATTATTAAAGTTTATTAATACCAGTATCAATTTTGTCGATTAGGTTTTCGATTCATCATTTGCTGATGCCGTAGCTGATGTCTGTAAAATCGAGGTGGATTCTAGAACTGTGCTTGTCGCAGATGGAATCAATCGCCGGAAGAGACAGGTAATAACTTGCTTCATAAAAATCATATTTTCGACGGCTGCAATCAATCGCACCGGCCGGGTCGATCAGTAAATTCATAGGATTTTAAACCAACACAGAACTAAATTAGGGGGTATTGCAAAGAATCTAACATTACATGAAAGGAATCTCAAAAAATAGGGTATTAAAATGACTAATAATCTAGTTATTAGAATGACTTTCTTGTCAAAATATATAATATTAAAATGACTAATAATCAAGTTATATTATGCAGGAAAAAAAGATAAACGTGTTATAATTTATTTCTTAGTGCATAGCTAGTTTAAATAAGAGATAATACAATTCTTAAGTCAAAGAAAAAACACGTAGAACTGCTTATAATTTCTAGGGACCAAAACCAAAAAAAAATTCAGATTTCAAAATTAAACCCTAAATCCCCAAATTGGGACGAGATCATCTTAGAGATTTATTCACCAGATGCATGCGATTGTATGTATTATTAATTATTAATTTATTAGGTGTTCATGCCTTATATTTTCCCTTGAATCCTCTAGTTGAATGTGGTAGGTTGATTAAAATATCTTTTTAAATTTTGTGATATTTCTTGTATGTAGATAGAGCAACTTAGAGCAGAACTCAAGATACTTCTAGCATCTGAAGCAGAAATTAAAGCACTATCAGTTAATTATGGAGCTCCATTAACAGAAAAAGAGGTATGATTAGGTTTCACTTTTCTGCATATACATACTATTCATATATCAAATTTTCTTACGTTTTTTCTTATGTTGAAGTTTCTTAATGTTCAATTTCAGCTGTTGGGTGACATTAGCCATTCTTTTGTTACATGAAACTTGTCTCTTGTATGATGAATGATCTTGGTACATATAGCCGTAAATTTTTGTTAGTTCCATGAAAAACTACTATTTGTTTTGTGTTGCTTACTTGCTTTTTCTTTTTAAACTTTTTAGTCATATTAGAGGTGAAATCTTTTTCTTGTTAGTTCCATTCAATATAGCCGTAAAATATCTTTTTAAACTTTTTTCTTGAAATCTGTAACACTATCTTTTTCTTTTTAAACTTTTTTCAAAAAACTGGTTGATCGTATTATTTGACCATATTTTCTTCATAATTTATAGATGTAAATATTAGTATATAAGATTTTGTTTGATTCGCTTTGATGAGTATTTTCAATATATCAAATTTTTATAATTTTTACTAATGCACAATTAAAGATATTAGTGATCAAAATTGTACATTGGCGAACATGCAGTGGTCAAAATAGATCTTATATTTTGGGACAGAGATAATAATTAATACTAGTATCAATTTTGTCGATTAGGTTTTGGATAATTCATTAGTTGATGTCGACAAAATTGATACTAAAGTTAGTTGATGTCGACAAAATTGATACTAAAGTTTACAGACAAATTTATATATGTGATGTTTCCAGTTCAAAGTCCCTAGATCCATCATTGTTCTTGTATACTTACTAATATGTTTTATACTTTTAGGCAGATAATTTAACGTTTATTATAAAAAATTTCAAATAGGTTACTGTGGAAATTTTTTCTTCCAGTGACAAACCAGTGTTTGTATTGAGGAAAGGTGTTTTTGCGGTTTGCACTGGGTTTGAAACTGTTCTTGATCATAAGGTATTGTTACCATCTCCATATCCATATACAACAATTTCTATCTTTCTTCCACAACTAACACATTATATAATTTGTTCAATGCATTTAGATGGTACAACAAATGGAACATATCGAGCTAATGTATGAAGCAGACCATGTAAGTGATGAAAAATTATCCTCTCACCTTATACTATTCTTACATTAATTGTTTAATGTTTCAAGGAAACGACTATATTAATCAAGAATATGCTAGTAGGAAATATATTTCTTTATTTTTTGACAATATATTTCATTATTATTTATATGAAATTAAAAAATTAAATAACCTTAATTATATATTTTTTGAGTTATACTCATGATAACTCTTTAATTATATATTTGGCTTTATGATTCTGTTTACATGGCAGAGGAGTCAGTCTCTGACAACTGAAAACAAGATCTTCATGAGCATTCCTATGGTACATTACACATACCTTTGAATATTTGGTTGAGCAGGTTATATATTGATATTTGAAGCATGGTTCTGTGCAAATTTAGTTTGTTGATATCATGTAAGTGAACGTATTTGATGAGTATTGCAGGTAATAGTAAGAAATGGAAAGAAAGAGGGACTGTTTGTGGAAGCTGAACAGTTAAAATATGACAACGTGAGTTTATCTGCAACTCACATTATAATACTACAAATAGTGGTTTTTTTTGTGTGTTTGAGTTTATAATTTGTCATTTCATCTACGTACCAAAAAATAAATTCATCCTAAGTTCTTTTTCAAGGGTGTGTTTGTTTTAGATTTCTTTATAATTAAATGTTTACTATAATTTTTTTCTTACAGGTTACTATATCTTCCAATTACAAACCAGTGTTTGTATTGAGGAATAACGTTTTTAAGGTTTGGAATGGGGTTCAAACTGTTGATCTTGAGGTACTGTTAATCACCCGTCCTACTCAGATTTCATTTTTAGGTTACCATTTTCATGTCCACATCTATACATTTCTCTGATCTATCATATGTGTGCTGCGCAATTCAAACACCATAACAGTACAATAATTTCTTTCTATCCTCCTCAACTAACACAATAATTTCTTGTCTGTAGGGGATACCATCACGCGAACCTATCAAGCTAGTGTATGAAGCAAAGCATGTAAGTGATGAAAAACTTGTGGAAAATATTAGTCCATTTTAAGATTCGTAATTTATAAGGTGAGAAGTTCAAATGTTCCCTTTGCTTCAATTACAAACAAAAAATATGTACTCATTTTAGTCACTATTATAAATAAATTTGATTTTTTTTTTTATATATTGAATAATTAATGTAATTGATTCATAATTATATTTTTAATATGAATCAGATACAATAGTTTTTTAATATAGTAAAGAAATGAAATTTACTTATACTAATAACTGAGAGAGTATGCATTTGTCGGCATCAAATCAAACATAATCTTGATGTGTCTCAATAACATATCAAATAGTTTTGGATTTGTCTGAAATTTTACACAAATAATTTATATATGATATAAACTTTCAATTCAACGGTGTATTTTATAAAATTTATATCGGTTAAAATATTATTGAATGGTTGAGGGGTAAATACTCTCAAATTATGAAGGGGTAGATTAGAAAAAACCAATATAAATTAAGAAAAGTAGTAATTAAGAAAAGCAAGGACGGAGGTAGTAAAACACAATAATTAAGAAAAGTAATCATTACATTGAATTTGTCAATAATTTACCTTCTCTTTTCAAAATTACCCTTCAATTATTAAGAGAGAGAGAGAAATGATGATCTTTCACTCTCTTTCATTTAATAAGGGGTATTTTGGTGAAAATTTAATTAATACACCTTAAACTTTAAAAAGGGTCTTATAAAATGAGACAACAAATTTTTGAAAAAGAATCTTATATATTAGGACAGAGGTAGTATATTTAAACATAAATTACTTTATTTTCAACTCAATTTTAATTCAAATTTTTTACAGAATTAATTTTGTCAAAATTAATTTGTCATCACAAAATCAAAATATATGACATGGTTTTGATGATTTGGCTTTTTGTTTCATATATGGCAGAGGGATCAGTCTGTGTCAGCAGGAAACAAGATCTTCAGGAGTATTCCTGTGGTACTTGTTGGTCTTAAAGGGAAAGAGGTACTACTTGTGGAAGTTGGTGGACAGTACTACAAGGAAAACAAAGTGAGTTTATGATTTATCTTTGTCTTTGACTACTATCCGGTGTTCTTATATAATATTTCACCATAGACTTTACCTCAATTTGATTGCTACCTCTTTAATGGAATTGAATTACATGCAGATAGCGATTTTGAATTATCTAATTAAGATCAGATGGTTCAGGTCTTGAGACATTTATTTTTATTTAATATAAAATTCTGAGATGACATCTGGACCATTAAATCTTGATCGGACGATTTAAAATTCACTAACTACATGACTGCACCGGTGTTGCACCAAATCTAAATTTCTCTTCAACCCCCTAATTAATTACACCGGTACACATCTCTTTGTGTTTATTCTGTCTGTTTTTTAAAATAGGTTTTTTTTTTACAAAAAAAAGCTTAAGACATCTCATTAACCAAAGTAGGTTCAATACAAGTAGGTAAAACATCAAATAAAGAACGACTAGCCCAAGAAATAGTCACCCAAGCAAGCTTATGGGCAACCATATTCGCTTGTCGTTTTACAAACTTTACCTGAAAGTTGGAATTAAGAGACATAATGTGGCGAATACAACAAATAAGCGAGTTAAATTCAGAGCCACCCAGACGGATCTTTTGAGTTGCATCCGCAACTATTTTAGAATCGGTCTCAAAGATAACGTTGGAAAAACCATGTCTTGCTACTTCTTCCATTGCAAGCTTCAACGCCATAGCTTCACCTTCAATTATGGAGCAATTCCCTTGACTCCACGCTGTTCCAGCCATGATGAACTTGCCGGTGTGATCGCGTATACACCAGCCTGCACTCGTTTTACCAATGTTCTTGTGAAAAGCCGCATCGGTGTTACCCTTGAGCCAACCAAGAGGTGGTTTTTTCCATTGAAGTCGCGGTTGTGCCGGCTGTTCTGGATCAGGCTGGTGCTGCACCGTGCGTGTGCGCTGCACATCAAACCATTCCTGCCACATGACAGTGGCCTTAACCCCAATGGCGTGTCCTGCTTCTTTCACCGCATTCCACACATAGTTGTCCCTATTATTTCACATGACCCAAAGTGTCATAGCAAACAAACCAGCCATTTTTTTCTTCCACATTCCTTTCATGAAGTCGAATACGAGTTGGTAAACATTCTTTGCAAATCCTCCAAAGCAAGTGTTTTGTTTTTGGAGGCGCTGTCACTTTCCATATAGTCTTCCAATCACCTTCCTCAAGGAGTCTTTCAATTTTTCCTTGAAATTGAGGTCCTGTTACCCGTAACCCATCTTCTTCCTTAAGCCACGGATTCCCCATAATTTGGATACTTGTCCCCTCTCCAATCCTCCACCTTGCTTTATATACTCGAGCCACCAATGAATTCGGTTGCACCATGAACTTCCACCCTTGCTTAGCTATCATGGCCATATTGAAAAGGTGTAAATCTCGGAAGCCCATGCCTCCCATCTTCTTAGGATAAGCCATACGGTCCCAAGATATTCATCGCATACCTTTATTCTCCGTCCCTCCTCCCCACCAAAACGAATTTAGCATCCTTTCATTGTCATTAATCATAGTATCCGGTAGCAAATAAATACTCATTACATACGCCGGGATGGCTTGTAAAACTGATTTTATCATCACCTCCTTACCCGCTCTTGACAACGATCTTCCTCTCCATGAATTAATCCTCTTCCACACCTTGTCTTTGACATACGCGAAAGTAGCCTTTTTGCTTCGACCCACCATAGATGGGAGTCCTAGGTACGAGCCCGTACCCATCAGATGTCGCACTCCCATTATGCCTGCAAGATCCTCTTGTGCTCCTCTACTAAGATTTCGACTAAAAAACACCTCTGGTTTTGTCATGTTAATTTCTTGTCCTGAGGCCTCTTGGTAAGTATGAACTATATGCACATATGAGTTGCTTCCTGTATAGTAGCCCTGCAAAACAAAAAACAATCGTCGGCAAAAAGTAAATGAGACACCATTGGTGCCCCTCTGCATATCTGAACTCCGTTAATGTCACCCCGTGCGACTGAATGTTTGATGAGAGCCGTAAGACCTTCTGCTACTAATAGAAAGAGGTAAGGGGACAGTGGGTCCCCCTATCATAGACCTCTTGGAATAACTCGATCAACTAACTCCACATCTCCCTCCTCTTGCCAACTCTCAACCACCACATCTACAATATCCTCCTCCTCCAGCCTTGCATTTTCAAACCGGAAAGAACAGTGTTTCCGGCTCCTAATGATAGGAGTATTTTGGAGAAAAATGGGGTTGTGATCGGAGTGTGATGTCACAACGTTAGTTAGTGTAACATCAGGGAACAAGGTCAGCCATTCAGTTGTTGCCATGGGTCGAATCAAGTCTTTCTTCGATGACATGTGGTCAAAAAATAGGTTTATGTAGTATAACATTGGTCTTTCTTCGGATAGTGCAGCTTCAACTGCTTTTGTTTCTGGTTTTTTATGGTTTGCGACTATTGTGACTCTGTTCCTTTCTCCTCCCATATTATTTGTTGTTAAGAAATGGCAGGCAATTTTACTGTATTGTTTCATTGTGTCGCTTACATTTATTCCTTCAGTTTCTTCATTATTTAGATTAAAGGCAAGTCTTGAGTGCTTTCAAGATTGGAGTAGTTATGGATCACATTTAGGATTTGGATTAGGGTTTTGAATTTGAGGAAAAATTGAACATTAGAGTTAAATTGGTTTCTAAGACTTTTGATTTTTAAATAAGACTTTGGGTTTGGGATGAAGGGGATGATGAAGAGGGTGATAAAATTTTCTGGATTTGATGATTAAAGTGATGAGGACGGGTTGAGTTTCTGGGTTTGTGATAGAAACAAGGATCAAGAAGTGGGCCTTAACCTTGGGCCCAAACCAAGAATATGGAGAGTTTATAGGAGAAAGAAAGGAAAAGAGCATAAAGAATGAGTGGAAAATAAATGATGTAGTAGTGGAAGAAAATAAATGTCATGGAAGTGGAGAATAAATCTAGTGATTGTTTGATGCTTTGTATGCTAGGGAATAATATTATATAAGTGGTGGCAGTAAGAGAGGATAGCTATCTAAGAATTTCTATTAGAAAATCAGTGGGGTCACCATCTTGGTGATTGGGGGAAGTCTGGGCACTTCTTAGGGGCTGATAGCACTATCAGTTTGATATATCTTTTCCATTAGTTTGTTGCTGCCATTTCTATCTCATATCTCAGCTATTTGTAATTGTTTTGACACTTAAATACAATTACAGATTTGCAGCTTATCTCTTTTATTCATTATTTTATATTCACAACCCATCAATTGGTCCGACCTACCGGATCCAACTCACTCGTCACAGATTTTAGATGCCAAAGAAGCCTAAGATGGGTGATCGAATTGAAGCTCTAGAGAATCAGATGGGCGACGTTAACTCAACACTGAAAGAACTCACTCTCCAAATGCAGCAACATGCTCAACAGATGCAGAAACAAAGCTTGGTTCTCACTGAATTAAGCAATAAGGTTGGTCTGAAGGAAGTGGTTCAGGAGGAAGAAACCTCTGTTGGTGACTCATCACAGAGTGAGTCTCGTTTAGCAGGGAAGAAGGTGAAACTTCCGTTGTTTGATGGTGAAGATCCTGTGGCTTGGATCACGAGAGCTGAGATTTATTTCGATGTTCAAAACACATCAGACGATTTGCGTGTGAAACTAACACGATTGAGTATGGAAGGTTCAACCATTCATTGGTTCAACTTGCTGATGGAAACAGAGGATGAATTGTCTTGGGAGAAGCTGAAACGAGCACTAATTGCTCGCTATGGAGGACGACGTCTAGAGAATCCGTTCGAAGAACTGTCGACGTTGAGTCAGAAGGGAAGTGTGGAGGAATTTGTCGAAGCTTTTGAGTTGTTGTCATCGCAAGTTGGAAGGCTTCCTGAAGAACAATACCTGGGGTATTTTATGAGTGGTTTGAAACCTCAAATCCGGAGGAGGGTGCGTACTCTGAACCCTCGAAATCGAATGGAGATGATGAGAATTGCTAAGGATGTTGAAGAGGAATTGAAAGAGGAAGACGATGACGGTGAGCAGCGAAGTGTCAAGAAAGGGGGGTATGAGCGTGTGGGCCAAAAGGATTGGGCCGGGTTACTAAGAAACAGAAGTGGGTCTCAATCCAAATATCTAAACCGCTCGTTTCATTCGGGCGGATCAAATCCGAGTCAGAAAACGGGTATGAGTGGATCAAACACGAATTCCACTTCGTCTTTTGCTTCAACAGCTCGTAAAAGTGAAGGGAGTCAACGTTCTGGTACGGCGGAGAGATGGAAAGGTGTACGAAGCATTAACAATGACGAGTTTGAGGAGAGGAGGGCGAAGGGCTTATGCTTCAAATGTGGGGGTAAGTATCACCCCACACTGCATAAATGTCCTGAACGGTCTCTTAGGGTTCTAATCTTGGGAGAAGGCGAAACCATAACCGAGGAGGGTGAGATTGTGAATTTGGAGGAAGTGGCTATTGAGAACGATGAGGAGGTAGAGCTGGAATGCAAGCTGATGGGAGTTTTGGGGAGCATGGGTGAGCCTCACACGATGAAGGTTGAAGGAATGATACAGAATGTAGCTTTACTGGTGTTGATTGATAGTGGGGCAAGCCATAATTTTATTTCTCCCAAAGTGACTACTGCTTTGGGCCTTATTGTAACACCTACAGCAGCTAGGAGTATCAAGTTGGGTGATGGTCATAGGGTGACAACCAAGGGAGTGTGTAAAGGGGTTAATATGAAGATGGGGGAGATTGAAGTAAGTGTGGATGCGTTGGTGTTGGAGTTAGGGGGAATGGATATGGTGCTAGGAGTTGCTTGGCTGAGCACTCTTGGGAAGGTGGTTATGGATTGGAAGGCCATGACTATGCAATTTTCGTATGACAATAAGCTGGTGAAATTGCAAGGTCAAGGCAACAAGGTTGTCAGACAATGTTATCTGAATTCCTATCTTGAAGACAATCACAGTAAAGATGATCTGGATTGGTGGTGGACTCACTTACAGTCAATGGAAGCAACCAAGTCAGTGGTTCCAAAAGGCCTAAATTGTCTACTAGAAGAATTTCATGAAGTGTTTAGTGACAACATTCAGCTTCCTCCAGAGAGGAGTCAGGTGCATCAGATTAAGCTTTATTCTGATCATGGTACCATTAATGTCAGACCCTACAAGTATCCTCATCACCAAAAAGAGGAAATCGAGAAGCAAGTGTCAGAACTATTGAAAGCTGGGGTAATTAGGCCTAGTGTGAGTTCATTTTCAAGCCCCGTGATACTAGTTAAGAAGAAAGACAAGAGCTGGAGAATGTGCGTGGACTACAGGGCCTTAAATAAAGCTACAATACCAGATAAGTATCCCATTCCTATAGTTGACGAGTTGTTAGATGAACTATATGGAGCTACTATATTCTCTAAAATTGATCTTAAATCTGAATATCATCAAATTAGAGTGCATGAAGATGATATTCCTAAAACAGCTTTTAGAACACATAATGGTCACTATGAGTATTTAGTGATGCCCTTTGGATTAATGAATGCCCCAGCTACTTTTCAGGCCACTATGAATGACATTTTTAGGCCCTATTTGAGAAAATTTGTTTTGGTGTTCTTTGATGACATTTTGATTTACAGTAGGGATTTTAAGGACCACCAAGCACATTTAAAGTTGGTCTTATCTGTTTTAGTTAAGAATTGTTTTGTGGCAAATCAAGCGAAATGTAAGTTTGGTTGTGCTCAAATTGATTATCTTGGTCACATCATTTCGGGAGAAGGGGTGGCAGTGGACCCTGGGAAGGTGAAGTGTATTCTTGAATGGCCTACACCAAAGAATGTGAAGGGTGTACGTGGGTTTTTGGGACTCACAGGGTATTATAGAAAGTTCATCAAGGATTATGGTAAAATAGCAAAGCCGCTCACAGAATTGACTAAGAAAGACAATTTTTCTTGGGGAGTAGAAGCTGTCAAGGCATTCGATGAGATGAAGAGAATCATGACTTCTCCTCCTGTTCTGATACTTCCTAATTTTGATGTACCGTTTGAAATTGAGTGTGATGCTGCTGGCCGGGGAATAGGTGCTGTTCTAATGCAGCAGAGACAACCTATTGCTTTCTTCAGTAAAGCATTATCTGGTGGGAATCTTGCAAAGTCTGTCTATGAGAAAGAATTGATGGCCCTTGTGCTTTGTATTCAGCACTGGAGACATTATTTGTTGGGCAGAGAATTTATTGTGTACACAGATCATAAGAGCTTGAAACATTTTTTACAACAAAGAGTTTCATCCCCCGATCAGCAGTGTTGGTTGGCCAAACTTCTAGGCTATCAATTTGAAGTCAAATACAAGCCAGGTTTAGAGAATAGAGCGGCAGATGCTCTGTCCAGGTGCTATGATGAGGTAGAAATGAATACTATCATTTCTTTTCCTTTGTGGGCTGATAGACAAAAGCTTTTGGATGAAATTTCTAGTGATCCTTACATTCAGAAGCTAGTTAAAGAAGTGCAGGAGTCTCCGGATTCTAGACCTGGATTTCATATCAAACAAGGGGTTTTATTTTATCATGATAGATTAGTGATTTCCCCAAAATCACCGTCTATTCCGTGGCTATTGGAGGAATTTCATAGCACCCCTGTTGGAGGGCACTCAGGTTTTCTGAGAACATACAGAAGATTGGCAAATTCCTTATATTGGGTGGGAATGCATAGGAGTGTAAGGGATTATATCCGATCTTGTGATATTTGTCAGAGACAGAAGTACAGTGCCACTACCCCTGGAGGATTGATACAACCTCTGCCTATCCCTAACGCTGTATGGGAAGACTTGTCCTTAGATTTTATCACTGGCTTGCCTAAATCTAAGGGGTATGAGGCTGTGTTAGTAGTTGTGGACAGGTTATCAAAATATAGTCATTTTATTTTGTTAAAACATCCATACACTGCTAAATCTATTGCTGAGGTGTTTGTCAGAGAGGTGGTAAGACTGCATGGGATTCCAAATTCACTAGTCAGTGACAGGGATCCAATTTTTGTGAGCCATTTTTGGTTAGAATTGTTTAAGTTACAGGGGACGAAGTTGAAAATGAGTTCCTCTTACCACCCTGAAACAGATGGCCAAACTGAGGTTATTAACAGATGCTTAGAAAGTTACTTAAGGTGTTTTGCTTCTGATCATCCCAAAACTTGGTCTCATTGGATACCTTGGGCCGAATTTTGGTATAACACAACATTTCATGTATCCATTGGGAAAACACCTTTTGAAGTGGTGTATGGTAGACAGGCCCCTCCTATAGTGAAATTCTTAACGAATGAAACTAAAGTTTCTGCAGTAGCTTTAGAGTTGAGTGAAAGAGATGAAGCTTTGAACCAACTCAAAAGGCATTTATTGAAGGCTCAAGAGCAGATGGCAAGTTATGCTAATAAAAAAAGAAGGGATTTGTGTTTTGAAGTGGGAGAGTGGGTGTTTCTCAAGCTTAGGCCTCATAGACAACAGTCATTAGTGAAAAGGATTAATCAAAAGCTAGCTGCAAGGTTTTATGGTCCTTTTCAAATCGAGGAGAGAATTGGAGAAGTAGCATACAGATTGAAACTGCCAGTGGAGTCTAAAATTCACTCAGTATTTCATGTATCATTGCTTAAAAAGGCAGTAGGTGATTATCAAGTGCAGGGTCAGTTATCAAAAGAACTGGAAGTGGATGATGCTAAAGATGTGTATCCTGAGCAGGTGTTGGGTTCAAGAGTTGTGAGGCAAGGAGACAATGAGGTTATTCAGAGTTTAATTAAATGGAAGCACAAGTCTATGGAAGATGTCACTTGGGAGGATAATGAATTCTTGCGTGGTCAGTTCCCAGAATTTAGCCTTGAGGACAAGGCTGTTTCTATGGGGGAGGGTGTTGATAGAAACAAGGATCAAGAAGTGGGCCTTAACCTTGGGCCCAAACCAAGAATATGGAGAGTTTATAGGAGAAAGAAAGGAAAAGAGCATAAAGAATGAGTGGAAAATAAATGATGTAGTAGTGGAAGAAAATAAATGTCATGGAAGTGGAGAATAAATCTAGTGATTGTTTGATGCTTTGTATGCTAGGGAATAATATTATATAAGTGGTGGCAGTAAGAGAGGATAGCTATCTAAGAATTTCTATTAGAAAATCAGTGGGGTCACCATCTTGGTGATTGGGGGAAGTCTGTGCACTTCTTAGGGGCTGATAGCACTATCAGTTTGATATATCTTTTCTATTAGTTTGTTGCTGCCATTTCTATCTCATATCTCAGCTATTTGTAATTGTTTTGACACTTAAATACAATTACAGATTTGCAGCTTATCTCTTTTATTCATTATTTTATATTCACAACCCATCAGTTTGTGATAAAGGTTAACAGTTTTTTTGACAAATGTTAATAGAAATGATTTATTTGGCAGACAAATGTGATAAAGGTTAACATTGATCATGATTTTGATTTTGATTTCTTGCTCTTTTCCAGGCAAGTGGAGGAACTAATGCGTGTCTTTTTTCTTCGGTGGAATTGGAGGCAAACTTCACCCTACCCCAACAAAAAGATTTGAGCTTGGAGGCTTATGGAAGTTATTTGTATAACAATATGGTTAATACCCCTCAGAAACAAGCTACTGTTGGTGGTTTAATTGCCCTATTCTCTGGCATCTTAGTTCAGCCCTTAATAACAGGCACAGCCGTTACCAATCCACTTAATTTCCATGTCGGAAATACAACAAACACACTATTAACTTCCAGTGAAGCAGTTTTGGCTCACTCATCAAAAATAGCATATATTATCCTGTTAATGACATGCTATATTGGGGCTTGGTTGTTGGTTTTGTTACCAATGCCATCTGCCTGGCAGATAGGAACTACATTACTGTTGGTTATCACGCCATTCCTTTATATTCTCCAACTGTTATTCAATGCTTCATCTTCAGGAGTCGCTGTGGCTTGCGGCGGATTACTCAATTTGCCACTCACTGGCTTTGCCGTATTGGGATCTTTTGGGATTGCCCTTATCTTTGTGTTAATCACATTGCTGATAAATTACTGGATCTGGAGATTAATCAATAAAGGGGACCCCCCAAGAGCTTAGTAGAGTTATGGATGATGCATGGGAGTACGTCAGGGTTAGTTTAAATGATTTCTCTGAACTTAAGAAGGATGAAACTGATTATATGGTGATTGAAGGATTTAAAGCACGGTGTCCATCATGTAAAACTATATTTATACTCTCTCTTTCTCTCCCTTTATTTGTCCTAGCACTTCATGGGTTGAGTTTGAAATGAGCATGAGAATGTGGCTAGTTGGTTTGCAATTTTTCTGAAAACGTAACTTCTTGCGAGTTTTTTTTCATTTTTACTAAGCACAGGAGAATATTAATTTTGGCTGATCAATGTGTAAATCACGTCCATGTCTTTTGGAATGTGCTACAAAAATTATCATGATGCAAGACAAATATAGATTTAGTTTAGTATATGCACTTCAATATAGAAATACACTTGACACGACATACATGTTAATTTTTTAGCACTTAATATTATTTTTATCTCTATCCTCATATTACATCATTAACTTGTTACAACTATCACATTACATCTTTTTTTTTCTCTTTAACTCGAAGTGTATACATAATACATCCATATAAGGTGTACACATAATATTTTCCTTCTTTAACCCCTCATTGATCAACATTGCTTGAATACATCTTTAGCCCTAGTAGATGTGTATGAGATGAGTCCAATGAATGTCTAGGGTGTGTTGAAGCAAAGACGATAAATAATTTTAGAACACTTATATGAGTTGTCCGACGACTGACACTACTATGAGTGTCGAAAAAGCAAAAGAAAAAATATTTTTTTTGGGACAGCTGTCTAAATTATCTGACACATGTTGTACAAGTGTAATACAAATGTGAGATACTGATGCGTGTTAGATACCCTAAAACATCTAATCTTAAAGATAACCGTGATTTCATAGATTTAGTGCTCACAAAGTTGAAAACATTCTCAATTTTTTAAGAGTCAGTTTCCCAAAATTGATTTTCACCTAGAATGGAGCATCAATTGTGCAAATCAGGGGACATTAATTGGACGCAATTTATAGGTAAAAAATATAAATACAATGCATGAATATTACCTTAAAATAGGCAACTCAAAGAAATGTCTATTAGAATTACCATGTGTATTTGCAATTTACTACAAAATGACTTCATTCCACAATTGCAAACCAGGGGGACCCTCAACCTACCAAGCAATTTCATATTTTGTCTTGGGCTTACTAGATACTCCAAGCGTATTTTTTTGGGTTAATTACATTTTATATCCTGTAAAATACATTAAAGTTGCTTTACCTTTTTATAAAATTATTTTGTTGTTTTACCCCCTATAATATAAGATTCTGCAATTTACTCTCCTGGTCAAAGTCAACAAAATATGACTTGACATAATAATGGCGTGGCGTGCCACGTGGCATTTTTTTTTTATTTTTAAAAAAATAGCCAACTCAGCTTTATTTTTTTAAATTAATTTTCGGCTTTTTTTTTCAAATTTTTATTTTTTTTTATTTAGCGGAGGTTTTGATTTATGATGGTTTAAAATTCTCGCTAAATAGTCAATGCACTTTTTTAATAGATCTATTATTTATCATCGGTTTTTAATATAATTTAATGGCGGTTATAAACCCTCGCTAAATAACCTGTGCACTTTGTATAATAAATTGTTAATTTGCGAGGTTTATTAAATCGCCGCAAAAGCAAATTTCCGCTAAATATTATAAAACCGCCATTAACTATAATATAACCGCCGCAAATTATACTAAAAATTGCTATTAAACAAAAAATTAAAAAAAAAAAGTTTTGAAACTAACTTTTTCTAAAAAATGTGCTTATAGTTTGAGAAGGAGGGAGCAATAGAAAAATGCACGACTAAAAGTGAAATTGTAAATCTATCCCCATATTTTATATCATTTACTTTCTGCCCCTCCTCGATCTCCTTCTCCCCTCCCATTTCACCACTATGCAGTCTCTGGTGTCACCAAGCAACAACTATAATAATAAATTTATATTCTGTGGGATCTAAACGGAGGGAGAATTTCATAAACATATATGAGATTTAGCTTGAACTCAATACCTTCTATGTCTTATATCCTACAAAGGGTATAGAAAAAACTTTAAATCACCGCCATAAAAAAAATACAACGATGAAAGTTTAAGAAAGCACCAGCATAACCATTTTTCTTAGATTAAACTTATAAATCACATGTCCCTTACATTAGAATTTTTTCAATGAGATCCAGAAACTAGCAAAAGTTGTTTCTCCCAAAATGAATACAAAAAAATTGAATTCATTTTTTCAACCAATATCCAAACAACCTCTCAATTCAATGAACCATAATGACAATTGTGAACACATATTTGATATCTCGATTATTAATTTTAAATCGAAACAGTTTAGACGAATAATTGTGTAACACACGCCATCCAACAAAAATATACTACCTCCGTCCCAAAATAATTGAAACAATTGATTAGTTCACGTTTGTCAATGTACAACTTTATTCGTTAATATCTTTAATTATTTATATTTAATAATTATAAAAATTATATTTCTTAAAAATACTCATCGAGACAAATCAAACAATATTTTATATATTAATATTTACATTTACATATTAGTAATAAAATACAATCAAAATAAATTATATAAATAATATAAAATAGTTAACTTTATCAATTATTTTAAGACGGAGGAAATATCAATTATAGCAATACATTCACATTCCAAAGACTCACTCCTACACACAAGTGCATACATCATGGACATATTTGGTTATTACGTATTCCATCATCACACGATTTTCAAGTATGTATATTATATATATCCTTCTGATTGAGGTTAATTGTCATTTAATCATTCAAATTCAAAACATTTCCACAGCCATTAATCAATAATTATATCCTTTTCGCTTCCAAATTACCAACAGCCATGGTTGCTGCTGGAGCTAGTTTTTTTCCGAGCATTTCCTCCCCACTTTTCCGCCGTGAGCCACCATTGAAGTCCGGTGGAATCATGAGCACATCTCGGCGCTTTTCTATGTCTACTGATCGAGTTTTGGTGACCGAGGAGAAGCAGAAAGAGAGACGGAGTGGTTGGAAGGAATACTTGAAGCAAGCGAAAGAGTTGATCGAAGTAGATGGTGGTCCACCACGGTGGTTTTCGCCGTTGGAGTGCAGTTTGCAGTGGGATAACTCCCCTCTCATGCTATTCTTGCCTGGTCAGTCTCTTGATTTGATATTAGCGATTCAAAAACTTCATACATAAATCTAACGTAAATTATGTCTAAAGAAGTTTAAAACCAAAGTATTCTTGTTATTTTGTATTTGATTTGACTGTGGAAATAATTCATTTTGATTTTTGATAGAAATGAATCGATGTTTTGATACATTTACGTAAAAATAAGTTGAACAAGAAATTTCAACGTAAAAGTCATATTTAAACTTTGAATCTACAAATTATAATTTCTAGTTAAATCAATTCAATTTTAAAAGAATCAAACACCTTAAAACCTCTATCAAATCAATTTTATACCTCTAAAATTACTTTTAACTCTTTCAAATGTTAAACCAAACATGCACTTTTAGAAGGTAAAAAATTGTACTCTCCTTTTTAAATTGGTCATTGCTTTAACATTTCAATACATCATTTATTACAATTTTTTTTCTAATTTTGTTAACATTTAGTTTTTGGTGGCTAGTACTCCATTTGTCTTTTATTATAAGCCCGGTCATTTGACTAATTTGACATATATTAAAAAAAACTGATAGTGTAATTATTATATTTAATTTGTGTATAAATCTAACGTAAATTATGTCCAAAAAGTTAAAAACCAAAGTATTCGTGTTATTTTATTTTGATTTGGCGGTGGACATAATTCATTTCTAATGAATTGATTTCAATGTAAAAATAATATTTAAACTCATAATTTATAAATTCTAATTTCTAGTTAAATCAATTTTAGAAACAAAATCAATTCTATTTTAAAAGAATCAAACACCTTAAAATTTCTCTCGAATCAATTTTATACCTCTAAAATTACGTTTGAGTCTTTCAAATGTCAAAACCAAACATACACTTAAAAGGTCAAAAATTGTACTCTCCTTTTTAAATTGACCATTGCTTTAACATTTCAATACATCATTTATTACAAATTGCTAGTACTCCTTTCGTCTTTTATTATAAGCCCGGTTATTTTGACTAATTTGATATATATTAAAAAAAGTTGGTAGTGTAATTATTATGTCAAGTTTGTGTATAAATTTTATTCCCTCCGGTTCTATATATAAGAAGAAATTTACTTTTTAGATTCATTAAAAGTTTAATGTATCTAGACTATAATATGGACTAGATACATCATATTTTCAATGTATCTAAAAAGTAAACTTCTTCTTATATATAGGACTGGAGGGAGTATTAAATTATCATTTACTTATATGCGTATTCAATTTTACTTTTTCGTATTTCAATGCAAGTTAGTGTAACAATTAAGGATATATGTAGGGAAAAAGGTAAAAAATACATCTAGTAATTTGTAAATGACCATATAAAGACTAAACTTTTTCTAAAAAGGTGCTTATAATATTAGGGACAAAGGGAGTAGTAATAAAAGTAATAGTAATAGAGAGGATTAATTTAGTAAAATTGTTGTACTCATCAATCAGTTTAGTAATAGTAATAAGGAGTAGTAATAAAATTGTTGTACTGAATTTTAGTAACACTCTCATGCGCCTTAATTCTGTTGTCGTTGAAGATGAAAGTTCCACTGCTCCCCAAATCACCCACATAATAATAAAGGTCTGTTTGGCAAAAATAGAGGATAGCTGATATGCTAGCTGATGGCTGATAGTTGATAGCTTATAGCTTATAGCTGATAGCTGATGGCTATTAGCTGATAAGCTAATTGAAATGTTTGGTAAACTTAGCGGTTCAACTGACTAATAAGTATAAAATGACACAAAAGGACATTTTTTATTTTAACATCTCTTGTAAAAAAATCATTATAAAATTTATAATTAAATTAATATTTAAAATACTTAAAATTTAAATAATTTAAATTTATTAATTTAATACCTCTTTTTATATTCTTTAAATTGTTTTTATTTTTATTTTTATATTTTATAAAACAAATTATTATAAATAACAATTTTATAACATATACAAAATTGATAAATGAAAAGAATTAAAAAAAATGATATAAGTATATGACAGGCGTAGAACAACGTACATATATACCAAGACTTAACACGAAAAAAATACTAGTGTGATAAAAAAAATACCAAGTCGTAACAAAAAAAAAGCATAAAAGTTACCGTAAATAAAAGTCATAGATAGATGAAAAAAATAAAAAGCTTATAGTGATACCGTAAAAAAAAAAAATTGGTAGAAGTGTCCACAATAATATATGTACATGTTTTGTTTTAAATATGCATAAAAGAATAAAAAAAGGATTTTAGGTGAAGTAATAAGGGTAAAATTGGAAGAAAAGATGATAAGCTATAAGCTATAGGCTAAAACGCTATATTCGTGCCCGTTTGGCCCGGCTTATTTTCTACTTTTTTTATTCTCCTTAAAAATAGTAAAGTAGGAAAAAATTGTATTTGACTCTACTTCTTTACTTTATTTTTCTAATACTTTTAAAGAGAAATATGGCTAAATTCAATTTTATACTTCTCTATTTTGTTTAAGCTAAATAGAAAAGTAGAAAATAAGCCGGGTGAAATAGCGTTTGAAAAATAAGCTAAAAGCTAGTAAAATAAGCTATAAGCTCATATCAAAAACGTTTTGCCAAACAAAACTTATTTTTTACAAACGAGTTTATAAGCTATAAGCTCATTTTTGTAATTGCCAAACAGACCCTAAAGCTAATATTTCTATGGGATAAATGAACTTTCGTGCACCAATAAAAAAAGCCTTCTTCTGCCAAATTCGGTCTTCTATTATTGAGACCAAAAGCCTTCCAAAATCCAAATACAACTTGCTTCTATGCAATCAAATTAAACAAGCAATGGGAAATAGTTTCGGCTGATGTTGAACATCTAGGACACACGTTGGAATCACAGACTCGACGATGGTGTAGCACCTCTTTAGTTGGAGTAGATTTGTGTAAAACTTGCTAAACCAAAAATTGAATATTGGCTGGAAGTCGAAGCTGTCAAATCCACTTCCAATTAATATGATTATGTAACGGTTGAGGTTTTAAAAGCCATTCATACGCTTCTTTTGGAGGGTAAATCCAAGTACACGCTTTATTCCAAACATGCTACGTAACACTACCTACCTTACTATCATCATATATTAAGCTTTGCCCTCCTCAAACTTTTCTTATAATATGAAAGCTCCCAAAGAGTCTCAATGTCACAAGTGAATTCAATAACAATTCTTAAATTCCAAGATGCCAAAACCATTTCAAGATAGACGTCAAAGAATTACTCGACATCGAACGTCCAATATACTCCTTCCGTTCCAAAATAATTGTCAAAGTTACCGGTTCACATTTTTCAATGAACAATTTTGATCGTTAATTTTGTCCAAAAAATAAAATTGATCGTTAATATCTTTAATTAATATTTTTAAAATATTCATCGAGGCAAGAGTACAAATTATATATATTTTTAAAATATTCATCGAGACAAGAGTATAAATAAACTTTGATCGTTAATATCTTTATAAGAATTTTTTTCTCTTATATTTTAAAATTATTTTAGAATTCAATAGTACAAATAATACAAGACTAAAAAAAATCTTACCGAAAAAAACATGCACTACTAAAAGTGTAATTGTAAATGTATCCCTATATTTTACAACATTTACTTTCTGCCCCTCCTCTATCTCCTTCTTCACTCCCATTTCACCACTATGCATTCAGTCTCTGGTATCATCAAGCAAAGCAACAACTATAATAATAAATTTATATTCTAAACTTTGCAGGAATTGATGGCGTGGGATTGGGACTTATTTCACATCATAAGAATTTGGGAAGGTTTGTTTCATTTCACCAATTTCTCATTTGAGGAATATTGCACACCAACTGTTTGACAAATTGTTTTTTTTTTTTTTCATTGAAGGATTTTTGATTTATGGTGCTTGCATATTCCAGTTGCGGATCGAACACCGTTTACAGGTCCTTTTTCTATTTACCTCATTTTATTATTTAGTGCTTATGTTGAACTTGAATTCTCTCACATTATCAATTAATTCATCATTTTTCTGTTGCAGACATTGTGAAATTAGTTGAGAAAACAGTTAGGTCAGAATATCAACGTTCCCCAAATAGGCCGATATATCTTGTTGGAGAATCCTTAGGAGGGTGTCTTGCTCTGGCTGTTGCGGCTCGTAACCCCAATATTGACCTTGTACTAATTTTGGCAAACCCAGGTAGTTAACTTTTTAGTTTTTGGTGATGTACATAGCTTTCATTTTATTGTTCAAGACTAAGTTAAGAAGTCTCAGCACAGTGAGAGTTGAACTTTAAGGAATCTGCAGTAGCTATATTGAATTATTTATTCGGTGTTGTACATTGTACTTGTATGCATACATACAGCCTGATCAGTAAAATTTCACAACCCCTATTCTGACAAATGAGAGCTGCGACTCCACGATTGTTAGCTGCTCCGCGAGTGTTAGAGTTGTCTACGTGTAAGTGAGTAGATGTTGAAGAAATAGGTCTGAACATTGATTAGAAGTTAAAATTTAATAAATGTATATCGCCTTGCGTTGACATGGGACGGGAGTTTAAAGTTTGGATCACATCATTCATTGGAAATCATTTAGTGAACGCGTGCTTTCTAGAGCTTTGAGTGAATTTTCCTGAATGATATTCAAGTTGGTTTTGCTGTAACAGCAAATCATTTTAAGAATCACAAAGTACCTGATCTGACCATGACCATCCTATTTGGCAGCAACTTCCTTCAATAGGTCCCAGATGCAACTTCTAACACCATTGTTGGACGCTTTGCCTAGCTCACACTCTTCCCTGCCTAACATTCTCAGTTTGACAGCAGGTTTGTTCATTTTGCTTTGCGATAATTTTCATAAGTACTGTTTTCTCAAGATCCATGTCATGTGTGTTTAGTCCGATTTCCATCTTTATAGCTCTTTATTTCTTGAAAATATTGAATGTGCTGGAGACCTATAATTAGTGGTAATTTGTTTAGAAAAGAGACTATTCTTGAAACATGTAACTTGTGTTGGGGACCTATAGAAAGGCTCCATTTGTTCGCTGTTTGTATGACCAGACAGGTTGTCTAAATAGTTAGCAACATTAACTTGTCAATTGTAGGTTTTTGGTTATCTCCAATGCTTCAAATGATAGGCATAATCCCTCTTATTATTCACTTTAGTCTGTTAGATTGTTAATGTGATACATCAATGGATTATATGTTGTTTAATACAAATTTCATATCATGTCCGTGCATTCCCACTTTCATAGGATTTAACTAAAGGGTAATTTTGTAAATATGTTTCTAAAAATACATAATTGTTTTCTTAATTTCCGTTAAAATTGCCAATCTACTTCGGGTGTTAATGTTTTTGTTTTTAAACATTTATATTTTTCCACCAAACAAATATATGACTGATGAGTCTTCAAGCTAAATGATAATCACACTCTTCTTTTTTACTCTATATATATGGTGTTTCCACTTTCCATTGTGATGTTGATTGAATAATCTGTTTTATTTGTTTGTTCTGTGGTGTTGTTTTCATTATTGTTCCCTATTGTGTTGTTTTCAATAAAAGCAAAACAGTTTCATCTGTTTCTTTTTAACTTCTCTTTTTTGCTGCTGAAGATCAGAGAAAACACTGAAAATACTATTTTCATCAACGGCAATTTGTGTAAATTAGTATGAAGAAATATCAATGTTAAGAAACAAAAACGTTGAAACACCGAGATGAGAGAAGGGAAAAGTAAATATTAGTTACAAGGATAAAAAAGAAAACTAAAAATTTATATTAAAAATGTAAATTAAATATATATTTTAATTAGTTACACCTTCATATTTTAGATGGGTGTAAATTAGCAGCCCCATATACATATATACTTTTATTACTGTTAGAAATAATATTAAACCATTGATGTGGCTCTGTCCTAACATCTTAAGCTTTTGGGATAATCGGATGATATCAGAGCCTATCCTAGATCAATTTATTGTTTGTTGTGGATACCTCCTGTATTTGGGGCACCCGTTGTTGTTGATTTCACGTTCCAACTTGTTTAATTTTGGACGTGAGGGGATGTGTTAGAAGTCTCACATTGGCTAGAGATATGACATAGATAGCCTTTATAAGAGTAGTGTAAACCTCAACTCTCAAGCTAGCTTTTGTGGTTGAGTATAGGCCTCCCAAATTCTAACATGGTATCAGAGCCTCTGTGACTAAGTGTCCGTTTGGCCCGGCTTATTTTCTACTTATTTTCTTCTCCTTAAAAATAGTAAAGAAAGAAAAAATTGTGTTTGACTCCACTCCACTTCTCTTTATTTTTTACGTTTTTACTTTATTTCTCTAATACTTTTAAGGAGAAATATGACTAAATTCAATTTTATACTTCTTTGTTTCGTATAAGCAAAATAAAAAAGTAGAAAATAAGCCGGGCCAAACGGAGCCTAAGTGGTCTAGAGTTCGATCCCCGCTCCCCTCACTTTCTAATTAAAAAGTGGAATTTAAACATATGGTAAGTGGGCCTATGCATTATCCACGCTTCAAACTCAATTGGGCTCATTGATGTGGCTCGATCCTAACAGCTTAAGCTTTTGGGATAATCGGTTTTTTGACTATTACTTGTGCTAATATTTATTTATTCATGAATCACAATTTTCTAGTTAATTTTTTTCTTGAAAGGCAATTTTACTTAACTTCTGCTAATATTAGCCCTGTGTGCATATATAATTTTTTTTTAGCATGTACTTAACTTCTACGTCACTAAGAAATTATGCTAAATTTCCACTCCAATATCCTTAGGCTTTGTTTGGAGTTTGGAGGGGAGGGAGGGAATGGTTTTGAAAAAAGGAAGAAACAAGTGGAAGGAATAGAGAAGTTTGGAGGGTTATTTTTTTCTTCATAACACAAACCCCTAATTTGATGGAACTCAAAAATTGTATTGGATGGGGGTTTGGAGGGTTTATATGAATTATTCAAATTTAATTAATGTTGTTACAATATTCTTAAATGCAGAATATATTAATCAAAAGTATTTATTTGTCATTCTCTATAAAAAATACTTTCTCAAAAAAATGAAAAAGAGATTTCTTTATTTTTCTCTTTATTTCCCTCCCTCCAAAGCCCTCCCCTCCAAACCCGCAAACAAAGCCTTAAGGACCTAATTTTTTGGTAAAATTCATTTATCATAATGGAAAACTTGTATTCCGTCTTTATGTTTTACCAAATATATGATACATTTCTCCATTTATGCCTTCAACTTTTCTTTTAACATTAGGTGACCCTCTGAAAATGGTGTTGGATAATGTTGTGAAAGGAAGTCCTCTCCTAAATGCAGCAAGAGAGCCAATAGAGGGTTTTACTACTTGCTCATCATCTCTTTCTGTAAGGTTCTATTATTGTTTTTATTCAAAACAAAAATAAAGAATTTCAATTGGAAGGGTGGAATATGCTGGATTTTTGAAGAACATGGTTGGACATGATTGCATTTTCTTTGGTCTGGATTTTTGTTGCTCGTTTAAGCTTTAACTTTATTTATTTCCAATATTGAAAATATATTGTTGATTGAATTCTCAGGTTCTTGCGGACATATTACCAAGAGAAACACTTTTGTGGAAACTAAAGATGCTTAAGTCTGCTTCAGCATATACTGATTCACGCCTACATGCTATCAAAGCTCAAACTTTGATACTTTGCAGGTACATTCTCATTGCAATTGTACATCTTACATCAGTCATTATATGAAATCATCTGCACTTTGTTAACTTTTTGATGCCTATTGCCTTCACTTAGCAGAAATGCTATTAAAAGTAGAATTTGATAGAAAGAGTGCTAAGTGCGAACAACCAATTTCATGAAAATTTATTACTTCTAAACCTATATCTTCACACACACACCCCCCATGTTTCCCTTTTCATATACACAAGATGCTTTCCTTTTCAACTGTATGACTCTTTCTGGAAGATGAAACTGAGTTATTTAATTTGACCTTTTAGTGGAAATGATCAGTTACTTCCTAGCCAACAGGAAGGTGAAAGACTACTTCAGTTACTGCCTAAATGTGAGCTCCGTAAATTTGATGACAGTGGCCATTTCCTTTTGCTGGTATAATTTTCTGCATTTCTTTTTGTCTGCTGGCATGATTTACCCTGTGTGTGTTTTCATTCAGGAATGCACCATGGTCTCATTCTTCTGATAAAAATGATATCAAACCAGTTGGAAGTTAACTGACCCTAACATTGTGGTTTTTGCAGGAAGGCAGCATTGACCTGGTAACGGTAATCAAGGGAACTTGTTACTACCGTCGTGGCAACAACCATGATTATGCTTCGGATTTCATACCTCCTACACCAGATGAAACCAATAATTTTATTGAATCATACAGGTAAAAATATCTGATAAACTTGATTATTTAAGCCCTTAACACGAAAGAAGAGAAGTCATATTATATAAGCATCGAAGAATGCAAGGAAAGCTTAACCTACAACTACCGTGAATCCGTGATGAGTAATGAGTTGTTTGATATTGATGTCTTGATGACATTATATGCCTGTCAATTCATCTTTGTTCATTCTTGTTAATTGAGTTGATCTGTAATCAATTAATAACATTTAACACCTTTCCATGATAATGCTTCCAGATTTCTTAACATCCTCACTAGCTCTGTAATGCTTTCAACTTTGGAGGATGGAAAGATTGTAAAGGGTCCTGCTGGAATTCCTTCAGAGGGGCCTGTTTTGTTGGTTGGGAACCACATGCTGCTAGGATTGGACTTAGTTCCTTTATTTTCTCAATTTTTTAGAAAACGAGACATCCATGTTCGAGGACTTGCACATCCATTGATGTTTAGGAGACAGAAAAGTGGAAGATTGCCAGAAATATCTTCTTTTGATTCATTAAGAATTATTGGTGTTTTTCCTGCAGCAGCACCTAACCTTTTCAAGCTTTTATCTTCCAAATCGCATGTCCTATTATTTCCTGGAGGGGCACGCGAAGCTCTTCATAGGAAGGTGAATCCAATAAGCATTGCTCTTTATTATTAGTTTTATCTTTCTCATCGAATCCAGATTTTCTCTCTTGACTCCTTCTAAGCTCTTTGACTTATTCTTGGAAAGTTTGAACTAAATGCAGTCTGCTAGTTAGGAATTTTAGAAGGAGATTGTGGTTTATATGAATTGAACAAGTTGCCAAGATAACCTTTTTTATGATGCAGTTAAGGCTAAAAAGAAAGAAAAAAGAAAACTCATGAATTGTCATAAGTTTTGGATGTGCTCGAGAACAAGAATATTACTTTCCCTGCATAATCATAAAATTACATCAAATGCTTGTACTTAATACCATTATACCACTTGTTGGGTCATGTATAAAAAAAGAGATGATAAGACCACATGTTGGAACTTGGAAGTTAATGCGCCATTTTTTTTCTTCATACTGTTGGATGTATATGGCTTAAGACAATTATGTAGTCTGGGACTGGGGTAGAACATCGACTGCAAACACAAGATGTTGGGAGTATCTTTTTTTTTTTCTTCAGAAAGAAATCGAGGAATCGAAAAAAGGAAGGAAATTATTGGCGTATTATTTAATTATCCCATTACGTTAGAATTTCAGCACTTATTTTTTTAGCGCACTTTATCTTTGTCTTTATATTTTATGATCGTATAATAAGATTTTTTTTAAATTCTCCATCATTGTGTGATAATTATCAGGGTGAAGAATACAAATTATTCTGGCCTGAACAATCTGAGTTTGTCAGGATGGCTGCCAGATTTGGAGCAAAAATCATACCTTTTGGTGCTGTTGGAGAAGATGATCTTGGTCAAGTAAGTTTTAGTATTTGACGAAATAATAGCATAAGAGAAGAGATTAGACAATTGAGTCCACTTCGATATCACACCTATTTGAGTCGGGAGTTCCTCCTTTGATTCTAGCCTTGCTTGGGAGGGAACCAAAGAGTATCTTGTATCAGCCAATGGTCTTCCTTTACTGGCATTGAAGGCAAACTATTACCTATTTTTATGGAAAGCATAATTTTTCTAGAGTTTACTAGTGTAATGTTCTTGTAATTTGTAAACTTTGATCCAGAGTTTTCAATTGCGTTGTGGTGAAGGCCGCAGTACGGCCCATTGCGTTGGATCGTTATCTGACACCATTTTTTATCAACTCTTTGAAAAAGTCATAATTTTTCCTCTATCTTGCGAGAATCTATCTGGCACTCAGTATGAATAATATATGTATTGAAGCGTTAATCTTTTCTACCAATGTTGGAGAGTAGCTATCACAATGTATGCAAATTGCCCTTAGAAAAAACAATGTATGCAAATTCCAAATATGTGTTTTTGTGGATGCCCTTAACCTAGATTTGAATATAACAACTCCATATCACAATGTTCTTTTCAGGTTGTGATAGATTATGATGACTTGGTGAAGATTCCTTACTTTAGGTCTGAAATAGAAAGCATTACCAATGAGGCTGTCAAGTTGAGGTAACTATATTTTCTTTTTCTTGATTCATGCTAAACATAACAATTGTATATACACTTTTTTTTTTTCCTTCTTTTACATTTTTGATATATCTGAAATATACTTATGCATTATTTTTATCTTATATATATTGTGAAACTAGGGCTGGTGTTGACGGTGAGGTGGCAAACCAACCAATGTATATGCCTGGAATTTTGCCTAAAGTTCCGGGCAGGTTCTACTTTTATCTTGGAAAACCAATTGAAACAGAAGGTATGCCCAATGCATATTTCTTAACTTGGAATAGCCGTGAAATGTGGCAGTAAAATTTAGCTATTGTTCAACAGGAAGGAAACAGGAACTTACAGACAGGAAGAAGTCTCAAGAATTATATTTTGAAGTGAAAGCCGAGGTTGAGAGATGTATTGCTTATTTGAAGGAGAAACGAGAAAGCGACCCATATAGAAGTATATTGTCTCGGTTATTATACCAAGCTATAAATGGCCCTACATCTGACATTCCAACATTTGAAATTTGACTGTTATGTACAAAAACTGGTATATTGTAATTTATTCAGAATATTTAGATTATAAAGGCAAACCATTTAAATTTTCAAAAGTTTCCGGCATTGTTTTTTTGGCCAGAAGTCATGATTTCTCTCTATGAATATTGGACCACTATGCAATTTTTTCTAGTTTAAATCATTAAGTGGCAAAATCAAATAAAAATTATGGGGAAAGGAATACAGCTACCTAAGTTGTCTGTCAATTTTTCATTTTGTACTCATGAACCAGTGGGAAGGAGGAATCAATGTATCATTTTGTACTCAGAACATTACAGAAACACAAGTCCTTCATTCTAAATTATTAAAGGTGGTACCAAAGCAGAATTCTGATATTCTAGCTTCGAAAAATGACTAAGGGAAGCCTGCTGTTTATTTCGACACATTTTATCAGAGTAAAAATTATCTTTATCTTCTCAACTCCCCCTCAATTATGACCTTTTTCTTCTTGTTCTTCCATTATCTCTTTATCTGCATTGTTTTTAAATGTTTGTAATATTACCAATGGTTTGTGAAAGTAAATGTTGCATGCAAATATATTGGATGCACAATCTCTTTGTTTCTGTTTCTCATATATAAATAGTTAAATATAAGTGTTGTTTAATTCAAATTTTCCATGGAACAAAAGTATATGCAACAAAAACCAAAATGATAGCTCATAGATGTGAAGTGAAAGAACTTAATCCATCCTTTCGAGTCCAAGATTTATAGAGGATGTCAAGTTGATCAAGGCATCCATTTTTTGGAATCATATCACTAAAAATTTTGTTTGAAAGTTTGGAGGATATATAGGATATCCATATTTTTGTAGAGAATGAGCGAAAAGTATTCATACTGTTAGGCTGATTACCGCGACTCTTCAACCATTGCGGCCGTTTTTGCTCAAGTATTTATTTTTTGTCAAATAGTTTAATGGTTAGAAATTTTAGTGAATAAATGGTTAATCATTTCTTTTATAAATGTATCTTTTGTTAGTCATTTTAAATCCTAATTATTAATTAATTTATATATAATATATGTTTTTTAAATCTAAGATATCACGATTCACGAATATTCAGTCTATAACTTACAAATTTTCAATATTAGCCAATTTAATCGATAAAATTACAAATAAGAAAACAGTATATTTATAATTTTGAAATATCTAAAGACTTTAATAAGTTGAGTCACATCTAAAATGAAAATAGTGTATTATTTTATCGTCTTCATAAAAAACAGATTCTACTGGGGTAGTAGTCAGTGGACACCTGCATTTTGAATAGGCAATCCTTCACGACTCAAACACACAAGTGCGTCCAATCCATTCCACCATGGTTTATTCATGTGTGATTTTTCTAGTCACATAATTTATTTATTACGTATTATTCCATCATCATCATATTATTTTTCTATATTTTATATATGATAGTTCAATCTTTAATCTCTATATATAGTGAACCAAACTCACGTAGTAATTTTTAACAGGATTAATTTTTTTTGTCAAATAGTTTAGTTTCACCTTTAGAATAAATAAGTGGAATGATCGAGGTTCAAATCCCCACCTCTTATATATATATCTTATATATATATATATATAGTGCCGGAGCCAGAAAATCTATAAAGCCCGGGTTAAATCTCAAATTTAAACAAAAATTTTAATTTTTAAATGAAAATTTTCAATTTAAAAAAAATTATATCAGTTTTGCCCTAAATTTATTCCTACAAATCTCAATTTTACTCTAAACTAACTTGTAAAACCCCAAAAATTATATTTTACAATGAAAAATCTCAGTTTTGAACTAAAAAACTTCTATTTTGTCCTAAATTAATCCCTAAAAATATCAATTTTACTCTAAATTAACACAAAAAAATTCTATTGGCTGAGCCCGGACTGTAGCCCTATTAGCCCGGGTGTTAAAACCGCCCCTATATATATATAATACAATGTCCTACCAACAACTTAGTTTACAAAACTACAAAATTAGTTTTATGGACTAAAATGATTAACAGTGCACCTTGTCTTTCATTAATCATCTTGAACATACATAAATAGATATATTCTTTTTGACTCAAAATAGATAATGTTATCTTATCTTATACTCCCTCCGTTTTAAAATGAGTGTCACTTTAGCTCAAAAATTTTGTTTCAAAATGAGTGTTGCTTTTCAATTGCCAATGCAAAATTTTCCACTTTTATCTTCTAATTACTACTTTATACACTATTTCCAAGAAAAAGTAAGCTTAATTTAATAAAAATGCAACTACTTTTAACGTAGTGATTGCATTCCTTAATATGTGTGAAAACACCAAAAGCGACACTCATTTTGAAACGGAGGAAGTATAGTATATCACAATCTTTCAAAAAATTACTGAATATATTCCAAAAACATTTTTACAATCATTCTTGTTTGCTCTAATATCTTCCGCAGCAGCTGCCAAGTTACCAAAAGCCATGGTTGCAACCGGAGCTAGTTTCTTTCCGAGTGTTTTCTCCCCAATCTTCCACCGTGAGCAGCCGTATCAGGCGCCCTTGAAACTCAAGTCCAGTGGTATTCTGAGCATAGCCCCGCGCTTTTCCATGTCTGTCGATCGAGTTTTGGTAACTGAGGAGAAGCAGAAAGAGAGAAGGAGTGGTTGGAAGGAATATTTGGAGCAAGTGAAAGAGTTTATAAGAGCCCACGGTGGGCCGCCGCGGTGGTTTTCGCCGTTGGAATGTGGTTTGCAGTTGGATAACTCACCTCTGATGCTGTACTTGCCAGGTTAGTCATTGTTTCATTACTAGCTGTTGAAAAGCTTCAAACCAAACTAGAAAGAGTATATACACATACTAGTACATAAATAAACAATAATCAAATCCATTATTATAGTCCTCGAGTCTTCTTTTGTTTGTTAAGGAAACCTTCTGGCTTTTTTATAAGTTATATGTTTAATTTGTAAAAAAATATTCAAAAGTTTAAATAATACATATGAATTGACTTCAAAAAGAGAACATAAAATATATACTAAAAATATTTGAACTATTATTGTTTCAAAGATTAAATGTATTTTTGGTCTCTATAAAATGTGGATATTTTAAATTTAGTCTTTACTTAATTTTTATTATATTTTTAGTCTCTATAAATTTTTTCTTACACATTTTTTATTCCCAAGTAAAAATAAATTTGTTTATTATAATTAAATTCTTAAATTTTTAAATGATTTTTTTATAAACACGTTTAATATATCATATAAAGTTTATTTACTAAGATTTAAAATATTTGAACAACATATGAATTAAACCATAACCTAAAAAGTAATGAAAATCATGACTTAAAAATCATATTTTGAGTTAATTTTTTTTAGAAGAATTTTTCTAATATTTTAAACATACTTGCAAAAAAAAATCAATCAAAATACACGTTAACTTAACAAAAAAATCAAAATTGAGTGCAAGTAATGTTTAATCTTCGTAGATCACCATGAACTAAAAATATATTTAACTCAATATTAAAACTAACAATATTGTAGATTTTTTTTTGAAAAGGGCGTTGTAGAATATTTAGAATCAGCCAAAAAACTATAGTTAATTAAAATATTGACTCAATTATAATCATGGTTCATTTATAATTACTTTTAATGAGCCAATATCTACAAATTATTTATAAAGAATTACTTATAAATTTATCACTGATTTATCTTAATTATAAACAACTTCCCATCTTTTATATCTATTAAAATACAAATCTATTAAAATAGATTAATTATTTAATGGAAAAAAAAAGTTGTTTATAATTAAAATCGAAGAGTATCAATAAAAAAAAATCACCAAATCACCAAATATTTACAACACTTGTGTTCTAGCTTCATTTTATAGCTAATCTAAATGTAAAATTTCTACAAACTGGGAATGTGGGACTATTCTCCCAAATTTAAAAGCATTTTTTGTTTTGACATTTCTATGTTTTTGAAGGATATGTGGAATCATTTTTTAGTTTCTCCCCCTCCCTTTCTCTTTCACCACTCTGCAATCTGCGAGCTAGTAGCTTCTTGTGGAAGGTATCCGGAGTTTGAGGTTGTCGTGTGTCAGAGTCTTACTCCGCATAATGCTTTCATCTCTATCATTCCAGTTACTTACTCCCTCCGTCCCAAAATATAAGCAAATTTGACTTTTTAGATACATTTGACTATTGATGTATTTGGTCTATAATATGAACTAGATACATCAATAGTCAAATGTACCTAAAAAATCAAATTTGCTTACATTTTGGGACGGAGGGAGTACCTCATTTGCAATGCAATTGTTAGTTATGTAATATCTTGCTTGCATTCACTTTATTCCACCAGAGTATGTATTATTATTCATGCAATAAATAATGTCATGGAATTAACCAACATTATGCTTACTAATAAATTTCTGATTATTTCTATTACAATTTTTACAGGAATTGATGGCGTGGGATTGGGACTTGTTTCACATCATCACAAACTGGGAAGGTTTATCTTCATTTCACCATTTTTTTTCATTTGTGGAATATTGCACACCTTCTGTTTGACAAATTGTTTTTTTTTTTCATTGAAGAATTTTTGATTTGTGGTGCTTGCATATTCCAGTTGCGGATCGAACACCATTTACAGGTCCTTTTTTGCTCTTATCCATTAATTCATTATGTTTCTTTTTCAGTAGTGTGTTCCGGTATTAATGTATGTTTTCCTGTTGTAGACCTTGTGAAATTGGTCGAGGAAACTGTTAGGTCAGAATATCAACGTTCACCTAATAGGCCCATATATCTTGTTGGAGAATCTCTAGGAGGGTGTCTTGCTCTGGCTGTTGCGGCTCGTAACCCCAATATTGATCTTGTACTAATTTTAGCAAACCCAGGTAACTTCTTAGTTTTTGGTGATTTACATAAGATTTAATAGCTTTCATTTTATTGTTCAAGAATGGCTAAGTTAAGAAAAAGTGAGAGTTGAACTTTAAGGAATCTGCAGGTAGCCCATATTGAATTTTACTTATTCAGTGTTGTACTTGTATGCATACACGCCGATGGTAAAATTCCGCAATCACTATTTTGACAGAGGAGAGTTGTGACTTCGTGAGTGTTAGAGTTGATCACATGTGAGTGAGTGGATGTTGAAGAAATAAGTCGCACATTCATTAGAAATTAAAGTTTAATAAATATATCTCGCCTTGCATTGACTTGGGAGTTTAAAGTTTTGATCACATTGGTGTCAATTATATCATCCTTCTCATGCTTCCCAACAATGAAAATCGGGGGTGTTAACTTATGGATATGTAACTAACAAGTCTGATATTTAATGCAACCGAGCTTTAGCCTAAAATGGTGGATGTTAGTGTTTTCAGAATGATGACATTCATTGGAAATGGTGTAGTGAACATGTGCTTCATCGACACAGATAAAGTTTTGTGTGAAAATTCCCAAGCAATATTCAACTTGATTTTGTTGTAAAAAATAATCAGTTAAAGAATCACATTACCTGATATGACCATGACCATCCTATTTGGCAGCGACTTCTTTCAGTAGGTCCGGTGTGGAGCTTTTAACACCATTGTTGGATGCTTTGCCTGACTCACTCTCTCCCGCCCTGCCTAACATCCTTAATTTGACAGCAGGTTTGTTCATCTTGCTATAATATGAACTATTTTGTTGATATCTATGTCAGGTGAGGTGTCTTTAGTCTGATTTCCATCTTTATAGCTCTTTATACCTTGAAAATGTTGAATGTTAGCAGAAAAGTGGTCATTTGTTTAGAAAAGGGACTACTCTTGAAACATGCAATTTGATGTTGAAGAAAAGGCTCCATTTGTGGGTTGTTTTTATTACCAGACAATTGTCTTAATAATTAGCAACTTAAACTTAGTCAGTTGTAGGTTTTTGGTAATTTCCAATGCTTCAAAGTTCAAATGATGGCCATGATCCCTCGTGTTTTTACTTCAATCTTTTAATGGGGAATACCAATGGATTATTTGTTGCTTAATATAAATGTTTCATGCATTTGCCTGTTATTGTCTTTGATTCTTTTTGTCCTTTTCCCATTCTGCATTCCTTTCAATCTATATACATATATAGTACAATATTTAAATGTGAACTAGTCAAACAATAGTATTATTTCTCTACTCGTAAAAAAAATTATTTCCCTATTTTTGTTACTTCTAATATTTAATTTATGGAAAATTCTTTGGCACCTTAAGAGTTTTGTTGGACATCGGTACCATAAAAGAAAAATTAATTCAAAACTTAAATTCACTTTAAAATAATTATGAAAAATGACATGTCGGAAAAGATTGAATGATGGGCACATACTCAACAAAGTATTAGGTACTGAAGTGTTCATGCTTAATTTAGTTATGAATCACAGTTTTCTAGTTTAGTAAATTAGCTAGTACTTAAGTTCCACGCCATTAGGGACTTATGCTAAATTCCCACTCCAATATCCTTGAGGACTGAATTTTTCGGTGAAGTATATTTATCATAGTGAAAACTTGTATTCTGTCTGTATCTTTTACCAAAGAAAGTGGTACCTTTCTCCATTTATGCCTTCAACTTTTCTTTTAACATTAGGCGGCCCTCTGAGGACGGTGTCGGTGGTGTTGGATAATATTGTTGAAGGACTTCCTCTACTAAATTCAGCAAGAGAGCCAATAGAGGATTTTACTACTTTCTCATCATCTCTTCCTGTGAGGTTCTATTATTTGTTTTATTCAAACAATAGAGAATTTCAATTGGAAGAGCAGTGTATGACTTTTTCTTTATGCTTTGAATATGTGAAGCATGTTGCGTGAATAATAACGAGTTAATGATATTGACAGTGCAAAATCAATTTCAGAAGAAATCTTAATTGATAATTGGCTAGCTTATTTTCTTTCATTAATTTGTAACTAAAACTTAGTAAAAGTAGAATATGCTGGACTTTGATATGGCTTGTTCTTGCTTGTTTGAGCTATCTTTTACTTTAGATATTTAAAATCTAATGTTGATTGAATTCTCAGGTTCTTGCAGACATATTACCAAAAGAAACGCTTCTGTGGAAACTAAAGATGCTTAAATCTGCTTCAGCATATGCTGATTCACGTATATATGCTATCAAAGCTCAGACTTTGGTACTTTGCAGGTTCGTTCTCCTTGGGATTGTTCACCTTACACCAGTCATTATGTGGAATAATATGTACTTTGTTAACTTTTTGATGCCTATTGCCTTCACTTAACAGAAATGGTATTAAAAAAATAAATTGATAGAAAGAGTGCTAAGTGCGAACAACCAATTTCATGAAAAATTATTACTTCTAAACCTTTATGTCCATATACATACCATGTTTTCCTTTCCATATACACAAGATGCTTTCCTTTTCAAGTGTATGACTCTTTCTGGAAGATGAAACTGAGTTAGTTCATTTGTCCTTTTAGTGGAAATGATCAGTTACTACCTAGCCAACAGGAAGGTGAAAGACTACTTCAGTTGCTGCCCAAATGCGAGCTGCGTAAATTTGATGACAGTGGCCATTTCCTATTTCTGGTATTATTTTCTATGATTCTATTTGTTTGCTGGCATGCTTTTCTTTGTGTTTCCGTTCAAGAATGCATCGTGATCTTATTCATCTAATGAAAAATAATATCAAACCACTTAGAAGTTAAGAGCCCATTTACATTGTGAAAACATCTTTTATTCATATCCTGATATTTGTGTTATTTTTATTTGTTAACAAGGAGAAAAGATACTTTTAAATTGAGTCATTGTGATAAAGAGAAGATAAAGGGCTAGCTAGGGATGATGCATTTTAGGAAATAATGAAAAATAACTCTTTTAACATTGTTATTGTTTCAGAAAATGTAAGACAATTGTACCCTTCAAGAGTCTCTTTTCTCCTTTTTAACAAATAAAACAAACACAGATTTTAAAAAATAAAAATAGAACACAAGGTAAACCGGCCCTAACTGACCCTTACATCGGGGCCTTGGCAGGAAGGTGACATTGACCTGGTATTGGTAATCAAGGGGACTTCTTACTACCGTCGTGGCAAGTATCATGATTATGTGTCAGATTTCATACCGCCTACACCAGATGAAGCAAAGAAAACAATAGAACCATACAGGTAAAATTAACTGAATAAATTTTATTATTTAAGCCATTAAAACAAAGCAAAGATAATTCATTTAATATAGAAAACATTCAAGTGTGCAAGGAAAGCTTAACCTGTAGCTACCATCATCAGTTGTGTGATATTGATGTCTTGATGACATTATATGCCGATCAATTCATCTTTGTTCATTCTTGTTAATTGAATTGATCTATAATCAAACTAATACCATTTAACACCTTTCAATTATAATTCTTCCAGATTGATTAATATCATCACTAGCCCTGTAATGCTTTCAACTTTGGAGGATGGAAAGGTTGTAAAGGGCCTTGCTGGAATTCCTTCAGAGGGGCCGGTTCTGTTAGTTGGGAACCACATGCTGCTAGCGTTGGATGTAGTTCCAATGCTTTCTACATTTTTTACAGAACGAAATATCGTTCTTCGAGCAATGGCACATCCCTTGTTCTTTAGGAGGCAGAAAAGTGGAAGATTGCCAGAAGTATCTTCTTTTGACTCGTTAAGAGTTATGGGTGCTTTTCCTGTAGGACCATCTAACCTCTTTAATATTTTATCTTCCAAGTCACATGTCCTATTATACCCTGGAGGGCTACGCGAGGGTTTTCATAGGAAGGTAAGTCCAATAAGTAGGCTCTTTATTATGAGTTTTATCTTTGTCGTGGAATCCAGATTTGCTCCCTTGACTCTTTCTAAGGTCTTTGAGTTGTTCCTGAACAGTTGGAACTAAATTCAGTCAGCTAGTTAAGAGTTTTTGACAGAGCTTTTGATTTATATGAATCAAACGAGTTATCAGTTATAACTTTTTTTATGGTCCACTTGAGAGTAAAAGGAAAGAATAATGAAAAAGAAAATTCATGAATTGTCATAGCCTCATAGGTCTTGGATGAAAAATGATAATACTATATGTTGGATTAATGCTCCAGTTTTTGTGTACTGTCCGGTGCATCTGGCTTATTACATTTACATATAAGATGTTGGGGGTATCCTTCTGTTTTTTTTTCATATAGAAAGTGAGGAATCAAAAAAGGAAGGAAATGATTAGTGTATTACATCCCATTTAATGTTGGAATTCTGCGCTTATTTTTTGGAGGTGCACTTTGTCTCTGTCTTTATATTTGTGTCTAAAATATAATAGGATATTTTAAATAGTCCATCATTGTGCGATAATTATCAGGGTGAAGAATACAAATTATTCTGGCCTGAACAATCTGAGTTTGTCAGGATGGCTGCCAGATTTGGAGCCAAAATCATACCTTTTGGTGGTGTTGGAGAAGATGATCTGGGTCAAGTAAGTTTCACTATTTAATCACCCAATGGTTTTCTATTACAAAATAATTCTTTTTCTCAAAATGCTGGCATTGAAGGCAAACTGTTGCCAATTTATATGGAAAGCATAATTCTACTAGATTTTCTTACCTGGTAATTTTTATTACATTAGGATTTTATTTTGGTTCACTACTAGTGTAATGTTCTCGAATTTTTCATCCAGAAATTTTCAATTGTGTTCTTGTAACTTTTATTATATTGTGACCATATCACCTTATGACATTGTTCTTTTCAGGTTGTTATTGATTATAATGACTTGGTGAAGATTCCTTACTTTAGGTCTGAAATAGAAAGCCTTACAAATGAGGCTGCACAGTTGAGGTATCTAAACATGACATTTTGTATATACATTTCTTTTTTTCCTTCATTTGCATCTTTAGATACATGATATATACATATAAATTATTTGTGTTCCTTTTAAATTGTGAAACCAGGGCTGGTGCTGACGGTGAGGTGGCAAATCAACAAGTGTATTTGCCTGGAATTTTGCCTAAAGTTCCAGGCAGGTTCTACTTTTATTTTGGAAAACCGATTGAAACAAAAGGTATGCCCAATGCATATTTCATTATTTCTCAACTCGGAATAGTGGTAACATGCGGTGGTAAATTTGAGCTATTTTTTGACAGGAAGGAAACAGGAACTTATGGACAAGAAGAAGTCTCAAGAATTTTACTTTGAAGTGAAAGCTAAGGTTGAGAGATGTATTGCATATTTGAAGGATAAACGAGAAAGCGACCCGTACAGAAGTATATTGTCTCGGTTGTTATACCGAGCTACAAATGATCCTACGTCTGACATTCCAACATTTGAAATTTGATTGTTATGCACAGAAAAGGCCAACTTCTAATTCATCTAGAAAATTTAGATTATAGTAGAGGCAAGTCATGTAAATTGTCAATAGTTTCAGGCATTGTTTTCTGGCCAGAAGGCACGATTTCTCTAGGAATGTTGGAGCATTATGCATGTTTTCCTAGTTTAAGCATTATGCATGTTCCTAGTTTAAATCAATAAGTGGCAAAATCAAACAAAAATGATTAGGAAAGGAACACAACTACTGAACTACCCAAGTTGTATGTAATAATGTAAATATAGTCTACTACCACTTCATCATCATTCATGATTTCATGGCAGGCAAAATTGGGTTGACCTCCAATTCATTTTTGAAGCTGCTCAATTAAAATATCAATACTTATGAATATTCAGCAGGTGTGATTTCTTTTGAGTACCATGAATTATATGTCCTGAAAAATAGAATCACGAATAATACTCCTTCCGTCCAAAATTATAAGACAAAAAAAAAAATCATACTTATTAAGAAAATCAAAACTTGATAATTTAAAATATGGTTTTATGGGTTTTTCTTAAAATAAGTTGCATGGAAAGATGTAAAAATAATTTTTATTGGTTGTTATTTATTGATAAAAGGAGCGAGAGAAAAAATTAAATGTATTTGCATTTAATTTTATGAGAATAAGTAAAAAATATTCTTGAAAGAAGTTTTTTCTTTTATAATTTGGGATAAAAAATGAGTTTTTTCTCTTATAATTTATAACGCAAGGAGTAATTTTTAAAAGGATTAGTTTTAGCGTCTAAATAGATTAACAGTGTCTTTCATTATACTAAGGTTAAAATACACCTTTGACCCCTAATTTTCACAAACTTGTAATTTTAACCTCTAACTTTCTTAATAGTACTTTTGACCCCTTATCTTTAACCTCTTTTACAAAATCTCAATTTTGAACAAATCAACGCTTACGTAGACAATCACTTAAGTGACTCACTGTGTTCACGTTAGCAATTATTGAAAAATTAAAAAACAATAATTAAAAAGCCTACAATAAGAGCATGTGATACACTTTTTGCAATTTTTTTTGACTCTTTTTTTGATAACATTGTTAAAAGAAAAGGTTTGAAATTATTTGGACAAACAACCTCTTATTTTATCAATATTAGTACATTTACACTCTTAATTATATGAAAAATCATTTCAAATTATTGGCAAAACATATTATTAGAGGTATGAATCACATTTAAATAAACACTTTGTTAGAACTGCACTGTCATTTATCATCAAATATGAGTTGTCGATGAACGAAAACTACAACAAAAAGAAACTAGTCAATCAATAATTGTTAAAAATGTGCTCTAAAATGTTTTTTTTTTGACAAAGCTCTAAAATGTTTTTATCTTCTTATAATTTAACATCATCTATTTTGATTTACATATCCCCTACTTATTTTTTTTAATCCAGCTAGCACCATGTTTGGTTGTTGCAATCATTTCTATTCATGTACCATAAATATAACTCATATGATAAAATACAGTTATAAGTGGTCGAATTTTCTATCATAGCATTATGTATATCCTTGGAGAGCAATTATTAAAAATATTAAAAGGCCAAAATAATAAGGTCAAAAATTAACAAGAAAGAAAAGGCCAAAATTTCAAAAAGTATATTACGTGCTATTAGTTTGCGCTTTTTATTTTTATTTTTATTTTAAAATGTTTTTGGCAGAAATTTTTATTTTAAATTTTTAATAATCGTAGATGTGGCAAAAATATTGATGTGGAGAGTGACTTGCTAAAGTAATTGTCCACATAAACGTTGATTTTGTCAAAACTGAGATTTTGTAAAATAGATTATGTCTTGAAAAATTTAAACATAATGATTCAAAATATGTTTTTTTGATATTTTACTTAAAATAAGTTGCATGGAAATATGTAAAAATAATTTTTTTTTATTAGTTATTGGTGATGTAAAAGATAAGAGGAGAGTAAATTTTTCTTGAAAAAGATTAATGTTTATTTTGGTTTTTTCTTGTCTACCCCATCAAGATTTGGGGGTATATACCCCCAATCACTTAAAAAAAATTTAATCTATATAAATTTTTATAAAATACACCGTTAGATTAAAAGTTTATATCATATAGATCATTTGTGTAAAATTTCAGACAAATTTAAAATTATTTGATATGTTATTGAGACGCATCAAAGTTAATAGTTTCTGTGATATCTTAAACACCGTTCATCTTTGTGTGTCTCAATAACATATCAAATGATTTTAGATTTGTCTGAAATTTTACACAAATGATCTATATGATATAAACTTTCAATCCAACGGTGTATTTTATAAAAAATTATATCGATTAAAACCTTTTATAGTGGTTGAGGGTATATACCCCCAAATCTTGTAGGGGTACACAAGTTGACACCTTATTTTTTTCTCTTATATTTTAGAATAGAGAGAATATATATATATATATATAATAAGGATTCTATAATTACCACTAAATTTTCTTAATTACCTTAACAATTGTAATTAAAACTATTTTGATAGTCTTAATTATCTACTCATGCTTTAATTATTCAAAATTAATTTAATTATTGCTCTCTTTGCTCATTTTTAACTGCCATTTGAGATATGTTTGCACTATTCATGCATATAACTTACCTTGACTATATATTTTAATATATAATATTAAATATTAACAATTTATCTCGATGAATATTTTTCAAATATAACTATTTTATAATTTTTACAATTTATAATTAAAAATATTAATCGTCAAATATATATATTGACATATGTATACCGATTAATTGTGACAATTATTTAAAAATTGAAGGAGTATATTTTAAAACTTAAATTAATTAATGCAAATATTACTCCCAAATTTCCACTAGGTTCCTAGTTTCCACACATACCAAAGGTCATTTATTTGGTTGCAAACCCGAATTGTGCTATCTTCTTCCAAAGATCATAGAAATTTGACTTTTAACATGCTAGGTAGGTAGGTCGTACCTTCTAATATGTGGGGTGGGCACCAATTTTACTTTTCAAAGTAAAATGGTTAGTCGTCTATTTAAAAATATATTTTTCACGTACATAAAATTTGGAACAAGTAATACATGGTATGTCACGTTGAAAGTGATTTAATTCCTTTTCTTTATTTTCATGTTCTACATTTTAATTTTAATTTTCACTTTTCATTTTCTGGTTTTGTTGTTAAAGTTTCTTTCTCATTCTGGCTTGATTACTAATTATTTTCATCTGTGTCATTCTTTGTTTGTTAATTTTTGGGGTGGCAAAATTTTAATATTGTGCTTAAAACTCTTTTTTTATTTATTTGAAAATAAGATTCAATTGAATTGAGGAACTGCCTACAATTTTTGTTTTTTTGGTGTTGTCTCCTTGCAGAGTTGCAGGAATATACACATTTTATTACTCTCTTGTAGACTTTCTCTTTACCTCACACATATGTTTGCTCAAGATGTTACTATATATATTTCTCTTTGCTCAATGAAAGATTAGTTTAATTTTGCTTACAATTTTACTCCCTTTGACCTTATGTATTGTTTGTTCTTTTGATACTCATAATATCTTTATTTAAGCAAAGCATTCCAATCTATATTTTCTTTTGGTATTAAAAGTTTTCTTGCTTTGCTTGGTTCTTAAGTATAAAACTATAATGTTATAGGCCTAAAACTTTAGTCGGTATATTGTGTATTGCTTTTAGATTCATATTCATATTTTCTTCCATGTATTGTTAATGCATGCAAAACTCAACGTGTTTGATGCCAGCTTCTTAGGTGCCCTTAAGGTACTCAAACTTATAATATAATGCAATGTCATTGACAAGAATTTGTTTCATTGGTTTAATTCAATAATTTTGATAGTCAAATAATATAATTAATTTTGTACCTTTTTGTAAGAATTCTTTAGTGCAAAATATAAATAATTTTACCAAACGTTAGTTGGTTTAGTGGTAATTAGCGTTGGAGTTGGGAGGGAGGACGTCCACGTCCGATTCTTCCCCGCAAACAACTACGTTTGGGAGACGACTTGAATCACTTGATGTCAGAACTCGCTCTGAACTGAATTAGTCGGTCCAACTAATGGGCCGAATACTAGTGGTGAAAATCAAAAAGAAAAATATGAATTTTTTTCCAGATGTTTGTGAGAAATATATTTCATATTTTTTAGTATCTATTAATATATGCATGCTACAATTCTGGCAGATATCATTGTGACTTTTTTGTAGTAACAACTAACAAGCATTAAAGGAGCACAATAGGTAATACTACTATATGTTATGCCATATGTATTTACTTCTACAAAACTCAGCCATTTTTTAAGGAATATGTTTTGATATCCAAGAGAATGATATTAATAACAGATAAAGATGACAAAAATACTTGTAACTTTTAATGTAGTATATATATATATAGGTTGGATCGGTGATATATAATGATGATAATCAACGGTTGAATCGGTGAAATTTTTTGACAGACGCTGTCAAGTTATACCAACAGCTAGCAATGGTTGCCGTTGGAGCTAGTTTCTTACCCAGTGTTTCCTCCCCAATCTTCCACCGTCAGCTACCTTATCAGGCCTTGAAACTGAAGTCCAGCGGACTCATGAGCATAGCTCCGCGCTTTGCCATGTCCGTCAACCGAGTTTTGATGACTGAGGAGAAGCAAAAAGAGAGGCGGAGCGGTTGTAATTGGATGGAATATTTAGAGCAAGCTAAAGAGTTGGTCAAAGCAGACGGTGGGCCGCGGTGGTTTTCGCCGTTGGAATGTGGTTTGCAGTTGGATAACTCACCTCTGATGCTGTACTTGCCAGGTTAGTCATTGTTTCATTACTAGCTGTTGAAAAGCTTCAAACCAAACTAGAAAGAGTATATATATACACATACATAAATGATACTAATTCAATCCCCTTTTAGAATTACTTTGATAGAAAGCTTCATTATTTTCATTTAGCACACTGTTGCAATTTTTCTTTTCAATCATTCACTTTAGCCACCAATACATTATTTGACAACGTACTCAATAATTTTAAAATCTTTATATATATATATATATATATATATATATATATATATATATATATATATAATATTTTTTTGACAAATAATAAGTCATTTTTTTACTTAATTTTAAAACGACTTTTTAATCATGTTTGAGTTAACCAATCGTATATTTACTTCAATTGTATATTTACTCAAAAATTAATTTTTTTAAAAAAAATATGAATTAAATAGGACTGTTTTAACTTCAATTGTATATTTACTCAAAAAAATAAAAAAAATTCAATTGTATATAAATTTAAATTTAATTTTCCATGGTTAAAAAATTCTAAATTTTGTAAGAGATATATTTATAACATTCTAAATGTAATTGTAAAAAATTATTCACAAAAGTTTAAATAATGCATATGAATCGACTTCAATAAAAACATAAAATATATACTAAAAATATTTAAACGATTATTGTTTTATTGTTTCAAATTAATCGAATTATATTTTATAGAAACTAAAACTTTTTTTTTGGTACGTAAGTTAAAAAAAAGGAAAAGAAAATTAAAAAGAAAGACTATTCACGAGGGAAGAAGGTTCCCATTGCATCATTTCTAAGAAGATCACATAGTCCTTTTGGAGGAGAGGTATGAGTCAAAAAGTCGGCATCTGAAGAAGCTCTAAGTTTTGCGAAGAAGTCTGCACATTGATTCTCTTTTCGAAGAGTGTGATAAAATTATTTTTTGGTTTAAATAACCAATTGGTCCCTGTAAGTTCGCGTGTTTTTTGCTTTAGTCTCTGTATGTTATTTTTTTTATTTTTAAATTAACCTCTGAATGTTAAAATCATTTTGATTTTATCCCATAAAACTAAAATCTACAGGAAAATTCACAAGTTTCCTGCAAATTTTTCTTTGAATTTTCTTTCGAATTTTAGTTTTATGGACTAAAATCAAAATGATTTTAATATTTAGGAATTAAGTAAAAAATCATACGGAGACTAAAACAGAAAACACGTGAACTTACATGGACCAATTGATTAATGGTTATTAAGCCTTATTTTTCGAACTTGTGTATTTATCTTCTTTAATAGCACATGATAGCCTAACTCATGAAATAAAAACTAATCAATTTAATTAGTTTTTTTTTTTATGAGAACTCCCTTTTCACCATATCAATGGTTTTGTATGGTTGTTTTACATGGACACTTACTTTAAAAATTACTTTTTTAAACTCAAACATATGAACCCTTTTTTAGTTTCTCCAAAATGGAAGGAAATGTAGACTTAAGACTCTGCTATCTTAGAGCTAGCTTTTTTTGCGGAGGATCAAACTGTGGTTCTATATACCAAGTCCAGTGCTAACCACTGAACCAACTAACGTTTTGGTATCTTGCATTCACTTTATTCCAGCAGAGTATGTATTCATGCAATAAATGATGTCATGGAATTAACCAACATTATGCTTACTAATAAATTTATGATTATTTTTAATCCAATTCTTACAGGGATTGATGGCATGGGATTGGGACTTGTTTTACATCATCACAAACTGGGAAGGTTTATCTTCATTTCACCATTTTTTTTCATTTGTGGAATATTGCACACCTGTTTGACAAATTGTTTTTGTTTTTTCATTGAAGAATTTTTGATTTGTGGTGCTTGCACATTCCAGTTACAGATAGAACATCATTTACAGGTCCTTTGTCTCTGTAACTCATTTTATTATTCAGTGTCTAATGTCTATGAAGCATGGACACTCCTCCGATTAGGCGTGTCCTAGCGTAAGTCGTAGGACACATATGATTATATTGAATTATGTCATTTTCTCAAATTATTGTTGGCATCGATGCGTTAGTGCCCGTGCTTCATAGTTTAGTGCTCATGTTGAACTCTCTCACAGTATAATATTATTTCATCATGTTTCTTATTCGGTAGTGTCTTCCAGTATAACTTATTGTTATGTTTATTTCCTTGTTGCAGACCTTGTGAAATTGGTTGAGAAAACTGTTAGGTCTGAATATCAACGTTCACCTAAAAGGCCCATATATATTGTTGGAGAATCTCTAGGAGGGTGTCTTGCTCTGGCTGTTGCGGCTCGTAACCCCAATATTGATCTTGTACTAATTTTAGCAAACCCAGGTAACTTATTTTTGGTGATGTAGATAAGATTTAATAGCTTAAGTTAAGAAAATTCAGCACCATAAACATGACTTAAGTGAGAGTTGAACTTTAAGGAATATGCAGGTAGCCCATATTGAATTACTTATTCAGTGTTGTACTTGTATGCATACACATAGACTGCGATTCCGCAATCACTATTTTGACAAAGGAGAGTTGTGACTTTGTGAGTGTTAGAGTTGATCACATGTGAGTGAGTGGATGTTGAAGAAATAAGTCGCACATTGATTAGAAATTAAAGTTTAATAAATATATGTTACCTTGCATTGACTTGGGAGTTTAAAGTTTTGATCACATTGGTGTTAGGTAACCCAACTATAACATCCTTCTCATGCTTCCTAACAATGAAAAATTGTTGTTAACTTATGGATATGTTAATAACAAGACTGATATTTAAAGCAACCAAGCATTAGCTTAGACAAAGATGCTTGTTGTTGCTTATGAAAATGGTGGATGTTAGTGTTTTCAGAACGATGACATTATTCATTAGAAATGGTGTAGTGAACATGTGCTTCATAAAGTTTTGAGTGAAAATTACAAAGCAATACTCTACCTGATTTTGTTGTAACAAAAAATCAGTTAAAGATTCACAAAGTACCTGATTTGACCATGACCATCCTATTTGGCAGCTACTTCTTTCAGCAGGACCCATGTGGAGCTTTTAACACCATTGTTGGATGCTTTGCCTGGCTCACTTTCTCCCGCCCTGCCCAACATTATCAATTTGACAGCAGGTTTGTTCATCTTACTTCTACTAATATTTATTTTAGGTGAAATTCATTTATCATAGTGAAAACTTGTATTCTGTCTTTATCTTTTACCAAATAAAATGGTACCTTTCTCCATTTATGCCATCAACTTTTCTTTTAACATTAGGCAGCCCTCTGAGGACGGTGTTGGATATTATTGTTGAAGGACTTCCTCTACTAAATTCAGCAAGAGAGCAAATAGAGGATTTTACTACTTTCTCATCGTCTCTTCCTGTGAGGTTCTATTTTTAGTTTTATTCGAACAATAGATAATTTCAATTGGAAGAGCAGTGTGTGACTTTTACTTTAAGCTTTGAAAATGTGAAGCATATTGCATGAATAATAATGAGTTAATGACATTGACAGTGCATAAGCGATTTCAGAAGATAATGAGTTAATATTCTTTGAGCTATTTTTTACTTTAGATATTTAAAATCTAATGTTGATTGAATTCTCAGGTTCTTGCAGACATATTATCAAAAGAAACCCTTCTGTGGAAACTAAAGATGCTTAAATCTGCTTCAGCCTATGCTAATTCACGTGTATATGCTATCAAAGCTCAAACTTTGATACTTTGCAGGTTCGTTCTCCTTGGGATTGTTCACCTTACATCATTCAATATATGGAATCATATGTACTTTGTTAACTTTTTGATGCCTATCGCATTCACTTAACAGAAATACTATTAAAAAAAAGGACTAAATTCCAGTTTTGGCCCCCTAAGGTCCAAAATCGCACAGTTAGGAAACTTCGGGGACCAAAATCGCTCATTTGAAACATGGGAGGCCAAAATCGCACAATTAGAAAACTTGGGTGGGCCAAAACTGCAATTTAGCCAAAAAGAAATTGATACAAAGAGTGCTAAGTGCGAACAACCAATTTCATGAAAATTTATTACTTCTAAACTTTTATCTTCATATGCATACCATGTTTTCCTTTCCATATACACAGATGCTTTCCTTTTCAAGTGTATGACTCTTTCTGGAAGATGAAACTGAGTTAGTTCATTTGTCCTTTTAGTGGAAATGATCAGTTACTACCTAGCCAACAGGAAGGTGAAAGACTATTGCAGTTGCTGCCCAAATGCGAGCTCCGTAAATTTGATGACAGTGGCCATTCCCTATTTATGGTATTATTTTCTATGATTCTATTTGTTGGTTGGCATATCTTTCTTTGTGTTTCCATTCAAGAATGCGCCGTGATCTTATACATCTGATTAAAAATTAATATCAAACCACTTAGAAGTTAAGGGGCCATTTACATTGTGAAAACATCTCTTATTCATTTCCTGATATTTGTGTTAGTTTTATTTGTTAACAAGGAGAAAAGATACTTTTAAAGTGAGTAATTGTGATAAAGAGAAGATAAAATGCTAGCTAGGGATGATGCATTTTAGGAAATAATGAAAATAACTCTTTTAACATTGTTATTGTTTCTGAAAATGTAAGACAATTGTTCCCTTCAAGAGTCTCTTTTCTCCTTTTTAACAAATAAAAGAAACACAAATTTTAAGAAATAAAAATAGAATACAAGGTGAACCGGCCTTAAATGACCCTAACATTGGGGCCTTGGCAGGATGTTGACATTGACCTGGTATTGGTAATCAAGGGGACTTCTTACTACCGTCGTGGCATGTATCATGATTATGTGTCAGATTTCATACCACCAACACCAGATGAAGCCAAGAAATCATTAGAACCATACAGGTAAAATTAGCTGAATAAATTTTATCATTTAAGCCATTAACACAAAGCAAGATAATTCATTTATTATAGAAAGCATTCAAGTGTGCAAGGAAAGCTTAACCTATAGCTACCATCATGAGTTGTGTGATATTAATGTCTTGCTGACATTATATGCCGATCAATTCACCTTTGTTCATTCTTGTTAATTGAATTGATCTGTAATCAAACTAATACAATTTAACACCTTTCAATTATAATTCTTCCAGATTGATTAATATCATCACTAGCTCTGTAATGCTTTCAACTTTGGAGGATGGAAAGATTGTAAAGGGCCTTGCTGGAATTCCTTCAGAGGGGCCGGTTCTGTTAGTTGGGAACCACATGCTGCTAGCATTGGACTCAATTCCATTGCTTTCTAAATTTTTTACAGAACGAGATATTGTTCTTCGAGGAATGGCACATCCGATGTTCTTTAGGAGGCAGAAAAGTGGAAGATTGCCAGAAGTATCTTCTTTTGACTCGTTAATAGTTATGGGAGCTGTTCCTGTAGCACCATCTAACCTCTTCAATATTTTATCTTCCAAGTCACATGTCCTATTATTTCCTGGAGGTATACGGGAGGCTTTTCATAGGAAGGTAAGTCCAATAAGCTGGCCTTTTTATTATAGCATTTAATGTTGGAATTCAGCGCTTATTTTTTTGAGGTGCACTTTGTCTCTGTCTTTCTATTTATGATCTAAAATATACTAGGATATTTTAAATAGTCCATTATTGTGCGATAATTATCAGGGTGAAGAATACAAATTATTCTGGCCTGAACAATCTGAGTTTGTCAGGATGGCTGCCAGATTTGGAGCCAAAATCATACCTTTTGGTTCTGTTGGTGAAGATGATCTGGGTCAAGTAAGTTTCATTATTTAACCACCTAATGGTTTTTTTTTTTTTTTGATAATCACCACCCAATGGTTTTCTATTACAGAATAATTCTTTTTCTCAAAATGCTAGCATTGAAGGCAAACTATTACCAATGCTAGTATTAGATTTTCTTAGTAACTTTTATTATGAACATAAGGATTTTATCTTGGTTCACTACTAGTGTAATGTTCTTGTAACTTTTCATCCAGAATTTTCAATTGTGTTGTGGTCAAGGCCACAGTACGGCCAATTGCGTTGGATCGTTATCTGATACCCTCTTTGAAAAGTCACAGATTCTCCTCTATCTTGTGATAATTCACCTTTTCCTACCAATGTTAGAGATTAGTTATGATAACTGTAACAAGAGCAGATAACACAATCTATGCAAATTCCAGGTTTGAATTTATGTAGATGTCTTGAACCTAGATTGGAATATCACAACACTATATGACATTGTTCTTTTCAGGTTGTTATTGATTATAATGACTTGGTGAAGATTCCTTACTTTAGGTCTGAAATAGAAAGCCTTACAAATGGGGCTGCACAGTTGAGGTATCTAAACATAACATTTTGTATATACATTTCTTTTTTTGCATCTTTAGATACGTGATATATATACATATTATTTTGTGAAACTAGGGTTGGTGCTGATGGTGAGGTGGCAAATCAACAAGTGTATTTACCTGGAATTTTGCCTAAAGTTCCGGGCCGGTTCTACTTTTATTTTGGAAAACCAATTGAAACAAAAGGTATGCTCAACACATATTTCATTATTTCTCAACTTGGAATAGTGGTAAAATGCGGCAGTAAATTTGAGGTATTGTTTGACAGGAAGGAAACAGGAACTTATGGACAAGAAAAAGTCTCAAGAATTATATTTTGAAGTAAAAGCTGAGGTTGAGAGATGTATTGCATATTTGAAGGAGAAACGAGAAAGCGACCCGTACAGAAGTATATTGTCTCGGTTATTATACCAAGCTACAAACGATCCTACATCCGACATTCCAACATTTGAAATTTGATTGTTATGCACAGAAAAGGCCAAGTTCTAATTCATCTAGAAAATTTAGATTTTAGTATAGGCATGCCATGTAAATTGTCAATAGTTTCAGGCATTGTTCTCTAAGAATGTTGGAGCATTATGCATTTTTTTTCTTTCTAGTTTAATAAATCAATAAGTGGCAAAATCAAACAAAAATGATTAGGAAAGGAACACAACTACCCAAGTTGTATGTAATTATGTAAATTTGCTATTTCCGACTCATGCATGGACCATGTACGGTGGGAGAGGGAGATATCAATGTATCATTTTAAATGGCACTATATGCATCATCGTGCATTAAGGCATTAAGTAATAGATTCAAGATTGAGCACAATCACGAGTACATTTAGTTTCTTATCTTATGCCTTTGGACACTTGTTAGTATTTATCAATACCTCATATTCAAGTTCACACAGTTTGTTCTTCAATGGCATTTTTCCAATAACATTAACTTTACAAAACTATTTTTCCAGAATTAAATCTACTTGAAGTTAGAAATTATAGTTTCTGACTTTAAATTGATTTTTATACTGAAATTTAATATTCAACACATTTTTAGTTGAATATATCAAAATCAATCTTACAAAATTAATTCTGCCAAAATCAATTTTTCTCACCGCATAACCAAATATATAAAATGAACCAAAATTAGCCAACTTAAAAGTTTTTTTTTAAAGAAGCTAAACTAACCCACTTAAATTATCACCGATGGAGATAATTGAACCAACTAAAATTAACCGACTTAAAAGTTAGGTACCAAAATGTGGCGGGAACACCAATTTAGATCTTTATTGAACAAGTACAATACAACAGAGCATAGCAGACAGAAGTTAGGTACCAGTCGCCACCGTACACTCCACCAAGCGCATCCACCATGTGTCTCTCCCCACAAAAAACTGCATCCACCATGTGCCATATTTTTTCTAGTCACATCATTTATTTACGCTATTATTACAACATCTTACACTCATTGAATATTGTTACAATTCTGTTAATCAGCCATGGTAGCTGCTGGAGTTTGTTTCTTCCCCAGCGTTTTCTCCCCGATCTTCCGACATGATCCACTGTCTCAGGCAATCAAAGTGAAGTCCAGTGGGGTAATGAGGTTAGCCCCGCGGTGTGCCATGTCGGTTGATCGAGTAGCGGTGACTGAGGAGAAGAAGAGAGGAAGCGGTTGGAAGGAATACTTCGAGCAAGCGAAAGAGTTTATTGAAGCGGATGATGGTGGACCGCCGCGGTGGTTTTCTCCATTGGAGTGTGGTTTGCAGTTGGAAAATTCTCCTCTCATGCTCTATTTGCCGGGTCAGTTTAAGTTGAAGTATTTTTTCTTATTGTAGATATAAAAACTCAACAAACAAATAAGGGAGTCATTTATCTAACGTTAGTTGGTCCAGTGGTGATTAACACTTGACTTGGTTGGGTGGACCACGGTTCGATCCCCTACAACTGTATTTGGGAGGGACCGGAACCACTTGTTGTCAGAACTCACCCCAAACTTTAGACTATTAGGGTTCATTTGCCTTCATGAGTTTGTTACCTTATTTGAAATTATATTGCTAGTTCTTTTGTATCTTGGTTGTACACCAGAGACCAGAGTATTTACTTTTTGATGTAATGTAATGCTATAAAAGCTACAACTTGCTAATAAATAAATTTTTCTTGAATTGCATAAATAAATTTATTATTATTTCTATTTAAAATTTACAGGGATTGATGGTGTAGGATTAGGACTTGTTTCACATCATCAGAAACTGGGAAGGTTTGTCTTCATTTCATATAACCAATTTGACAAGTTTCTTCTACTTAGCTGATTCTCTTATATAATCATTAACTCATAAATGGAATTATGAAATACCCTTTTTGTTGATTAAAGGATTTTTGATTTGTGGTGCTTGCATATTCCAATTGTGGATCAAACACCATTTACAGGTCCTTTTTCTTTTTACCTTAACTTATTCATTCGTTATGTCTCTTTCTCAGTAGCGTATTCCAGCATAATTTATCGTTAATTGTTATGTGTATTTCCATGTTCCAGACCTTGTGAAATTAGTTGAGAAAACAGTTAGGTCAGAATATCAACGTTTACCAAATAGGCCTATATATCTTGTTGGAGAATCTTTAGGAGGGTGCCTCGCGCTGGCTGTTGCTGCTCGTAGCCGTGACATTGATCTTGTATTAATTTTGGCAAACCCAGGTGACTTTTTAGTTTTTGGTGATTTAGATAAGATTTAATAGCTTTCATTTATTGTTCCAGCTAAGTTAAGAAAATTCAGCACCATAAACATGATTAAAGTGAGAGTTGAACTTTAAGAAAATATGCAGCATCCATATTGAGTTATTCGGTGTTTTACTTGAAGTGTAAAATTTTGGAATCACTGTTCTGACAAAGGAGAGTTTTAACTCTGCAAGTGTTAGAGTTGTCCACGTGTGAGTGAGTGGATGTTGAAGAAATAAGTCGAACATTGAAATTAAAATTTTGTATCTCGCCGTGCATTGACTTGGGAGTTAAGTTTGGATCACATTGGGGTTAACCCAAATATATCATCCTTCTCATGCTTCTCTAAAGTGAAAATGTGGTTTTAACTTATGGATATGTTAATGGAAAGTCTGATAATAAATGTAACCAAGCTTTAGTTTGGACATAGATGTAGTGATTATGTATTTCATAGGTAGAGCTTTGAGTGAAAATTCCTGAATTATATTCAGATTGATTTTGCGTAACAACATAACAAATCAGTTAAAAAATCATGAAGTACCTAATCTTACCATGATCATTCTTTTTGGCAGCTACTTCTTTCAGTAGGTCTCAGTTGCAACTTCTAACACCATTGTTGGACACTTTTCCCGGCCCACTCTCTTCTGTCCTGCCTAACATTCTCAGTTTGACAGCAGGTTTGTTCATCTTGATTTGTTAATTTTTTTATATGAATTATTTTCTCATGGAACCATATGAGGTGTCTCTTGTCCAATTTCCATATTCATAACTGTTTACGTCGTATGAGATTGTTGTATATCTAAATTTCTCCCTTTACCAAATAAATGTGTCATGCATTTGCTTGTTTATGTCTTCGATTCTTTTTGTCAATTCCATATTTTCCTCTTCTGCATTCCTTTCAATACAATATTTAAATGTGAACTAGTAAAACAATATCGTATTTCCTCTTCGGCATTTATGCCTTCAACTTTTCTTTTAACATTAGGCGACCCTTTGAGGATGGTGTTGGATAACGTTGTGAATGGATTTCCTCTACTAAATGCAGCAAGAGAACCAATAATGGATTTTACTACTTTCTCATCATCTCTTCAAGTAAGGATATTTATTGTTTTATTCAAAAAATATAAAGAACTTCAATTGGAAGAGGTGTGACTTTTTCTTTATGCTTTGAATATTTGAAGCATGCTTTGTGAGTAATACTGTAACAAGTTAATTACATTGACAATGCTTGAAGCATACTTCAGAAGAAATCTTAAGTGAAAATTAGCTAGCTTATTTTATTTATTTTACCGTAACTAAAACTTAGTAAAAGTGGAATATGTTGGAATTTTGAAGAACATGGTTGGACATGACTGCATTCTTTGCTGTCATTTGAGCTTTCACTTAATACCTTCAATAATTATAGAAATATTTATTGTTGATTGAATTCCCAGGTTCTTGCAGATGTATTACCTAAAGAAACACTACTGTGGAAACTAAAGATGCTTAAGTATGCTTCAGCATATGCTGCTTCACGCCTATATGTTATCAAAGCTCAGACTTTGATACTTTGCAGGTTCATTCTCCTTGTGATTGTACATCTTACATCAGTCATTATATGGAATCATATGCATTTTGTTTACTTTTCGACGCATATGCCCTATTGCCTTCACTTGGCAAAAATTATATTCGAAAAAGAAATTGGTGAAAAAAGTGTTCAGTGCAAACAACCAATTTCATGAAAATTTATTACTTCTCAACGTTTATTTTCATACACATACCATGTTTTCCATTTCATATACACAGGATGCTTCCTTTTCAAGTGTATTACTATTTCTAGAAGACAAAACTGAGTTATTTCATTTGTCGTTTTAGTGGAAATGATCAATTACTACCTAGTATACATGAGGGTGAAAGACTATGTCAGTTACTGCCTAACTGTGAGCTTCGTAAATTTGGTGACAGTGGCCATTTTCTATTCCTGGTATTATTTTCTCCGTTACTATTTTTCTGCTGGCATGTGTCTTCCTTGTGTTTCCGTTACTATTTTCTCCGTTACTATTCATGAATGCATTATATGATCTTATTCATATGATAAAAGTGATATCAAACCAGTTGGAAGTTAACCGGCCCTAACATTGAGCCCTTTGCAGGAAGGAAGCATTGACCTAGTAACAGTAATCAAGGGAACTTCTTACTACCGCCGTGGCAAGTACCATGACTATGCTTCAGATTTCATACCGCCTACACCAGATGAAGTCAAGATATTAAATGAAGCACACAGGTAAAATAAACTGAATAAATTTAATCATTTAATCAATTAACACAAAGCAAGAGAATTATAAAAAATATGGAGATTTTTTTTTAATGTGCTTGAGTGAGTAAAGCACTCAGCAACCATGATATTTATATACACTCCATAATTAATTACATGTTAGTAATTTTATAAGCAGAAATAAATACAAGCCCAACTCCCTAACACACATGACTTAAATGCTCCTATATACTCCATGAATCTTACTATTTCCAATAAGAATACATACTGTATAAACATCGAAGAGTGCAAGGAAAGCTGAACCTACAACTACAGTAATGTGTTGAGTGATATTCATGTTTTGATGACATTATATGCATGTCCATTCATCTTTTTTCATTCTCTTTAACTCAGTCGATATGTAATCAAACTACCATTTAACACCTTTTAATTATTATGCTTTCAGTTTGATTAACATCGTCACTAGCCCTGTAATGCTTTCAACTTTGGAGGATGGAAATATTGTAAAGGGCCTTGCTGGAATTCCTTCAGAGGGGCCTGTTTTGTTAGTTGGGTACCACATGCTTCTAGGATTGGACCTAGTTCCCTTGATTTCTCGATTTATTATAGAACGAGATATTGTTCTTCGAGGAATGGCACATCCCGTAGTTTTTAGGAGACAGAAAAATGGAAGATTGCCAGAATTATCTTCTTTTGACTCATTTAGACTTGTGGGTTCTTTTCCGGTATCAGCATCTAACCTCTTCAAGCTTTTATCTTCCAAGTCACATGTCCTATTATTTCCTGGAGGGATACGTGAGGCTCTTCATAGGAAGGTAAGTCCAATAGGTAGGCCTCTCTATTATGAGTTTTATTTTCTCAGGAATCTGAATTTGCTAACTTGACTCCTTCTAAGGCCATTGAATTGTTCGTGTACAGTTCGTACTAAATGCATTGAGTTAGTTAGGAATTTTAGTAAGAGCTTGTGATTTACGGAGTACATGAATTGAACCCGTTATCAGTTATAACCTTTTTTAATAATTCATATAAGGGTATAAAGAAAGAAAAAAGAAAAAGAAAATTCATGAACTGTTGTAGGTCTTGGATGTGCTGGAGAATAAGAATATTACTTTCCCAGCATAATCATAAAATTGCATCAAATGCTTGGTATTTAATACCACATGTTAGATTTATAGAAGAAAAAAAATAATATTACCACATGTTTGAAAGTTAATGCATCATTTTCTTGCGTGCTGTCTTGTTCATCTGGCTTCATATTTATGATCTAAAGTTCACTAGGATTGTTTAAATTCTCCATCATTGTGTGATAATTATCAGGGTGAAGAATACAAGTTATTCTGGCCTGAACAATCTGAGTTTGTTAGGATAGCTGCCAGATTTGGAGCAAAAATCATTCCTTTCGGTACCGTTGGAGAAGATGATTTTGGTCAAGTAAGCTTCAGTATTTAATCAGCCAATGGTTTTCCTATTCAAAGTAATACTTTTTCTCAAAATGCTGGCATTGAAGGTGAACTGTTACCAACTTTTATGGAAAGCATAATTATACTAGATTTTCTTACTTAGTAACTCTTGTTCTGAACAATAGGATTTTATTTTGGTTCACTAAAAGTGTAATTTTCATTTAATTTTCATCGAGAGTTTTCAATTGCATTGTGGTCAAGGTGTACGGCCTATTAGTTGGGTCGTTATCTGACATAATATTTTTGTCAATTCTTTGAAAATAACATAAATTTTCATCTATCTTGTGATGATATATCTGGAACTAGTAATAAAACATTCCCCCTTTTCTACCAATGTTAGAGATTAGTTATGACTATAACAGAAACAGATAACACAATGTATGTGGATGCCTTGAACCTTGATTTCAATGATTTGTATATCACGACACCATATCACATTGTTCTTTATAGGTTGTGATTGATTATGATGACTTGGTGAAGATTCCTTTCTTAAAGTCTGAAATAGAAAGCATGACAGATGAGGTTGTGCAGTTGAGGTATCTAAATTTGCTTTTTTATTGATTCATACAAATGATTTATATATACTTTTCTTTTTTCCTTCTTTTCCATCTTTTATATCTATGATATATAGATATGGATTGTTTTATTCCTTTATGTATTGTGAAACTAGGGCTGGTGTCGACGGGGAGGTGGCAAATCAACAAGTGCATATTCCTGGAGTTTTGCCTAAAGTTCCAGGCCGGCTCTACTATTATTTCGGAAAACCAATTGAAACGAAAGGTATGTCCAATGTATATTTCTCAACATGGAATAGCCATGAAATGTGATGGTAAAATTCGAGATATTGCTGAACAGGAAGGAAACAGGAACTTAAGGACAGGGAGAAGTCTCAAGAATTATATTTTGAAGTGAAATCTGAGGTTGAGAGATGTATTGCTTATTTGAAAGAGAAACGAAAAAGCGACCCCTACAGAAGTATATTGTCTCGGTCATTATACCAAGCTACATATGGTCCTTCATCAGACATTCCAACATTTGAAATTTAATTGACAGTTACAAAGAATCATGCACAAATGCAATAGAAGCTGGATCTATGATCAAGAGAAGAACACCATCCATCCCTTTTACTTGGAGCACAAGCAATCTAATGCTCCTAAGTCCTAACTAGAAATGCGGTTATAACCGTTTCCTTGAATCTAGGGAGAGGTAATTTCGATTCCGTGTTATATCCAGCTCACATTAGCTTAAACTGGTCCCAATTGATTGTAGTATACTAGTATAAATACCATAAACAAGTTGTAATTATTCATTATGTGAAGATTCATTTTTCATCGACAAAATTTTCTCTTATTTTTTGTGAAATTGAACATCTCCTTACAAACAATTTTCTTTCTTGAAAATCACAAAACCTTTGAATCTAGCTTTGTATGTGAGTTGTGAGAAATGCCCGATTTAACATGACAATGGAAAAGTAAAAAAGAAAATCGAAAATTCATATTTAACCAGTTTAGAAGCATTATGGATGAATTTTTGTGATTGGAGCACATCATAAATGAATAAAGATGATCCCATAAGTTAACAATGGATCTTTTATTGAATTGTTATTTTCTTACTATTGCACGGGCTATCTTTAACCACGTTTGTATCTTTGAAAAAATAACAACACCTACCATTAATTTCAATTCACTATAAGTGGGTTCTATACCATACAATTAAGACTTTTGCATCAATTGTAAGAAATAAATGAAATACTCTTGCATCAATCTCTTATCATTGTCATAAAATTAATTTGATAGTACTTCTTCCGACCTTAATTATAAACAATTTTCCATTTTTTAGATGCGTTAGATAATTGATGTATCTAGTATATAATTAAGATTGTATATATTAATTATCCAATAAACATAAAAAATAGAAAATCGTTATAATTAAAGACGGAAAAAGTAGTCTTAAATTTCTCTCTTGTAACTAGCAATTAATAGCTATATATTTTCTCCTCTTCTTCCTCAAAAAATTTATAAATATTCATACAAACATACATAGAAGACAAAAATTAAGTTTAGGAGAGACCGAGTAATATTCTTTTTTTGGTTGCAGAGACCGAGTAATATAAGACAGCATTTTCAAAAAAAAAGTAATATAAGATAGTAAAATTTTAAAATTAAAAATTATATTATCATTATTTTTGTTTTAAATGATCTTTTAGTTTTAATCTCTGTATATTTTTTTTTTAAATTTAATCCTTAAATATTTAAATTATTTTAATTTTAATCCCTAAAACTAAAATCTACACTAAAATTTATAAGTTTTCTACAAATTATAACTTTATAGTTAAAACTAAAATAATTTTAACATTCAAAAATAATATTAAAACAAAAAACATACGAACTTTGTGAATTGTGAGACTAAAAAATGTCTTTATGAGAATTAAAAAAAGAAGAAAATTCTTCAAAAATTGAAAAAGAAAAGTAGGCAAAGCAAGACATCGTCATCAACGTACTAACATAACAGTGGTGAGTCAGTGGTAGATACTGGAAACACGCATCCCGAAGACTATACTCCTTCCACCAAGCACTTTTCTTCGTCTCATTTTTTCCACATTATTATTATTATTATTATTCAAAATTATCATCGTCATCACCTTTACTATTATAACTGTATATAACACACTACTACATTTTCATTTTCTTAATCATTCATTTTCCAAATTCACCAAACAAATCAAATCACTTTTCAGATTCAATTCTCCATTAACCGCCATGTCAGCTACCGGAGCTTATTTTCTACCCGGACTGTCCTCTCCACTCTTCCGCCGTGCTCCGCCGATTCTCAGAAACCTCAATCCACCTCGGATTCAGAGCATCACTCCACGCTTTGCCGTTTCCGTTGATCGAGTTCCGGCGAGTTTTGTGGCGGCGGAGGAGAAACGAGAAGAAGAAAGCGTTGCGGTGAAGATAGATAAGCGTTGGGAAGGGAATGAGGAGAAGAAGAAACGGAGTGGTTGGAAGGATTATTTGGAGCAAGCGGAGGAGTTGATCGTGGCGGACGGTGGACCGCCGCGGTGGTTTTCGCCGTTGGAGTGCGGTTCGCGGTTGGATAATTCTCCTGTTATGCTCTTTTTGCCGGGTCAGTTATCTTTGACTTTTAGTGTCATTTAATTAATTAATCAATTACTCGATAATTAAGTTATTTAATTACTAATCAATTACTCCCTCCGTTCCAAAAGTCTTTTTAGAGTTATGTACGTACATTAAAAAACAATAAAGATTGATAAGTTTACATTGCTTTCCTAAAGAAATGTGTGGAAAAGAAAAGTTCTCATGAGTATAGAAGTAAATTTTAAATAACTTCTAATAACTTTTTTTTTACTCATTTTTACGGCTAATTCCTAGGAATGTAATTAATTTTAGAGAAAAAGAATATGCATCAACAATGTAAAATAATTTTATACATACATTCAACCAATAGCAACCATGTATTTTGCCACGTCACCCAACCCCACTTTCTTAATATGACATGGAGAATTAAATTAATCTTATTAGATGTATGTGTACAAAAAATTATACCGACATGTGTATTCATTAAACTCTTAGGGTGCATAAAAAATAAGGAACTCAACATGACAATTTCAGTTATATTGTATTTGATTTTAAAACTGTCACTAAGATTAGACAAATTAGGGGGGGGGTTAAGAGTTTTGACAAAAACAGATATTCTTGTCCCCACTAAACTATATGACAACTTTTTGTCTTCAGCACAAGTTGTCTAAATACCTAAAATAATATTTTCTCCATCAAACATCGTACAAGACAAAAATTGTTCAATAACTTAAACGTTTGTCATGTATTGTTCTGTCTTATACTATCCAGTAATGTTATGTGCAATATTTTTATTTTACAGATCAAACATATCATTAATATTCACCAAACATGAATTTTTAAAAATAAATTTTATTATTATTTTCTTGGAATATTATTCGTGAAAGTAAAATTAACATGCAATGTCGAAACAAACGCTCTCTATGTGTGTTTAACTCTATTTACATGAGGTTTTTTATACACTATGAAATTATGGATTAGTTTAATGTTTTCTTTTGTGTATTTATATTTATTATATTTTCATATTTATTAGTAACAAATATCTGTTCGTGTTTTTTTATATGTATTAGTGACAATTGTCACGTGCCTTTTTTTATTTTAATCGATGGTAAATATTTGTCATTTTCTTTTGTCTCAATGACAAATATATGTCTCTTTTTTTTATATATATTTATCAGTAAAAATAATTTGTACTACTTTTTGTTTTATATTTATAGTGACAAATATATGTTATGTGTTTTTCTATATTTATCAATGACAAATATGTATCATATATTTTTATATTTATAAAATAATTATTCGATGTTTCTTATGTATTAGACAATTGTTAAATAATTTCATGGTGTATAGAAAACATCTCTATCGATAACTTCACAACATGCAAAGGCATAAAGTTGCTCATGTTTGTTGCTATACATGCTAAAAGACCAGCGTGGCAAGTCTCCGTCCTTATAGTTTAAATCATCTGGCATGTTTGTGTGATTTTGCATTAAATGAGGCATTTTGTGATACAAAATTGGTGCAAATATTACAATGCAATCCTTTGAAAGTTGATGTGGCATGGTTGGTTTAAGTTTTTTACAAGGACAACCAATCGTCATTCATACTAGATTTAAACTCACATGCCACTTTAGTGGTAGTTGCTGATTATTGCACTTGCTTTGCTTAGCTATACCTATCTGTCAAAAGAAAAACAAGTGTCAATTAAATTTTTTTTTTGACTCATTGTGAACTTATAAAATAAATGTAATAGTACTAAATGAATAATTATCGGTCCCGTAAGATAGCTCAAGTGGTAAGAGCTGGGAGACATGAGTTGGGTAGGGGGAGGTCCATGGTTCAAATCTTGGTGGGAGCATTTATCTTTCCGATGTACCAAAAAAATTAATAATTATCGACTTATCGTGTATCAACTATCAAGTTAATTTGAATCAACCTGCCCAGCAGGAAACTATGATTTGAATCACATTACTAAAGCCTCAATCAAAAAACACTGATTTTAAAGCACATTCTCTACAAATAGAGTATCTATTGGTGTCATGGTATCAAGAAACAAGGTTACTAATAATTTTATTTTTATGAATTACTTGCATTCCAAAACTTTACAGGAATTGATGGCGTGGGACTGGGACTTGTTTCACATCATGAGAAACTGGGAAGGTTTGTCTAGTTTCATTTCGCCAATTTGTTATTTTAGGAGTTCACTTCTATTTGGCAAGTTTCTTCTAGCTAGCTGATTACCTTATATAATATCATTAGGCATTAGCTCATGTAATTAAGAAATACTCTTTTGGTTCATTGTTCTTCATTGAAGGATTTTTGACTTGTGGTGCTTGCATATTCCAGTGGCGGATCGAACACCATTCATAGGTCCTTTTTCTCTACCTCATTGTATTATTTAGTGCTCATGTTGAACTTTCTCACAGTATACTATCCATTAATTCATTATGTTTCTTTTTCAGAAGCGTATTCCAGCATAATTTATTGTTTTGTTTATTTCCCTATTGCAGACCTTGTGAAGTTGGTTGAAAAAACCGTTAGGTCAGAATATGAACGTTCACCAAAAAGGCCAATATATCTTGTAGGAGAATCCTTAGGAGGGTGCCTCGCGCTGACTGTTGCGGCTCGTAATCGTGATATTGATCTTGTACTAATTTTGGCAAACCCAGGTAAATTTTTAGTAATGTAGATATGTTTTAATAGCTTTCATTAAATTTTTCAAGAATTGTTAAATTAAGACAATTCAGCACCATAAATATAACTAAACGGAATGTTGAACTTCAGTGACTGTTGCATGTAAACACACTGATCTGCAAAATTCGGAAATTACCAGTTAGAAATGTCTTGTCCTGGTGTTAGTGAGGGGATGCTGAAGAAGTAAGTAGCACATTGAGTAGAAATTAAACTTAAATAAATAATCCTGGTTTGGCATTAACCCAACTGTATGATCCTTTTCATGGTTCACAACAATGAAAATTTGTGCCAACTTATTGATATGTTAATGACAAGTCAGGTAATTAATTCAACCAAGCTTTAGCATGCATAAAGATGTCATTTGTTGATTAATTATATGGTAGAGGACAGAGGTTAGTGTTTTCAGAATTATGCTACTTGGAAATGGTGTAGTGAATGTGTGTTTGGTCCTTAGCTAAAGCTTTTTGAGTGAAAGTTCTTAAACAGTATTCAAGTTTATTCGCTGTAACAGCACGTCATTTAAATTCTCAGAAGATGCACAAAGTACCTGATCTGACCATGACTTTCCAATTTGTAGGTACTTCGTTCAGCAGGTCCCAGTTGCAACTTGTAACACCGTTGTTGGAAGCTTTGCCTGGCTCACTCTCTCCTGCCCTGCCTAACCTTCTCAGTTTGACAGCAGGTTTGTTTATCTTGCTTTGTAATTTTTATTTATTCGTATGAACTGTTTTTTTCATGATCCATGTCATATGTGTTTGGGTCTAGTTTCCATCTTAAGAGTTCTATATATCTTGAAAAATGTTGTGTTATGTAAAAAACAACAAATGCATTAGATGGTTTGCCTAAAACTGAAAAATGGTAATTAGTTTAGAAAAGGGACTACTCTTGATACACAGTTGTTTTAATAATCAGGTGTAATCCTTCATGTTCTTTCTTATCTGTTAATGAGAAATGTTAATGAATTAAATGTTATTTATGTATAAAATTCATATTATATGCATGCATCCCTACTCTCCAAGAGTTTATCCACCATGGTTCACTTCTTATGAGATTGTTGTGTATTGATTTTCTTCCTTTACCATATGAATGTTTCATACCTTTTGCTTGTGCTTGTCTCTGATTCTTTTTTTATTTTCCCTTTCTGCATTCCTTTCAATTCGGTATTTCAATGGCAACTACTTAAACAAAAAAATTCTACTCTTGTTGCTTCTGCTAATATTTAATTTATTCACAAATAATAGTTTGTAAGTTAATTAAATTAGCAAGCAGTACTTGACTTCGATGACATTGGGAACTTATGCTAAAACTATACTTTCCGCTCCAATATCCTTAAACACTTAACAACTTTTAGGTAGATTTTATTTATCATAGTGGAGAACTTGTATTCTGTCTTTATCTTTCACCAAAGAAAATGTTACCTTTCTCCACTTATGCTTTCAACTTTTCTTGTAACATTAGGCAACCCTTTGAGGAAGGTGTTGGATAACGTCGTGAAAGGATTTCCTCTACAAAATGCAGCTAGAGATCTAATAGAGGACTTCACTACTTTCTCATCATCTTTTCCTGTAAGTTTCAATTGAAAGACTAGTGTATGATTTTTTCTTATATTTTTGAATATGTGAAGCATGTTTTGTGAGACTCTGAGTAATTAATTTTGAGTTAATGACATTGACAGTGCTTAAAGCATATCTCAGAAGAAATATTAATTAAAAATTGGCTAGCGTATTTTCTTCCCTTTCTTGTAACTAAAACATTGTAAAAGTAGAATATGCTGGACTTTTGAAGAACATGATTGGACATGGCTCGTGCTCATTTGAGCTTTCACTTCCTTTACTTTTCAATATTCAAAATCTGTTGATTGAATTCACAGGTTCTTACAGACATATTACCAAAAGAAACACTTCTATGGAAACTAAAGATGCTTCAGTCAGCTTCTGAATATGCCAATTCACGTCTTTATGTTATCAAATCTCAGACTTTGATACTTTGCAGGTACATTCTATTTGACATTCTACAACTTACATCAGTCATAATATGGAATCATATGTACGTTGTTAAATTTTCGATGCCTTCACTTAGCAGACATGCTTCTAAAAAAGAAATGGGAAGAAAGGTTGCTAAGTGCTAACAAACAATTTCTTCAAACTTTATTACTTGTAAACCATGATCTGAATAATAGAAACCGTTGAAAGGTAATAGAAACAAATAACATGTGATAAAATTTGTGCTAGTTACACACCATGGGTATTTTCTCAGAATGTGAGTAATTGCATCCCAATCTGCTTCATAGAAAGAGGCGGCACTTACATAACTCTGCTTTTCCAACTAAAAGTGGCTGCCATTGATTTGGTAGGAGTTTCACTTGGGATCAATAAGAGTATCAAACAGGGGCAGTTTCTTCTTTACTTGTGTGATGCCATGGCAATCAAGCACTGTCTATAGTGACAATCTTGTTAAAGTACACAACCAAGTAAACGCGACATATGGTTAAATGACGATAAAAATTGAATGGTCAACCTCACTTTGAGGCATACCACACTGTTGAACCACAATAATGAATTTGCCAAACCATCTCCTAGGAGACCGAGAGAGACGATATTAAGACTAGTGGAGAGATGATAGACTAGCTATGAAGATTTTCCATAACTGTAACTCTGTAAGTAACATATCCCTAAGAGGTTGCTCCATTTGAAGGAAAACATCCTTTATATCAAGCTGGTATAGATGCCAATGGTGAATAGTAGCCATGGACAAGAATGGCCTTATAGAGGCTACCTTAACCATTAGTGACATGGAAGCAAAAATTCAAAGATCCCCTAAGTTACCCACATGTTTCAGAAGAATTTCTAGTATAGCAATACCAATATATATATTTCCATTATTATCACATATACACAGCATGTTTTCCTTTTCAAGTATATGACTCCTGAAAAATGAAACTGGGTTTTTTCATTTGTCCTTTTAGTGGAAATGATCAATTACTACCTAGCCAACAAGAAGGTGAAAGACTAAATAAGTTATTGCCTAATTGCGAGCTCCGTAAATTTGATGACAGTGGACATTTCCTATTACTGGTATAACTTTCTCCATTTCTATTTTCTGCAGACATGCTTGTCTTTGTGTTTGAATTTGAGCATGCATCATCATCTGATAAAAAAATGATATCAAATATCAATTGCAAGTTTTAATAGATCCTAACATGGTGCCTCATTCACTGCTAGCAGGAAGGCAGCATTGACCTGGTAACGATCCTCAAGGGAACTTCTTACTACCGCCGTGGCAGGTATCATGACTATGTTTCTGATTTCATACCGCCTACACCTTATGAAGCCAAACAAGTAATAGAAGAAAACAGGTAAGGAAATCTTAACCTACAGCTTATCATGGTGAATTGCCTGATATGTTGATGTTTGATGACATTTTTATCTTTAACTTCATTCTTTGTTCATTCTAGTTAATTGAATTGTACTGTAATCAAACTAATAATTTACCTTTTCCACCTTTAACTTGAAATGCTTCCAGTTTGATTAATGTTATCACAAGTGCTGTAATGCTTTCAACTTTGGAGGATGGGAAGATTGTGAAGGGACTTGCTGGCATTCCTTCAGAGGGACCTGTTTTGTTTGTTGGGTATCACATGTTGCTAGGAGTGGAATTAGCTCCTTTGGTTAGTCGAATTTTTAACGAAAGGAATATCCTTGTAAGAGGAATAGCGCATCCGATGATGTTTACGAAACGAAAAGCGGGAAGATTGCCAGAAATATCTTCTTATGACACAATCAGAATTATGGGTGCTGTTCCTGTGGCACCATCTAACCTCTTCAAACTTTTATCTTCCAAGTCACATGTCCTGTTATATCCTGGAGGGATGCGCGAGGCTCTTCATAGGAAGGTAAATCCCAATCAGTATGCTCTTTATCATGAGTTTCATCTTTCTTATGCAAGCCGAATTTGCTAACTTTACTTCTTGTAAGTTCTGTGACTTGTGTTGGATAGTTGCACCTAAATGCAGTCTGCTCTGCTGGGTTAGGAATGTTAGAAAGAGCGTGCATAATTTATATGAATTTAGTGAGTTATCAGTTATAACTATTGTTTTTATAATTCATTTAAGGAAAAAAAATTGCTTGAAATGTCAAAAGTCTTGGATGTGTTGTAGAACAGTATTATTACTTTCCCAGGATAATATCATAAAAATGTAAGCAAATGACATTTGTTGTTTAATTATCACATTTAGTGTGGGCATTTTAGTTTTAACACTTGGTTATTTTTTCGGCACACTGTCTCTGTTTCTATATTCTAAATGTACTAACAGGCTGTTTCAAAATCTCCACCATTGAAATAATGCTCAGGGTGAAGAATACAAGTTATTCTGGCCTGAACAATCTGAATTTGTCAGGATGGCAGCTAGGTTTGGAGCCAAAATCGTACCTTTCGGAACTGTTGGAGAAGATGATTTTGCCGAAGTAAGTTTAAGTCTTTACTCACCCAATACTTTTCCATGAAAAAGTTATTCTTTTCCGAAAATACTTGTATTGCTTGAAGGCAAAGTGTCACGAGTTCTTAGGGAGTATAATTCTACTGTAATGTAATTATAGACTGTCATTCGAAGATTTTGATTGTATTGCGGTCATAGATGCATTACAAAAATTACAACCATTGTTTGCTGAAGTTGTTGTGGCAGTCACCTCAACCAATATGTTGTGACTGCATCACCTGGGATAATCCAGAATTTGAATCCTTGCTGTCATCCAATCATGTGTCATGCAATCATTGAAAGATTATGAATTTCATTTTCACATGATATGTGGATGCCTTGAACCTGGATTTGAATACCATAACACCATGCCACATTTTTCTTTTCAGGTTGTATTTGATTATGATGACTTGGTGAAGATTCCTTTCTTTAAGTCTGAAATAGAAAACCTTACAAGTGAAGCTATGCAGTTGAGGTATCTAAACTTGTTTTTTGTTGATTCATACCATTTATTTTTATAAATTGTTGATTCATTCCAAATTAGGAATATAACCAATAAATATATACCAAATCATGACAAATAATGTTTCCAAAATATATTTATACTTTCTTCTATTCCATTTTTTTAATGTGTTATACTCCATATACATATGAATATTTTATGTCCCTTTATATTTTGTAATCTAGGTCTGGTGCTGGTGGTGAGGTGGCAAATCAACAAGTACACATGCCTGGAATTTTGCCTAAAGTTCCGGGCCGGTTCTACTATTATTTTGGAAAACCAATTGAAACAGAAGGTATGTTCTTTCCCTATGCTTATTTCATTGATAGGAATACTCATGAAATGTGGTGGTAAATTTTTGTTTTGCCAACTTCAACTTATTGAGATATTGCTCAACAGGAAGGAAACTGGAACTTAAGGACAGGGAGAAATCTCAAGAGTTATATTTGGAAGTGCAATCTGAGGTTGAGAGATACATTGCTTATTTAAAGGAGAAACGAGAAAGCGACCCTTACAGAAGTATAGTATCTCGGTTATTATACCAAGCTACACATGGTTTTACATCTGATATTCCAACATTTGAAATTTGATTGTTCTGTATAAAAAATGGTAATTTTATTATGTTGATATAGAAAGTTCCCTAGGTTAGAAAGGCAAACTTTGTAATTTGTCAATAGTTTACAGGCATTGTTTGTTACTAGAAGGCATGATATAGCTCATAGAAGGTTGGATCATTGTGCAGTTCTTCCTATAGTTTAAATAAAATAGCAGCAAATGCAAAAAATAAATGATTGAGAAAGGAACAAACTCTAGTTGTATGTAAATTTGCCATTTTTTATTCTTGGACGACCATGGTATCTTGAATCATGTGCAGTGGGAGGTATTAATGTATCATTTATTTCCTATAACCATAGTGAAACTATATAGTCTCTACAAATATACTTGAGAAGTGTTTGTAATTCATTCTAAGATTTTCTATGGTTAGTGTTTTTCGATGAATGTTTAATTTGTTTGGGCTGAAAAGCTTGAAACTTTAATGAAAAATTCTCTTCCCACCTTCAAATATTAATTTTTACGGCAAAAAAGTAATTTCAGGCATATATTTGTCAAGTCAACTTATGAGATTTTTGGGCAAAAACGTAATTATGGACCTTTGGTCAGTCTTTTAGCCATTATCTCCAACTCAAGTCAACTATTGAGATTTTTTTTTTAAAATCTGAAAACTAGTCTTCTTGAGCTGTATTTGCTTTCATGGATTTATTATATTTAAAAAAAATTATTCAAAACTGAGTTCATGATATGATTTTCCAACTATATATAGAAAGTAGATATTAGAGTAGTTTATAGCCAAAAATAGATATTAGAGTAGTTAATATAGTTTAAGAGTTGTTAAATATAGAAGTTAAGTTAGATATACACAAATAAAGTTATTATGTATATATATTGACAATATATGAATAAAATCAATATCTTTTTTTTTTTGGAGAAAGAGATGAGAAAAAATCTCAAGTATGAGTGTTTTTTGGGAAAAAAAAAACTAAGAGAGTCTTAGGCATTCATTAAAGAAATAAATATATAAATGTTATGTTGGAAACATTAGTTGGTCCTGAGTACTGAATTTGGTAGAGATGATTATGATTTCATCTTTAATTGTGTTTAGGAGGTGGATGAAATCACTTGTCAATACTGACCCTCAAACTATATATAAGTTAGCTATAACGGTGAAAAAAAAATAGTGAGTTCAATTTTTGTTACATCAACGTTACAATTTGAATTTCATACAAAATTATATAGAATACCTTAATTACACTATCATTTTATACAAATGTAAAATTGATTATACTTACAATTAACCAAAAAAAAAACTTAATTAAGAAATCTTTTGAGTTTGTTTAAATATGCATGTACAAATACGATATGGACTATGGTACAATAAACCCACTAAGAGAAGTAAGATACCTAAAATGAATTACTTAGATTATATATATCAATAGGAGAAAGTTCACTCATCACTCATGCATTTTGAGTTACTATTTTATTAGTTCTTACTATCAATAAAGTTGAGTCCTAAAGAAAAGCTAGAATATGTCGTTTCGAAATGTTTTGAGAACATGATAATGTATCTATTTATAGAAGCTTCACCATTGCACAACAATGAACTAGGTTGAGAAGATCCCTCTTTAAGCTTCAAAAATACTAACAATAACATAAAGATGAAAACACCAAGGTCTCATCACATTCACTTTTTGAGTAGCTAGGAATCCACTTTACAACTTTGATTGGAATTAAACCGTGGGCTTCACCTTCTCATTAATTTCATTTCATGTGTTTTAGTATACATTAAATCAAAATCATATAATGAATCTTCATATTAAATTCTCTCAACTTATAGTCTATCCCATCAAAATCAATCAGCCAAAAAGAATTGATGTACATGCAACATTTTGTTGTAGTGACTACAAAAGTGATTGATGGTTCATAAATCAGAATATTGTACGATTCCAAATCAAATATTAGAGTACATTTTTTTTTGGTACATATTAAAGTACATTATAGTAGCTTGAGATTAACAAAACAAAATGAGATTAACAAGAGAGTTTAAACAAACAGAAACTAAATTGAAGATATTAAAAGAAGATTAAGAAAATTAAAACAACAACTAGTAACATTATAGTAGTTTAGCTTGAGATTTGAACATGAACAACTCAACACTTGAAAAAAACAAAATTAAACCCTAAGATTCCTTTTTCATTATCCATTCATAACAGAATTAAGAGAGAGAAAACAACCATCATTCATAGTACTAAGTACTAACTACTGAAAATTTCAAAATTATACCTTAAACAAACCAAAACCTAAAATTAAAAAAGATTAAACCTTTTTTTTGACACTAAAAAAAAAGATTAAACCCAGTACTACCCCTTAGAATATTAAAAGCATGACAACAGAACCTTAAAAAAATGGAAACTTTTTTCAAAGATGAAGAGAGAGGTCAAGATTGACTTGGTCAGAAGCATCAACAAATTGAGATGAAGAAGAAGCAGTAACATTGTTGGTGAAAAAATGTTGAGGAAAAGTTGAATATGAAGCAAAACCAGAAGAATCAGAAGCATTGAAAGGAACCATTGTTGGAACATGTTGCTCATGATGATGATAATGATGAATCTCAGGAGGAGTTTGTTGAAAGTGTAAAGGTTGTTGTTCCATTTCAAGGTTTTGCCAATAAGGGTACTCATAGTTTTGATGAAAGAAACCATTTTGTTGCTGTTGTTGTTGTAGTTCAAGTTGTTCATGTGAGAAAGTTAAGGTTTGTGGTTCATTGATGAGTGAAAATGAAGGTGGTTGTGGTTGTGGTGGTGGAAGAGAGACAGAGAAATCAACACCAACACTAACACCATTGTTGTTGTTGGAGTTGGTGTTGTTGTTGTTGAGGTTGATGGTTCTTGTTCTAGCAGCAGCTCTTTCAAGTTTGTGAGCATTTTGGTGACCACCAAGAGCTTGAGAAGTGTAGAACTTACGGTGACAGTACTGACACTGAAAAGTTCTTGGTGAAGAAGAAGATGGTGAGGATCTTTTAGTAGCAAAAGTTGTTGTTGTTGTTCTTGATGATGAAGATTGTTGTTGCTTAAAGAACTCATAGATGGATGAAGAAGGATCTGCCATATTTTCAGAGAAAGAGAGAGAGAGTGTGTGTTTCTGTTTTTGAAGAGTTTTATTTCTCTGAGCAAATAGTGAAGAATGAATGAGCAGAGCAGAGAGTGGTGTTGTGTGTTTGTTTGTTATATAGAAAAACTTCATTCACATGATTGGTTGCATTCTAAATTACTGATTTGCCTACCCTTTATGGATATACATCAATTGCCCCCTTTTCTCGGACAGAAGAATCTTTTTTAAAAATTGGTAAAAAAATGTTTGTTTTTTCTTATTTTCTGATGAGTCATCTAAAAATTATGTGTATATTATGAAAATTAATGAAAATATATATTACTCTATGAAACATGGATACTCTTTGAAATAGATATTTGTTTTAGTGTCGGACACGCGTTGTACTGTACGTGTTTGACACTTACAATTACATTGAATTATATATTTATTTTTTTAAATCTTATGCATCGACGTGTCAAAGTTTATGTCATGTCCGATATTCGTGTCGATGTTTCATAGATATTATACTTTTATGGCCAATGGAGATGACTCCAATTTTCATTTTAACACATTAGGATATAGTTATTAGGAAGTAAGTAATGTATATATATCTTATCTTAATTACTTAAAGAGAAGATATGGTGAGGAATTAATATTTGAAATGTAATAACAATTATGTAACTAAAATTTAAGATATATTGATTGATTGAAAAGTACTACTAGTATATATAAATGTTAGAATTGAAGTAGATATAGATAGATATAGTGAAGTGGAAGTATAAGTGTAGTGAACAAGAGATGAGATGAAGTGTTATTGATTAAAGAACAAGTGAAACTAATTAATATATCCATCCATTCATGTATAGTTAGTAGTTTAGTTGTTCATTATAATTTAGATTGAGTTGAAGTAGGGGCAAAATGGGGAAAATAGAAGAAAGAAATAGAAGAAAGACGTGAGTGAAATGCAAAGAAGTGTAGAGAATAAGGACAAAGAAGAAGAACAAATAGTGTTAGTTAGTGGGAGCACTCACTCACTCACTCACAGTCATTATAGTATTTGTACAACACACACACTCTTACAAGTTACTATTGCATTTTGCATATTCTGTGGCATAAAATGCCAACCCATGATTTCATTTTGTCGTTATATTCTCATTGTGCGACAACAAATCAAAACGGTTAGAAAGAATCTTAAGGAAGGCATACTAATATGTACGTACCTCACTCACTACTCTCTTTCTCAGGGAGGGGAGGGAGGGACCACGTGGTATTTAAGACAAGGTCACAAATATACTTGTAATTCAGTATCCAATATTATCCTCTTTAATTTGTTCAGTTCAAATGAGTATGTAGTGCATGCAATGCAATGCAACCAATGGTAATGGATGGATAAGAGATTTTTTTGTGTACAATTTATTTTTATAATCAACAGTCATGATAATTACTAATACATCTTTATATGCGTCAAAAGTCTAATTTTTTCAATTGTACAATGATTCCCCTCAAAAAAGAAAAAAGGAAAAAGAAATAGGGAGAGAAGTAAATATTAATGTGACAAGTAAAAAGGAGAGAAGAAAACGTGTGAAGTGAATGTAAAAGGAAAAAAAATATATATATTTGTAGTTGTATAAAGAATAAAGAATCTTATATATGAAAGAGGGAATAGCCACCACTTAGATATGACAAAGACATTTGATCAGTTGATAGGTGGCTCAGGTCAGTGTATGTGTGTTGTGTTGCCTTCAATTCACTCACTCACTCATTCACCTTTTCAAGTCTTAAATTAATTTACATCGATCTAATTAAAGTGGCTTAAGTTAGTCAAAAAAATTATTTTTGAAGTGGCTTAAGTAAAGTAACTAAGTTAGTATAAACTATTATTTTATGTTACTTAGAGTCTTGGAGCCAAGTTAGTTTGGCGTCACATTAATTTATCAATGCGTCAATATTTTATATGTCGTCATCAAATGGGTCCTAGCTAACTAGTTGGCTTCATGTTCCACACTTTCCTTAATGGGTTTGTTCCATGATTTTATGTTATGCCTCCAATTTCCACTCTTCTTTGCAGCCTCTCTTTGATTTGAGTCATACTAGTACTATATTTGATGCTTGGCCCTAGAAAACAAAGGCATCACGCAGTCTTTTATGGTCATGTATGACGTTATCTTTAACCGGCTACTAGGAGAAAAGATAGACACTTAGACAGGACATTAATTATTTTTAATCCTTGATTAGATGTTCATTTTTTTATGATAACTAAGTTGGACTCAAAGTTCTTAAAGTGTGTTCTTTTGGCACATGGGATTTGGTTTCTCTCCCTGCAAGAAAGCACAATTTTGGATGTAAATGTGTTTATACCATAAAGATGAATCATGATGTGGTAAATTTTGTGGCTCACTTAAAAGCACTACTAGTTGTTGAGGGATATGCCCTAACATTTAGTGTTGATTATATTGATACTTAATTCCATGTTGCTAAGCTTTCAAATGTTTGCATTCTTATATTTCTTGCTAGTCAAGCAACACTGACTTTTGCCTCCAACTAGATGTGAAGAATGTCTTCTTGCACGGTGACTAATTAATACAAGAAAAAGTGTGTGCATGGAAGAACCATTGGTTTAGGAAAATTCAGTGGATTTGTTCTGGCATTTGGATGGAGAAGATTTCAAAGTATTTATCATACAATGTCCTTTAAGCAAACCAACCTTGGCATGTTACTTGTGGTGTACGTTAACTACCTAGTAAGTTTCAAACTAAATATTTGAAGTATTTTTTGGGTATTGAAGTTTTGTATTCAAAAGATTATATTTGGCAATCTTCTACAATGTTGGTTTGAGTCTACAAAATAGCTATCTAAGGGATGCAATAATCAAGTTCCACATAGTATTTCAACATCACTTTTCATATTAAGTAATAAGTTATTCAAGCAATTGACAATAGTTAACCCATTAAATTATTGACATTGTTGAAATATTTACAAGAGGAAGAGGATCAGTGCTATTTTTAAAGACAACGGCCTCAAGTAAAGGCCAGCATGTAACTATATACAAGAGGGTCAGCAAAAGCAGCATGCTTTTAAAAGAGAGGTAAAGTAGAATTTTCAGTTGATGTTGAAGTATCTTGGATCTTCAGGGAAATGGTATTCCACATTCATCTGCCAAATAGACCATAACAAACCTTGTGAGATACTCACTATAGGCAGACCAAAAAATGAACACAAATATATTTACATGAACACAACAGACACAAAACAAGAGATCAATTATTTTATTATGTCCTGCATCTGGCAGGAATCAGAGCCTACATACATGCAACATTCTGTTCAAAAGACTAAAATCAATATGGTCTGTGAATTAGCGGCACTATCATACATCATATTATTATCCAAATCATTTGATCTATAACTCTTAGTAGTTTATCCTGTAATTTCTCGGCTTTCGTCTGCCTACAGCAGTAGAGCTACTCTCCATTTAATCTACTACCTATCCTATTGAATCTATAGCTCTCCTTCATACATGTACAAATCACCTAAGTCGAGATTCAATCATCTTTCCAAGAATAGGTAGGTGCCACCACATCTCTCTGTCTAATGCTATCAATCATAATCCTATCCCGTCTAACATTTTCAATCATCCATCCAAACATTCTCAGCTACACTGAACTTATTCTTGTGTTGGCTTTTATCGCCCAACACCCGAGGTCTGTCTCCATTTCAACCACCAGGCTCGAATCCACTAGTTTTCATCTCCCTTAGTTTCTATGCTATTTTCAACAATATGCCAAGGATATTAAAACAGTGGGACTTGCGGTATGGTATAGTCTTCAACTTTCATCTCTACGCTAGAGGTGCTTAACCTTAAACTTACATTCCATATACTTTGTCTTACTTCTACTCAAGTTTGAAGCCATATGCTTCAATAGTGTGCCCCCAAGTCTCTAACTTTCCATTTATTTACTCACTCGACTCTCCAAGTAGGAATATATCTTCTACAAAAAGCATGCATCGCAGTGCCAACTCTTGAACTGTGTAGTCAATAGCACGCTTTAGAGCCGCAAACTGCTATTTAGAGAAGCGGGAATAGCGGACGCGAAAAGCAGTGAAATTGCGGCGCCCTAGCGGTGCAATAGCGGTTCGGTAGCGTTTTTTGGCCGCTATTGTGTTTTGGGGGGGAAAAATGATAAAACACTAACTTTTCATAAGTATTTCTTTAGTATTTAAGTCTTTTTTGCCCCCTCGGTTGCCCCAACTTATGAATATCATGTGATATCACACACTGAAACACGATTTCCATCTTGCTCCTTCTCTAAATCGGCTGGAAATCATGGAATGCTATTTAGTCTTTATTAAGAACCTATTTTGAGGGAAATGACAAAGTTTTATTATGAATATTAAGTATGAATGTCCCTTTGATTTTGGGTATTTTTCTATTTTTTAGTATTTATGTATGTTGTTGAAGTTTATCTTTAATTTGTAAATGGTTTTTAAATGTTCACAAGTATATCGCTATAGCATTTACCGCTATCCGCTTTACTGCTATAGCATTTTTGAGGGTCGGCTATCCGAGATTAACTACATAGCTCTTGAATATGTTTCGTAAGTACATCCAACCAAGACTAAAAATATTGAAAAACCATATGTGGCCCCACCCTGCATTCTCAATCACCTTTTCTATTAAATTTTTAGTATAGCTCATTAGTTTAATTTTCCTATAATTTGCACAATTTTGTATATATACCTTGTTCTTATAAATCAGAATTGAAGTAACTACCCTTTCTCGTTAAAATCTTTCTGAGCAACTAACGCCTCTATCTCCTAGATTCTTACATACTGAGGTATATTGTTTAATCCAACTGTCTTGCTATTATTATTATTCCATCATACTCGGTGTTCATACTCTTGTATACTAAAATAAAAAATATAATTTTGGTCCTATGCAACATAGGACAAAAACACGACTATTGATGAATAAGCAAGAACGGTAATCAATTCACTGTTGATCAGCAAAAAATAACGTATGGCTCTAAGCATTACACCGGTTTCTGCTTGCGTGAAATTTCAAAGTATCATATGCAAACAACAGGCAACCGATAAAAATGGGGATGGGAATGATCACATAGTCATATTCCTAAGGTGGCATAAGGTTTTTTTTTAGCATTAGAGATGCATCAAATGAGATTCCAGAGGAAGCAAGAAAAATTTCCCTTTAGTACAAAGTGTATTGAGAAAAGCTTTTTTCTGTTTGCTTCCACTGGAATCCAAAACAAACAGTTTGTCATGGAGAAAATGCCAAACCAAAACTAAACAGGAAGAAGTAAATTTATAATTTTCCATATATGCAGAGTGAAGCTATATTGCTTTTGATAGCTTTAGCATGACAAAGAAAAATATTCAATAATTTGGCAAAACCACAATATAAGCATATACATACCTTTCCCTCGTCAGCATCTGAATGACGCTGAGGGAACACAACCTTTAAATCATTACACAAGTAGAATCTACGTTCCCCTTCCATGTCCAATCCGCATTTTTGAACTGACTTACTGGCCTTCTTTGGAGAAGGGCAGATAAAGCGAAGGTGGAGAGCATAACGAAGTGGGCCAGCACTACTAGAATTTTTCAAACAGGAATTTAACGACTTCCCTGATTCATCACATGTTTTCTCCCAAGACTCATTTCTTTCAGTCTTCTCACTTTCATCGGTTAAACTTCCATGATCAAGCTTTATTGAGGAAGGGACTCCCGGTATTTTCATGTCTGGAGATTTTTTGGAAGAATCCTCTCTGTTTAGTAAACTCATCAAGCTATAACCTTTTGTGTTTCTCTGATTTGCAGATTTTGTTTCACTTTCAATATCAACTGCATCTGTGTGCATTACTTCCCCACTACACTGGATATCATGATTCTTTTGCACTAGTGGAATCCCCTTGTCATTTCCACCGCCCAAACCGGTTGAACTGTTTTTCAACTGAGGGGAAGTTGAGCTAGAAGACTCGAGAGTGATTTTCTGGCGCAAGAATGTCTGCTCAGTAATAAACAAGAATCAGAAACTGATAAACAACCAAGTGAATGCAATATGATTTTAAAACATAACAAGAGCATACATAATATGGAAACATTCATATATGTAAGTTTGAAAGTGAAAAAAGGAGATAAATAAACTCAGTTCCAAATAAATCTAATCTAGTAGGATAACTACACTACATCATGCATTAAATGTGGCATTCACCATAGGCAATACAAAAATTATTGAGAACATCAGTGAATATCTATAATCTTAGTTTTCATCCTAGCTAAAATCCTAGTTAAAACCAGCAATTCTGAAGCCATTTTTGTTTTACACAACATAGCTGAAAATAAAGAGTAAACTTCCATGTCAATCTTACAGAGATTTAAAAGTCTATATCTAAGTCAAAAGCAGAGGTCAATCCGCATCTGAGACAACCAAGGCCAAACTACATTGTGATAATGAAGGCCAAACAATATTTGAAAGTTGAAACCACCATTGTCAAACTGTATTGGGGATCTTAGTCAAATGCTGACAGGGCTTTAAAAGGCTAAAAAGAGCAAATGCCAAAACAAAACCTAAAAGCAAAGGTGGCCAAAATCTGCTCAGAAACTATAATAAAATATTGACATGATGTGATTGATGTTACAAGCGATAAAACACCAATGTCTATTTACGTTTATCCTACACTATTGGTACTGACTAAACAAACATATCATGAAAATAAGGAAATACAGAAACTAATTGTGAACAGAAGATTAATACTTTGGAGGACAAAAATGGACATTTATTCTCAAGAAATCTAATGTGATAATTATCATTAATTTAGTTCAAGAATTTTTTTAAATGTGACAATGTCTATTTGGAAAAAAAGAGCCATTTAAATTTATGAACCACAAACATGTATCGAAGTCCCCAGAACATGAATTTTTATAACCCCTGAACCTGGTAATTAGCATCTTTCTGATCCTGACAATAATAAATAGTTATAAGTGAATAAATGTTTTGCTAAGAATATTTCCATTAATTTATTAATTATGCATACTTTAGTATTTATTCTGTAAATCAAACCTACACAAGTTACTTTCCTAAGGAAATGAAGCCTTACATTACACCCTCTTACCATCAAAGGAAATACAGTAGAAAACACCCTTGTCATTGCAGTCTCGTTATATTTATTGTAGTAAGAGGAAGTTTTATTATGTTCTGTTATGTAACTTGTGTCGTTTTAGTAGTTTGTTTTTTTATAACATGTTTTCATTTGGTTGTGCTTGTCTTTATTTAATGTTACTTAAGAATTTGTAATAGGTATAAGGATTAATTTCCTTTATGCATTCTGAATTAAAATAATGTCCATGTCAACTGAGTCAAACATTCATCCAGTCTGCAATTTCTTACTTTGGTACCAGCTGGCATGTCACTCAAATCATAGTTGCAAAAGAAAGTGTGAAGAGGAGTCTTTTCTGGATTGCTTAGCACCTGCATAGAGCAACCAAAGGAAAGAGAGTAAGGCACTCTTGCATAAAAGATGGCAATCTTAACAAATATCATGGAAATGGAAACTCAAGAATTGAATATGTAAAAAGTCTACAAGATAAGATCGAGGAAATGTTAGGAAAAAGGGATTTGGCGAGTAAAGAAGGGAATGTACTGAGAGTGTTGAAGCCTAAGACAATGATGATATGCATACATATACATTTATATAAGAAAATGAAAGCAAGCAGTGCATTCCTATTAACAAACCTAATGAAAAGTCCATTCTCTTGGCACCGCAAATCAATAATTCTTGCCACCAAAAAATATATATAAGAACAATACACTTGTTACTCAGTGTAATGTTACGTGTACTGTTTATCCGTACAGATATGCGACAAAGGCTCTAGCAGTAACAGGTTTGTTTGAAGACATTCAGATACAAGGGCTAAAATTGAAAAGTGAAACAAGTATATCAGTACCAGCTGAATTCTTCCTTTCATAGGTACACGGAAACGGCTTTTGACACTTTGTGAATCATCATTTCTAAGCCCTCGCTTCAGAAGTTGGCCTCTAAACTTGTTTGATGAAGAGTTTCCTGCAAGATCTATGGATGCAAAATACAATAGATAGCTATCTCCATCCACACTAGTAACAGAAAATGGAAGCTTCTGTGATTTAGGAGAGAAGTTTCCCCCAGTAATACTTAACACAGCCAGAAAACCATCGATTTTCTACAGATACAAGAGAATAGTAACAAGTAACTGTAGGTCAGTTGCTGTTAAAAAATTTCAGTCAACCTAAGTATAGAATCATGCACAAGAACATTTATAGTACAGTAATTACTTTTTGGCGTATATACAAACCTTACTATTGTTTCCGGATACAAACCGGCCAGATAAAAGAGACTCCTCAAATGAACCAACCAAAGACCTCCTGACTGAAAGTCCACTCAAACTTCTAGTGAACCTCATGGAGTTAGAGATTGGAGCTGATTCTTGAGAAACTGACCAATTCATGTAAGAAATATCATCCAGAGAAGATGGACAAAAATCTTTGAACGAGAATTCAACATCTTCAAAAGATGTAGGTGAAATTTCTAAATCATCATCTTTTAACATAAGGCATGAATTAGAATTGTCTAGTGATTTTTCTTCACTCCTCAAAGTTATATTGCAATTCTTTATCTCTTCAGTGACACTCCTGCATCCTGCAGCAGTTTTCATTCTTTCAGAAAATCTAGGGCCAAGAGGTGACAACGAAAGAGGAGAGCTCACAGGAGATACGGGTATTACGCTATTTTGAGTTCTAACCACAATACTAGATTCTCGTAAGTGTTCAATTCTAAGAGTTGGTAAACTACCCTGGGATATGAAGCCACTATTTTCTAGCAAAGGACCATCAGTTTGAAAAAGGGATCGTCTACTTTGAAGTATGTTTTTCTGCTCAAAGCAATTTGTTAATGACCAAGAAGGCATTGTATAACTGCTTTTACATCCAATATTTGCCTTCTTATTATCTTGTGCAGTGGACTTTCTGACATTATCATTCTTAACAAGGGAAACAGCCTCATTATTTCTGCATCCTATGTCAAGAGAATCGCCTCTGAAATGACTCGGGGAGAGCATACTGCTCAGTGGAGATAAAAGTCGTTTCCTGACCAATGAAGTGGCAGATTCAGTGTCATTGGCTGAGATACCAGCAAAAGATGAGAGGAGGTTTGCAGCTGGAACTTCAGTGATTCCATCAGTTAAAGAACTTGTTATGCCTGCTTCAAAACCGACAACCCTGGAAGCAGGAGTATGAACCCTTCGTTCACCTTTTGAAGCAGAAAGAGTACCTCTATCAGACGAATCAATCTTTAAACTGTGGACATTGGAAGTGACTTCCATGGCTCCTCTATAAAATGTCTTATCAGAAACATTTGGCATCTCTAATGAGGCATTCTTGGGAAAATCATCAAATGAGGATCCAAGGGTACATGCAGCATACCCATGAGTGTTTACACTATTTATGCTGCTTATAGAAGAGGGGCTTGCATCCGAAAACTGAGGCGAGCCATTTGAAGCCACACCCAAAATTTCAACCTTATCAGCAGCTTGACTTGAGGGTATTTGTGGCAGACCCATCCTTAATATCTAAATCACTAAATACTGAACTTGGTCTATGGCTAAAAAGATTAAAAATTTGCTTGAAATTATCAATGTGATCCCCTCGGCAAGGTCTTACATGTTCATCCACCGCATGCCAGTTTACCAGACGATCAAGCTAAGACATACAACACCAACTATCAGCTACAATCCTACCAAATTTAGTCTTCAACTATTTATGCTACCTATCAATAACTACAACTGGAATGCTATCATACCAATCAAGTAATTCTAAACCTATAAGGATTTCATACTATGTTATGTGTACACTGCGGAGAAATCCATGTTTGAGACATTGCAATCGTCATTTCTTTTGCAGGGCATGATGGTATATATCCAAGAACTGCAACCGGAACAAATCTCACGATCTCCATACTGGCAGCATATGAAGCCCAAACAATCCATAGTAGATGACCAATTCATGGCCTATTAGTGAAACAACAATTGAACAAACACATCAGTAATCTGAGTCCACAAAGCTAGAAGAAGAAGCAGATCAAAACAAATAACTCAAAATTTTCTCAAATTCAACTCTTCAAAAATTCATATCTAGAATGCATATTTTCAACTAATAAAAGTTCATAATTCAAAAAACAAAAAAATTAACTTCATTTTCATTAAACTTGGAAGAGGGTGAAACAACAAATTGAAAGCAATCAACAATCAGATTGAAGGAAATATAAAGCAATGAAAATAACATACATCAAGCAAATACCTTAAAAGAGAAAAATAGAAAAAGAAAGTTGAAAAAATTATCTATCTTAAGAGCAAATTGTCAAAATAAGGTAAGAATAATAAATGCCATTAAACAAAAGGTTTCTTTTGAAACAACCAACAACATGAAGAAAAAAGCAAAACGTTGATCATAAGAAAAATGGTAACCCCTTCAAAGATTTTTAGTTGCATCTACTACAAGCAACGTTGTTATTTAAAAAAAAAAAATTATTTTTTTAAACCCTTAAGCATAAAAATAAAAAATCAATTATAAAAAAAAAATCACTTTTTGAGATGCACCCATAAACCCCAATAGAACAAAAATCAACAAAATGAAAGAAAAATCAATTAACAAGATGATCGAGTTAGCAAGAAAAAGAAAACGCACCAACAAAGGGTAGAAACAGAAGAATCAGGTAGAAAAATCATATAAATAATCCTTCTGCAATTGAACTTTGAGATCAAATAAATAACAACCCAATAAAGAAAAAATGAAAATTAAGCAAAAGGGTTATAGAAAAATCAAATTTTTTCTTTTGGGTTGTTGAAATTGCAGAAGGTGAAGATAAGGGTTAGGTATTGGATATGGAATTAGGGTGTGATTGTGAAGTTGAAGAATGAGGCATGTGTGTGTTTGTGTTTGTGTGTGCCCACAATAACATTAACATCTGTCCAATGTTTATGTTTTTGTTTATAATTATACACAAATTTTAGCCTTAGCCTCATCATTCCCACCGCACACACAGCCACTTGCTTTGCCATCAATATTTTGATGTAATTATTATGTAATTAGAATAGAAAACACTACTAATCACAAATTTAATTTAATTTTTATTAAGAAACTGTTTTTTCTTTGTTATATCTCTGTCACTCACTGTCATGTATGGTACATTTTGTCTATTGTTTTTTATCCTTATCTTTTCTTTTCACTGGTACATTCTGTTACCTTTTTTTAGTTTTTTAATATATTTTGCAAATGGGTTTTATCATTATAACTGGTGGAAAAGGTATTGTGAGTTTATTGTTTATTCAATGGTAGTTTTTGAATTTGTAATTCAAGGGTTTGAATTTGTTTCTTTTTGACTGGTTATTAACAGATTTGACATTTTTATTAGTTGTACAGTGCAAATATGTATATATTAGAATTAGAATTAGAATCAGACACTGTCCTTTGAAGATTATAAAAAATATGAAGGTTAAACCTGTATGGTATGACTCAAATTGCCGTCTAAATGAATTGGACTACAATGGATTAATGCGTGTTTGAGTTGTACTTTTCTTCTGCCGCATATGCATTTATTTTTGGATAAATAAGTTTCAAACTTTCAATCGTAACATAGAATATTGTTGCTGGTCATGCTTAATATAATAGGACTAGGATTTAAACGAAACGATATCCAATAGAGCCAATTTAAACGGCGTAAAAATATTGTATACACGTAATTGTAAACTTATCAGTCATCAAATGACAAATTCGATAAATGGTAAGTCCAAAATGTTTAGCCTTACATTTTGTTTGATTTGCTAGATTTCGTTTGATTTACTAAAGATAAGTATTAAATAAGACAACATAGAATAGAAGCACAAAGTAAACTTTTAAAGGTATTAACAGTTTTTTGTCTAATAAAATGTTTGATAGACAAAAAATTATTTTGATATTTTAGATAATTATTTAAACAAAAAAGTTATTAAGAAATAAAAAATTTAAGTTTTGTTCAATCTTGTCTTTCAATACAACTACAGTTATTTTTAATTTGTCTGATTCTAAGAATATTTTTAAAATCAAACATGATAATACAACTACGGTTATTCTATCTAATACCTTATTTTTTTTCAACTCATCAAACACCCCCCCCCCCCCCCCCATCTTTTTAGCTATATAATGGTGTGTTTTCTCGGCCTGAATAAATAAATACATATGGAACTTATGTTTAAGAATCATGGAGAAAATGTTCAATTTAAAAGAAGTAATGTATGGCATGACTTAAATCTTACAAAGAATAGAGACCATAAATCTCTATCACTTGACATGATATTAGCATAAATGGAAGGATAACCACTTTGCAAAGATACGTGCATTGTTCACGCCTAGTCATCATCATACACCTAAGTTAGGCACAAAATGTCTTTGCAGGGTGCCCACCTTCCTTTATATGTGGCTCACATGAATCCACCAAACAGTGCAAGTGCAGTTCGAAAGAGAATACATCAAATTGCTGGGAAACAAAACAATACAGGGTAGATAACGTTTGTAGAAACAACCTTTCACTGTTAGTTGTTTCTCTAATAAAAATACAAAAGTACCCACATCAAGGGCTAATGAGTTCATCAATGTGAAAATTCAAGTGTTATCTGCCGTTCGTTGTTTAGTCGAAGGCAGGGAGAAGGGGGTATCTGTTTCTAGATTTACTTTCACCCTCTAAAAGTTGAAGGGATTTAAGTTGGTTTTACTTGGGGTTGTGAACAAAACTTTTCATCCGGAATATATACACAACACATCATAAAGACAATCATGTAGAGTTTAGTTCCCATCAACAATAGTTATTATAGTAAAAATAATAGATACAAATTGAGATGAGAAGCTAAACCGTACATTGCATATTTACATATACTACCCGGACCCTTCAGTTGGGCAAAACCATGTAGAATTCCATGCGAGTGATTTTTAGCTTGGACGAGCATAGAATACATATAGTTCATATCATTCACCAGAACTCGGCATCCTGCATGAGATTTAGCTCCCACCTGCATCCACTGAAAAACCTTATACTCATGTTTCTGACCAACATGAAGATGACAAAGTAAAATAGGATGCGTGTAACTAAGAAAAATGTTGATGCTGAACATAAATTGGGATAGGTCACATGTTTGTCAAAAGAACATTTGAAATCAATGGAAAGTGAAAACATTGTTTCTCAATTAGGTGAACTTTCCAGAAATGAAGGAGCAATCATAAAGAACCTTATCTATATGAAAATGGTCGACAAGACGACAACTACAATATAATTTTGAAACAGTTCTCAAGACTATCAATTTACAGAATGAGAAGACAATTGAAAACATCCAGCCCCATGATATACCCCAATGCAATTATTTCCCAAGAATGGCAATAAAATTGTGATGGCAAACTTGGATCCTTACTCCAATGCATTACATTGCGCATATATATACCACAATTTCATTGTGTCACTTGTGAGATTCATGTTTAACTGCATCTAGAGAGCACAGTGAGAATTCAAGCTATTTAACAGGTCATAATTAACAGTGCTAATACTGAAGGCAGCTAGCTATGAACAGGCATATTTTGGAAACATCACCAAGTATTTCAACAATGTAGTAGAAGAAATACGATGCATCAATTTGGCGGGGTTCAAAAGACCAAATTCCAGTGCAAGGTGCAACACTAAATACATGAAAGGAACATAATTTCTTCTTCAACATTCAACCAAGACTATAAACATGAGTTCACTGATGAAGGGTTGCGACTTGCTCAAAACTATTTTCTAATGAAACTCATGGTCAAATAATATATTTATATTGAACTGATATTTTGATGCCACAGATGTACGAATGCTTGAGTTGCAGCAGTAGTTTTCCTTCAGAGGTTCCCTGACATATCTTAATCCATTTTTCTCAGAATAATGGAAACAAACTAAGGCAACATGCATTAACAGCATAAGTCGATTCTGGCACTCAGTATATATATATATATATGAAGACAAGTAGCTAAATTCAGGAAAGTAGTCTCAATTTTATACAAAATTTAAGATAAATATATAGTACTTTACCTTGGATTTCACTAGAGTGAGAAGCTAGGTCGGATAGAGTTGATGCTCTCTGGGATAAAGGTGTCAGTGGAGGTGATGCAGCTTCCTCAACCTTTTCTGGAATTTGGTGAGTATGCAAATACTTATTAGTAACATTTAATACAACAGCTCTCTGATTACTTGAGGGTATAGAAAAACTCCGAGAGACAGTGATGGGCGGAGTTGGAAGTGGAGAAGCTGAACTTGATACAACGGGAGGAAATTTATTAGTTGCAGGGTGCTCTGGATTCCTTAATCCTAATGGAGCAGAGTGACCTATTCGAGAAGATTTTGTTGCCTTGCTGGTTTGATTACCAGGAGGTCTAGGAAGCTCATGTAATTCACTTATCCTAGGTGAAGAAACGAGGGGTGGCGAAGCACTAGGAGATGCTTTGGGAGAGGAAGGCTGGGGTATCGGCAAACGTGAAAAACCTCCAGAGACAGGTTTTACAGACAACGGCTTATTAGTCAATGGACCTGAAAAAGCATGCCTTTTTATGTTCTTAGTATCAGAAGCATTAAAAATATCAACTTGTGGATGTGATTGTCCCTCGGTCGACGGACGTGGTAACTGAGTGGATGTAGTATTATCACTGTTGCTTTCTTTGAGAATAGAGTGCGATCTAGGGATAATTGGTTCTGACAATTTACCATCATTCTTTTTTTCATCCAAAGGCGATGAATGCCACAAATCATGCGAAGATGCACTTGCACTTAAGCGTGGTGCAGAACTAGTTTTTGTTTCTTTGATGTTAACAGGCGTAGGAAGCACATAAGCATTAGCATTAGGCTTTGCTGCAGATGATGACAAGAGTTGTCTTACTTTTTCAGCTGCGTCAAATTTCCTTTCTGCAAATATTGGAGCTGAATAGCTGCTGACTCTTGGTGGATCTCTATATGATACTTTAAAATCTCCATGGTTCTTGTCTAAACTTGTCTGTCAGAAGGCAAATTAATAAAAGTATTAGAGGATGACCCAAGGCAATGATGAGAATCACATAGGTGTAAACTAATTATTTCAGTACTTATCCTAAATATAGAGAGAGACTTTGGTTTAAAATATTGTAGGCTCAATTAAGGGAGTTGAGGAGCTTCTTTTTTTTTTGACTAAAGGGAGTTGAGGAGCTTAATTACCTGGATTTTATTTCACAACTAATTTAAGAAATAAATGGAAGTTTCAAACTGGATAATCAAAATTTTGTAAAGAATACCTCTGCAGTATCTGTGGTTGAAGCTCGAACATTTGACCGGCCTGATTCTTCCACCTGCTAATACATAAGCAATGATCATAACAAGGTAAATCAATAACTCAGATTTTGAAGAAATAAAAAGTTATAATAAGTTTTTGTGTTGAGTAAGATAGCATCTGTAGATGTAAACATGTCTACAATAACCACAGTAAAATGCTTCTGTGATATTCCTTTTGAAAAGGTAAGCCGTAAGCAATATGCGTTAAACAAATTCAATATGCACCTAGGCATTATAAACCATACAATTATGAGTAATATTGAATTTCTACCTCTGCTGAGTTTGGCGATGTGGGGACAATATATGGCCCATCCTTGTTTGATCTGTAATTAAAACTCAACTCACCACCATCAGTGGCCTTGTTTGATCTGTAGTTAAAACTCAACTCACCGCCTTCAGTGGCCTCATACTGATACTCATTCCCATCATCTTCAAAACTACCTTCACCATCATCATCTTCAAGGCTACTGAATTGGTAATCAATATGTTGCAGCCCGGCAACCATCCTAACATGTGGCTCAACAGCCTCCAGTGATTTCAGTCCCTTCCGAAAGAAATTCAACTACATTTAAAGTAAAACAAGATGAAAAGAGATACATCAAGACTATACCGGAAAAGGATCTCAAAGATTTGAATGAGAAAGGTCGAAAGTTTAACAAAACCTGAGCAGCATGGTGGCGAGCTGCTTGTGTTAGGAGACTACGTGACTGGCCTTGTTTCAGGGATTTTAACCGAAAAGCACAGAGTGTTGCTTCCTCTTCGTATTCATCGTGAGCAGCTTGCAAATGCTGTAAAGTGATACCTTCACCCTTACCACTTTTTGACTTTCCTTTCTCTTTCTGTTGGGCAAGCATGTACTCGTAAACATCTCTGAAAGCAATACACAGCAGATTCAGGAAATATTCACATGAGAATAAGGCACAGAAAACCAATAGTGCTACTATAAGTATAAACCTTTTTTCATCACACTGACGCTTCATGTCCTGCACATTGAATAGAAAGAAAGTGAGATGTGGTAAAAAGTCGACTCTATAAAACATAGAACTATGCAGCAGCAAACTCGATACATTTTCAAATTTATTTACCACTGTCCTAGGCAAGACAATCTATCTAGTTCCAAAAAAGCATCAAAGACAACATAGTTTTTCATGTCTCAAACTTGAGCTCATGTTTGGAAAAACCAAGCTTAAAATTAGAGATTATCAAAGGTTGTTTATTTGTTGGGTAAATAATTGAATATTTAGATCTGTCTTCCTGGATATGCTCTACTCAACAACTTGTTAGAGTCTAAGTGCCAACGGCTACTTGCCACTGTCCTCTTCTTTCACCATTCTTTAATTTCTGCAGTTTAGCTTCTACACCTTGCTCAGAACCACTTCAATCTCCACTACTATTGCAAATATCAACCCTCAAAATCTTTACACACAATGCCTAATAAATCATCCAGTGATTAACTACAAATGCACGAAAAGCTTAATAAATCCTCCACACACTACTAACTAATAGATGCATCTATTATATGACACTGGCTTTGAGGAGGGTATATCATAAGTCTCACAAACAAGATTCATTCAGGATTTTATACATTAAACAAACAACAGCAAAGAAAATTATACAGCTTTATGATAAACCAAAACAGTTATTTTTAACATTATACACAGATGTATATACCCATTAAAACACATATGGAGGCAACAAATAATCAACCAGAGCGTCACCGACAATATACATACTGATAATGTAATAGGATCAGACTCTAGTAACATTTTCCACTGAGGCATTATAAATTTCATGCATTGCAATGAGTCCTGATACATTATCTTTGTTAATTGTATATATGTCATTATGCTGTACTTCAATGATAGAAAACCACATTTTCTAGCAATAGTCATTTAGTAAGAGCTACTAATAAGTAAAGTTGAAATACTGAAATAAAATAAATGAGGGAAAGGTGGAAGTGGAATACAAAGAGGGCATACATATACGCATTAACCATTGGGCATAAACAAATCTGACAAAAAGAAAAGTACATAGTCGTAAACATACCTCAACAGTTCTTAGTTCATTAAGAAGAGACTCTGATGGTCTGGTTATTGTCAGTGCTACATGAGAACGCTGTGGAAAAGAAGGGATAGAGTCATCTTAAAAAAATTTGTAAATGAACTGCACAACAAGAAAAAAATCAAAAGGTTGCACCCAACAAAAGCTTACGTAGCTATCAACAAGTTTCTGAAGTTCAAACTGCACATTTCCAAGCATCCCCAAAACTTTACCTGCATACAGTTCATAACAACTGTAGCAACAACTAAACATGATTTGAATCAACTAGCATATAAGCTAGGTAATTTAGATATGGAAGTTACGAAACATTTACCCACTCACCACTCTCTTCATCATCATTTAAGGCAGTTTTCTCCAACAGACAGGTACCCATTTCTTGCAGTGACTCCGAAAATTCTGGAACATGCATCACAATAAAGATACCTTAGACTTAGAGACTTTAATTTTTCAAGGCAATAGCCAATAACTGATCAGGAAAAAAACAAGAGAAGAATATTAACTACATAAAGAGCCAGTTTAGATAAACTTTTCGAGCACTTCCAGAAAACTAAATAGGTAAAATAATTTTACAACAATTACAAGTATTTTAAACAACAGCTTCATGTATAAGTTGAAATTAAATTCTACATTTCAATATTACAGAATATCTCATTTAAAGTGAGAAGGGAGGAGGCAGAGGCATGACTAGTCACAGATCTTCAAAGAGTGAAGAATGATGTGACAGGCTGCTGAGAGGTTGCACAACTTAGAAGAGTGGCAAAAAATAAGGAAATGAGCATGATGGTAGAGCTAAAGTTTGTCACAACCAGGTCCCAAAAAACACCTCTTCTTCAAGACACTCAAACTGAGCAATCTCACAAGCTTGATCAGCGGTCTCACTCAAAGCGATGTAAAGCGGTCTCACTCAAAGCTTGATCACACGGATACGGGACACGACACCGACACAGACACCGGACACGGAACAATGTAAAAAAACTTAGGACACGGACACGGCTATATATTAATAAAATAAAGTAATTTGTGAGCATAGTGTATAAAATAGTCTAATGAGAAGCATAATTTATGTTTATTTAAACTTTGTACTTTCAATCAACCATAGAAAGAATCCATCAAAACAGTTTGAGTACTTTCAATTTAAGAAAATTATCTAAAACGTACTAGATAGGTGTCGTCCGGGTGTCATACGAGTGTCGGTGTCCGATACGTGTCCGACACGGCGACACCCCGTACTTTAGCAGTGTCGGAGCTTCATAGATAGGAAATATAAATTGTTGGAAACATATATTATATCTATAATTCACATCTAATGGTGTGTCTATGTACATGTTGAATCAACTGTACAGACATTCCAAACCAAGAATTACTGGCAAACAATAAATCGTCGCTGCCAACCCATTGAACGAAAAACAACCAAGTTCCAATCTGTGACTTACATATTTAGACATGAGGAAATAAAATGAAGATCTGGCTCCTAAATATTAACTAGATCATACATACAGAAAAATGTAACAATACGTGCAATCAACAGAAAACCAAAAACTAGATCTTACCATAAGCACTGTTTTCAGTAGCAGCAGCTGCAGCAAGCAGGCTATCATAGCAATCTCTCATCTCTTGCATGTACTGCAAAATCAAATAGGAAACCAATAATATCCACCAAAATTAGTAAACCAGATAGAACCAATCGAACACCAGATTATCATACAATTCTCACCAATTTCGCCTCACCACACTCAAATTCCACATTGCAACCCTCTAACGCTCTAACTACAACTATAAGATCACTAATTCAGGATTAAAACATAACAAAACCATCACTTAGAGAACCAATTTTCCATCCATAACACATTTAACGCTAGAACAAAAACCCTAACATATCAATCATTTTCAGCTTTTCGCCACATAACTTCGTCGAAAAATTAAATAAACATTAATCAATCAATCAATCAATCAATCAATCAATTAATCAATTAATTAAATTAAATAAATAAAGTAAGTATGAATAATATGATTAAGGAATAATTTCAGATCAAAACGCACATAATCCATAATAAACCAAATCAAATTATTCAAATCATCAAATTAATACATTAAATCGAAAAAACGAAGCTAAATCGATGAAGAAGTCACAAATAGTAACATGAACAAAACAACACCGTCAGAGAGTAACGGAAAGAGACCTTAGAAGCGAGAGCGAGTTCATCGAACTTAACGGAAGGTAGAAACTCCTTCTTCTCTTTACCAAGGGTTTTGTGAAGTGCAATTCGCTTCAATTTGTTAAGCGAGGACTTCATAATTGAAACCTAGATTGAAACGACACTGAAAGAAGACAAAACGGCAACGAAGAAGAAGAAAAGTGAATTTGACAGTGTTGATTGGTCAAAGAAAGAGAAGTGAGGTAGATCAGAAAAAGAAACGATATGCTAAATGAAATGAAATGAAAATGAAAATGAAATTGGAATCAGACTCTAACGTCATGTCCCTGTGCCTATAACAGAACCCGCACGCTTAATCCCAACCTCACTACACGTGCCGTTCTATAATTTTTATTCTCTTTTTTTAATTAAATTTCTCAATTTATTTTTTCTCAAAACAAATATTATTCAGCTATCTCAAAATAATAGTTGTTGAAGGTTTGTGTACGGTTATAAAATAAATGATTTAGTTGTGTTGATTTTAATGGTAAAATTAGTATCATTTATTACAATATTCTTATTAGTTATAGTTAGTGGAGAGTTAAGTGCGATGAAATTTAATAAATTAGGGTATATATGTATAAAAATGGAAAAAAGTAATAAATATTGTATTAGTATTCTAAAGTGACAATTATTTTGAGACAAATAAAAAATGTTAAAGAGACAATTATTTTTAGATGGAGGGAGTAGTACAGAGTACTCCCTCCGTCCCAAAATGTAAGAGAAAAAACAAAAATCACACATATTAAGAAAAAGTAAAATATATTGTCAAAAAAAAGAAAAGGTAAAATATAATGATTGAGAGTATGTTTTTTTGAAAAGAGTTGTATGGAAAGATGTAAAAACAATTTTTATTGGTTGTTAGTTATAGAAAAAGTAAGAGAGAGAGAGAGAGAGAGAGAGAGCGAGAGAGTAAAATTTTTTTGAAAAGATAAATTTTTGAATTTTTTCTCTTATATTTTGGGACAAAAAATTTGAGGTTTTTTCTCTTACATTTTGGGACGGAGGAAGTACTACAAAGAAAACAGTGTTAATTTTCTCTATAATGATGTTATTATTATGATGAAACACGTTACTTAGTTCAGTGTTACTTAGTTTGGTGGTGATTGATGTTATATTTAGTAGGCAAAATAATGATTTAATACCGCAATTGTGTTTGGTTCAATATCATATCATATATTCATAATTATAAAAGTCATTTTAAATTCTGTTAGAAAAACACTCATTTTTAATTTATATTAAGTCCATTCAGTTCATCTTCAAAGTTTTTCATCACAAACGACCTATTAAAAATTACATCAAGGAACAATATTCAGACACTTATAGAATTTTAAAAAGTATCACAATTTTCTTCTACAATATCAATTTATTTAAAATATTTTTATTATTATATCTTTTAGTAAAACACATTGATAAACATCATTATGAATTAGATGTAGGAATTAATGTTTATAATCTAGCCTGAAATCAAATATACTGATGATCGTGTTTGGTGGTATCAATCATGTCAATTACATATAATCTAAAGGTAGAACATGACGTAGATGAGTACTACGAGACAAGTTGAAACAACAAAGTGATAGAACAATGGGAAAACATATTTCAATTTACATTGAATTTATTTTTTAAAAATATGAAGTTTAATGAGATTCAGTTGAATAAATCAACGATAAACGTAAGAAGGTCACTGAATGTGGGATTTTTTTTTGACGAAAAAATGTTAGAGGTTCGTGATATGCAAGATTTTCTATTTCTTTGTACTTTTTTTGTTCTTGAAATTTACATGTGGAATAATACGAAATAAGTTGAAACAAGGAGAGATAACACGATCCAAAATATATTTTAATTTCCATTGTATTTAAAAACTAAAATATGTAGTATAGTGATATTCAGTTGAATAAATTAACGATAAACATAGAAAGATCACTGAATTTGAGAGTTTTTCTTTTGACAAAAAAAGTAAGAGTTTTGTAGTAATATTCAAGGTTCCCTATTTCTTTATTTTTTGTTTTTTGTTCTTAAAGTTTACATGTGAATTACTACGAAACAATTTAATCCACGAAACAATTTTAAACAAGGTGATAGAATGATTGGAAAAAATATTTAACAAAAAATGTAATTTGATGGGATTCCCATAAATAAAACTACAATAAACATAGGAAGATTACGGAATGTGAGAGTTGATTTTCTTTTTGGCGAAAAAATGTGGGAGTTTTGTGATATCCATGGTTGTCTATTTATTTGTACTTTTTTCTTCTTGAAATTTATATATGGATTGTTACAAAATAAGTTGAAACAAGAAGGTGAGAGAAAGATGGGGTTAACACTGTATTTTAATTTACACTGTATTTTAATAACGAGTCTATCAAAAAATAATTAAAAAAAGTTGAGTTGGCAGAATTTTTAAAAATAAAAATAAAAATGTCACGTCACAAATTCTGGCCAGTCAGAGTTTGTTGCTTTTACCTAATGAGTAAAGCAAAGAATCTTATACTACGGGAGATAAAACAACAACAAAAATTATAGATGATAAAGCAGTTTTGACCTATTTTACATAAGATAAAATGTAATTAACCCTAAAAAATATACTAAATTGACATTAACATTTTTTTGATAATCAAAATTGAAATTATTATTAGTGAGTACAAGAAATACTCATTCTCATACAATTCAAAGTTATGACTTATAAATTTTCTAAATACATTCATACAATTCAAAGTTATGACTTATAAATTTTCTAAACACATGTGAGCACTATATCATCAATCAACAAATGAATAACTTGAGTTTCGTTTGCCTCAAACGTTAAAACAAATCAAAAAAATTGCAATTAATATTGTCTATAAAAAAGAATAATCCGCCATCTGCCCTCAAAACAAAATACTTGTTCTGAGACATCAATATTTAATTGTAATATTTAATTTGTTCAGAGAATAATATAGTCCCTAAAATGAACGAGACATCAAGCAATTTGTTCATTCTATTAACTAGTGTCGGTCTCGACATTTTAGAGGTCCAAGCAAATAATTAAAATGGATCTTTAATAAAAAAAAATTATAAAATATATATACAATTTTTATAAAAAGAATATCATCTATTTAAATTATACATAGTATTGACAACTTCAAAATTAATCACTACATCCGGTCCTTAATATAAGCAAAAAATTTGCTTTTGAGATTCATTATAGATTAGATACATTGAAAACTCAATGAATCTAAAAAGCAATTTTTTTTCTTATATTAAAGACCGTAGGGAGTATTTATCTGTGTAACTAACACATAAACAAAATATTATATTCTAATCAATATCATCAAAATACATTTTAGCTATTTAAAAAAGTCTTCCTCCTAACATTTTTTGAAGCAAATTCTCCAATCAAATCTTTATATTGTATATTCTCCAACCCACACAATTGCCTAATTTTTTTCTTCCGAGGCCTTAAGATGAAGCCTAGCTTGCCTAGGTTCAAAGACGGCCATGCGATTAACTTGTGTAGTTGAGAGGTATGATGTGGCACACTAATGGCATATGTCGTACTCAATGACATGTAGTAGAAGTCATTCTATCTAAAATTAATGATTATTTTTAGGGACCAAATTGAAACTATGTAACTATTACGAAAATTATTTTAAAAAAGTTATAATTTACTTTATTTCATCTCTCTCTCGCATTATTTATCTTATTGATGTTTTATATTTAAAGTTTAAAAGTAATCTTATTAGTCCAAACTCAATCATTAAGCAACAACGAAATTAAATACTAAATTATTATGACATCAAAGAGATATTTTTTTATAACTGACAATAAAGAGAGACTTTGATATTGTGTTTTAGTCCAAAGTTTTAAAACATTATGTATATGTGTGTTACATGTCTAAACTAAATTATTAGAACCATAAAAAGCCTTGAACATCATGTCTCTATATCCAAAACTTTCATAATTTTTTTTTTTGATTATCTGGAGACAAAACACGACCACATCATTCCAAAACAAAAAAAAAAAGAGAAAATATGATTTATGCATAACTTTGTGAAGTACTAAATTTGTTTAAATATTGTACCAAAAAAAATTGTTTAAATCAAATATTTTTTTTCTTTCATTCTTGATCCTTAAAATATATAAAGATAAATGCATAAATAAACTACAAAATTAAAAAAGTTAGAATATACTAGTAAACGACAATCACAATTTACAACTATAATATATATATATATATATATATATATATATATATATATATATATATATCCAAAACCTAATCAATAAGAAGTGTATAGATAAGATTAGATATTTTCTTCTCATCTAGTTTTTGCAACTACTTTGTTAAAAGAACCTTCAGCATAGGACTGAGTGCTAGAATTGTAACAACCAAAGTTTAGAAAATTTCTTTTCCCTCCTCTTGCCTTTCCTTTATACATAACATTCCTAAATCCTCCTCTTCCTCTTCTCTCTTTCTTCTCAAGTCCCTGCTTAAAAGGATTAAAAAAGAGTTTAGTAGGTAGAACATAACACAATACTTCAGTGTGTGTGTATAGTGTATTATAATTATATGTAATGATATAAACACAAATAGTTTAAGAAACTATTGGGACTAACGGTAGAAACCCCTTCAAAAAAAATTTCCATGCACTTAGATCTTTAAAGTTGATTTTAAATCCACACACTCAAATGAACCAACCACTGAGACCTAGGCAGCATGGTAAATGTTTTAAGCTCTAAGATACTAAGTTTGATTCAGGAAGATTAAAAAATGTTTTAAGTTAACAACTAATTTTAAGCTATCAAATAGTTATGGAATTGAAATTTGAATTATTTATGTACATACTTTAGAAGAAAATAAATAAATTAAAGTGTATAGACAAAAATAATCTACTTAACATCTCAACATTTATATTATCATAAAAGATTCAATTCATATACACAAACAAACAGTGTAACAAATTTTTATATTATCAATAAATTATAATTGTTGGATCATCAAAAATTAATATTGGAATTTAATCGTATATACTTTAAAAGTAGTATAAACGATGATTTGTAATTGATTGACAATGTATTTTTTTTTACACTTAAGTGTATCAAAATTAATCTCTATAACATTCCATTTTTTCTGAAAATTTAAATAAATACTTATCTAAATCTAAATATGCATACATTTGATATAATACAATTTTTTAACTTATGATGTACCTTGTTCGACGGGAGAACTTTCTTATTTTTTGCCTTTGTTGAATCATCATCCCCTAAAAATCAACATATAATTAACAATTGTTCACAATAAAGTTCTGCATTTGTGGCCTAAACAAATTGACATATTTTAGGACAGAAAGTTTACATAACTAATCATAAAATTAAACATAGTGAAAAAAGTATATGAAAAAATACATGAAAAGAGTCACAATACTCACTTCTATTATTCTTTGTAGTTTCCCTTGATTCAGCATTATCATTATACTCTCTCATAGAACTAATACCAATAGAACGATTGTCATTACAATATTCTCTAAAACTTGGTGATCCAGGTCCAACAATATCATCCTTATCACTATTAATCTCCTCATCTTCATATTTTGTAACATTTTTGTGACCATTACTAATATTATTATATTCCTCTAATATTTCTAATTTATTGTCATTATTATTATTACTAAACACAACCATTTCCTCCTTTTTTGTCACTTTTTTATAATTGATATCATCGTCAACATTGTCATCATCAATATATTTCTTGTTGATATTTTCAGAGGGTTGTGGCTGTGGAACAATGGAATGTTGATGACGAAACCTACCATTGTAACGACGCAGTTGAGCCGTGGATACATTGGATTCTTCCATGGTTGAGATGCCACAACCCATATGTTATAAAAGGATAAGAATTAAGAAGATATTAAATTAGGTGGGTATAGAGAATTGTGGAATTGGGTTAATAATTCTGAATGTGACATCATGATAATATTTATAAAAAAAAAATATTAAAAAACTAAATAACAAATTAAGATATTGTTAATTAGCTGGTTGAGAGTAATAATGTTGGGTTTGCAATGTAATATGTGAGTTTGTTGTTTGTTTTGATGTGTAATTATCTGTTAATAACAGACATTTCTAGATCTCCTGCATGTTTTATTGGCTTCATCTTCATTCTTGTTCTTAGGGTGGGTATAACAAAACGAAAAAAATGAATAAATATGGACAACAAACAAATGTTTGTTTGTTTTAAAAGAAAAAAAAATCACTAATTTTATCTATGCGTCGCTGACAATTTACTCCAAACAGAATAAAATTGATATTCATATTTAATTAGCTAAGCAAGAATAAAATTATAATGAAAATAATTTAAAGAATAATATATTAAAATAAAGCGACTATATATTGTTATACACACACGCACATAGATAATAGAAAATACTTACACAACTCAGTAAAAATTGGTTTAATATGTTTTTCATCGATAAAATTAGAGAGTTTTGATTTTCATCTATTTAAAAGAAAATTTACATGTTTTCATCCTCTAAAAAAAAATCTATTTTGTTTTTAATCTATATTGTTCAACTTATGTTTATGTTCAAGATATGTCATGTCTATATATTATCTTAAACCTATATAAGTCAATATTATGTTCATAAAATGTTAAAAACATTTCAAAATTATTTTGTCCATTAAGGACTAATTAAGAGAAAATACATAATAATATTGAGTCTCTTCCTAATTGGGAGGCAAACATTTGCTTAAGGTATGCATAATAATATCAAATAAAAAATATATGTATTATTATTTTTTGTAAAACTATATATACATATTATTATGTATTGGAATTTTTGCTAAAAGTAATCTTTTAACTATGTCAAGTATAAAAGTAGTAGTAGTAATATGGAGTAATAATAATAGGATAAAATAACCTTTCAAAAAAAAATAATAGGATAAAATAAATAAAAATAATATTTTAGAATTTGTCAACTATTAGTGAATTATGTCAATAATTAGTAGAGACAAATAAATCAAATTTGTATTCATTGATTGATCGAGTGCTACGACTTGTTTTGACTCTTTCCATGTCAACAAGAACCATTAAACGTGTCTTTTTAGCGATGAAAATTATAAAAACAAGGTTACGTAATAAGATGCAAGATGATTTTCTCAAAAGCTCAATGATTGTTTATATTGAAGATGAGATTGCTGAAAAATTCATTCGAGATATGACAATATGAAAAATTCTATCTGATAATATTATAATATAATCATTCTATCTCATATTATAAGAGAAAAAACAAAAATCGCACTTATTAAGAAAAAGTAAATCATAATGATTAGAAGTATTTTTTTCCCTATTTATTTTTTGAAAAAAGTTGCTTGGAAATATGTAAGAACAATTCTTATTGATTATTGATTATAAAAAATATAAGAAAGAGAGTAAATTTTTCTTGAAAAAATGACTGTTTATTTTTTTTCTTATATTTTAAGACAAAAAATTGAATTTTTTTCTCTTATATATTTTGGGACGGAGGGAATATTTTAATCGCCCACCCAAATTTTTTTACTGGCTCCGCCACTGGATGTCAGTAAGGTGGATAATATTTTACCACTCTCTATCCCACCATCTAAAATACTCCTCATCCCCCATTTTGGGGAATTTTTTTTTCAACTTCATCTTCATCCTCGCGGATCCCCAAATATTTCGCGGAATCAATCAACATTAAATAAATCAAATTTCTATTATTTTCAATCAAACTATTATAAGAAATAGAAGTTTAATCATAACATTAAGATATTATTGTGACAATAATAAATATCACATATAAATAAAATTTATACATATTATGCAAAAATACAAATAAATATAAAGATATAAAGTACTTGAATATGTACATATAATATTATTAATAAAATGCTCAGGGCCAGAGTTTTTGTGGGACAAATGATAAAATTTTGTCCCCATATATCTCCAAACTTTCTTCAGGGACCTTTCCCCATCTGCATCCCTATGAAGAAAATTTTCTCTCCTTCAAATCTCCAAACGAAGCAATTCTCACAAGCATCTTTGTATACAAATAAAACTGACACCCCTACTTGAGACCAAGAATTACTTTAATTGGTATAGTTTATTCGTATTACTTGCATTTTTACGTATGATCGGAGAAGAATTAAATTTCAATGTTTATAGTAATGTGAAATTCTTAGTTTGCTATGTTGAATACGCATCTCTACCTTGGCCTTCATAAGTTGTTTGGTTTTTGGCTGATAATAAATGTAATATTGTGATTGTTTTATTCTCTCTCTTATATCACCATTTTTATGGATAAATAACATTAATGTTTGTTTCTTCATGCATAAGAAAAATCCTACGGTGGAATAAAATCTCCAAGAAATAGTTTATGTTAAATTAAATCTATCAACCATGATTAATATAAAAGTGTGTTTTAGTAAATATAATAATTATTGTGATTTAATTTTAAATAGATCGACTAAAATTAACTTTTGTGGATTGGATTGGATCGGAAAATAAAACCAAGAAAATGCTAACTAGTACACCTTATACACAAGTTAAGGAAACTCAATATAGTAACTTTACATTGGAACTTGTTAGTCCATGTTTATAAAATATAAAAAGTGATGTTTTTAATATAAAAAAATTACTTATTTTGTATGCTCAACTAGTGCATGAGGTGCACTAGTTAGCATGATTCATAAAACAATGGGAATAATTATGAAAGTAAGTTTCAACATAAGAGATAGATGAATGGATGAGTATGGAAGAAGAGTGGGAGAAATGCAATGGCTAAGTTTTAATTTTAATTCGGTATCGTGACTAATTTGACTAATGAGGTGATTGTTGTGACTAATTTGGTCCAAAACAAAAAAAAAGTGTGAAGAGTTGAAGAAAGAAGATGAAAATCATGGTCTAGTCAATGAGAACGAAAAAGATGGTTCTAGGAAGAAAGAGAAAAGAGTAAATGAGGCACGTGACTCATTAAAAAGAGAGTTTTTAATCTTAGTCATTTATTTAGATTCAATAGTTGTGATTTATTTCTCTCATCTCTTGTTATAAAAACTCTTCTCACATGATACATCTTATATATGACCTTTCAAAAATATATACTCATCCGTCCCAAATTATAAGAAAAAAACTTTATTTTTTTATCCCAAATTATAAGGGAAAAATCATTTTCAATAATGTTTTTTTTTTCTTATTCTCATCAAATTAAATGCAAATTTCATTTAATTTTTTTCTCTCTCTCACACTTTTTTTTTCAATAAACAACAAAATCAATAAAAACTGCTTTTGCATCTTTTCATGCAACCTCGTCCAAAGAAAACCCACTAAAGCATACTTTAAATTATCATGCTTTACTTTTTTTTAACAAATATAATTTTTTTTAGTTTCCCTTATAATATGAGCAGAGGGCGTAGATTATATATGAAGTCACGAGGATATATTGGTAAATTAATATTGTGTTCATGAAATAGCATTCCGTATCATCTCTAATCTCAACTTTGTTTTGGGGTGTTCTGATCTTGGGTTTCCGGCGTGTTTTCGACAATTTTTTTAGTGGTTTTATGTGTGTGAGTTCTAGATGTTGTCGTCTTTTCGGTCAGGTGAGCTCTGTTTCGTTTCCGGTGTGGGTCTCCATGTTTCTTCCTCCGGCGCCGGAAGTTAACGGTGGTAAGGCAGCCGCTGCTAGTATATTTCTAACTAGTTTACATCTTAAATTAAACATTATTGATAAGAATCTTATGCTCCATTGTTATGAAGAGGGTTGCGTTATCCGAGTTTGAAAGAATCATAAGTAATAAGAATAAGAATATTTTGTTCCTTCTACCCTTCAAATAACTTAACCAATACCAAGTCTTTCCTCTTTTGTGCATTGTTGCTTCACTAATTAACTAGACCAACGCCAACTTTTATAATTCAAATATTCTTTTATCACGTCGAATATTTTGCACGATCATACATAAAAAATAAAAAATATACTATATAGTCCAATGTGGAAGTAGACCATAAATAGATAGACATTAATATGTTTAATTTTTAAAATACTAATCAATCATGCATGTAACTAATATCATTCAAAGTAAACTATAAAACAAAATTTGCCTCGTTAGCATCTTATTCACGAGAAGAAAACTTTATTGTTTTTTTTTTGGTACAAAGAAAACTTTATTGTTAATTAATAAATTGATGTAGACTTTTTTATGTTCATAATTTTATTCCTTGAACCATATATACTCTCATATATTTTGAAAATAAATAAATCTACTTTGCTTATATCCTCACTTTCACAAAGAAGAATTTTTTCCCTCTTATAAAAGAATTTCATAAATGGAGTATTGATTTCTATTGAAATTAAAGAAGGATTCCAATCAAATCCATGTGTAGATGCTTGCATACTTGTGGTGACGCTTGTTTGCTTAACCAAAGGGTATGCTTATATTTTCATAAAGGTTATGATTAATAATTAGATATACTACAAAACCTCTTTCCTTCTTTCTTTATTGGATGCCTCTCTTTCTTTGGATTATTTAATTATCACAAAAAAATTTAGAGATTTTAAGAATGAAACTCGAACACTCACATAAAATATTTTCACAACCACATATATAACTGGCATGTTTTTTATCAAAAAAAAAAATAACTGGCATGTAAAATAATTTTTTTTAGGTTTTTTTTTGTCTACCCCCTCAAGATTTGGGGGTATATACCCCCAACCATTTAAAAAAAAATTAACCGATATAAGTTTTTATAAAATACACCGTTAGATTAAAAGTTTATATCATATAGATCATTTGTGTAAAATTTCAGACAAATTTAAAATCATTTGATAAGTTATTGAGACGCATCAAAATTAATAGTTTCTGTGATATCTTAAACACCGTTAATCTTTTGTGTCTCAATAACATATCAAATGATTTTAGATTTGTCTAAAATTTTACACAAATGATCTATATGATATAAACTTTCAATCCAACGGTGTATTTTATAAAAAATTATATCGATCAAAACCTTTTAAGTAGTTGAGGGTATATATCCCCAAAATCTTGTGGGGGTACACAAGTTGTCACCTTTTTTTTATTGTTATATTAATCATATCACATATGCAAAATTTCATCAAGTTTGCATATGACTAATTCTACTATCATAATATTTTGTCATAAGAAATCATTTGTCTTTCCATACTAATTTAAAGCTATGAGCAACAATTAATGTTTTTGAATTTTTTCACTCACAACAATGATTTTTTCACCCACACAACAATTATTCTCAATATAACAAAAAACAAATGATGAGTTTAGCAAAATACACTATCAAATTTTAAATAGTTGCTTATATATTATTATTCAAATTCTCGAGTTAAATTACAAAACTAATTAAGTTCCTAAAAACTAAAAAGATAAAAGATCTTTGATGTCCATAGGACTTACAAATAAATTTCTTAAACTAAAAAATGCATCTATCATGGAGAAGGAGGAGGGGCAGAGGAATTTTCATCCTTCATTGTGAAATCAATCACACTTTGTATGGTGATCTTCTTCTTAACTTTTGCCACCTTCTTCTTGAAGATCCGATATGCACCTAAAGCTGACACCTACATTAAATTTGAGTTCAAAATTCAGTGAATATAGTTTTTTTAGTATGTAGACGAAATGATAAATCATTAAAATTCAGTGATTATAGTTATTTAACTAAAAAATACAAAAACACAACTACTCAAAAAATTAAACCAAAGGTTTTGAATCTTGATAATGATAGTGGTCACTATTGTATTTATTATTACCTTTGTTGGATGAAAAATTGTAGTGATGTGAAATTCATGCATCATCCATTGTGTTTGTACAACTTCATTTTCTTGTATTCTCCAATATACAAGGGTGTCCTTTCTTCCTATGAAGTAGTTGCTTGGAAGAGCAAGTTCCTTGTTCTTTTCTACCATTCTCCATTCACCATTTCCAACAATTCTCGTATCCATGTTTTGGAATTTACTCTTCCTAATATCGAAGAAATAGTATTTTCTATCTTTGAAGGAATTTTTATCTGCAAGAAAAAATATGAATTAATCAATTTTTTTGTTGTTAATTTCCCACTTGGAAACATTACATAAGTGCCATATAAAAATAGAATTTTAAAATGGTCATTCTCAAGATTAACAATAAACCTACAAAAGATTAATTAAAGGGTTCAAAGAATACTAGGAAAATATGAAACGGGTCATGTAAAAATTTGATTTTTTTTTAATAAGACACAATGTTCATAAATAAAAAATTAAAGGGCTAATTAAAGAACTTATTTAAAAAGAGCTTTTTATTTTCACTAACCATATGGCAGCATCCAAGGCTCAGTTTGAAAGACATCAAATTCTTGAATACCATGAAATGGAAGAGGTTGGTTATAAAGCTTCAACTTCAAGTAAAAGTTCACAAGAATCTCATCTGTTGGATCAAATCTATATCCAACAGGCAACTTAGGGACACCTTCCAAATCATAGGCAACATATTTGTCCATGATCATGATCTTGTTACAAGAAAGTCTTAGCTTTATGTGTGAAGGAAAAACATCTTCATAGGACTTCAATTTATAGGTAAAAGACATGCAATGTCTAATGTTGAGTGTATGAGAGATAGACAAAAGGACAGGATGTAGAGTGAGAAAATTGTGAGACAAACAAAATATGGAGGAATCATAAGTCTAATATTATATGTAAGGAAAAATTGAAATCCTAATAGACTTAAGTTTTTATTTTATTTTATAAGTGGGTCATGCATTTTCACAAAACAAAACAACTACAATATTTGTATTTTGATGAAGTAAGAAACAAGTAATCAAACCAAACCGGGATTGGGTATAGTAAAATGGTTAAATTTTTATAATATGACGAATCAAAGTTTGAATTCTTGCTTAAATGAGTATTCACATTTAAGTTCAGATAAATCTCCAATAAAAATACAAGACACTGTTAATTTTTACTCTTGCCTGAATTTAATTTGTTTATAGATTTTCTTTTAAGAAAATCGGAGAAGGAAAAATTATTATGAATAATAGTGGCATTAATATCTATTTTACAACTGTTTCGTATGAGATTTGAATTTTGTTCCTTAAAGTTAACAAATAAATATATATTGTATTTAATAATAATAATAATAATATCGGTTCTGGTTTGAGTTAATGGTACCAATCTAATTGAGATGACTAATCATTTTGATGATTCTTGCTTTTTGTAAAGAACTCATTAGTGGATGTAAAATTTTGTAAGGTATATAAGAATAAATGAAAATGAATATTATAAGCAAGGACAGAGGAAATATTAAATACACATATAAGATTGTATTGTAATAATGACTCATAGAGCGAGGTTACTAGATTCATAAAATACTAATATAGAGGTGAATTATGAAATTAAAAACTATTTTACTAAAATATGTATCATAAATATATTTATTTGCATTCCTAAAACATATAATTTTTTTGACAGTCCTAAAACATATTATATGCATCATATATTTTAAAATTCCATTCTTAAGTAAATATATATATTTTCATCCTATATAAATTCGGTGTTGGGTTAGGAAGTGAATCTTGATTAAGATAAGTTTTATATTAAGCCTAAATTAGAGAGAGTAATTTTGATGGTTTAGTTAAGAATTCATCAAGATAGTAAATTGTTCCCGTCTAGTTTTTAATATTGTTGATTTTATAGATCCTTTTCACACCAATCTTTTTGCTTCCTATTAGTAAACTTGTTAACTCCCATGTATTATTTCTTTTAATGGATTTTATCTCTTGATCCATCCATCATCCATTGATTCCCACTAGACATCAAATTTAGCAGCTTCTTCATATATGTGCTTGGATCACCAACTTTGCTGAAGACAGCCAGATTGTGAGGAGGTCTTTGACACAAACAGGTGATGTTTTGTTCCTTGGAGGCAACTCAAGTGAATCATCATCATCGTCTGTTTCATCATTAACATGATCCATTTGAGTGACATCATTGCTCTTCATCAATAGTCATCTCTTCTTTGACTTTGCTTTCACAAAGTTAATTCTATTAATTGATTAGGTTTTGTGTTTGTTGCATATTGTAACTTGTAACTTAGTTATGCAAGTAATAAGCCATTAATCAGTTGAGTGATTTGCCAGCCAAACATGGTTATTATTCTTTCCTTTTGGGATTCTCTGCAGTAGAATATAGTAACTTTACATTGGAACTTGTGTAGTTCATATTTATACTTCATCCGTCTTAAAATGTAAACAAATTTGACTTTTTAAGTACATTTGACTATTGATGTATTTGGTCCATAATATGAGCTAGATACATCAATAGTCAAATGTACCTAAAAAGTCAAATTTGCTTACATTTTGGGACGGAGGGAGTAAAATATAAAACGTGATGTTTATAATAAAAAAAATTACTTATTTTGTGTGTTTAACTAGTGCACTAGTTAGCATGACCCGTAAAACAATGAGAATAATTATGAAAGTAAGTTTCAACATAAGAGATAGATGAATGGATGAGTATGGAAGAAGAGTGGGAGAAATGCAATGACCAAGTTTTAATTTTGATCTGGTATCATGACTAATTAATGATTAATGAGGGTGATCGCTGCGACTAATTTAGTCCAAAACAAAAAAGAGTGTGAAGAGTTGACGAGAGAAGATGAAAATCATGTCCAGTCAATGAGAACTAAAAAGATGGTTCTAGGAAGAAAGAGAGAAGATTAAATAAGGCTTGTGACTTATTAAAAAGAGAGTTTTTTTTTTATCTTAGTCATTATTTAGATTTAATGGTTGTGATTTATTTCTCTCATCTCTTGTTATAATAACTCTTCTCACATGATACATCTTATAATATGACCTTTCAAAAATATATACTAAATCCCAAATTATAAGGGAAAAAATTCATTTTCAATAATGTTTTGTTTCTTATTATCATAAAATAAAATGCAAATTACATTTAATTTTATGATAATAAGAAGAAAAAAAAACTTGTTGCCCGCTTGCTTGTCATTCAAGTGTAATTAGTTATTCAATTTATCTAAAATTAAATAAACTGTACATCTAAATTAAGCAAAAATTTAAAATTGAAATTTTCACAATTTTAAAAAACACTTTTCACAATTATGATCATATCGATTAAATAAGATCATAATTATTAGGGTTTACCTAATAGTATATAGGTATTTATTATTATTAAAATGTATTTGCATATATAAATAATATTACTAATTCAAATGGAAGGAATGCCCACAACGTGACAATTCAACAATGAGATTGAGTATATTTTTTTGTTTGAATCGAATATCCTCTCATTTTATTTTTAAGGTATATATGCATCCACTAATTTAAATTTATTTTTGTAAAAAAATATCAACCTTAAAATGGAAAATAAAAAATAATAAATGCATTGAATACTATACCATTAATGCTCCTTTTTAAAAGAAACAATTGACTTTGGTCAAAAGAAAAACAATTAACTTATTAAATTTATTGAATAATTCTCATATCTGGTACATATTATAGACTAGATACATCAATCAACTAATGAAACTAAAAAATGAATTGTTTCTTATAAAAAAGACCGGAGAGAGTATATCTTAAAAAAATAAAATTAATATCTGCATTATATTATAATTTATAAAATTAATTGTCCTAATTATTTATATTAATCTAAAAAGTAAAATTAATATTTTTTTTGACTAAAGACTCACAATACAAATAAAATTAATTATTGCTAAAGCCTTGCATTTATTGTTTATATTTTTATTGTTTCTCTCTCTCTATGTCCATCTGTCCCTTTCACATGGATTCCACACTGAAAACATTGCATGTCTCCTCGTTATAAATAAGTCCTCTGAAGATGTTTTTGCATCACAAATTCATCTAAAGAGCTCTTATTTTACATAAAGCAAAAAACTTTCTTGTAACAAGATCATGGCAGCGAATACTAATGGTGAGAATGAATTGACAAATGCTGTAAGGTTGTATGTTGGATTCAAATTTGATCCAACAGATGACATTCTTGTCGATTCTTACCTGAAGAATAAGGTTTTAAACCAACCTCTTCCATTTGACTTAATGAAAGAATTTGATGTGTTTCAGACAGAGCCATGGTTATTGCCTGAAGGTTGGTAAAATAGCTCTTTCTATCATCCCTTTAATATTTCTTGGGTTACATATTTTTTTTATGGGAACAAAAAAAAAAACTTGATAATTTTTTAACAACGAAAAAATGTATTTAAACTAATTTTTAATATTGACATTCTGTCTTATTAAAAAAATTTAATTTTTCCATGACTAGGCTATAATTTTTCCTAGCTTTTATTGACCCTTATAATCTCTTATGGATTTTTCGATAACCAATTCGAGGAGAATGAATAATGTCTCTTACATATTAAATTTGGGATTAAAAAATCAATTTTTATATGACCCATGATGCTTATGTGATGTTTATTTTCAAGTGGAAAATTAACAAATTTTTTTTGTAATTTCAATTTTGTTTTTGTAGATAGGTATTTCATCGAAAATAAGAAATACTATTTCTTTGAAACTAAGAATCGTCATTTCCGAAACATGCATAAGAGAGTAGCTGGTAATGGAGAATGGAGGATGGTGGAAATGAACAAAGAAATTGCTGTCCCAAACACCCACTTAATTGGGAAAAAGAATACTCTTGTCTACTGGAAAATACAAGAAAACGAAGCTGTTAAGACAAAATGGATGATGCATGAATTTTACATTAGTACAACTTTTCATCTGGTAAAGGTTATTAACACAATAGTGACCATTTTCAATATAAAAAACTTTGATATATTTTTATAAGAGTAATTATGTGTTTTTGTATTTTTCAACTAAAAAACATGCTAGTTTCACACTATTTTTCAAACTTTTTTGTCTTATTTATTATTTATGAATTAGTAACTGCAGTTACTTAATTTTTGAGCTCAAATTAATGTAGGTGTCAACATTAGGTGCCTATCGCATTTTTAAGATGTAGGTGAACACACAAGGATGATGGACTTTACAATCAAGGATGCAAGCTCCTCAACTTATGCTCCCTCTGCTTGAGCTTGTGTTTCATTGAAATAGTTGTGATAACATCTTTTTAGTTTAATGAGTGTGGACATTAAACATATTTTATGTTTTTAGATTTCATGAATTAGTTTTGTATTTGGATTCAAGAATTTGAATAATAAGCAAGTATTTAATATTTGACCATATTTCTTTTACCAATTGTCTGCATTATATTATCTCATTAAATTATATTGAAAAAATAAGTTGTCTCTTATAAATAAATTATATATATATATATATATATATATATAGAGAGAGAGAGAGAGAGAGAGAGAGAGAAAGAATCTTGTTTTTAAGTTGTACGTGACACAATTCGGCCTGCAAAGTCAATCGAAATTTTTCAACTCAAACAACTGACATAAGTAGTGCATGATGTCATATGCATGGGGAATTGTATATGTGATTATGAACATAATTAAAGTTTAGTGGTGACTGTTTGTTTTAGGAGAAATACAAAGGAGAAAGAGAGAAGGGGAATAGGGCATTCTTCTCTTGTTTTTTATAGAAGAGATAAAATATAGAGAAAGAGTCTTGCTTTTAGGTTGTATGTGGCACAATTTGGCCTTCAAAATCAACATAAACTTCTCGACTCACACAACTGACATAAGTAGTGCATGATGTCATATGCATGGGAAATGGTATATGTGATTATGAACATAATTAAGGCTTAGCGGTGACTGTTTGTTTTAAGAGAAATACCAGGGAGAAAGAGAGAGCATGAATGAGGCATACTTCTCTTGTTTTGAATAGAAGAGAGAAAGTAATAAAAGAATATTAGTGTGGGACCTTTACTTTCCTTATATATATATATATATATATAAATGATCCTCTTTTTAGGTTGTTTTGTGATACAATTTGACCTGTAAAGTCAACAGAAACTTCACAACTCACATAACTGACATAAGTAATACATGATGTCACTAGCGTGTGGGGAATTGTATATGTGATAATGAATATAATTAAGGCTCAACAAGGAACTGTTTGTTTTAGGAGAAATACAACGGGGAAAGAGAGGGGAAAGGGGAGCATACTTCCCTCGTTTGTAATAGAAGAGAGGGTCTTAAAGAATTGATTTCGTGTGGGACATGTATATATATGGTGCAAATTTTAGGTTGTTTCGTTACACAATTTGGCCTGTAAGTCAACATAAACTTCGCAACTGACATAATTGACATAAGTAGTACATGATGTCACTGACATGACGAACTGTATTTGTGATTATGAATATAATTAAGGCTTTGTTTTAGGATAAACCGATGGGCCAAAATGAGGGGGAAATGTGGGAGCATCCTTCTCTCGTTTCGAATAAAAGAGAGAGTCTTAAAAAATTGGTATAGTGTAGGACCTGTATTTTACTTATCGATATATATATATATATATATATATATATATATATATATATATATATATATATATATATATATATATGGTCCCCATTTTAGGTTGTTTTATGACACAATTTGGTCTGCAAAGTCATCATAAACTTCGCAACTCACATAATTGGCATAAGTAGTACATAATATCACTGTCAGAGAATTGTATGGGTAATGATGAACATAGTTAAGGGTCAGCAAGGGCTATTTAGAAATACAAGGGGAAAAGAGCGAAATGGAGTGTACTTCTCTTGTTTTTTTTTTTCGATTAGTTGTACTTCTCTTGTTTGAAATAGTAGAAAAGTTGATTTAATGTGGGGCCTGTATTTTCCTTATTGATATATATAGTCCTTTTTTTAGGTTGTTTCCTGACGCAATCTGGATTGCAAAGTCAACTGAAACTTCGCAACTATTCACATAACTGACATAAGTAGTGGATGATGTCACGACATGAGGAATTGTATAAGTGATGATGAACACAATTAAGGCTCAACATAGGCCATTTGTTTTAGGAGAAAACACATGAGAAAAAGTGAGTAGAAGAGAAGAGCATACTTCTCTCATTTGGATAGAAGAGAGAAAGTCATAAAAATTTGATTTATAGAAGAATCTGTATTTTCCTTTTTCTTCTTATTTATGCGAAAAAAACATGACAGAGACTCAACTTTATGCATTTTACATGGATTGTTCTTGGCTCTAAACTGAGAAGAGTGTCTCAACTTATTTTTTTGATCAGTCTTAACTTTTTTTATTATTATTATTATCAGAGTGTCTCAACTTACTTTTTTTCTTTCAAGATCAAGGGATCCACCAACAAACGCAGTGACTATTCTCTTCTCTCTTCGCTAGAGTGTCTCAACTTATTTACTCCTACATTACTTTAGTCCCTTTTTTATTTAAATTCTGAAATAATTGAACTTACAATCAATTATATATTATTCATTAAAATAATTATCAATTATATTATTCATTATAATGATGAATAATTATATTATTAAATAATCGTAAATTAATAAGTTGATCTAATTTTTAAAATTAACCAAAATAATGAAATTAATTAATTGAATTCAAACAAAAAATTAAATTAATATTGGTGCAGGTGATTTTAATCAAAGAATATTTTTGCACAAAGTAATCGACATTTCGTTTCTTTCTTTTATATCAATAAATATATTAAATCTTTGACCAAAAAATAAATAAATTAAATCTCCAATATTTCTTACACAATATTAAAATTTTACCTCATTTATTTATGAAATGTAGTATTAGTTAATATTTTTTTTGGTACATATTCGAAATCGCAAAGTCATTATAAACTCACACATAAAATAGGGAGACCAATGATTGAACCTCGATCTTAGATGTCCGGCTTAGCAATTTCGACATTTCCAATCAGTTGAACTAAGACTTCTAGACATATTGAGTTGATTATAAAGACGAATAATCAACAACGTAAGAAAGTCATATTTATATTGTCAAAAAAAAAAGTCATATTTATAATAGAGTCATGATCCGTTAAAACAAACTAGTTTGACATCAATTCTAATTTCTAACACTTCTCAATAACATTTTAATCAATATGTATTTTACAAAATCTACCGTTTGATTAAAAATTTATATCATATAAAACATTTGTGTAAAATTTCAAACAAATTTAAAATAATTTGATATGTTATTGAGATACATCAAAATTATTGATTTGGGTGTTTTTTTAAACGTCATTAACCTTTGTGTGTCTAAATAATCAAGAGTAAATAGGTCAATATCCCTTGTAAAATACATGATTTTTACAATACCCTCCTATAAAAAAAAAAATTAGAATCCCCCTTGTAATGTTTGGTTTTTTGCAATACCCCTGGACTCAATCAACCATAACATAACCCCCGCAAAAAACCTTCACAAAATATAATTTTAGCGGGGGTTTTAGACTGCCGCAAAATAAAACCGCCGCAAAATATTATGGTTGATTGAGTCTAAGGGGTATTGCAAAAAATCAAACAATACAGGGGAGATTCTCAAAAAAAAAATTACAGGAGATATTGCAAAAATCACATATTTTACAAGGTGTATTGGCATATTTAGTATTTACCCAATCAAATGATTTTAGATTTGTATGAAATTTTACACAAATAATTTATATGATATAAACTTTTAATCCAACAGTGAATTTTATAAATTTATATAGAGTTAATACGTTATTGAGAGGTGTTAAATAATTTGTGTCATACGGGTCCTAATATATATATATATATATATATATATATATATATATATATAATCAGGTAGTTTAGTGGCTAACATTTCTGTTTTTAAAATGAATAAATAGCGTATCAGAGTTTGAATCTCAATCCTTACACATATTATGTGTATGTCCTTATCAACTAAACTAAACTCACGAAGACAATAGTATATATTTATATTGTTATTTGAGTTGAAAATACCATTTTAATTTTTCTCCCCGGCCACTAAAGAGATTATTGAGATAAATCACAAACTAGATCACTCTCTGAAGACATTTCGTGATATTGTTCAAAAAATGTGCAAGCAGATTGTTACCAATAATTTCAGTTGATATTTGAATCATAGCCATTGAGGCTACAATTCAAGCTCTTAACGGCAATTAGTAATGATCTTAACACTCTCTTAGACTTGTAAGTTGTATTATTCTCATATCTCATTATGTGTGTGTGTATATATATATATAAGAGGGTCATGCATTTTCACAAAACAAAACAAGTACAATATTTGTATTTTGATAAGTAAGAAACAAGTAATCAAACCAACCGGGATTGGCTCTAGTAAAAGGGTTAAATTTTCACGATACAATGAATTAAAGTTGGAATTCTTGCTTGAATGAGTTTTCACATTTAAGTTCAGACTCCAATAAAAATGCAAGACACTGTTAACTTTTACTCTTGCCTGAATTTAATTTGTTTATAGATTTTCTTTTAAGAAATTTGGAGAAGGAAAAATTATTATGAATAATATTTGCTGAAGACAGCCAGATTGTGACGAAGTCTTTGACCCAAACAGGTGATGTTGTGTTCCTTGGAGGCAACTCAAATGAATCATCATCATCGTCTGTTTCTTCATTAACATGATCCATTTGAGTGACATCATTGCTTCCTTCATCAATAGTCATCTCTTCTTTGACTTTACTTTCACAAAGTTAGTTCTATTAATTGATTAGGTTTTGTGTTTGTTGCATATTGTAACTTGTAACTTAGTTATGCAAGCAATAAGCCATTAAGCAGTTGAGTGATTTGCCAGCCAATATATACATAGAATGGGTCTGATGAGTTAATTTGCAGTAAATCAGTGATATAAAACTGTATACATGTTCAACTAAATATACCACAATATGAATCAAACTAGTGTAATGAGAGTAAACAGTCATTGGATAGACAAGACACCGACACTTCCAAGGACCACAATACTATAAAACTTTGACACTTCTCTGAATAGACACGACACCGACACTTAAAATTACATTGAAATATAACATTTTTTTGAAAAAATTATCCGTGTCGATATGTCGGTGTCTGCGTCGTATCCCGTGTCCGTGTCAGTGTCCGGGCTTCATAGCCACAATATGAATCCAACTAGTAATGAGGAACTTGCTTCAATGTCTGGCCAAAATAAAAAAATGAAGTTGCTACTTTGTTATTTTCATTCATCTTACATACGAATATTAATGTCCTAGATTGAAGTATATTCTTGTTATAACTTCTAAGAAATGTGATGCTTATTCTATGTTATCCTTATTTCCTTTTTGCTTGCAAGAAGCAGATTCTGATTGTAATTGTTCCACATATAACATAGTTAAGGTTTCTTACAAACGAAGGGACAAATAATCCATTAACTAAATCGCAGGACTAAATTCACTAATCCAAAGAAACTCCTAATTCAATAATAACATTAACTTTTCGTGTAACAAAATATCTAGTCTTGAAATAGTTTCACTTGATTCATGTTTTTGAGAGATGGGGTATTGAGAATCCCTTATTTATTGGCAAGAGATTATGACAACACCTCTATAGAAAGACTTCGATCTTGCCTTGGGACTTTTATTCTTCATATCCATTTTCACAAACTATATGACATTGACACTGATATTAGTGGGACTTTGTTACAAGTTGCTTGCTTTGTTGAGTAAGTTGTGCTCATTTGAGTGCAGCATTTGTGAAATATCGACCACTCCTAACTCCAGACATATCCGTGGAACACCTACATTGACTAAAACATTTAATACAAAATCATATGAGGAAAAAATACAAAGAGCCTAGTAATACTTTGGTGGAAATGGATAAGTGAGCCTAGTAATATATAAGTGTGTTTTAGTAAATATAAAAATTATTGTGATTTAATTTTAAATAGGTTGACTAAAATTAACTTTGGTGATATATTTCACATAAATGTAATGGTCATTAGATTAGAAAATAAAACAAGGAAAATGCTAACTAGTGCACCCCAATCTCCATACACTAGTTAAAGTAACTCAATATAGTAATTTTACATTAGAATTTGTGTAGTCCATGTTTATAAAATACAAAAAGTGATGTTTTCAATATAAAAAAATTATTTATTTTTTATATTTAACTAGTGCATGAGGTGCACTAGTTAGCATGACCTATAAAACAATGGGAATAATTATGAAAGTAAGTTTCAACATAAGAGATAGATAGATGAATTGATGAGTATGGAAGAAGAGTGGGAGAAATGCAATGGCTAAGTTTTAATTTTAATCTGGTATCGTGATTAATTAATGACTAATGAGGTTGAATGTTGCGATTAATTTTGTCCAAAACAAAAAAGAGTGTGAAGAGTTGAAGAAAGAAGATAAAAATCATGATCCACAGATAATATGAAAATCATAGTCCAGTCAATGAGAACTAAAAAGATGGTTCCAGGAAGAAAGAGGGAAGAGTAAATGAGACATATGACTCGTTAAAAAAGAAAGTTTTTAATCTTAGTTATTTATTTAGATTCAATGGTTGTTATTTATTCCTCTCATCTCCTGTTATAAAACTCTTCTCACATTATACATCTTATAATAAGAACTTTCAAAAATATATACTTCATCCGTCCCAAATTATAAAGAAAAATTTTCATTTTTTTTCTAAAATTATAAAGAAAAAAATCATTTTCAATAATATTTTTTTTTTATTCTCATAAAATTAAATGCAAAATGTATTTAATTTTTTCTCTCTCACACACTTTTTTTTTTCAATAAACAACAATCAACAAATTTTTTTACGTCTTTTCATGCAACTTATTCCAAGAAAAACTCACAAAAGTATACTTTAAATTATCATTATTTACTTTTTCTTAATAAATGTAATTTTTTTCCCCTATAATTTGAGATGAAGGGGGTATATTATATATAAAGTCATGAGGATATATTAGTAAATTAATATCGTGTTCATAAAATGTCATAGTTGTTTTTTTTATTGTAATTATCTTGTTTAAAAAAAGGTAAGAATTTGACTATATTTTCTTAACATGCATGTGTGGACTTGAGTGGAGTTTTTTCATTTGTGGGATTGACGACTGAGAATCAACAAGTGTTCATACCTTTTGCATTCGACACTTGTGGTTTTCTAGCACCAGAGACTGTAGATATTTTGAAAAAAGTTCAAAAAGTAATGCATATCAATACAGTTTCTCCAAAATCTCAACATGTAGTTTTTAAGAGAATTGATTTTAACAACTAAAAAGGGGTAGCGGCGCAACTTATTGCCCGCTTGCCTGTCATTCAAGTATAATTAGTTATTCAAAGTATCTAAAATATTGTACATCTAAATTAAGCAAAAAGTTTTAAATTGAGATTTTCACAATTTTGAAAAACACTTTTCACAATTACGATCGTATCGTTTAAATATGATCATAATTATCAGGGTTACCTAATATATATATATATATATATATATATATATATATATATATATATATATATATATATATATATATATATATATATATTTATTATTATTAAAATATATTTGCATGTATAAATAATATTACTAATCTAATTGGATAGAATGCCCACAATGTGACAATTCAACAATGAGATTGGGTATATTTTTTTGTTTAAACCGGGAATCCTCTTAATTTATTTTTTGAGTATATGCATCTACTAATTTAAATTTATTTTTGTAAAAAATATCAACCTTAAAATGGAAAATAAAAAATAATAAATGCATTGAATAATAAAATTGGTCCTTTTATCACTACAAGAATTTTCTACATTTGTAACCAAACATTTGCAAGGAAATTTAATTCCTCACAAATGTCATATATTTGAGACGAAATGTTGTCACGAATGCCAGTCAGCATTGACTGACGCGAAGTCAGCGCGTGTCAGTCCATTTGCGAGGAAATGTAGTAAATTTTCGTCACAAATGTTCGCGGGACCAACCAAGTGTTGACTGACAGTTGAACATTGCACATTAGTGACAAATTTTCGTCACTAATGTTCGCGGGACCCACCCAGTTTTGAACGTTGGACATTAGTGACAAATTTTCGTTGCAAATGGCAGGGGACCCACATAAAATCCGAACGTTGCAGTATCCGAACGTTGCAGCGTATACGCTCCCCCTCTCCCATATCCTTCCCTATATATATACTTCATTCTTCTTCATAATTTTTAATTCATTCATTCTCCATCCTTTCTAAATTTTTTTCCTTTTATCACAAAAATCATTTTTATTATTTCACAATACTTTTATTCTCCATCCTTGATTTTGATTATTCTCAAGGTTAGTTTAATGAATTTATTTTACCATTTTCTAATACAGTATCTATAAATTTATTTTATTTTGTTAAATTTTAATCTTTATAATTTTTTTGTTGTAGGTGATTATTGTTGTTGCTTGTTGTTGTTGATGTTGTTACTCGCAGTTCATTTGAACGGGTCGACGTTAAGGTTAGTACATTTATCACTTTTATTTTGAATATAATATATTGTTAGTAAAAAAAATATTTTTTTAAATATTAGTGGTTAAAAATAATTTTAGTTTTTTAACACAAATCTTTGGTTTTCTATATTATTTTCGATTGTTGTTGTTATTAGTTGTTGTTTTTTAAGAGATATAGTTAGAAAAATGATTATATAGCTTTAATTTGTACAAATAGGATAATATGTTTAATTTGTACAAAAAAATAACAAACATATATATAGTAAAGAAAATAATTGTTAATTTTGTAAACTTGTATTAAATTTCTAACACCATTTGCAACAAAATTTCGTTGCTAATGTCGTTAGAAGACACATTGATTTACAAACAAATGGTTTCCTCGCAAATGTCGTCACAAATGTACATTAGTGATAAAATTTGATCATTTTGTGACAAAAAATTTCGTTGCAAATGCAGACATTTTTTTGTAGTGTATAAGAGACAATTGACCTTTTAGATTCATTAAATAATTTTTGTATCTGATACATATTATAGACTAGATACATCAATCAATTAATGAAACTAAAAAATGAATTGTTTTTATAAAAATGACCGGAGGAAGTATATCTTAAAAAAATAAAAACTAATATCTGCATTTTATTATAATTTATAAAATTAATTGTCCTAATTATTTATATTAATCTAAAAAATAAAATTAATATATATTTTTGACTAAAAACTCACAATACAAATAAAATTAATTATTGCTAAAGCCTTGCATTTATTGTTTATATTTTTATTGTTTCTCTCTCTACATTTTATCACAAATTTCTCTCTCTGTTTCTTGAACATCTGTCCCTTTTACATGCATTCAACATTGAAAACATTGCATGTCTTCTGCCTATAAATTGAAGTCCTCTGAAGATGTTTCTGCATCACAAATTCATCTAAAGAACTCTTATTTCACATAAAGCAAAAAACTTTCTTGTAGCAAGATCATGGCAGTGAATACCAATGGTAAGAATGAATTGGCAAATGGTGTTAGGTTACCTGCTGGATTCAAATTTGATCCAACAAATGACATTCTCGTCGATTCTTACCTGAAGAATAAGATTTTTAAACAACCTCTTCCATTTAACTCCATTATAGAATTTGATGTGTTTTAGACAGAGCCACGGTTGTTGCCCGAAGGTTGGTAAAATAGCTCTTTTTATCATCCCTTTAATATTTCTTGGGTAAAAATTAAATGTTCCCGTAAAAATTAAATGGATGATAAAAAGAGCTATTTTACCAACCTTCGGGCAACAACCATGGCTCTGTCTGAAACACATCAAATTGTATAATGGAGTTAAATGGAAGAGGTTGGTTAAAAAACTTATTCTTCAGGTAAGGATCGACGAGAATGTCATCTGTTAGATCAAATTTGAATCCAACAGGCAACCTAACACCATTTGTCAATTCATTCTCACTATTGGTATTCACCGCCATGATCTTGCTACAAGAAAGTTTTTTGCTTTATGTGAAATAAGAGCTCTTTAGATGAATTTGTGATGCAAAATCATCTTCAGAGGACTTCAATTTATAGGCAGAAGACATGCAATGTTTTCAATGTTGAATGCATGTGAAAGGGACAGATGGACAAGAAATAAAGAGAAATTTGTGATAAAAAGTAGAGAAAGAAACAATAAAAATATAAACAATAAATGTAAGGCTTTAGCAATAATTAATTTTATTTGTATTGTGAGAGTTTAGTCAAAAAAAATATATTAATTTTATTTTTTAGATTAATATAAATAATTAGGACAATCTAGCAGCTAGTTATCTAATCCAATTATTTTTCATTCTCCTGTTATCCACACCCATGTCTCTTTGAGTGCGTTTGATTCGCAAAGTAGTAAGTACATGACAGAATAGTACAAGACAAAATAAGATAGTATAAAACAAGACAAAATTGTATCGAAAAGAGATAGGGAGATAATGTTTTTTATATTTGAAAATAAAAAAGGGTATTTTCATATTTTTTATAGTTGTAATGTGGACAAAAAGTTGTCATGTGGTTTAGTGAAGTACAAAAATTCATGATTTTGTCCAGTCCCTTACTAGCTATTTTGTTCAGTTCTATAACCAGTTTTTAAATCAAACAGAGTACAAAAAGTTATCCTATCAAGTCCCTTGTTTTTTACTAGATCAAACACACCCTCAAATCTCAAATCGTTGAAAACCAAGAAAGCTCCTCCCTTTGCCTCCAATAAATCTTTCATCAACTACTTCACCCAGAAGGCCTCAAGATTCTTTGGCCCTTTTCCATGCTTGCTTTGTTGAGAAAGCTGTGCTCATATGAGTGCAGCATTTGTGAATTATCGACCATTCCTAACTCCAGACATATCCGTGGAACACCTACATTGACTAAAACATTTGATACAGGATCATAGGAGGAAAAAATACAAAGAACCTAGTAATACTTTACTGTGAATACACTATACAGCCTCATGAGGTTCAAACAAGAAATGGTTCCATAAGACATTTGGGATATTCATTTGGCAAATCAGTTCAGACTTCAGTGATGTCCTCGGCTCCTCGCAACTTAGCATCTTTGCAAGGTAGAGGAGACGTACCTATACAGTTCCAAAATTGTCATAAAAACACAAACCCCTCATTTTTGCAGAACAATTTCGTCCCAGTGTGCGGTGTTCTCACCTCACAAGAATGGACACGGATGAAAATTACCTGAAACTAAAAGACAAAGATGACGAAAAACAACAAAAAAAACAGAATCAAATTGACAACAAAAGTGGACCATTTCTTGATTTTTATGTGTCCGTGCGGAGAGACCGTGCTAATCTTGTGTTAATCATATCTGTACTGTTCTAATTTTAACTGACCAGCAAAAATAATGGTAGAGGTAGGGCATGAAAAGAATAAGATCCCTTACCAATTTTCAAAAACAGCAAAGCATTATCTTGAAGATCTTTCTCCATATCAGATCATAAAACGCACACACGATGAGTCCGCGGATTTCCTATTCAAGAACTATCATCAGCTTAAAGCAACAAAAGATAAAATGATAAAAACACACAATCATTCATGCTTACCTGCTTTCCTTTGCAGCATGTTTAATCCTTAAATTACTTTAACAAAAATATTTAAACTTAAACCAACTAGACAGAGCAAAAGTGAGAGCCACAACACATAAAGAGAAAAAAACACCAACTATAGATATTAATTTTTCTGTTATAGATTGTTACGAGAGCATACAAAATCAAGACAACATATGTGATATGTGCATAGCCTGCAATATCATCAGTTTCATATTATAAAAGCAGAAAAGTGTGGCTTCTCTGATTCTTTAGATGTAAAAATGTATCCGTGCTTCGAATCAATATTTCACACACAATACCTAGCTTGCACCCTTATCATTCAAATCAATGAAGCACCGACACTTTAAATTGAAAGGTGTGTATCATGTGTCTGATACATGTCAATGTCCGAGAACAACACTTGTTCAAATTATTATCAGTGTCAACGTGTCATTGTTAGTGCCTGTGTCAATGCTAAGGTTCAAAACTTCAAATTAACAGAAGTGAACATACTACCATCTCCCATAAAAGTATTACACACAGATAATCCTAAAGCATATATAAAAGCTTGTTTCTGTCTGAGATAATCAATCAGCCACATTATTTATTTTAATTCTATTCTAAAATTTCTATAAAAATATCTGAATATGAATGAAACATGTTTAGCATTTTCCTAAAATTAAATGAGTAAAATTCAGGGCATTTGAGCAAGAAAAACTTGAATTGGTAATCAAAATCTGCAACAAACACACAACACAAAGATGCAAGAAATAGTTGAGAGAAAATCCACTTACTTAATGATCCAACAGCAAACCCTAGAAGATAAATTTCAGTTTTATCTAATCAAAAGGGTTACATAAATAACCTATAACCTAATCAACAAAAAAAACGACATAAGATGTCAAAAAAAAAACGAATTGCAGAAAAAAGTTGCAATCAATAAAACCTAGAAATTGAATGAACAAAAAAATGTCAAAAAAAATTTGGACCATTTCTCGATTTGTGCGTGTCATCCTTGCGCAGGGGCCATGCTAATCTTCTCTGTATCGTTCCAATTTTATCGGATGTCCCCGAAGGGACAAACCTTCTTGTGAACTGTTTCTATATAAACTTTTAAAAACAAACAGATATAGACGATGTGAGACTAAAAGGCGTGCGCGAACCCTTCACAAACCTTACGTGAACCTTTCTCAAATCCCACTGAGCTGCGTTTCATTTTTCAAATTAAGCCAAATTTTGTTCCTCATCTCGCACCCAAACCATGCTAGTACAAACATAGAGACTCATTTCATTTCTAGTAGCCTTTGTATTCATATCCTGTCACCTAAATTCACTCATTTCTAGTATTCGTATTTTTTTTCTTCTATATACTTCCTTTTTCTGTAGACATAAGTTATACTCCTTTACTTCTCAATTCTCTCTTTTGATAAGTTTTTTAATCACTTATACAAACTTATTGTGTTACCATGTTTCCATAGTTATGGCAACAAATATGATCCTTATTTCAAAAAAAAAGAAATTGTTACCATGTGAACCAAATCTTACAATCACCATTTTAAGATTGAAAGTTCAATATTAATACTTAGTAAAACAACTACTAATCCAATATTTGTGTGTTCCAATTCCTGGTAGTATTTCGAAAATTATTCAATATTGTACTAACTAATAATGCTTTTTTAGTATATATACAAGAATATTCCATTTCAATTTGAATTGTGCTTCATTTTCGAATTGTTGCTCAAATTTAGATCCTAACTTTGAAATTGTTGAGAGTTCACTGGCCAATTGCATTTTTATGTTATTCATTACAAAGCTTATAAAGGAAATTTCTTTGTCAAAGTCAATTCTGGCTGTTATATTTCACATGTGCAACTTATGGATAACATAAAAAAGAGCATATATGTAGTCAATCTCTGTTATATTTCAATGGAGGACCTCCAAAATATTTGTTCATACATAATCACTATTTTCTTCATCCTCAAATGAAAAGAAGAAAATATATGTACAAATGATTAAGCATTCCCCAAATAAAACCCATTTGTGTTAAAAAAGAAAAAGTAAAAAGAGGAGTTGAGCTCCTAAAATATCATCAATGTGTATTCCAAATCATATTTAAAACCATCTTTTCTTCATTAAAGCAAAAGCAATTGTGGAATGAGCTTGTAAAGAAAAGATAGCTCCAACTGTGAAAATTGAGGCTTTGATTTCTTCACTTCCACCTTCTCAATCCCTTCTTCAGTCAAACCCTCTCCCTCACCATTTTTTGCTGGTTTCACCATATCTGCAACTGCCTCTGTAATTTCTTGCACAAAATCTACTATAACCCCATCAATTCCCATTAAGTGCTGCATGTAAACCGCTTCCGGAACATTACTGTCATCATTGCCAAAACAACATAAATCAGTAACAAAAACGTTACATTAAACATCGATTAAGGAAACAACTTTGACTAAAAAAGACCACATACTTTAATTTGCCATATGTTAGAAGAGATAGATTAGACTCCTTTATCTTGCTTACTGCTCCAGGATTTCTAAATATCCCTTTAATCTCAGAAACAATTCCTTCTAATCCATTCTCCAAACAGAGTTTCAAGGCTTCCTCCAAGGAGTTCCTTCTCAAATCCTCATAGAGTTCACACCCTCCATTAGTTAAAAAGAAAACCTGCCACCAAAAAATAAACACACCATGTTAGAATCTCCCAAAATAGAATGAAAACAACTTATCACAATAAAATTTCTTCGAAACAAAAGGGCATAAAAACTTACGGGGTAGGCACTTTGCAATTTGCGAACAAGTATTGCCGCATCAGGCTGAAAAGTCGAGAATATTATAGGCCGATCTTTAGCATAATCAAAAACAACCTGTTCAAAAAACATTCATCAAGTTAAAAACATAATAATCACAATATTTCATCGTGATTTTGTCAAATTCACCGTGAATCAGAACATACAATAAATGATAAAATAACAAATTTTGATGTGGTTATTATTACCTTTAAGATAGATTGAAGGACATGTATAAGATAATCTTGTTCATAAACAATATGGTCATCAAATTTCAACTCAATGTTAAAACCCAAAGTAGGTTCAACTTTGAGAAATGCATCTTGAAGAGTACAAAGTGTATCATCTTGTTCAACTTCCCATTTACATACATTTCCATCTTTTGTTTTTCTCACCAACATTTTTCCTTCAACCCCTGAATCTCTCTGTAGCCCATAGGACAGAAACTCAGATAAACACAACTCAGGTATTCTCTTGCCAAATACATTACCCTAAAAAAATGACCAAAATACCCTCACAATTAATTAACTCAAAAATACTAATATAAATTAATAATCATATTAAAAATTAACTAAGAAAAAGAGCTTACATTTTCTTGGGAGTAGATGTAATCATCATGGAAAATGACTGGGCAGTCATCTTTAGTCACCTACAAAAAAGGATTTTTCCTTTAACTTTTTTTGTTTTTTTTTTCTTCATTCACCTTCAAAAAAATTTATCCAAATTTTTTTTTCTTTTCATAGTAACAAAAAATCCCCAAAAACAGTAAAAAAAAATCAGTATCTTGATTGAACCGAACCGAACAAACCAAACCACAGAAAAACCCTTAAACCCTTATCTTATTTACGAAAATTGCCATAACTGATAACCCCATAGGGACATAACCGTAAATCCGAGGAAAAAACACGTGTCGATTTAAGATACGCGGCGAAACATGAAAAAGTGCATGAATGATGATGAATCTAATAACAATAGATTTATTATTCGGATAATTTTGAATATTTATTTATTAAAATAAAATGATAATTTTTGTGAAGGAAGAGGTTAAAACCTGAACATCGAATTCGATGAAATCGAGAGGGAAAGAAGAAGCTTTGTTGAAAGACATGATGGAGTTTTCTTTAATGGCTCTCATTCTCCGATCCGAAGATTGCAATACATTCATACCGTTTCCTCTGTGACCGATCACAACGAACTTTGGTATCTTGAATCTTCCATTGCTCATCTCCAAACCTGAAAAATAATTCAAAAATCAAAATCAAAATGAATAATATTCATATGATGAATAATGTGGATTATGGAATGAAGAATGAATGATACCGTTGGAGAAACGGGAGGAGAGGAGAGGAGATTCAGGAACGAGGTCGAGAGAAGGGACGTCGGAGACGTGGACGGCTTTGAGAGCCATGGTGATGATAAAGAAGAAGAAGAAAAAAGAAAGAAAAAAGAGGGATAGAGTTTGAAAAAGAAGGTATGGTTTTTGGTAATTGGATTTGGTGGGAGAGAAAGGTTGTGTGGTATTTATATTTGTTGAAATGGAATTGAATTGTAACGGGATCTTCGCTACGAATATTCTGGTTATATACTGTCATATGCTTTTGGATATTCCTTTTCATAGTTATATTTTCCTTGTCAATTTTATTATTATGATATTGATATTATTATCTTGTAATCAAGTATGTGGCTGAGCGGTGCGGTGCGGTGCGGTAGGGGTTCATCCTCCCTTAATCAAGGGTCGAGGGTTCGATCTTCATAGAGTAGGTTTAAATTTTAGGGTCAGCTATCTCAGCCATCGAGATGCCTCCAATCTAGCGAGAGATTAATCACTGCGTTCGGCAGTGGATACTCCAGTCAATGACAAAAAAAATATTACTCATTATCTTAGGTAGTTGACATGATTGACACGGATACAACTCATGCGGGTCTTGGTCAACTTTGCCTTTCGATATAATCTAGCATCACAACTTGGATGCACATCGCCTCTCCTATATTATGGAGTTGGTTACACGTAGCAGATAATATTAATTTAGTTAGTTTAATCAATTTTTTTACTTGGAATTAGTTTAATTAGTTTGAAAACATATACCATGTACCTTATTAAGGAGTGAAATTCTAATCAATAATAAATTATTTAAAAAAACTAACAAGTATGTTGGACACTGGGTACGATATGAATTATTAAGATGGGTCCTTTCAATATTCGTGATTGCAAGAATGCATGGTCATGGACAATTTTTATTTTTATTTTTAATTTGCATTTTTTAGAATATTTTAACAAGTTTTGTAATGACAACTTTTAAAATTGGCTATTTTAAAATAAAATTATTTTTACTATTTTTTTAATAAACCAACCTAAATTTATTAAGCGGCTAGCTCTAGATAGATAATTTAAATTCATCTTTCACAATGTTAGATTTGTTGAGAGGGAGCACCGATTGTCATCATCTAATATAATTCTACCGATCAAGTTGATGAATAATGAATTAGTCTATTTATTACAAGTTGAAAATATTCGGTTGAAAAAACCTTAAGCTCAAACCTAATAATGCATGAAGGTTGATGGGGAATTTTATACCATAATAACGTTGAGCTAATTTTGTTTGAATATTGTTTTATACATATGAAATTAATTTTTAAAATAGAGAAAAGTGACTTTTAAACTTTTAATTTACAGAACACAATTAAGAGTTTGCTTAAATTGTAATTTATTGTTGTGACGAGTGTGAGATAAGTTAAATTCGGTATTGATTAAAAAATTGAGGTTGAACATTTTATAAATGAGAGGAGTCATGCACCAAATCATTGTCTTTTAAAATTTTGGATAAAGATTTCAAACTCAATTATTTGACCAATTAAATTATCTAAATACTCGAATGTCAATCACATTATCAATTTAATACTATTACATTCTCACTTCAATTTAGTCCCTTATTCTCATTATCACTATGATATGATTAATTTGATACCTCAATTTTCTATGATTGTCATGGGTTTCTGGCAAAGTCCATAAATTGTATGTAAGAACAATTTATTAAAAGAGTTTTAAGTTACTTAAAAATTTAGAGAGTCAATAACATTTTTTTTAATTCAGTTATCTATTTAAAAATTCTCAAATGTTTATATAGATAGATCTATCAAATAATTAAACATTTGCATTTCTATAGGTAACAACTGTACATGCAATATGATAAAATAAAATAAGACAAATTGAAGATAAGGAGAAGAAATTTAATTAATTTTAAAAAAAAAATAGTGGTGTGAGCTGATTTGGCAAGCATGAGTAACGTGGAAGGATATGTGCTGTGTCATAGGTGACGGTGATAAAGGCAACGTATATGAAAGGGAAGGGACGATCGTTTTGACCATATGCCCACATAATTCGAGGAATGTCCAAGCATTCTGGAACCTGTTCCCCCTTCACAAAGTACTTCTTCCCTTTGGTCAAAAAAAAAGTACTTCTTCCCTCGTCACAAATTCAACCATTTTTACAATTCTATGATATAAGAGAAAAAATAAAAATCATATTTATTAAGAAAAAATAAAATATAATGATTGAGAGTATTTTTTTTGTTAAAAGTTGTATGAAAATATGTAAAATCAATTTTTATTGGTTGTTGGTTATAGAAAAAGTAAGAGAGAGAGTAAAATATTTTGAAAAAAATAAATGTTTGAACTTTTTCTCTTATATTTTGAGACAAAAAAATTAAATTTTTCTCTTATATTATGGAACGGAGGAGGGAGTATAGTACATTGTATATTAGTATTTAAAATATGATAGTAATTTATATTAGTTTAAATATTTAAAATAAGGATGACATTAACTTACACTATTAACTTAAGAAATGTATCAATGATTCAATTGAGCCATTATTTTAGATTAAGTTTGTATGAATGAGTTTCTCAAGGTAATTGTATTATGAATGAGTCACTATTAGTATTAACCCATGATGGTGTATATTGTTATATCCACGTTTGATGCACATCATTTTTGAAACGAAATAGTATTATATTATACATCATTTGTATAATAATAATGGTTGCCCATGTTTGATTGGCGTGGAAATGAGTTGGATCCACAATGCAGTTACAAATGCTGAGGATTTGGATCATGGACGTTTCTGGCAATAAGGTCAAGGAAAGTCTGAGTGATGTGTATATAACAAATAATTATTGGATTACATTAACAACTCCTTTGTTGTTTTTGTGCTGTCAGTTTACTTGTTTGATTGAATGCCAAACAAGAAATAAAATAATAAAAAATTGAAGAAAAAAAAGGAAAAATGTTAGTTTTTTTTTTATTTAGCTGAATAAGGAAAAATAATCATTTACTTTAAATAATTTATATCCTTATTCTAAAACTCCAATGAGGTATTTATGAAAGAAAATGTATCATGGGGGAAAGAAAAAGTCATGGTAGATAACAAAGCCAAAGATATGAATAATTGAATATGGTGATTAACTTTTATCTTGCATATCTTTTCAATGCATATGTTTTTCTTTTTATTTATTTTTTTAGTTTCTTAGTACACATCATGTACTAATTAGCAAGACCTTTAATTTCACTATTAAAATTAGGAACCCTTAAAATTATCACTATTAATCATTTATTTAAGATCTGTCCACATATCCGATGTTATATCTAATCATAAATTAAAGGGGAAAGCCAAAGAAGAATTAGACAAAGAAATTTATGTCATTGCACCCAAACAAGAAGTGGGCGCAGCATTGGACAATGATCTAGGGTCCCCTATAATAATGTTCAAAATCTAAAAGTAAAGAAGCTTTGGTCAACAAATTGGTACTGTCCCAATCAAATAATCAAGTTGGTGCAACCTTAACACTTGTAATACAGACGGGTCACGGTCACCTATATATATCCTAAGCTAAAATGGAAATAATTAGTCACCTATTGAGCCTAAGCTTAATTTTACTACGAAAATACAAAGTTTTATTTAATACTAGTAGTATTTAGCAATCTGTATATTCTTGTATCTTCTTCACTAAGCAAATACATATGTCTCAATAAGTAGTGGGATATTGGGATGTATCTTTACAAATGTGAAAATCTACTACTTCTTTAATGGTGATTGAAGACAGCATGATTCTTAGCTTTCCACAATTTCCATAGAATTATGCAGATTAGTTGTGCTGCACATGTACTGATGCACATGTTAACCATTTCACCAGTAGAAAAATGGTAAATATGAATTAACAGAGAAGAAAGTGCACTTGGGCTGAAAGTGTTCTTGAATATGTTTATTGTAGAAATGAAAACTTAATGTATTAACTATTAAGAGGTGATGTAATACATCATAAAATTATACTGATGATCATTACTCATTACTCTGTTGAATGTTGATTACCATCAACGGATATGGATTCTTTGCCGTCAAGTAAACCAACCATGCAGTCAGTAAATTTACATCATTGGATTCCACACTAGCCATTGATTTACGCTGTAAATTAACTAACTGCGTGAATGCATAGTCTCTTGACAGCAAGAAATGCTAATGCTCAGCTTAGTACTCCAACATTTTAGTTAACATATCCAAAGTCTATTAGGTCCTACTCAATGCTTAGTTTTTCACTCATAATTTGTTAGGAAGTTACAACATTAAACATTTACTAACTCAAAAACTTACACATTCACAAGACTTGGGGGCAATAATATTTTCCCAATTATCTCTAACAGAATACAGAAAGCATGAACAGAAAAGCATGGAGCATTCCCCATCCATGTTCTCGATCCCGCTATATAAGCTACTCTACTCCCACAAGATTATGTTCATCAAAGTTCAGCAAGCACAGCTTCAACTGTCACAGGCTACCGGTGTGGTTACTCATGATTCCGAATTTTCCACAATTTCCACAGCATTATGCAGAATAGTTGAGTTGCATCGCATCTGAGTCTACACATGTTAACCATTTCATTTCAGTAAACAAAAATTCAAAATCCATGAAATTTGTGGCACATGGTGATCCAAATCCAACACCATAATTCACTAAAAAAATTATGCTAGCAACAAATATATTAGTAGATTTTTAGCTAATACCTATGAAGCTCGGACACTTCTCTGAATAGGCGTGTCCCAGTGTCGGACATGCGTCGTGTTCGACACCGACACTTACAATTACATTGAAATATATCATTTTCTTAAAAAAAAAATTATCTGTGTGGACGTGTCGTGTCTGGACTTCATAGGCTAATACAATTACCAAGATACAACTACCACCAAATAGTTAACACAATAAATCAACATTGAACTAATTGGAGAAAATATACAATAATGAATGAAATTTCTAACTAATAACCATGAATATCTAAATACAAAGAAATTTTTCCTAACAGAGGTAATTACATAAGAATAATAGCCAATCAAGACTTAGCTAAATTCATATTAATTAACCAAATCATTGTAAGCTATAAATTAGGGTTCCAACAACCCCAATTCCAAAATTGTGATAAAAACCTAATCGCAGCAAAACGATTCCAGAACGTTGTGCAGTATGCTAACTTCACAAGCATGAACAATGAAAGGAAAATGGAAACGAAAATAAAAAAGGAATGGAAGACGAAATCACAACTGAGAAAAAAAGTCGCAAAAAAATTTGGACCATTTCTCGATTTGTGCGTGTCATCCTTGCGCAGGGGCCATGCTAATCTTCTCTGTATCGTTCCAATTTTATCGGATGTCCCCGAAGGGACGAACACTCATGTGAACTGTTTCTATATAAACGCTAAACCACGCGTAGTTTTGGTCGATGTGGGACTAAAAGGCATACGCGAAACCTTTTCAAATTTTGGTACGTAGTATTTAATTACTGGTTTTTACTTAGGGGGCGTTTGTTTCAGAGATTAGAGACTTATTCCCGGGAATCTAAAATGGGAATAAAATATACCCATGTTTGTTTTAAGGAAAAAAATAATTATTCCCAGGAGTTTATTATTACCAGGAACTTTTTATTCCCATGAACATAGGAATTTGATTCCCCCCTTATAGGCATGGGAACCTGTCATTCCCGTCGGTTTTGTATGTAACCGTATGCCTCCACTACTTATTGGACGGTTACTATAATTATAAATTGTCTATCCACTTCATATATAGCATTTACTTGAATTTTTTAATTATTTATGAAAATTAAAAATGAAAAGTTCCTATGGATTTAAAATTCTAACCAAACATAATTTTTTATAAATGTCTGGGAATAAAGTTCCTACCATAATATTCCTAGGAATAACTTTCCTGGGAAGTAATTTGGTATCCATCAAACAAACGCTCCCTTAGCTGATGAGATTTTCATTTCAGATTAAACCAAGGTGTGTTCACTTCCCTCACTCTCCAACCATGCATTCAAAGTTCAAACATAAGTTCTCATGTCTTAGTTTAGATTAGTTTAAGTGCTCCAACAGAGACTTACCTCTTATTCTTGTCACTTTTTTAATTAGTTCTTTTTACTACTTTTTTATATATAAAATAGAGGTGGCCATTGAATTCTTCATAAAAATTAGTTTAACTTATTATATTTTACAAATTGAGTTCATGTTTTAAATTCGACCTTTTAAATTGATTTGTTACCTTTCACCTATTAAAAAAGTAGAGTGGAATAGACAGACCCTCAAGTTAATTTAAAAAATATATTTGTTCTGGACTGGTCAAAGGCCCAACACAAGCATTAGTCCAAGCCCACTAACATGTGGGGACCCGTCTCGCACCCCAAGGGCATTCCATCCCAAAGCTACAGTGCACGCGCTGTAGACGGATAAAGCAATGCCTTGGGATCTCCACCGTTGGATAAACCGTCACAAACTCCAATGGTCAGGATTCCTACACGGAATCCTTCTTGTCCTCCAAGGCAAAACGCTTATAAATAGGTGGTTTCACACCACCTCATGGTATGATTCAAAAAAACCCTAATGCTCTCTTCTTGCACACTTACTGACTTGAGCGTCGGAGTCCCTTTCGTGCAGGTACCCCCCCCCCCCCCCCGTGTCAAGGAGCTGAGCCACCGCAGTAATCAACTATCACCACCGTGACATCAACACCTGGAGTTAAGACTTTGGACCGGATAGAGTAGTGGCGCCGTCTGTGGGAAGTCGTTTATTGATTTTCTCGTACTCACTCTCTCTCATTTATCAGTATCAGATCTGATAAATCTGTTCTAGCTACCATTCCAAATCTCTTAACGATGGTTGCGACTAAAGGATCGAAGTCTAGCAAAGCAACCCCTTCTGCAAGCCAGCGGAACGTTTCGGAATCTCGTCCCAACGTTCTATCACCAGTTCATGAAGAATCAGACGTTGCTCCTTCTCTCAACACACACAGCAGAGTTCGGAGTGAAGTTAGAATCGCTGAAATTGACGACGTCGTTCAGAATCAAACTACTAGCGACACACGACCCCGTCAACAGAATCCTCCCGTTCAGCAAACGAACGAAAGAAGGAATGAGGATTTGGTCGTAACTACTATTCCTGCACCAGACGACAACCCTCTAGCTGCAATCTTGGCTCTACTACAGGAACAAAAAGAAAGACTAGTGAGAGTTGAACAGATGCAAGCTCAAACTCGAAATGAAACAGTTATACCAGAATCAACAAGGAGTAGATCCGGCAAGGTAAGATCCAAGCGGGATGATGAAGCAGAGTCCAGAAGGACACAAGTTCCAAAAGATCTTGGTATGCCTCTGTCCAAGCACCAAGGTGGTGGCGGACATGCCGGTGGAGATGGCGGAAACCACGGTAGGAGAGGACAACATGGGGGAAATGGTGGAGGTTCGCCTTCCCATCAACTTGAACGCGGAGAAGATCGTTCTAACCTATCGCGTCCTCCCCGTACCCGGGGACCTTTCGCCACCAGGATCTCTAGCTGTAAGATACCAAAGATTCTTGAAAAACCCCCGAAGCTGGAAAGCTACGATGGAATCACTGACCCGGACGAACACATTCAGCACGTAGATACCATTTTGGATTACTACGGTGCACGCGGGGCTGTCAAATGCAAACTGTTCGTCCTAACGCTTAAAGCTGCCGCCATGACTTGGTTCAAAGCGTTGCCGGAAGGATCAATCGATTCCTGGAAGAATCTCTGCAAAGAGTTCACTTCCCATTTCACTTCAAGGCGGAAACAGCCCAAATCTGTTGCCACTTTGAGTGCCATCGTTCAGGGGAAGAAGGAAACCCTCAGAGAGTATATTGAGAGGTTTACTTCCGCAGCCGTTGATGTAAAAGGGGCTGACGACACGCTGAAATGCTTTATTTTCGAAAAAGGCCTTAAACCGGATTCAATGTTTAAGGAAAAGCTGGGGTTGGAAGAACCACCAAACATGAGCGAGTTGTTGAGACGCGCACAACCATACATCAACTATGAAGAAAAACTCATCTCTGAAGGGATAGAGAAAGGGAAATCCACTGACAAACATCATGACGGAAAGAAAGAGCATGAGAAGTATAGTAAAGGGAAGATGAGGATGCCCAAACCCAGATTCTCGGACTACACTCCCCTCAACACCTCCATAGATAAGATTCTAGGAGAGTGCATAAATACGGAGTTCCGGGATGAAGGAGTAAGGTTCCCTCAAACAGTCAAAGAGTCTCCCAAAGCCGATAAGAGCAAGTATTGCCGTTTTCACCGATGCTATGGGCATGACACAGATGATTGCATACATCTGAAGGATGCGATTGAAGATCTGATAAGAAAGGGGAAGCTGGACCGCTATACTAAAGACAGACAGAAAGACCGGAATGATGGAAAACGTTACCGGGACAACAATAACAGAAGCCGGAAGAGGAGTGAATCCCCTAAGCGAAGACGGTCACCGAGGAAAGAAGAATCTAGCCGGAAAACTATAGATTCTGTATCAAAGAAGAAAGGCAAAGAAAGAGAAGATTCCAGCTCTGGTGACGAAGAAATAACCAAGAGCAAAGGCAAGCGTCCTTTCATTGGCTCTATTACCGGAGGGATTTTGACTTCAGGAAAACCCTCAAGAGGAACCATTAAGAGAACAATAGCAGAGATTTTTTCCGTGTCAAAGATAGAAGATGTTCCGTCTACAAGCACAGCATCCCGGAGACCCGTCCTTGGATTTTCTGATGACGAAAGAGTTGGAAACAAACCAAACAAACTTCTTCCCTTAATAATCATGGCTACCATTGCTGGTTTTGATGTATCCCGGATTCTGATTGATGAAGGAAGCTCATGCGACATCATGTACGAAGATTTGTTCGAGAAAATGGGATTGAAACAGGAAGATCTATTCCCATATGAAGGTTCGGATTTGAAGGGATTCAATGGTACTCTGACGAAACCGATGGGATTCTTGACGTTGAAGGTAACATTCGGAGACGGGAAGAATGGAGAGAATGATATGACCATCCCTGTTCAGTTCTTGGTAGTACCATGCAAAGCCGTATACAACTGTATATTGGGAAGAACTACACTAGCTGCACTAGGGGCCGTACCTTCAACTGTTCATTTAAAAATGAAATACCACGGCAAGAAGAACCAGGTAGTCACAGTTGCAGCAGATCTAGCCGGAACCAAAAAATGCTACAAAGAATTACAGAAGGAGTTGGACGCAGTAGATATGGTAGAAGCTGAAGAAATTCCCCGGGTAGATGTGCCAGAGAAGGTAACACCACCACGATCCAAACTATTAGATGTCACTATCGCAAAGATCGATATACATACTAATGACCGCGCATCTGGTGATGAGAGTTACCAACAGAAACTGCTCCCGGGAGAATTCAGTAGGCCTATACCAGATGGAGAGTTTGAAGAGGTGCAGCTGGATGAACATCCGGACAGAAAAGTTAAGGTCGGGTTGGATTTACCAGCTAGTGTCCGGAAAGACCTTATCCAATGCTTGAAGAAGAATGCTGATCTATTTGCTATCTCACCTAGCGAGATGCCGGGGATTGATGCTAAGGTAGCATGCCATGAGTTGAATGTTAGCGAAAGATACCCGTACGTTGCCCAGAGACGGAGAAGGCAATCCCCGGAAAAGACAAAAGCTGCACAAGAGATTGTAGACGGACTTCTGAAGGCGAAATTCATTTCAGAACTTCACTACACAGAATGGCTTTCTAACGTCGTGTTAGTAAAGAAATCTTCTGGAAAATGGAGAATGTGTGTAGACTACACAGACCTCAACAAAGCTTGCCCCAAGGATTCATATCCACTTCCAAATATTGACAAATTGGTTGACGATTCAGCAGGTTACAAACTGCTAAGTTTTCTAGACGCTTATTCCGGCTACAACCAGATTCCAATGTCCGTTAAAGACCGTGATAAAACAGCTTTCATGACGGAGGGAGCAAATTACCGGTATAACGTGATGTCGTTCGGGCTAAAGAACGCAGGGGCCACATATCAAAGAATGATGAACAAAGTTTTTGAAGGTGAGATCGGCAAGATGCTGGAGGTCTATATGGACGATATGATCGTCAAATCTGCAGAAGAGAGTCTGCACAGCACCCACCTAGAGGCGATTTTCCTTAAAGTCAGAAAATTTAACATGAGGCTGAACCCGGAGAAATGCACCTTCGCGGTGAAGGCAGGAAAATTCCTGGGTTTTTATTTGACTGAAAGAGGAATTGAAGCAAATCCAGATAAATGCGATGCCATCATCAGAATGGAATCCCCATCTACAAAACAGGGAATCATGAAGCTCAACGGAATGCTCATTGCGTTAAACAGATTCATTTCAAGATCCGCACAACACGCATTACCATTCTACAAGTTACTGAGAAAGGAAACAGAGTTTGCATGGACCGAAGAATGCGAAAAGGCTTTCACTCAAATGAAAGCAATTTTATCTCAACCACCAGTACTATCTAGACCAATGAAGGACGAAACTTTGTACTTGTATCTGGCAATCTCAGCGGAAGCTGTAAGTGCTGCTTTGGTGAAGGAAAACGGTGTCACCCAGTACCCAGTGTACTTCATTTCAAAAGCTTTAGCCGGACCTGAGGTTAGATATCAAAAGATAGAGAAGGTGGCACTCGCACTAGTAACGGCAGCAAGAAAGCTGAGAAGATATTTCTTGGCACATTCAATTGTGGTGAGGACGGATCAACCCATCAAACAAGTACTGTTCAGACCGGACCTAGCTGGACGAATGACAAAATGGTCCGTGGAACTCTCAGAATTTGACATCTCATTCGAGAGCAGGAAAGCCTTAAAAACTCAGACCTTTGTTGATTTCTTGGCGGAAATGACACCAGCGACGGATGAACCATGTGCCAAGTGGACCATCTTCACGGACGGTTCTTCAAACAGCAAAGGAAGTGGAGCAGGATTGATCCTAGAAAGCGGTGAAGGTTTAGTGATCGAAGTATCCCTGAGATTTTCTTTCAACACCACCAATAACCAAGCCGAATATGAAGCTTGCATCGCCGGCTTGAAATTAGCACAAGAACTTGGCGCAAAGGAAGTAAAACTGAGAACAGATTCTCAACTGGTGGTAACACAAGTGAAGGGAGAAGCACAGGCCAAGGAACCGTTGCTGCAAAAATACCTAATGGTGATCAGAAACACTATTGAATCTTTCGAGGACTTTGAGATCATGCATGTTCCAAGAGAACAAAATACCAGAGCTGATGTCCTATCAAAATTAGCCAGCACTAGAAGAAGCGGAGTGAATCACTCCTTCATCCAGGAAACGCTAGAAAAGCCAAGTATTACTGAAGAGATAACGGTTATGGTCCTTGACGGAAGCAACGGAAAGAGCTCTTGGATCTCGCCCGTCATGAAATTCATTGAAACCGGGGAGCTTCCAACGAACAAAGAAGAGGCAGCGTTAATCAGAAGAAGAGATCCATCTCACAATATAGTCTCTGGGCAACTTTACAAAAGGGGGTTCTCCACACCTTTGCTTAAATGCCTTGACAGAGACGAAGCAGCTTACGCCTTGGAAGAGGTACACGAAGGAATCGCGAGCCAACACCTTGGCGGAAGAGCCTTGGCGAGGAAAGTACTCCGTGCAGGATACTATTGGCCTACGATGGTCGCAGACGCTAGAGAATTTGTAAGAACCTGTGAGAAATGTCAGAAACACGGGGACGTGTACAATTCTCCGCCTTCAGAACTCCACACCCTGACCATTCCATGGCCATTCTATCAATGGGGGATGGATATATTGGGACCTTTCCCAATGGCAGCTGGACAGGTGAAATTCTTGATTGTTGCTGTTGATTACTTTACCAAGTGGATAGAGGCTGAAGCACTGGCAAAGATTACAGCTGCTAACGTAATCAAGTTCTTCAAAAGAAACATTTTGGCAAGGTTTGGAGTCCCCCGTTCTGTCGTTACCGATAACGGAACGCAGTTCGCTGACAAGAATATGAAGAAACTCATGGAGGATTTCAAAATAATTCAACATTTCTCATCTGTTGAACATCCACATACTAACGGACAAGCTGAAGCAGCCAACCGCGTTATCCTGAGAGGATTGAAACGAAGGTTAGAAGATGCCAAAGGAAACTGGGCTGAAGAACTCTGTCATGTGTTGTGGGCATACCGGACCACACCCCATTCCACTACGGGGGAAACTCCATTCAGGCTCACTTATGGAACTGAAGCCGTAATCCCGGTGGAGATTGGAGAGTTAAGTTGGAGAACAGCTTACCCTCTAAACGAAGGCGACAACTCCATGGCTATCCAAGAAGAACTAGACTTCCTTGATGAGAAAAGAAATTACGCTGCATTGACAGAAGCTGCCGTTAAGAAAATAACGGCTTCAAGATACAACAAGAGGGTTCGATCACGGGATTTCCATCCCGGAGATCTTGTGCTCCGTCGTGCAGACGTTGGCGGGAAGAACACCTCCGAAGGGAAGTTAGCAGCTAATTGGGAAGGACCATACAAGATCACAGCTTCTACAGGCCAAGGAGCTTATAAAATTGAGACTCTCAAAGGGGAGAAAATCCCAAGAACTTGGAATGCTGCTAAGCTGAAGAAATATTATAGTTAAAACTGTCTTTTAATTTCCGCTTACCGTTATAACAGAAGCCATTGTACCCGTCCTAGAGCGGAAGATATTATGCCCGTCTTAGAACGGAAGCCTTCATGTAATGACTTAATGAATTAATGAAATGATGAATATTCAGAAATTAATTTTATCTATTATTTTTCAGCAAACTTACAATATCTTAAGATAGATATTGACATGTGAACTTTGAAAAGATCAAGGCATAAACGCTATAATCAATCTACGTTAAGAAATATAAAAGCCCTTCAAGGAAAGGCAAAAGACCTCCTCAACAGAGGCAATTTAATAAATGGCTTTTCCGGCTAGCCACCTGAAAGTAGCGCACATTTATAGGGGAAGAAGGAGAATCTTGGCTAGATCATCTCGTAACCCCAGTAAGACCTTAACAATAAGGCTAAAGATCAAGCCCTATTGAGCATAGGCACTCACACAATTGCTACCAAATAATTCTCAGATGGAATATATGCAAATCTTAGACGGAACACGCATTAAGAAACTCACGACGAAATCTTTTCAAAATGGATTTAACTTCAAAGTACTTTCCTGTGGTGGAAATATTTTTAAGAATCTATAGCACAAACTAAGCAAAAAAGTTCATTGCTAATAAATCAAAATTCCTAAAATGGAATAATTCAAGCGTATACACTAATAGTATTCCCATGACGTCTTCGTTATATTTCACAAATATTGGCAAGATAAATACTGAACGTTCATAAATATGAGTTCCTAAAATGGAACCCCAAAGTCAGGAATAAAGTCCTTTAAAAGAAACTTACATGCCCTAACGGGAACGTTTTCTTTCCGTCAAAGATAAACACATGCACCTATGAAAACAAATTCTAAAATGAAATTTGAAAATAACACGCAGGATACATGAAAGCATAAGATTGCATTAACAGAAATATTGTACTTATATTACAAAACAAACCTCCAAACCGGGAACACTCTCACCGGGAGGACAAATAGTCAAGAAAAATAATAAGTTACAAATCAAATAATCTTCTCCTCTACAACTTCGGCAGAAGCCTTGACGGCAACATCCTCTCCTTCAGCAGAAACATCCTGTCCTTCAGTGTTGGTTGACTCTTGAGGAACGGGAGCAGTAGAATCATTAGGCTTATCCTCAGCTAGCTTTTCCACATTTTGCTCTTCACCCGCAGCCAAAGGAATTTGCTCTTCCACGGTAGCATCAACAAGTTTCCCGTCAACCACTTTCTTGAACGGGTCGATTGCTTCCAGGTCAATTGATGTCCCGGGAAGAAGCAAAGCCACTTGGCTCAAAATGTTAGGGACTATGGTGGAAAAGACAAGATCATTGGTTTCCGATATTTGTTGATCCAATGCTTCCTCCTTCTCAACCTTAAGCCTTTTCACCTCCTTCTCCTGCTCCGCCTTCATCTTCTCCATCTCAGCACTTTGGGCAGCCAACTTTTGATCCTTTGTCATAACTTGCTCCGCTAGAACAGAGGGTTCCCCATACATCTCTACAGCTTTCACGTGTTGAGTCAGGGAACCCATCAATCCATCATAGGCAGCTTTATTCTTGGCTGCCTCTTCCCGCTCTTTAGCAAGCAATTCATCACGTCTCTTCCTCACTCCGGCTAGCTCCTCCTGATGCTTCTTCTTGGCAGTTTCATATTTTCCTTTTTCAGCAGCCAAGTCATCCTTCAGCTTCTGGATGAGAGCATTTTTGGAAGTAACATCTTCCAGAGCAAGATCCCGCTCAGTCAAAGCCGTCTTTAATTGACTGTCCAAGAGGATTAGCTTATCTAGAGATTTCTGCAGTTCACCCCGGAGCTCTACAACCAAAGCTTCAGACTTATGATACTCCCTGATGGCCAGGTTGCCAGAAAAAATGTCATAATCTTCGCAAGCCATCATGTGAGCAATGGTACTGGCACGCTGAAGATCAAAGGCCATCCGGGCAAGGTCATCTTGGCGTTGAGCCACAGACATGGCACCAACGTGTTCAAAATCTTCGTTGGATACCATGCCCCGAAGCGTTTTTGGATGAAGTGCGGCAGAACTGTGAAGAACAGGAGGAAGCTTGTATGGAGGAGGAGGAGCACGAGTTGAAGCAGTCACCTGGGCAGAGGGAGTTGTCTCAGAATCACGGCTACTGCTACCTTCACGGGTTGTCCTACTCCGTTTAGGAGACTTACCAGCAGTAGCATGATCTCTCCCCCTTTTGTGCTGAGTCTTCTCCCTGTTCCCGGCAGCAGGAGGGGGTTTGTTTGTTGAAGAAGGGAGGGTCCGTGAAGAAGGTTTGGCAGGAGCAGCTTTTGCTTGTGGTTGAGGGCCAGCACCCAGTTGGGAAATAAGTTTTTCCGTAATAGCTTGGACAGGGATCGTCGACGGAATACTGGTCTCACTGGCCACCGCCTTCCCTTTGTCTTCTCCGTCAAGAAGTTGCGGAGTAGACTCAGGAGCAGGCTCATTAACAGGAGTGGGCACCTGAATCTCAACCGAATCAACAGCAGGAATAGGCTGGACAACGTTTTGAATATTCTCCGGTTGAGACCCAGTGCCGCGAGAAGTCTGACCTTGATTTTGAGCAGCTTGCCTTTTGCTCTTCATCCTGGCCAGGAGATCGTTCTTCATTTTATCTACAAGAACAAAGAGAGAAAAACGTTAATAAGTACAACACTAAGACACATCCGTCAAGAGAATGGTTAAAAAGAATCCTCACCCAAGGCTTTATTACGGGCATCTACAGACTTGCAACCCATTAATCTCCTTGTTTCAATAAAACCATAAACCCTCCCGTCAGAAGTTTGACCACAAAACCTTTGAATTTCTGTCTTCAAATGGCGTTCCGCCTTATTCAACTCCCCTTCCGTATACAGATACTCCTTAGAAGAGAGCAAAAAATGTCTTTGGTACCAGTGTTTAGGGAACTTAGATCTACAAGGAGCAATTACTTCATTATTTACAACAATGGGGGCCACCTCGTCAACAAGTAGTTGACGAGGGATCTCCCCAGATCCGCTGACATGAGCCTCTCCCTCGTCATCAGATAACTCCGTGATGACGGAATAATCGTCAAAATTCACTGGACCAACAGGGTGGGCTTGACCATCCACCGGTAAATGGCAAAGACTACGATGCGCACCCTCCGAGATTGGGACCACAAAGTAATATTCACCCCGTTTCCATTTGAAGGAATCTTGGTATGCTTCAAAATATTTCGTTCTTTGACGGAAAGAAACGAAACCTTGGGGATCAGAAGTGTCTTTGCTGGTCCTATTCAAGGCGAACAGGTTCATGAACAAAGGAACAGTAGCGTTCCCACCAGCATAAGTACAAAAGAATTGAAACGCCTTTATAAACCCCCACGACGACGGGTGAATTTGTGAAGGAGCAAGGCGGAGATGAGCCATCAAACCAGCTTCAAATTCCGTGAAGGGAAGGCGAACTTGGAAAGTGCTGACTAGCACCTCCGGCAAGGAAATCCCACACTCTGCATACATTGAACAGAGTCTCTTCTCTATTGCCGGGATAGTGATTCTCCAATCTTCAGAAGAACCAACATTTTTACATGCACTGGTAAGAGATTTTTTCCGGGCATAATCGCAGGGCACGCCAAGAACACTTGACACCACCCATTGATATTTATTGGCATCTGCTGGCAAGATCGAAGCCGTTTTTACCTCTTTCACCATCTCTTCCACTTCTTTCGTTTTCTTCGCTGCAAGCCTGGCAAGTTCAACACTAGTGTCAGCCATGGCGTCATTTCCTTTAAAAAGAAGATGCTGCAAATTTACATTGGAAATCCCAATAGACAACTGTTCCTCAAAGTACTTCTTATACTCCTGGATCCGGTCATTACTAAACCTAATAACAGCCATCTCACAGTCATGGTTATAATAGGTACGGGTCAGACCATCCGTCAAGATATACTCAGCATCCTTGGGATAAAATTTCCTCAAACACTCGACACTCACAGTGAAAACATCAAGATCATCATAACGGGCTTGTTCATAGGTCATCCCTTCACCATCATTTGGGATAACCACCGTTTCATGTCTCCTCCTATAAACTGGCCCCTCAAAATACTCTTGATCAGAGAGTACTTCATCATCCCTCAAGAACAAAGACCCATTATCGCTCATAAAACTCTCATCACTATCAGTCAAAACTATCAACTCTCCTGTATTGGCCATAATGATACAAACAGAGAGAAATAAATTGATAAAGAAAAAGGTCAGCGAAAGTACCTCACAGACTGAAGATGATTTTCTGGAGGAGTAGTGATTACTGGAAACGAACTGGAATCAACGAAAATCCAGGAAGCAAGGAGAAATATCGCCGAAAATAGAGAGCAGTAAAGTCCAGTAGCAAAGATGCGAAAAGGAAAAAGGTGATAACCGCCAAGTATTTATAAGTCACAAAGAGGCACGTTTAACGGTCTGGATGGAGGGAAGATGAAAAATTGAAATCAACGGCCCAGATTCAACCTCGAACAACGGATACTTGAGTATCCTACGACTGCTAGTGACATGCGCGCAGTAAATGCGCAGTAAAAGGGGACACGCGTGCGCTTTTAATGCTACCACGACGTTTCAGTAACTCACAGTTGTCCCACACTTCCAATAAAGACGAAACGATTCAGTTTCTCAACGGGTATAAATTCACCTCAGATACGGTAGGCGTAAACCCGGCAACAAATTAAGACGGATTGACGTGTCATCACCATATCAAGACGGAACCGTACCCGGGGGCATATAAATAGGGTACGGGATTCCACACGGTACGACCAGTTTCTTTTCCCAAAAAACTTTTTTCCACACTTTATTACTGTTATGGGACTAACCCTTGTAGGAACTCCTAGACGGAAATATACATAATCAAACCAATGCTTAGATTTCATCTGCAGCAATTGACTTCGGGGGCAACTGTTCTGGACTGGCCAAAGGCCCAACACAAGCATTAGTCCAAGCCCACTAACATGTGGGGACCCGTCTCGCACCCCAAGGGCATTCCATCCCAAAGCTACAATGCACGCGCTGTAGACGGATAAAGCAATGCCTTGGGAAAACGCTTATAAATAGGTGGTTTCACACCAAGGCAAAACGCTTATAAATAGGTGGTTTCACACCACCTCATGGTATGATTCAAAAAAACCCTAATGCTCTCTTCTTGCACACTTACTGACTTGAGCGTCGGAGTCCCTTTCGTGCAGGTACCCCCCCCCCCCCCCCCCCCCCCCGTGTCAAGGAGCTGAGCCACCGCAGTAATCAACTATCACCACCGTGACATCAACACCTGGAGTTAAGACTTTGGACCGGATAGAACAATATTGTTTATATTCTTATTACAAAAAATAAAAATTAAGTGAATTACAACATCAAATGGTTCCTTTAAAACAACTTACCCAGAGTTATACTTTTCATATCATTGATTTCAAAATATATGTTTTATTTTAAGAGAATGATTGTATTTAATTAATGAACTCGTTGGATGTGTTATTACTTTTTACAAGGTACATAATTTGCTATTCTTGAATGTCAATAATACTAATACTTATGTAGTAAAAAAGATAGTGAGATTTCGAAATACTTGACAGGTTTATTAATATTAATATCTTACACACACTAACTACATGCAATTCAATCACCACAAATAAGTTAGAAATAATTTGACTCATTCTCAATACTCCATGTCAAATTGTCAATGACATTCAAATAGAAAGAGCAGCAACAACTTCACAGTAAGCAAAGGCTAATTAATTTGTAAGCATAAATACAATATCAAGCAAAGCAGAACAAAGTTCACACTCACAACACTCCAAACAATTCCATCTTACAAGCAAAAAAAAGCTAAAACATCACTTCACTTATAATACAAACACACTGCAAATACCTACAGCCCCCATTTTGCACAAACAATAAATTTGCTGTATAATTAACACATGCAATAAAATCAACTCTCTAGTGTCCCTTTTGGCCAGGCAATTTGCTGCAAAGGCTGCTTACGACGAATCTCGTGCGCTACCACTGTTACCTTCACCAGCACGATTTTGCTCCCCAACCCTAGCTGCCAAGGCTAACACTTCTGGGGACATTTCCCAGCTTCCGCTTTTTCTTCCCCAGCTAGATCGCCTGGGATGATTTCCAACACGGTCGACCGTTTCATCTACTGTGGTCCTAATTTCAGAAGACAACTCACCATCTTTTACATTCACACGATCATTGTTTAACTGAGTATCTGAATCATCCATTCCAGCATTCATCTCCCATACTGCTTTCCTTCCCATCTCTATGTCGTCCCCAGATTTTCCCAAACTTTGGTTCATATATCCTCCACCTACTGACCGAGCAGGTAAGGCTGACTCATTTGGCACCGTTGCCCTGAAATTGTTCTTTGAGGGGGAAATGCTAATGCAGAATATCTCTTTGAAATTATTCAACACTCCTTTGTTGTATGGATTTTCCCGCCGATCATAACGGTATCTGAAGTTCTCATAAGTAGTCTGCCAGAACAATAGAAGATACATCAAGTTGTATATACATTTAAAAAGCTGGATTATAATTGAGCTAAGTTATTTTAACACAAAATAAAACAACAATTTAGTTGGTTAATGCAAGTCAAATACCTGGTTAATTACATTTAGTGAATAATTAACAAAATATAACAAGGTTTTGCATGTAATTAACCATTCACCAAATACAATTAACCACAAATTTGAACGCAAAATCATGTATATTTGAACACCTAAAAGTCGTCGTTGATGACATTCAAAATCGTGGTTAATTACGTTCAGCGGTTGGTTATTGATTTGAATCATCTTGTCATATCCATTAACAATCCACTGAACATAATTAACCACATATTTGAATTGCATTTACAATTTAATTTGTTGTCGCAATTTGTGTGTCAGAATATCATTTCTCATTATATTTAAAGCATTTGGATAAAAAAGAAAAAACATTCTTACCTGATTTGTGCTTATCAGATATAAATGGAAGGCAGTGAGACCACTCACAAACCACATTGATATGAAGGTGTAAATTATTAAAACTATGGACGCTGGGGTTTTGATCATTGCCTTCAAAATTGTTGTCTCCTCTGAGTCCATAATTCTTCTAATATAGACCCAGCAAAATGCAAAAACATATACACAAAGTAGCGTAGTTGAGAAGACAAACATGAAGAAGAAGCGATAATTACGCAGCCCAATACACTGCCCAACCCAGGGACAGTGATGATCAAACCGTTCTACACAGTTATTACAGATCGAGCAGTGTGAGCATCGAGGAGGCCTATAAAGCATGCAAGTATCACAATACTTGACCTTTACAACGACGCCATTGACCTCAACCTCCTTAATTCGTGGCAACCGCAATTGAGGAGTCTGACCAGCACCAACATCTGCATTACTATCGAAACCTTCTGGTTCTGGAGGATGTGCATTGCGTGGTATTATGCCAGGATCTCGACCCGATGTTAACAAAAGAAGAATCAAGTCCTGAAAAGATGGTAGCATCAGCATTTGTTCGGAAAGACTATCTTTTAGTGTGCACAGCAATGAAAAATGGTGAACTAATGACCCCTCCCCTCTTTTTTGTGACAAAATCATCACCAATGGTTAAACAAAAAAAAGTAAACCCGTGCTATAAGCTCTTGCTGAGACAGGGTCTAGGGAAAGGTCATATCCATTGCAGATCTGTTGTAAGCAGCCTAACCTTGCATTTGCAAGAGGCTGATTCCAAAATATGGACCTACGACCTCCTAGACAGAGGTCATGCATCAGCAATTTCAACCGTTGCGCCAAGGCTTCGCTTCACCGGTAACTAAAGAATAAAAAATTAATAGCTGTAAAGAGAACTTCATGATTTTGCCATATCGGCAACTAGTAAGACAAATACCAAAATAAAGAATTAACATGAAACACCAAAATTAACCTTTCAAAATAAATTTCTTACATGGACAATTTAAAACTAAAAACAAACATAAGGATAACATAACCCAACTGTAGCATAGCATACTACTTTGCATTCGATAAAATGAATATCATCCAAGCCAAATCCATTATTAACCTTCCGTGATTTGCCTAATTTAACTTCTACACCACCCTGTAGTTGTAATTTGCCAGACTCTTAGTATAAGTAGAGTTGCAATACAAAGTTATTACTAACAACCATCCAGTTATACTAAAGATGTGGCGGCAGTTATGGTCTGTGGCCATAAGACCGGACCTGATTGACAGATTGGACATAAAAGTATTCTGAATCTAGATTAGAAAGCTTACGTGATTCCCCCTTCCAGGGAAAGTTAGAAAATGTTAGGAGTGTGATACATAACTGTAGTTGATTGGTTACTTTTGGGTTAACTGGGGAGTTAGTTAGGATAAGAAATAGCTATGGCTAGTTTTGTTCTGGTAATTATACCAATGTGAACATATTAAAAGGGGCATATTTCCATGTTGTACTTTACTACTAACAAATCATATGTTTTGTGGGGTTGAATAATGCAAAGCACTGTTTATCATTATCCTAATCCTAGTGGATTATCAATGCAGTTAAAAAACCATCAGGGGAAAAAAAATTATACATGTATTATATGAAAATGAAAGTAAAAAGACTCACGTAAACTGTGAAAACAATTGGAACAGCCATTATGGATATTCCCCAATGGTCAGGAAAATCATTCCAGAGTTTTCTGGCAACAAAGACACAGAAAACTGCGACAGGAGCAACAATAAGGAAAACTGTCAGCGCCAATGATCTCACATCTGGTCCAAATATAAACCTTCCTTGAAGAAAAAATTTCTGCAACAAAAAAATAAAAGCAACAAATAAGAAACTCCATATTTATGATGTATCAGAATCACCTATAATCCAAAACATAACTGATATAGCAGATAAAGACAACAGTCAGTAAACAACTAAACAAGTGTTTTTTTAATACTAATAATTATCTTTCTCTACAGTTTTTGAAACTGTAGAAAACTTCGATCCTTTCTTATCATGCCCAAACTCCAAAGCAAGTGAAGCTTTAAAACTATTTCAGTAACAGTTAAAAGTGACATAATCTAACATTCTAACAGAAAAATCACCTTCAAATATATGTATCAAAATAAATCAAAACTCTTGGCTAAGAAAATTCCTCCATTTTCTTAGTACTAAACAGTATTTCTCTTACTCAAAGCATAAACACAAACACAAATTCAAATTCAACCAAAATGGTAACAGAATTCAACACCAGTATTCCAGTATAAACTCAAAACAAGTAGAAAATGACAAAGTCCAAAGCAAGTGAATCTTTAGTAACAGGAAAACTATTTATTTATTTTTTGGTACATAGATGAAATGACAAAGTCATTATAAACTCACACACACAAAGTGGAGGGACCGGGAATCGAACCCAAGTCACGAACATCTAGCCTAGCAGTTTCGGCATTTTCTTCAAGTTGAACTAAGACTTATGAACACAGGAAAACTATTTCAAAAACAGTTAAAAGTGATAGAATCTAACAGGAAAATCCCCTTCAAATATATGTATCATAATTCATAAAAAAATCAAAAATCTTGGCTTAGAAAATTCATCCATTTTCTTAGTAAACAGTATTTCTCTTACTCAAAGCATAAACTACTTCCAAAATGATAACAGAATTCAACACCAGTATTCTACTATAAATTCAAAACACTCACACACTCACAAACACAAATTCAACAAAGGAAAAGCATAACAAAGTGCAAATTACTAGTAGCAGAATTGTGATAAACCAATTACAAATTCACTAAGCAAAATTAAGAATGGGAACTAACATTGCTGCCTTTCCAAGCTTGATAAACCCGCAAACCATCGGATCCCGAACCCGGATCGGACCGCTGAGGCGGAGGAACCACATACATACCGCTCAAAGTTCAAAAACCCTCTGATTTCACAGTTTCAACAGCCAAAATGGAAGAAAAACAAGGTTGGAACTTGAAGTGACTCTAAGGTTCAGAATTGAGAACCATGGATGAATTCAGTGACCCTTTTGAGTAAAGTTTCCGGCGAAGTTAATGGGTCGCGCCGGTTGTTCGGGATAGAAGAGAGGGGTGCTACTGCAGTAGCAATAATAATGAGTTTGCTTTTTTCTTTTTCTTTTCTCTTATTTTTTTTCTTTCTCTGTGGTGTTTGGTGATTGGTGAGTGTGTCACTGTGTTGTGTACTTGAGTGAGAGAGCTGGTTTTGTTTGTGTGGAAAAGGCAAAAATGCAATTTGCAAGTGATTTTCCTTGAGAATAATTTGTGGGTCTCATGAATAATTTATTTATTTATTGAATAATTCATGTAATGGAATTATATATTAATTATGTAATAAATTTATAAAATTAAAATTTTGTGATTTTGAAATTTTGTAATTTATAAAAAAGAATTATAAAGATTTTGAGATTGTTTGTTATAGTTTTTTTTTAGAAAATAATCATTTTTAAAAAAATTGTATTGGTTTGTTGTAATTTTTTATCGTTATTTTTTTAAGAAAGATATATACAGTATTTTAATTTTTTTTTTTGATAAAATTTAAAAGGGCTTGTTAACCAGTGCCCTTAGGGCACTAGTTAAGGATACAAAAGTGGTAAGTTCACATTGAAAACAACAATTTATATATTTTTATTACTTTGACCGCACAAATTCCAATATACTTATACTATATTTGTGTTTCTTAACCATTGCCCCAAGAGCACTGGTTATCATTTTCCAATTTAAAATGATATAACAAGCAGGCTCTCAAGGGATTTTGTTATTTAGTAATAATTTTTTTACGAATTAAATGTATGATAACACTATATAATACTCCCTCTATTAGTATAATTCTTTTTTTGGTAATAAATAATTTTAGAAATTAAATATCAAGTTTTAGTATAATCTTTTTCTTCTAATTTTATCATTATTTATCTAAGTTAATTATTTAATTTGCTCGACAAAAACATTGAATTTGTGTACCAAAAGAAAACATTGAATTTGATAATAATTTTAAATTTGATATAGTCCTAATTTAAATTTTAAATATAGACTGAACTTATATAAAACAAGTGTCCTTTTTTTTATACTTTTAACTCTTTAATTTAAGTATTGTATTCATTTTAATTTGTACAATTTATAAAGAAAATTTCATTTGTCGAAGGAAATGTTTTTCTCCTCTTTTTTCGACAATAATAATCTCATTTAAGTTTGGAAGTCTTCTCCTTCAAGTGTTATGACTCTAAAAGATGCATATAACTTTCATAGGCCCCAAAGCCATTCATGCAGTTGGACTAAAATGATTTGGAATTCTGCTATTCCACCTTATTATTCTGAAAATTGATGCATAACAGATTACCAACTGATGAGAACCTTAGCTTGAGAGGTTGCAATCTTCCATCCATTTGTAACTTGTGTCTTAAGCAAGCCGAATCCTCTCAACATTTTTTCTTGCAATGTCCTTTTGCTATTTCTTTATGGACTTGGCTTTGTTCTATTTTAAATTATAACATCAATTTGTCCTCTTTTTTCTGATATCTTGGATATTTGCAATAGAGGTTGGAGTCCTCAGTGTAGAATTGTTGTTATTGTTACAATCTTAAACATTGTCCATTTTATTTGGAGCAGTAGGAACAACTTGCGATTTAACAACATCAAGCCCAATTGGAACTCAACCATCTCCTTAATTATATCTAATGTTGCTATGACCGGTAATCAGACTGTTCTTGCTACAGGCCCGTCTATGCTTGATTTCAGAGTTTTAAAATCTTTTAAGGTAAATACTCATCATCCCAAAGCTCCCAAGATCATTGAATTTCTTTAGCATCCTCCTATTATTGGTTGGATCAAATGCAATACTGATGGTGCAACTTTGGGTTGTCTTGGCTCAGCTGCTTGTGGCGGTTTGTTTAGAGATAACAATGGTGATCATCTAGGTAGTTTTGCTGAGTTTTTAGGCAATTCTAATGCTTTTGTTGCTGAGCTTTCTGGTATTATGTGTGCTATTGAAGCTGCTTTTGACAGAGGTTGGATGCATTTATGGATTAAATGTGATTCTAAGCTAGCAACATTGGCTTTTAAATCACCTCGCATGGTTCCTTGGCATGTCAGAAACCGTTGAGACAATTGTGTTGCACAAAACTTTGAATATGAATTTTATGATTACTCATGTATTTAGGGAAGATAATTATCATTGGAGCAATCCGCATTTAAATATCTAGTAGATATCATTTTTTTCAAATAAAAATTTTATCTCTCTTAATTTTTAACGAATCTCAATATCTCGTGACACGACAATTTTTCATCTGCGCCCCATTTGTTAAAAGAAATTAAACTTAAACATCAAATGAGTAATTAACACCTTAATTAGATAAAAATATTTAAGGGTAAGATAAAAATAAATTAAAATGTCCTGCCCTTGTTTTTCATCTCCGTCCCATTTTTGAAAGAGGTAAAGAGTTTGTTATTACAATTTTACAAACTTGTTCCTCCCGCTCCTCTTTCAATTTCTCACAAACTCAAATTCAAATTCATCCAAAATCAAAAAAACCAAAACCCTAACAGAGCAACAAAATGAGGGAAGAAGAGATCGAGAAGCTTCGAGGAGTAGTGCGAGACTGCGTAAGCAAACACCTCTACTCCTCCGCAATCTTCTTCGCCGATAAAGTCTCCGCCTTCACTAACGACCCCGCCGACATTTACATGCAAGCTCAAGCTCTCTTCCTCGGTCGTCACTATCGCCGCGCTTTCCACCTCCTCAACGCCTCCAAAATCGTCCTCCATGATCTCCGATTCCGTTATCTCGCTGCTAAGTGCCTCGAAGAATTGAAGGAGTGGAATCAGTGTTTGTCTATGCTTGGTGAAGCTAAAGTTGATGATGATGGAAATGTTTCGCATAATAAGGATTCGAATGTTGTTTATTTGGATAAAGATAGTCAAGATCGGGAAATTAATGTAAGATATTCTTTATTTTTATTTTTCTCATTGTTTGTTATTTTTTTATGTTTTGATGTGTATTTTGAATTTGTTTTGTAATGATGTGATTACAGATATCTTCTGCGATATGTTTCTTGAGAGGGAGAGCATACGAAGCTCTAGAAAACCGTTCTCAGGCTCGATTGTGGTGAGTATACTTACGGGGTTTTCTCGCTCTTATTGTATATATAATTTACATATAACACTTCGGATAAATAGCTTGTTTGCAGCTTATAACATTATCGTGAATGATTGTGTCAAAAAAAAAAAAACATTATCATGAATGATAAACGTTTATGTATAAGTTTACACAAGTTATGGATGTAGTATTTAAAAGAATGAGTTTTGCAATCCAAAAAGGTTAGCAACTTGTTGCCCGTTTACCTTCTATTCATATGTACTTAAATTTTATATATATATATATATATATATATATATATATATATATATATATATATATATATATATATATATATATATATATATAGACACACACACACAAAGTAAGGAAGCTAAAAAGATTGTTTTTTTGTTTTTTAAAAACCGTTTTCATAATTCCCCCAAAACAGTTTCACAAATTTTATGTGAGTTAAATAGCTATGATGTGTGAAGTGAAATTTTGATTTGATAAAGGCTGATCATCATTGTTTCTGCTTTTGTTGAAGGTACAAAGCGGCTATAAAAGCGGATCCCTTATGCTACGAGGTACACCTTGATATTGTCATTACTATCTTTTATAGGTGCATTAATACTATCAAGTCGTTAACTTGTTAACCATATTTTGATAGTTTTTCTAATGTAGTTAATTGACTCAACGTTTTTATAAGCCTTTAATGAGTTTTAGAATGCTCTATGTGTTTTTTATTTTGCAATTCTGGAATGTATCTTTTGTAGCATAGATACATGCTTATATTTTTTGCAACTGACCCTACTTATCTAATTCTTCCTTGATGTTTTCTAATCATGTTAGGCTTTGGAATGCCTTATTGAGAATCATATGCTTACATGTGATGAAGGTAAAACTATTCACTTATCCCTTGGAGACTTTGATTTCAGTTTATATGTTTATAAAAACAGTCTAATTAGTATATTCTCTACTTCAAAACTGATCCTAGTGTATCTATCTCTCTGTTCCATTTATGTTGAATACCAGAAGCAAATTTGATCTCCTCATTGCAATATGGAAACGAAGATGGATGGCTTTCATCATTTTATTCTTGTTTGGTTAAGAAGGTAAGATCAGGTGTCTAATGGGAATTGCCTATATTCAAATGCTTTGTACTTATGAAATGAAATGTTATTTCTTTTTCTTTCCCAGTACGACAAAGAAGTTGTTGTAGAAGCCAAGTTTAAAGATCTTGAGAACGAAAGCTGTAAAACTGACCAGTTTAATCCTTCTTTCTTCCGCACACTGAAAACCAACAACGATCTATTGGCCTGCAAAGCTGAATACTATCATCAATGTGGCGAATATCAGAAATGTTTTGAGTTAACATCTGTGTAAGTTGAGGGCCAGATAAAGATATAGCTTTTACATCATTCACTGTGTTCGTTGTCTCCGTTCATTTCTCAAAAAAATGCAATAACTGAGCGTCGCACTGATATTGCAGTTTGCTTGAGAAGGATCCTTTTCATATCAAGAGCACATTAGTACATCTGGCAGCTGCTATGGAGCTTGGAAATTCAAATGAACTCTATCTTATGGCATGCAATTTGGTGAAGGATTATCCTCAAAAGTAAAATATGATCCACAATGTTGATTGGCTTCTTAAGATTTTGCAACATATGAGAATCAGTTCATTTTTAGACTTTTGCAGTTTTGCTTAACTTGTATAGTTCTCTTCTAAAGCCTTTGCTAGTTTGCTTCATATAACAATAAAATCTTATTGATGTTGTTTAGGGCTTTATCATGGTTTGCTGTTGGTTGCTATTACTATTGTATCAAGAAATATGACCAATCCCACCGTTATTTCAGGTAAACATAACTCTTGACCATGATGGGATAAGAGTGATATAAAAACATCTAAAGCCTGTAATATTATTATTATTATTATTATTATTATTATTATTGTTGTTTCATAAACATAAAATTATATGACCAAACAGTTGTGATCTCAGTTTTTATTCCATGGGAATATGTTGTGTATAATCACATGTCATTAACCAAGCTGTACATATATGCAAAGAAAGCATGGTTTATTGATATTGACCTTTCTGTCTTCAGAATTCTGCTCATCTGTCATATACTCAATTTTATTTGCATAACTTACCTTAGAAATTTTCTGCATGAGTTTATATAATCAAGGGTTTTTCCTTTTTGGTACCTGGTTGCTTTTATTTCATCATTTTCACAATTTATTTTTCGATTTCATTTTCTACCATACAGCAAGGCAACAAGTTTAGATCGAACATTCCCTCCTGCGTGGATAGGCTTTGGGAATGCCTTTGCAGCTCAAGAAGAGGGTGATCAGGCTATGTCAGCTTACCGCACTGCAGCTCGATTATTTCCTGGGTATTGCCTTTTCTAATTAGATCTTTCTCCCCCTAGTTCCTCCCACCTCCAAATATACTTAAATTAAGTAACTTTCTGTTAGGAATCTCACATTGAGTAAATAAAAGTGCTCAATGTGGTACGTAACTACTTAAGCCATGAGGCTGTATTATCACGTAATGGACCAGTCTTTTGTGTTGACTCTCCTCAATGTGCTGCACATTTCTTCTGTACTAATGTTAGAAACACTATTAACATGGCGTCATGACTTTTATGAATCGTTTTCAGGGAAAAAGTATGCTTAATGAAAGATAAAAAAAATATAACTCTCTGCTGTCCCTTTCTGATTTTTGTCTAACGAATAATGACCCTAAACAACATGAATTTATTTATTGGAAATCCTTGCTGTGGAGCACTTTGACCAACTGCTTTTTGTTCGTTTCATTTTTCTTACGACCATTTTTTATTTTGAATTTCTATCTATTATTTTTCAGAAGTTTGACTACATTCTGTCGTTAATAAACAAATGTTAAAACTGTATGAAATCTTCTTATTATCTATAAATTGTTCTTTTACAGGTTAAATGTTGATGTTCTCTTATTCCAGGTGCCATTTACCAGCTCTTTATATTGGAATGGAATGCATGCGGACGCACAGTTATAAGCTTGCAGAACAGGTATATACATTACAATTGGATATATTCTTGGATCAGCGGGGAAGCTTCTGGGGGTGGTGGGGGATGTCAAGTTTTAATGTCTTACTACTAATTTACCACTATATTCTTGTACGTTCTATAAGAAGAGTTCAAAGAAGGTCTACTATCTGTATCCCATTTCCAATATATGCGCTATAATTAAATCCGTTTTATGGTTCAGTTAGAGTTCAGTATAGTGGCTTTATATTATTTGGATGTTTTGATCCTTCTTCACCTAATAAAACCTAGCATTAACTTGTTACCAGAACAATCAGTCCTCTCTTATGAATCTGTGAGAAGTAATTTTGCTATATTTTTCCTCAGTTTTTCATGCAGGCAAAGTCAATTTGCTCATCGGATCCACTTGTGTATAATGAACTAGGAGTTGTTGCCTATCATATGAAAGAGTAAGGATATCTTCCTGATATAAATTATTAGGCTTAATTACATTTTTAGTATCTCTAATTGAAGTTTAAACTATGTACAATCCCACAAATTTTTGTTGAGCCAAGCCAGTCAAGTTCCTCCACTTTATTCAACATAGAGGTTGCTTTAACTCTATACTAGGAACATATTTAGTGCATTCTCTTTATCTGCTTGTTACTTAGAATATTTGAGTGATTTCAACTTGCATAATTGTGAATTCTTATGCAGGTATAAGAAAGCAGTGTGGTGGTTTGAGAAAACTTTAGCCCTCATCCCTACCGCTTTAAGTGAAATGTGGGAGCCAACTGTAGTCAATATTGCTCATGCATGCAGAAAGTTGGAGTAAGTTGATAAATGTCTTGATGCTCATCTGACTTGAACTTATATTGTTCTCAGCTAGAGTTTTTAGAATACATATAGGTATCTTTTGACAAGTTGAAACACAATTTGCTTGCTGACTTGATATATACACAATTTTTTTGTTATATATTAGTATTTTCTAGGTATTTTAATTCCGCTTCATAAAAACCAAGAAGATATATAAAACTGTTCAAATTATAAAGGGATGAAATTTATGAGCCATACTGTAAAGTTATGGGAAATTATGATTGAATAGAGACTAAGAAAAGAAACCAAAATTACGAATAATCAATTTGGTTTTATGCCTAAGAGGTTGACCGTGGGAGCAATTTACTTGCTACGACGAGTGACGGAGCAATATCGGAGGGATAAAAAAGACTTGCAACATGATCTTCTTTGATTTGAAAAAGGCATATGATAGGGTGCCAAGAGATGTTTTGTGGAAAGCCGTAGAAAAGTAAGGGGTTTATATATGGGCTATCAAGGATATGTATGATGCAGTAGATAAGATGGAGGGTAGCTCTATTGCTAGAGAAGAGGAAAACGCAAGAAACCTTTAGAAGAAAATATCCAGAAAGATCTATAGGTCAATGTTTTGAATAAAAGTAGGATATATTATAGAGCATTATGCCGTTGTTTGATTTATGTAGCTGACCCCACCTACTGGGATAAGACTTGGTTGTTGTATTTTGTAGGTGCTTTGATTATATACGTATTTCTTGCTAATTTTTTATGTTTCTGAATATCCTCAACTGCTAGTTTTAGATTTCAAATGTAAAGTTGAAAACATTTTTTCAAGATGCTGATATATTTGATAGTTTTGGCACAAAGTTTAATCTAAAAAATGGTAGTGTCAACATGTAATTTATGATTTCTCGATCCTGATTCTCTAAATGAACCACCTCAGGATGTACCGAGAAGCAATTTCGTATTATGAGAAAGCACTTGCATTATCAACAAGTGTGAGCACTTATGCTGGTCTTGCATATACTTATCACTTACAGGTATCTAAAATGATCTTCCAGCTTGTCATATTCTGTATGTTTTTTTTGAGAAATATTCTGTATGTTATTTAAAAGCAAAATGTAGTTTTTCTGTATTTTTGGAAGTGTGGTTTCGTCATTTTATTTGGGTAAATAGACTGTTGATTTTTATCTAAAGTTATGTTGGCATGGGAATGATTACTCTTGACTTTTACTTGTTGTAATTTTAGAGGAATAGAGAATGAGAAACGCAAGGAATACAATATGCTACTTAATGTTAAATGACCTTTGTCTAAAGTAATTGGATGCATGAATAAAAGTAACAAGTTTCCAGTTATAACGATTAATTTTGAACTGAGGCTTATATTTTGTTGTTGTATGTAATTCATGCAGGATGATTTCAGTACAGCAATTACATATTATCACAAAGTGAGTGACAGCTATCTTACATTGCCTGTACCCATGACAATAAATCTATCTATATCACGCTTCGGTTTTCTTTTATACGATTAAGAAAATTCTCTAATCATATTGTTCATTAAAAACCAGGCGTTGTGGCTGAAGCCAGATGATCAGTTCTGCACAGAAATGTTAAGCTGGGCTTTGATAGATGAAAGCAGAAGCAGCGTTGATCCCTGCCTTTAGTTCTGTTGAATTTATTGATTTGCCTGTTATGTATGTACGTGAACAATACATTAATGTCAAGGTATTTGAATAAACAATTTCCTTGATGATTTTTCTATTTTTAGTTTCTTAACAAGTGCCTAGAATTTGCCTTATTAAATTATTTGGCTTTATTAGACTTTTTATTCAAGTTTTTTTTTTTGTTTATCCTTTTCTTGTTGAGGAATGTAATTTTTGGTTGCTGTAAATTAACGATAAACTGGTATGTAAGTGTCTTATTGGTTTTTTATGGTGCTTAATTTAGAGATATCTTTATGAGAGTTGTCAATAACAGTTGATATCATTTATGGTTGCTAATGGATGAATCACAAACAATCCACGAACATATATAATCCACTTGTTATAACCGAATTTTAAAATCAATCCTCAACCAATTCTGATTTCATAGAATTGATTTTGGATTTTCATAACTGATTTTTTGGACATGATAGAATAAATTGACCTGGATCCATATACAGAAATAAGTTTCTAAGTACACAAAATAAAGGAGCATGAAGTACACAAGCTAAAAAAATTGGAATTTTTTTTTTTCTACTTCCATACTTTCAAAAAAAAAACATGTCTCTAAAAGAAGCAAAGCCAATTTGAACCCATACCATAATCTTCTGGTTAAACTAAAAAAACACACACCTGTCCTGAACTAATAAATGGAAGGAAACAAATTCCAATAAAGGAAGCTCATAATTTTAAATATAGTTGGCATGGCTCCACTAAGTGGCATAATTTGTTGAACCTGCTGTGTAAGATTTATTTTTACTCCATGTAAAAGAAATACAGAAATTGTGTATTTTTAGCACTGTTAAAGGACTAAATATGAAGAATTTATTTGTAGGACTGAAATTAAACTATATTATTTTTATAAGAACTAAAAACACATTCAACCTTTTATCATCAACAATTTTGTAAATATCAATCGAAAATTAGAAGCAACAGTGATACCGATTCATACGAGCCTTGATATTTTCTGTAAATACACTACGGTCTCTTTATAGTTGAAAAAAAATTGTGTCTTCTAAGTATGTTGGAACAGAGAAATATTGATATAAAAAAAAAATCATATTTTCATGCACTAACCATAAATAAATACTAAAAAAAAACATCATGTTCACAAACAACAAATCTAAAAAAATAGCTAACCACCAACCTATTTTATTTAGCTACAATGAAATCTTTGAAGTTTCTTCACTTTGTCTTACATCTTTGTTGACACAAGCCACTTTCTAATCTGCATCAAATGACTTCACTTTTCTTACAAGAGAATAGAAAGTTTTTTTTTACCTCCTTCCCTCAGGACTACTTTGGTCACTTTGTCTTCTCTTTTCTCTCCATGTTTCACCCCACTGTTTAGCCTCTGCAACGGCTTGCTCTCTTAACAAGTCCTTAGGTAACATCAGAGGTTTTTCTTTCGGGGAGTTGTCGATATCCATCGCTACCGGGCTAACTGTTCCGGAACCTTTTGGAACGTATTGCTTGGATGACAAGAAATCCAGGGCTAGTACTATATCGCCTGCATCAGGCCGATAACGCGGCTCTTCTCGAAGACACATGCATGCCATTTCAACGGCCATCCTTAGACCGGATAAAGGGTATTGACCTTGCAAACGTTGATCTGCTAATTTTGGAAAACTCCTTCTGTCTCTGAACATTGGGCGTGCCTGTTGGAAGTAGGAAATCGAGCTTTGTTAACCATAGCATATTTATAAGCTGCAGTAACTCATGAATGATATGCATATTCATAGATTAAGTAGAAAGATAATGTAATATTGCGAAATACATTAGATCGCACAATATTATCATTCTTTTCTACATTATTAACATGCTTGCACATTCATAGATTAACAGCAGGTAATGAAGTAAGAAATTGCTTTCTATTTGGCTTCGTTCTCTTTCAAATACAAGGCGATAAACTAAAAAGACAAAAATCAAGGGCAATCATATGTATGTGAGTTATTCAATTAAAAATGAAAATAGAAAATGAGAACAGCAAATGATTTTTGAAAGCAATGTATTCTTTAAACTGATTAACATAAGCAATTCAAGAATATTTTCATTTTCCTCAATTTTTAAGGATGTGTTTGCTATATTAAACATGGCGAAAAAATGGAAAAAATTATAAACATATATGTAATTACCCAATCAACAAGATGCTTGTCATGGGCACGAGTTTCATCATACGCTCTACGCCCCGTAATTATTTCCAATAACACAACTCCAAAACTATAGATATCAGATCTCATTGTTAATTTTCCCGTAGTTGCATACTCAGGTGCACAATAACCATGTGTTCCCATCACTCTAGTAGCAACATATGATTGGTCTCCAGTTGGACCGAATTTCGCAAGCCCGAAATCGGAAAGCTTTGGATGGAATCCTTCATCCAATAGTATATTAGATGTTTTCAGATCTCTGTATATAACAGTAGGCTTTGCTTCATGATGAAGATAATTTAGTCCTCTTGCTGCCCCGGCTGCTATCTTCATTCTCGCATTCCAATCGAGCGGTTCTTTATCCGGTGAAAGATCTGCAAGTGATCATGACAAAATCGTAACTACTACAATATAATAAGTGAAAAGATAAATTGAATCTTTAGATAAATTTCCTCTCATCTTTTTGTGAGGAGAAATGTTGCATTATTTTACCATGGAGATGAGATTCTAAGCATCCCATAGGCAAGTATTCATACACAAGAAGCCGTTGATCACCTTCGGCGCAGTAACCGATCATGCTAACAAGGTTTGGATGGTGTAAAAGAGAGAGCATGAGAACTTCCACTAGAAATTCTTTTTCCCCTTGGACACCAGTTGTATCAAGTTTTTTAACAGCTACAACCTGATCAAATGTTTCGGACATTTCATCATTTTGGTAAAATAGTTACATCGCATAGCGGATTTATGAGTATTTGTAAATAAGAAAGAGGTACGAAAGAATCATTCATCTTTCGAATTATACCTTACTAATGCTATCTAGTTTTCCTTTGTAAACAGTTCCAAATCCACCTTGCCCTATAAAGGTTTCATCCCTGAAATTTTTTGTTGCTGTTGCAAGCTCTCTGAAGGTAAATGTCCGAGCTTTATTAGAACTGTCAGTATTCACTGTTGTTGGTGTAGCTTCTGGTGTCCGTTCTGCATCAAACCATATTATGTCAACTCTGGCACATCGGTGTATTAACTTCAACTAAAATTGAAAATCTCTAATCAATTTGTACTAAGTAGAAACATAAATATAAAATATATAACATCTAGATATAGCTGAAGGGGTAAACAATTATGCAAACTATATTAATGGAGCTGTCTTTCAGCTCAAAATAAGCACTACATATGATTATCTTTGAAAAATTATCATGTCAAAGAACAACGGTAAAGAAAAGTAACTAGAGTAAAGCAATGATAAACTCAGTAGAGGAAAATTAGAATTGAAGAATTGAAAGATTCATGCTTTGTCAAGCTCAAGATAAAAAACGATCGTGTTATTTGAACATCAAAATACTGTATATGCTTTAGTGTCTCTCTTACTTTATATCTTATAATTATATACAATTTAAACACATTTTAAAAATACACACAAGAATCATATAATATTGTACTCTACATCAAAACTCTAATATCAAAAGATCATTTCACAATAAAAAAATTACCCTAAGATAAACCTTTTTCCTACCTTTTAAGAACTATAAACACAAGAATAAGCCTAAAAATCATTTGTCCAATAACTAAAACTCAACAAACCAATTTGTTTAAAATCTTAAGAGACAAACATATGAAGTCAAACACAAAAAACCTAAACCCTTATACCCAAACCCAACAAAATGAAATTAAAAAAAAGGGTTAGAAAAATAAACCCTTTTAAATAGAAACAATTAATGGTTTAATCATTGAAAAAAACAATAATTAAACATATTCTGAAAATGAATGTACCTACAGATCTTCCAGAAATAGAGACAGTTTCAGCATCAGGTTTAAGGTTATTTCTTTCATCTTCTTGATCATGATCATTGAAGCTCTTTCTTTTTCCCTTCTTTCTAGACCCAAAACATGGGCAACGACCCATCACCTCTTATGAGTAGAATTCAGCACAAAAACAAAACTTTTTCTTCTATTCTTATAAAACAAGGCCACCAACAACTGGGTTTTTCTCATGAGAGGTTAAAACGTCATTGATGATGGTGTTGAATGCGACATTGTAACAACACATCATTGTTACCATCCATAATCATGTATTGTATTCATGTGTTGTTTAATTTTGTTTTGTTGTCTGTTTGTAAAAAAGAGAAGAATTTGCAGATAATGGTGTTTTTTTGATTAATTTTGCAGATAATGATGTGATTAGTATTTGTAGAAAATAGCAAAAATTTCGGATTTAAAAAAATAATTGGGATTTAGTTAATTAAATGATGATGATGGTGATGTGAATGATCCAATTGTTTTAGTTATTTTGTTTCCAAATCTGTTAATGTTGTTATACATACCACATTTTTGTTAATGTTGTTTTTTTTTGTTAATGTTGTTGATCTTCATTGCTGTTTTTAAGGTTGGTGTGACGTATCATACTTAACATGTTTTTTTACTTGACAACGTGTTAGTGGATTTATTCTGAGTGAAGATTCATTTTATGTTTTTATAATTTTTGTAGGGTCCAATTTAATTTATTTATAAAAAAAATATAATCCAAATTAATTTTTGTTTTCTATGAAGTTCTGATACTCCAAAATTAATCAAGTATCATGTCAGATACTATATCAGATACCGATACGCGTCAGATACGCATCGGAAAAGTATTTGATTAAATTTTATTATTTAAATAAAAAAATAGCTGATACGTATCAGAAAAATATTCACTGCTTATATTTTATCTATTCTTTGAAAAAAAATAAAATAGATCCAAAAGGCTTAATGATTTGGTTAATGTACATACAAATTTTTAAATTTTATAAAAAAAAAGATGAAGAATATATGAAAAGAGCGACAAAATTAAATGATATTAGTGGAGATGTGCATGACTCACATTTTTGGTAATATTTAAGATATATAATTTACTTGTTTTGACAATTTTAATAATATTAATATTTATTATTTAATTTTAATTAAGGTTATAAATTTTACATTATTTTTAATCTATTTAATAGTAGTTTTTTTTTGTACAATTTATAAATATTTTAGTACAATTATTTATTTAATAGTTATTTTTTACTTAACTATATTTTAATAATTAATTGTTTATAAGGTTAAATATATTTTCCATTGAAAAAGTATTAAACTATATGATTTTGTGGTGAGAAAAATTGATTTTAAGTGAATTAATTCTGTAAAATTGATTTGGACTAAAATTAAGTTGAAAATAAAGTTTTTTTAAGAAGCTAAATTTGTCCACCTCAAATGATACTGCAGCGAATCGAACTTGAGACCTCGATGAGGAAAACGCTTCAGAGTTTCAAGCCAATACCAAAGTAGGTTTGAAAATAAAGTTATTTATGTTTGGATCAACTCATATAATTGATATCAGTTTAGGACATTCATATAAAACCAATTCTACACGTATAAAAATCAATTTTGGTCTCTCTTTAGAGCTTAATAGAAGTGGAACCAATTCTGATGGAAAGGCAAAGAGATGTTTTTGTTGTTTTTTGTTCAGTTAGTAATTTGAAAAATTTGCCTTTGTTTTGCTCTTTTTGCCAATACGTTGGTTATTTGGTTGGGAGTGCAAAACAAAGGATTTGTAACATTTGGTCAAAAAAAAAACATTTGTTTAAGCAAAAAATTAAATCGGCTAAAGAGATGCTTTTTAAGTTGTAACCAGTGCCAACACTATTTGAGTATTGAATTTGGAAATATTCATGTAAAAATTGATTAAAAAATAAACTCAATTAGAACCCAAAAACTATAAATTCAAGCTTCAGGACCTCAAAATTTTAGTTCTATCAAAAGAGAAACCAAACATCTGCTTCAATTGCTTTCTTACTAATTATTGCTGCTAGGTCATATAATTTTAGACTGCGTATGTTTGACTACAATTTATTAAGATCAATTAAAGCTTTTTAATTTTATGTTTCATTCTCACTCAGACCTTGCCTTTGGATATAAAAATGCATTAGTCTCAGTGTTGTTGCTTTCTACTACATATGGCAAAGGACCAAAAGCAATAGACCATAAGAACATAAAAACAGATGCGTATGTGTGCGCGCGCGCGTGTGAGTGTGTTATAAAATCTTATTGGCATTACTTAGTTCAATTCCTTTCAAACTTATAACATCAATAAAATCATATAGCAGATCCTGCAAATTCAAAACTACAAAATCCATTAAAGATCAAGATGTTGAGTAAGTATTGAAATTATAATCAATAATACCAATAAGAAAAGTAAGACATTGAATAAACCACAAACATGGGGAAGAAAACATTGACAACTTATAAAAGGTAGCAAACATAAGAGTTGAGCTAGGTTTAGGTTGTGAGCCCAAATCAACTAGTTGTATGAAAGTCAATTCTGAAAGGAAAAACTGGGTTGAACTAGGTAAGAGTTAATTGATAATGTGGCGAGTGTGATGAGAAGCTCGGAGGATGTTGGTTTAGTGAACAAGTAAGTTTAAAGAGAGCATTAGAGAAAGTTTATGGTTAGTTGATAATGTGGCAAGTTTAGTGAATAATGAAAATTCATATAAATCATCTACTAAGAAAGAATCAAATGAAAAAAATCAATAGTCATAGAATTCCTGATTGAAACTAGAACCTATTACTATTGCTTTGATATATATGTTATATATGTATACAAGTACAAGGGCAATGATGCCCCTGGATGAGGTTTCTGAGAATGCACTCATCCTTCTTGATTATCACTTGCATCACTTGCCTTAACAAATCGCCCTCTCACTCGCTTTCTCGTATCAGCCCTAGCCTTCCTTGATTCATAGCGTATATGCTTGTCAAACCTGAGCAGAGTTTGATGCCACAACTTTAAATTAAAGAGAACATGTGATACTTCTCAAAATAAACAAAAACAAAAGCATACTCGAAGGGGGTTTTACTAAAAAAACAACTTCATCAGAAAGGATGAATAGAAAAGAGTATTAACTGTGAAAAAAAAAATCCAAGAGTTTAATAACTATTGACTATCAATTCATATGGTTCAACTTATTAACCCATTGACTTAGCATCGCGACCAAGTTGATAACCAAACATGAAATTACATAAATGGAAACTATAACTTTTTTGGAATACAAGAGGGCAGAATCCCAGAGAGAAACAAATACTAATGCTTAATTGGGCGAGTCCTAATGTCCCCTGTCTTATCAGCTAATAACAAAGATTGCAGCTGATTTGGACTCTGATCATAGAAAATAAAATATATAATTTACTTGATTAGATATATTTAGATTATATGATCTTGACGTTTACTCTATGCCTTTAGTTTCTATTAGAAGAATACTTTTTTTCTTTACTTTTATATGTATGATTAAGCTCGTTCTAAAATTATGCAAACACACGGACAGATGTAGGTGTACTCTTAGGGAACCCTGGCCACCTTTTTTTAGTTCTAGTATAGGTTCTTGGAAAATGTTGTGGTCATATGAAATTGAAGGGAATTATTTCTAAGAATCCCAATTAACTAACTTTGGGCTTTTTTGCTATTGTCTTGAGCAATGCTAGTTTTCATGCTAATTGTTAAGTTGTATATTGTAAGTTGCGAGACCTTAAACAACGGATAGATTGAGGTTACTGTAAAATTTCTACTAGTATTTATTAAAATAAGGATTTTTAATTATTTTAAAGTTGGCAGTCCGGGGTTCGGTTTTATATTACATTTTTTGCTTTTATAGTTTGGCCCCCCAATCATTTCTATTATAGGTAAGTGCATTCATTTGCATTTTGCCATTTTCTTATAAGGTTTCTTACAATAAGTGAAATGTACCTTCGAGTTTTCTTCTTTTCCTTGTAGCGTAACATGGCATCCCCTCTATTCCTTGCTTGCTCTTCCAAGCTAACCCTAGCATTTATGTTGCCAACATATTCACTCCCACACAAAAGATGGTCCATAACTGGTACCCTGTCGGCGCCACTGTATGTTATTGATTCAATCAATCTGGACTCAGATGATAACTCATCTCTAGTTTTCTTGTTGCTTTCTACTTTCTTCTTCACATGGCTTGATGATGACTGATCTGATTGATTCTGCAAATTTTGCAAAGACAAACAATTGATCATTCACTGGCTCCCTATAGATAAACCAAGCATGACAGAAATATAATAATATGGAAATAATGCTTATATAATAATAAAAATAATATACTATAATATGTTATCTAACATTTAAGGGTGCACTTGTTGACGTTGTAGCTTTAAAGTTGAACTAGATACAAACTAAAGTTGGAAGATTTTCTATGAATCTTGGGCAATAAAATCTTGGCCACCACTATTGTCCCTCCCCATGTGAACTCTGTACATTGAATCAAAGCAATGTAGGCCCACAATTTTGTTTGTATGTATAGATTTCATTGTCAAAGTTATTAACCCACGTCTACTGCAACTTTATTTTTCAAAATTGGTATTTTTTACAGAAAAATACACGTTTTCTTTATAATTAAATGTGTCAGAACCTCACATATGTCTTAAAATGATAGGAAGACAAAGAACCCTATAAAAAAGAGGATTTGTATATTCCATACAAGTCCTAACATTAGAGAGCTTGAATCAATGATGCAGAGTCAGTATATGCCTTTGCATCATCCACTTACCATTTTCATCACATTGCCACAAACAGTTTGCAATCCAGTGACTCTCACTTTCAGCAAGTGACAAGTAGTAAGCTATATTACTTCTTGCACAAGCATGTGAATTAAAGATTTTTAAATTAAAGACTCCTCTAATTAAGTAACCTAGTATTAATTCCTTCACTGACTTTTGGTGACTCGTTGATCATTACACATTAAGCTCACAGAAGCACATAGTAAGAGATGTGTGCTATACAAAAAGTTGAATAACACCAGAAAATTTGAGGAGGAAAACATTAAATATGTATCTAATTCAATCGTAAAGTGTTAGTATTACATACACCAAAACTAGAGACCAAATTTATTTAGTCTCTAACTTCCGTTGGTAATATAATTGTTTCTGCATGCTGTTAAATTGCCATGAATTGAAAAATTACTATCTACAAAGAATGGCAAATGGCTTACATTTCTTGATAGCATATCATCACCAATTGTTGAGCAATTCATATTATGCACATCTTGCAATGATTTTGGAATCGATAAGGAAGCATCTTCTACACCATTGCATGTGATATCTCTTGATTTCTGTAATTGAAAATCCCAGACCTGCACAAAGAAATTATTGCACATATCAGGATCTTAGTTGAACCAGTACACCATAACATATTCAATTATTGCAGAGTGAAAATTTAATGGCCTTAAATGGCCCCAACTTGGGGACAGGTAGGTACAAGAAAACAGTAAAAAAAACATTTTTCAAGATCTCAACAGATTGAGAATGAAACTATTTCTGCATATGTTGCTTTTCTTCAATTACGTCACATAAAACTGCAAGTAAGATGGTTATCAAAATGGTAATGCATAATGACGGTGCATTTAAGCTAGAAAATGACAACTTTCATCGTCCATCCAGGGTTTCAAATCTGAGCATTATATTTTTCAGAAGCTTGAAATAATCCTATATTACCCTATAACCTATTATAATTAACAATCCTAAAAAAACATGAACTTAAACGCAATTATCAGTTAGAAAAGATCGAAAAAAATAATGGTGTAAAGAGGCGAAATGGTCCAAGCAACCGAAACTAACAAGAAAATTTTAGAACAAAAGCATACATTAATCTATATTTACAAGAAAATAAACCAAGTAACTGAGTTTGAATTCTGTTACGCCCACTTATTCAGGTGAAATTCTAATCACTACGCTACCAAACCAAAACACGAAAGAAAAATTCAAAATGAAACACAGAAATTTACAGACCTGAGGAGGCTGATACGTTGGATTACGATCCCAAAGAAGAATCTCAGCTTCATTTCCATAATCATTATTATTATTATGATTCTTCTTAGCACCGACATCAAATTCAGACGAAAAATTAAGCAAAGAAGTAAACGGAGTTTGCTGGAGCAACATCAAATCATCAACATCATTATTACTACAACCATTGAATCTAAAATCATTTTCATTTTCAACTTCTCCACACACAGACCAATCCAAATTCCTCTTTCTCTTCGCAACTTCAACAACTTGTTCATACACTTCATCTCTATTCTGAACAACAGGAACAACAGGACCTTCAAACTCCGCAACAAAAACCGCATCGTTCGGCTTCAAATCAAGCCCCAAAGCAACAACGATCTCGTTAACGGAAGGACATCCGGTGAGTCCGTCGAGACGGCGGAGGTTGTGGTGGTTGTGCGAAGAAGAGGATGAGGAATCGCCGCCGTGAGCGTCCCAATCGCAGCGGTGACATTGAACTAGATTTTCGGTGAAGCAACGAACCGAAGCGGCGTCGTTTTTGCAGTTTTGACAAATCTGGAAACGCACGTGCTTGAGTGCGAGCGCGTTGGCGGAGTGCACGTGCTGGTCGCATACTAAACAGAGTTTTGCGGAGTCTGGTTTGCAGTATAGCACCGCGTTTCTTGTGTCGCAATAGTCACACGGAAACGACATCGTTTAATCACTTTGCACTTTGCAACAACTAACTTAAGAAGAAGAATTAAGATATTTATTTTGGTAGTAGTAGAGTAGATTTATCTATGAAAGGAGCATATGCATATGAAACTAACTAACTTAGGATATTTTTGATTAATATGTTGAAGTAAGTAGTGAAGATGATTTATGTAGGTAGGAAGGAAGGTAGTACTAGTATTTTATTGTATTAGTATTGGCCTATAGTGTAGTGCGGACCCAAGTACATTTGAATGAGATAGTAAAAAATTATTTTTAACTTAATTAGAGGTTATAACATCAATTCTGAGAATATAATAATGATAAATTTTATTTAAAAATTTTTTGTATTTTTTATGATGCTATACGGTTTGAGAGATTAGTCTCTATAGTTGAAGATATTTGATTCAAATTGAAAAAAGTGTGTAGTAGGGACAAAGGGAGTAAAAAGATATTTTGGTGACACTTTTATTTTGGATATGATTAAAAGAGGAGTGAATCTTGCTGGCATGTGCATTTTATTGCTACTTGCTTGCTTAATTGTGCAGATACCGTGTGTTGTCTGTCTGAATAGTTTTGTTTTGTTTGTTGGAGTGAGCGGCAGTGTGACAGTTTTTGGACTTTGGGCCTTTTTGGAGGTAGGTGTTTTTTGGTGTTTGGGCTGGTAGGAACTGTTTGGACAGATGGTAGTAGTTCCATGGATGTGTGTTAATGACTCATTCGTATCAGTAGGTCTTTATGTCATTGTTTTAAGGGAGAGAATATTTTTTTATACATTGGAAAGATAAATATTTTTGTTAGAATTTAAAGATGTGACCTTTCTCTATCAAATTTATATTCGCAGTTTTTACTACTTGAGCTATCTTACGAAAATTAAGGAAGAGAATTTAAGACAAGTACTAATTTTAATCGTCTGATAAAAATTTGACAGTTGAGATTACGTATAGTTAATTTTATTAATGTGTAATTTGAATTGTTCAATTTTTATTGAATAGTCTAGATGATAAACTATCTGCATTTTGCACTGCGGTGAATCAAAGTTCTTGTCTTAAGGCCTTGCTTGGTTGAAGAGAAATTGAGAAGAGATAAATTGAAACACGGAAATCAATGCATGTATTTGGACTACTTTTTAATCTAAATATATATATTGATTTCCGTGTTTCAATTTCTCTCTTCTCAATTTCTCTCCAATCAAGCAAGGCATAAGGGTTACGTTTAGGAATATCAATTGGCATTCATAATTGGAAATATGATGGAGAGTGCCCTTCACCTTAGGGGATGAAAGGAATAATACATCTCTCTTATTAATGGTATGTTTGGTATCACGGTGGATATGTCAGAATTGCGGTGATCCACCGTGACTTTGCAGAAGCTATAACTTGTAGCTTCTGGAAATCACGGTGCGTCACCGTGATTCTGACACATCCACCGTAATACCAAACATACACTAAGAGTGTAATCGGTTTGGTTTGGATATTATGAAACATTAAAGATATTTGTTAAAGAACTTGTGGGACACAATATATAGAGTAATTTCTTTTAAAAAACTTGTGGAACACACATGATAAGTTGACTATTTTTTTTTTTTTACAATAAAGATAGGGGGCAAAAGAAAAACAAAACAAGGGAACATACTCTCTATAAAACTTACACCTCTAACATTATCAAAAAGAGGTAACACCAAAACACTAGAAGGTGCAGTGATTTTTAACAAGGGCGAATCTGAGAGTACCCATTTTAGCCAAAACATCCGCACACGCATTACCTTCTTGAAGTGTATGATTGTTCGTATTCATAATTTTCCAATCTCTAGCTAGAAGTTAAAGAATACTTAAGACTTCATTTGCAAATCGGTGATTAGTAGACATACATCTAACAATGAATATCGCATTTGTTCATAAAAAGAAATAAAAATTAAATATCGCATCTTCAAAAAATTGAATTCTCAAAATAAATGTCATTTTAAATGTTTAATAATGTTGTATTAATTGTTTTTCCTCAAGTGTACAACTTTTTGACTAGAATTCTACGATTTAATTAATATCAGTACATTATATGGGTTTTGTGAAAATATTCATCAATTCTCATAATATTACATTAATTAATTAATATTACATTTTTTTTTTGTTTGAGTATACGTTATTAATATTTGTTTGATACGAACCCTAGTGGTTGAAGTATTTTTTGTCCTAAGATCACAACTTTATAATCAACCACAAATAAAATTAACAAAATCCCACGATCTCTCTCTCTCTCTCTCTCTCTCTCTCTCTCTCTCTCTCATTGACTCTCTCGCTCATCATTTCTCTCTCTCTATCTCACTACCAATGGCGGATCCAATCTCCAAACCTCTGATCACATTTCTCCTCATAGCTTCCTTCTTCCTCTCATCGCAAGCTTCCTCCGATGTCCCCTTCATCGTCGCTCACAAGAAAGCCTCTCTCAATAGGCTCAAAACTGGCTCCGAAAGAGTCTCTGTCTCCATCGATATCTACAATCAAGGAACCTCGTATGCTCCGATCTACTCAGTTTCAGATCCCAATTTATAATCTGCATGCATGTTTTGATTATCGATTAGGTTTTTGGTGATTTTGTTCAATTTTGTGTTTGTGATGTTTTGATGCTGATTATCTTAGCTGGATCTTGAATTATTTTTATTGATTTTAGTAGTGATATTGAAAATTAGGGGGAAAGAGGGTGAATTGGTAAATTTTTAAGTGTTTTGGGATTTTACTCATTTTGCTTGCTTGCATGCATTAATAAGTAGAATGAAATGATCTGGTTGCGGAGTTTTTGATTAATTCAATTTGATCTGGTTGAGAAATGAGAAGATAGTTAGAGTTAAGAACTTGATGTCGAAAATTGAACTTTTGACCACTTAATTAGAGTATAAAGGGCATTGCATTGCAAACTATGAAGCACGGACACTCCTCGGATTAGGCGCGTCCCAGTGTCCGACACTGACAAGACACTAACACTGAATTATATCATTTTTCAAAAAAATTATCCATGTCGACATGTCAGTGTCGCGTCTGGTGTCCGTGTCAGTATCCATGCTTCATAGATTGCAAGTTACATTGCTGGTTTTGTTGTTTTACTACTTGTAAGATTTGTATGGAGGGAAGTTCCAAAATGCAAAATCTCTTTCTGTTTTATGCGATTGAGTTTAGGCTAGTAGCTATAGTGTAAATCAATTAAATAGGAATTTGTGTGCTATTTCTTCCGTTGAATCATGTTTTTGAATCCCAACGGTAGCGACTCTTGAGTCTTGAGTGCCATTCTATTGTCTGTTTTGTTAAGTTGTTGAATTTTTTGTGGTATATTTCTGTGTAGTAAGCTTCTGTGTTTGATATTGATTTTCACTTACCATTTTTCTGCTTCACTTTTGAAGGACGGCATATGATGTGAGTCTGGTGGATGAGAGTTGGCCAGCTGACCTTTTCAGCATAGTCAGTGGTACCACCTCAAAGACATGGGAAAAGCTTGATGCGTGAGTTTCATATTTATCGCTATAACATTTTGTTTGCCACTCTTTAATTGCATCCTGTTTACACTATGTTGCTGCTTTTTGGTTTATTTCTTTTTACAAACAAGTCATATTGTTTGCAGTGGTGGCGTCCTCTCTCACACATTTGAGCTGGAGGCAAAATCAAAGGGAGTATTTTCCGGTGAACCAGCTGTCATCAAGTTCCGTGTCCCAACAAACGCTGCTCTACAGGTTTAATTTGTTGGCATTGTTGTCTATTTTCTGTTTTCTTTTCTAGTGAGTGAAAATTTTTGCTCATAATTGTTTGTTGTATTAGGAGGCATATTCAACTCCAATATTGCCATTAGATGTTCTTGCTGACAGACCTCCCGAGAAGAAGTTTGAATGGGTATGTTTCTTTTATATTTGATGGTTACAGGAATCAATCTAAATAGTTTGGGTTTACTGACATATTGCTTTTTTGTTTCATGTATTAATATTTGGTTGGACTGGATTTCTCAGGCTAAGGTACGGACAATTATTTTATGCTCTTTGTAATTGCAATTTTTGAAATTATTTTGTGAATGATATAAATTTGAATATAGCGCGATGGCTGCCAATTTTGGCTGTTGATTTTGCAAGGCCAGTCATGAGTGGATCTCACTCACATTGTTGGTGCAACTTTTCCATTCTTAAGAAATGGATAATCTTGTTTGTTTACTGATGCAAACAATATAGGCTTGTTTGGTTAAACATTTTTTGTTTTCATTTTTAATTACAAAATGTCACCTTATTTTTTTATTTTATTTTGTTTCACATTTTCCAAGTTTTGAACAGAAACTGTAAAAACAAAAAATAATTAAGTTGTTTTAATTGTTTCCTTTACAAACCTTGAAAATAGAAAACATTGTTAATTTGTCTCACGCCAAACCTCAAGACTTCGTCTGTGTTTACTTGTTCACTTTTCTCTCCTAATGTGTTTCACAAGGAAATGATGCTACAGTTTAAAATGTTCTCTATGATGTGTTGGTTTTAACTACTTTCTGGATGTATCATAGTGTTGTGTCTTTACCTTTATGTCAAAATGTTATTGTCTACAGAGGTTGCTGGCTAAGTATGGATCTCTAATCTCGGTGATCAGCATTATCGTTATGTTTGTGTACCTGGTAGCTACACCATCAAAATCTGGTGCAAAAGGAAGCAAGAAGAAGCGTTAATCTTTGCCAAATCAGTACATTTACAATCAGACATCAGAGACTAGAGTGTGATATTCTGTCAGTGGTCAGTTTTCATCTAGTTAGAACACATGTTTTTGAACTTTTTGAATCAATGGTTAAATGAGTTAGTGAGAGAACAATTTTAATTTCTTGACGGCATAGCCTGAACAGTTGTTTTCAGTTCTTATATGGATGGTATGGATCTTAGCTAGCAAAAGTATATCAATCGATTACGTGATCTCATAGCTATTTTGTACTGATTACCATCTATTATGCTCTGATTATCCTGAAGTCTGATGTCCGTGGATGAAAATTATCCACCTCGCCAATTCAATCTTCTACAAGCTTGTACTCTGAAGTTTATCAGGGTCAATTACAAGCTTGTAGATAAAAGGAGACAGAACAAACTCTAGAGTTCAAGCTTGTACTTTCCCATTTGCTTGAACATTGGAGGCTGTCCTCATTGTGTCTCCTTTTGCTTCTTGCTCAGAGCTAAATAAACAGCTTTCGTGTTTATATTTTGACCACTTAGATTAGTTAAATGTCTCTTACTTTTTCAGTAACTTGCTTTTCTCCAATGTCCGGATAAAAACCACAAAAGCTTGATTTAAGAAAAATTGAAACAAAACTTGTGTTGCCAGTAAGTCCTGCCGACCACACCCTTCTTTCAAGGGAGTATTTGATTATAGAAATGAAATCTGGTCTAATAAGTTTATAATCAATCTTAGTTTCCCATTATGCAAGCAATTTGTTTAAGGTCCCTTTGATTTTACAGTTTCCTCCCCTCATACTACAAGTTCTATTGGCTCATTCACATCCTAACATATTTAGTTACACGATACTTTCAAAAACGGGAGTTTATCTCCTTAAAAGCTTGTTTGAAAGTGAATTTATCTATTTGGCCAGTAATCAAAGGAAAACAAGAGTTGCTGAAATGCTGAAGAGACTCGAGACCTCTCAACAGAAAATTGTATGACAATACTACACAGTTAAATATTCAAATTAAATAGTTGAAATATGTCAATTTTCTCCATCATGCAGTAGGTGCACCAAAATCGGTTTGTTGATTGATGCAAAGCCATGTATATATTTGAGAATAAATCACAAGTTAAATATAGTTTGACTTAAATATCATCAAATTTTAAAAATTTATTTGGAAAGAAATTTTTTAAAAGTTCAAAAGGAGGAAACTTTTTTATGCAAGCAAAACATTTCATCAAATGAAGTGTTTCAGACGCAATGAGGAATATAATTAAAATAGTGTTGATTATGGACAATCTCATTTGGCATGTTTTGTAAAGAAGTCAAATAATATACTAAAGGCAAAATTACATTATTTATATAATCTTTTACCTTATTTATTTGTAACATTTCAGTTCTTCATATTATATTTTTACCTTTTCAGTCATTTATCTTTTATAATGCATACATTTTTTTTTGACAGTTTTTATAATGCATACATATACCTCCTTTATTTGAAAAATGTATGAAGACATGAATATCTTCATCACCATCTTCATATTTTAATCTTCCTTAAATTAAAATCAATTTTCAATCAAATACAACTCAAACAAGTAAAATGAATCTTTGTTTTATGTTCTTTTCAATTTCATTCTAAACTAAAAAATTAAATCCCTAAATTTTGAATAAACCCAATAAATAAAGAAACTATATTTATTGACATAAAAAATACAAAATCCAAAGATTGGCATACAAAGGTATAATTTACAAAGTTTCTTTGAATTTTGTATGTCAATAAATATAGTTTCTTTATTTATTAGGTTTATTAAAAATTTAGGGATTTTAATTTTTTTAGTTTAGAATGAGATTGAATAGAACATAAAACAAAGATTCATGCTACTTGGAGGCGTATTTTAGTGACGATTGATTTTGATTTAAGGAAGAAGATGATGATGAAGATATTCATATAGAGGACGGATCTAGACATTAATTATTGGTGTGGCTAAACATGAAAGAAGCGAGTTTAGATTTTCTTGTCCCAAATTATAAGGAAAAAAAACTTTTATCAATTTTAAGATTAGCTTTCACCTTCGTCAAAAAATAAAAAAAACCTTTTACATGTTGTTATCATAAAATTAAATACAATTTGCACTTAATTTGATTTCTCTCTCATTTTTTTCCATAATCAATAGTAACAAATAAAAATTATTTTCAGACATCAAATTACCATATTTATCTTTTTTAGCTAGAATTTCATCCTTAAAAATTAAAAGTGAATAAGGACGTATCAGGTTTGAATTTCAGCCCCTACAGATTATGTGCAATATCCCTATCAACTGAATTAAACTCACGGAAACATATTTTGCTTTTTTTAAGTAAGTGTAATTATTTTGTTTACTTGTAATTTGAGACATAGAGAATATATACAAGTATTCATATCTTCATACATTTTCCAGAAAATATAATATATTGCATACTAAAATATAAGTTATGATAAGTCTTTCTTTTTAGTTTTCTTTTTCTTTTTTTAACTTCCTTACAAAAAAAAGTATAAAATTGATCATCAAAATATTTAACTAAATATTTTAAAACAATAGTCTACGTGCACCAAGTAATTTGAAATCATTAACAATTAACTTTGATTTAATACTTGCACAAAGTTGATAACAAAAAAATATTTTTTATTATATTACACCTATAGTAAAATGAGAATGATGTTTTTTGGGTGCAAAAGAGAGCATGCCCCAAAAAAAAAATGTGTTTTATTCACACAAAAAGGAGCTTTTGAATTTTTCTTTATCTTTACATGAGATATTAAATATTTAAATTAATATGCAAGAAATTAGTATAAAAATGAAATTTTGTGTTTTTTCTTAAATAAAATAATTGACAAATAACATTTTGATTCATAAAACTGATTTTATTAATTTAAATATTTGGTGCACCGCTACATTCAAATTTTCAAAAATAGAAAAAAAAATGCTAAAGTTCAAATTCAATTAGCAAAAATTGAACCCACAACATTTTCCACAATATTGGAATTCCACATAAAATTACGCACATCGGCCACTACATACATCGTCAAATTTTGTTTTCTCCCAAAGATATCTTTCATAAGATGTCAAATTGGCCTTTTGTAGGACTACAAAACTTTAGCCTTAAGCCATGGTTTGACACTTTTAGTACTCACAAAAGGTGATGCATGTTGCTATTTAACCGCCTTTGTTCCACTTGAGTTATGTTCTTTGACCGATTTCTTTTTATTTTATTATTTACCTATTAATTTATAAAATAAACATTTATAAGTAAAATTGACACTCATCATTTTTAAAAAAAAAAATGTGATTTTTATTAAATTAAAATATTTAACATAAATATATAAACTATTAAAAGTTAAAATTACTCTTTTATTTATAAAAAATGAATTTGAAATAACTTTACTATTTTTAATTAAAGGGTCTTGTTAACTAGTGCCTCAAAGGTACTAGTTAAGATTACTAAAAAAGGTAAAACTTACATTGAAAATAGTATTTTAATATTTTAGAAAAATACAATACATTAAGGGCAATGTTTATCATTTTCCTTAATAATTATCATAAAAAATCACTTTTAAAAATATAAAAAAAAATCATTTTTTAAATAGAAAACGAACGCATCATAAATTGCAAAATACTAGAAAGTGACGAATAAACATATATGACTATTAAATACTTGCAAAATTACTTTAAAAATTAACATGCTAGTCAACTTGATTATTTTTTTATTTAAAAAAATTAATTTAGTTCACCAAAATTGACACAAAAAAATCGAACTAAAACCTCAAAAAAGAGCACCAACTTAAATTTCTTGAGTTGCGTTTTGATATAATACACATACCATAGTCTAACGGTAACACTCCTTTTGAAGTGGTTTATGGACACTACAAACCACTCGGACTTTGTGTCAAAAAAAAAAAACCACTCGGACTAAATTATTGCGTGGAGTGGATTTTAATTTAGAAATTTATTATTGTGATTATATTTTCTCATTTTATAATTTTAGATAAATTAAATAAAAATAGTGTAACCTAAAAATAATTAAAAACTAATACTCTTTTTTGTTCTTTAAAAAGCAATCAAAATGTATCCTCTGCGTGCAACTGTAGAGACTAATCCCTTTGAGATAATTAAGATTCATTTAAAGGGATGATCTCTCCTAACAATTGTTTCTCTATACGCATCGGCTGGAGATCGAACTAAGGACCAAATGGTTAAGGGGCTAAGTAACTACTACATGTACCACACAGTATGTTGGTTAAAAAAAGTACTTTAATAAGCCTAAAAAAGTTAAAATGATAAATAATGTATTTTATATTTGAAGCATTTATTTCTTTTGGTGTATTTTTTTATTTTGTAACATTTATTTTATTAATTAAAATTTATTTGAAATCACTTAACTATGCAATCAAAACAGGATGTGATCATATGCTAAAAGACCCACCCAGTGTCTTGTGACTGAAACATAGTAAAACTTAAAGAAAATAAATAAGAAGAGATTGAGAATGAAAAATTAAATAAAAAAGTAGTAAGTTTTTTATTTTATTTTTTTGGTAGATTTTTTTTTTATCTTAACACTCTTGGTCAAGAAGGATAATATATGAAATAACACATGAAGGAACGTATATAGAGAAAACTAAGAGATAAAGGAATATGAGAATGATAAACAAAAGAAAAATCTCCCTAACTATTATCTTATCTCTTCTTTCTCTTATGCTTTTTTATGGTAAATAAAATAATTCATTTCTTCCTCTTATGCATTCAACCCACTCACTTTATAGCTACTATTTTCTTATTTTTCATTTACTCTTCATGTGAGTGAAATTTAATTTGAATGATTCACCTAACAAAAAATTCCCTTTAAAAACACATGAACACCCACCTACACCAAAAAAATAAAACGATTGTAACTTTGCAAGTTTTTTTTATTTTATTTTAAAAAACAAATGAATTTATTTAATCTTTAGGTCCACAAATTCTTATTTTTAGGCACTCACTAATCATTAGGTTCCACAATATCTCATATATTCTTTGTATTTTTTTGAATAAAAGAAAAATAAATATTATTTTAATTTTAAAGAACAACTTTTAAAAAATCCTTGCATAAGAATCTTTTTTTAAAAATAAGAATTAAATACTACTATGTGTACTCTCTTTAGTGAGAAAAAAATTTAAATATCAAGTATTTAAACTAAAAATTCGACTAAAAATCTTACAATAAAGTTGCTCCTAAGGCCTAGAGGATTTATATGGTTAAAAGTACATTAGCTTTCATGCTTAATGCCCTATAACACTTCCTCAATAGTTGTACTTTTTTCTTCTTTTTTTTTTTTTTTAACAAAACTTTTTTCTTCTTTCTTAAGCAGGTCCTATCTATTTTTGCATTTTTAATTATTGAAATATATACTTGATTTTTTTTTAATAATAATTAGATATATATATATATATATATATATATATATATATGCTTAAAAATGCAAAATTAGATAGGATCCGCTTAAGAAAAAAGAAAAAAGTTTTGTCAAAAAAAAAATCAACTTCTTGGGTTACATATTTTGCAAGCTTTTCCCAATACTACTCAATATTCTCTAGACTTTTAACTTCATAATTTATCCTCTTCCATTGTTCTTATCTAACTTCTCTACCATCAAAAGACCCCATAAAAAATTCATGTCTCATGGATTTTTGTGACTGAATTAAGATTCATAAGTTTAAGTTCAGTACTAATAAATATAGGCTCATTGAAGGGAATGGTCTGTATATATTCAAAGATAACAATTAGGTAATAAACTAATAACTCTCTATGTACATGTTCAGAATCCAAAAATTACTATTAGAAAAAGCTGAATTTGCGAAAACAATACATAAACAAGAAATAATTAATGTAAGCAACATCTTAGAGGAAGAAATGATACAGAACATATATTACATATTAACAGTAGAGTAATGAAATGACCTTACTTGAACAGGATCTGTTTTATAGGATCGTACTACTATATCCTTGATTTCTAAGGGAACAGTAGAGTAATGAAATTCATCCTACTGATACACCCTACAAAATTTAGATAATCAACAACTGACTCAATGCACATAATACAAACACACTCTAAAGATAAACGGAGAAGATTCCATGCTCAAGAACGTACTTAATTAGTTGATGGTACAGCTACACCTGGTACAACAAAATGCGAGACACCTTCTGATAGGTTCTTTACTGCTTTGTCATAATTAACAAATCCCATGAACCAAAAATCATGTCCATCAACTGTCACAATCTGGATATACTTCTCTGATTGATTCTCCCTCATGATCACAGGATTAACTGTTCCAATCTTCCCCAAAGGCACCATTACCTATTACATATCAGAACAAATCAGATTTTATAAACCATATCAAACATTCATTTCTATTTCATAGTTTAATGCTATGTAGCTTAAGTTGTAATGCAAATTTATATACAAATATTTGACGGAATGATTTTTGTTGCATCATTCACACGCAACTACACAAGTTAATTCATTCAAAATGAAAGGTAAACTCTCTTTAAGAGATATAATCATTGAACTCTAATTGAGGTTGAGCTTAAAGTTCGGGTTGAGCCTAACTCAACAATCAACCCCTACAAAAAATGACTTATAACGTGAGAACTGAGAACTATCTACCACTTGTATCACACTCAATGTGGCCATGTGAGACTCTTAACACTCCCCACACTCGGGACTATACAACTAGAACATGAATGGAGAGATGCAATATCAGTGACCTCATACCATGTGATCATTCCAACAGATTTTTTACAGACTCTCTGATATCATTGTAGAATTTGAGTTGGGCTTAACTCAACCTAAACAAAATCAGCTTGTAAATTGAAAACTACCCACCACTTCTAGAATATATCTCATTCATCCATTGTGACACGCTTAACAATTATCCCTCCATAAAAAGAATTATATATTAATTATCCCTCTAGCTAGTTTAACTAATTTTGACAAGGAATGTTGATAAATAAATATAATAAATGGAGTACCTTGTAGTAGCTCCAAGTCTCCTGGCCAGAGGGTGCAGTGAAACTCAAGGGACGATCACTGCAAAATGCTATATGAATATTAGACAAGTAAAGGGTTCCTGCAACAGGTCCTGTTGTTGTTGAAAGATAACAAGCAAATGTCTTCTTCAACTTCTCATTTGGATAGGTAGTGAATATTTGTTTGTAAAGTGACTCAAATCCACCCTCTGATATTGCTTTTACAGTAAGATTCATCTTTCCCATTGCAGCTGAAGACACTGAAGGTCCTGTTTTAACTGTATAAACACAATAGTAACAAAAAAAAATCATTAATATCAAATATATCGATGATTTAGCTAACTTTTAAGTGTATGTTTGGATAAATTGTAAGTTAGATAGAATCACAATGACACCGTCGATCAAAATATGATCAAAGGCTTACCCCAAACTCTCCTATATATATATATATATATATATATATATATATATATATATATATATATACCCTTTAGATAGGATATACAATGTAATGATTGAAGTACAACTTAGTATAAAATTAACAAAATCTTAAAATAGTTTTGGAAATTGAAAAAAATACTAGAAAACATTAGTTTTTCATGATAATTTCAATATTAAACTGACTCATAAGATACTAACTTAGCTTTATACATAGAACATTTTTAATTCTAAACATTAAATTTAAAATTCATAATTTAGAGCTACTATTTTTTTTTTGTCAAGTAGTCTAATGGTTCTAGAAATTTCACCCTTAATGTAAATAAGTGGGGTGTCTGGGACCAGGGTTCAAACACCGACCTATGCATATATAATGCAATATCTCTGCCAACTGAGTTAAGTTAACAGAGACTAGGCTACTATTGTGGAACTTACGATTGTGCCAGATGTTATTGGCGGTGGCTTCGGCTTTTTTACTCCAAGAATCAAACATGTGAAGAATTGATTCCATAGGACTGTTGCTAGGTTTTTGAACAGGACTGTGTTGAACATAAGGATGATCTTGTTGGAAATATTGAACTTGAGGCTGTTGCTGCTCATGAGCAGAAGCAGTTTGTAAAGCTGCTTTTTTGTTGTCTGGATGACTACTTGGTACAGCTGGTGCTCCCATCATGTGTGTTCCCCAATTTTCACTTGTTGTAGGAGGAGGAGGATTTTGTGGTGGTGGTGGAGGAATAGATGTTGATGATGATGGTGGTGGTGGTGGTGTTGCAAATGGATTTTCATCATGTGATTGGTTGTTGTTGTTCATCATGTATGCTAGAGGAAGAGATAGTAGTTAGTTACTGATGAGATGAGAGATTCAGAAAAGATTGAATAGAAAATAGAAATGATGATGGTTTGGTTTTAAGGGTACCCCTACGCGTTTAAGGAGACACTGTTTGGAACAGAGTTCAAGCAAATTCGCCGACTATGTTTCTTTGCTTAACCGCGTAATCATCGTATAATTAAAATAAAAATATTCGAATGATATTGTTACACACATTTCTTCACACACATACGTAAGTAAGGTTAGGTGTAAGCGGATTTGTTTGGATCGACTTTGAGTAAATTCAGAGTATAAATTAATGAATTTTTAATTGATTTAGTTTGGTCGGTTTTGCATGTTTTTTTAAAGATAAATCTGAATTAAACTAGTCAATTTGATTCGGTTTGAATGAGCTTTGAGTAAATTAAATGTACAAATCAATGAATTCTCAATTGATTTGGTTTGATCGGTTTTGCGTGTTTTTTAAAGATAAATCCGAATCAAACTAGTCGGTTTGGTTTGGTTTGGTTTGGATGAGATACTATATTCGGTTTGCAACATTTTTTTCAGTATAATTTCTGCTATTATTTTTTCAAAAGATATATTTCAAGTTTTATTTTTTCAAACGATATATATTTCAAGCTCTATATTTCAAACGATTTACAATAATAATATAAATCAAGTAATCAATAACATAGTTTTGAAATACAAAAATATAACACATAGATAGAATAAAATTTAAGATCAAATTCAAAATAGAAGTCTTAGGTGGTGTTCACCACAAAATATTATATATTAGTTTATTTCAGTTTAGTTCGGTTAATCTATTAGATCTGAAAACTGGATCCGATAACCAAACTCAAACCACTTCAGTTTTCAATTAGTTTGATTCAGTTTTTGATCCGAACTTTAAAATTTAATTTATTTTCGAGTTAGATTGGTTTGAATTATCGGTTTAATCGGATTTTTTAACCTCAATTTATATTTATTTTTAATTTGCAAAATTAAAATGCACGAACGCCAACTCAATCTAGCGAATGATTGGTCACGCTAACCCAATGCACGCACGAACGCTCTCATTCATCCCTGTATGTATTCTCCTTTTCCCGTTCCTACTCCACCACCAAACATCACCGCAAACCATCGTCGCCAACATCATCATCAGCATCATCAATGGCAGCCACCACCAGAGCGATAACCATAGCCAGCAACACAACATACTCTCTTATCAGTAAGAAACCATTTCTGGGTGCACGTGCTATCCGCCTTAACAATCTCAAGGTTTCTTCTACAACAACAAGGTCTTTTACTTGCAAAGCTATCTATTACCCCGAGGTTACTGTTAAAGAACATGGTCAACCTCAAACCCTTGATTATAGACTGTTTTTTCATGACAAATCTGGTAAAAAGGTGATTTTTTTTTATGATTGTGATGATGGGTTTTACTTGGAATTAGGAAATTATGATGTTGGGTCTTTAAAGTTTGTTTCTTTTTGTATCATTGATATGGAATGAGTATGAAATGTGAGGCTTGTTGTTTTATGGGATAATGGTGATGGTGGTTTTGGTTTAGAAGTAAATGTGGGAGAATTTCCAAAATATATTTGGAAGGTTGCAATGGTTAGTTTGAATTCTAATCAACATTGCTGAAAACCTTTTAAGGGTGTGTCCCTTCACCAATTGACATAAGTTTCTCTATAAATAGAGACACTTTATAGGCAAAAGAAGACAATGTATGTCATACTTGTATGAATAGAATTCTGTCTAAAATATCTAAATCACTTCTTCTTTTCTCTAGTGCACGAGAGGAATCGAAGAAACTTTATTCTGTAAACTATCATTGATTGATACGCTTGATATGAATGTGCAATTCATGTCAAGGATTCCAATAGTATCCTGAAGGGGATTCGCCGGTTTATCCCATTTGCATCCAGTTTGCATAAACTGGTGGGGGCGAATCGAACCTAAAGGTTAGTGTTCCTACACGCTTTGGAATTTATGTGCAGTCATCATCATCTTCATTTTCTTGTTCAAGTATTTGCAGCAGACCCCCAGAAATTGTTCCAACAGTAAATGAATTATTGGATGGCTGAAATTATTTTAGTGTAGTTTAGTTTAGTTTAGCTATGATTAATTACTTGTTTAGGAGTTGTATATTTGGTTTAGTAGATTTGTTTAGTTTGATAGACAGATCAATTGATTGTTCAATTGTTAAGGGATAGTGTTCAGTGTGGTGTACAGGTGTTAACTAATTTTGATATACTTCACCAGCTGACAGATCAAGGATAGAATTTGAAATTGAGGTTGTGATCCTTGATATTGTGATCTTTGGTCTTGCAGAGAACCACTGATAAATGTAACAACACAGGCTCAATCGCAGTCGCAGAGAGAGACATCAAAAACCTTGATGCCGCCGCTCATTTTGGCCTCATACCTTTATTTTTAAATCCTAGGTATCATGTTTCATGTGTGCGGGTTTTTCTTTTTCCGCTACTTTTATGAAATGAATGAAGGGCAGGTGCCACGTGAGTGTTCGTGTTTACTGTAATGTGGGCTACCCTTGACAATGGAGGCTTGTATACTTGTATATGCTAATATACTTTGTTAAATACACAGGTTTCTCCATGGCATGATATTCCCTTGCAGCTAGGTGATGGTGTTTTCAACTTCATTGTTGAAATACCAAAAGAATCCAGTGCAAAGATGGAAGTTGCCACTGACGAGCCTTTCACTCCCATAAAACAGGATATAAAAAAGGGGAAGCTTCGATTTTACCCGTGAGAAACTACTTCAAAGCTCATACTGTTCCTTTTTGTGGTTGTATTATTTGTCTTTGGCTGTGCACTTTTATGTTTTAACCTAAATCCATTTTTCTAATCCAACCAAGACTTTGTTTTCATCAAGGGAACATTGGCAACGTAAAATATGTCATACATATGCCTTCTTTACTGATGTCAATATATATCATAAATCTACACGGGAGCTTCTCATTCGATTCTTTTGATTCTTTTTGTATTCTTTTGAAATTTCTGTTTTGTGAATTTGACAAGATTGGTTCCATATTAAGGCTATTCTGAAATATATCTTTTGCTTTCTTTCCAGCTATAATATACATTGGAACTATGGCTTACTTCCACAAACATGGGAAGATCCATCTCTTGCAAACCACGAAGTTGAAGGAGCATTTGGAGATAATGATCCAGGTATTCTGTTACTAATGAGCAATGACTGTAGAGTGCAGTCTTAAATCTTTTCATTATGTTATTGCAGTATCTTGTCATAAATAGGATGGCAACAAAGTGTGCCTAAAATTCCTGTTAATCTTATGTAGTTGATGTGGTTGAGATTGGTGAAAGCCAAAGGAAGATAGGAGATGTTCTCAAGGTTAAACCCTTAGCTGCATTAGCCATGATTGATGAAGGAGAACTTGATTGGAAAATAGTTGCAATTTCATTAGATGATCCAAAAGCTTCACTTGTAAACGATGTCGATGATGTCGAGAAGCATTTTCCAGTAAGCTCTATTACCTAACTAGTTGATGTCTTTGTGATTTATTTCCCTAGTCTCCTATTAGTAGTGCAAGTATGCGTTTCTCGTGTGCAATCAATGTTGAATTTGCATGATCAGCAATTTTTGTGTGATATATAATCTTTGGTTGTCTTCAGGGAACCCTCACTGCAATTAGGGACTGGTTCAGAGACTACAAGATACCTGATGGGAAACCTGCTAATAGATTTGGTCTTGGCAACCAGGCAGTAAATAAGGTACTTTACTGCAGAAATCTCTTAATACAATTATCCAAATAAACTCTTTATTCCGTTGTCAATCTTTTTACCGACTTTTTCAGTTTACGTGTTCCTTTAAATTGTTTATTGGTTGTGATGTAAAAGATGAAAGCACGACGTTTGTCTACTCTAATGTTTATGGCCTCGTTTGTCTAAAGTCAAATTTATTTTTGGTGAACAGGATTATGCGCTTAAGGTGATCACAGAGACGAACGAGTCTTGGAGTAAACTTGTGAAGAGATCAATACCTGCAGGAGAGCTGTCACTTGTGTAAATGCATCGACAAAGTATCAGTTGTTCATGTCAATGCTTGCATTTTTTACAATTCTTATTTATGAAGTAGCAAACTCTTCTTTTGAGCTTCTCAGTTATGTCTTTGACATCAATGTCCTTTTGGTCAGAAACTAGTTTAATTGAATACATCTATCTTGTTTATGCATTCCACATTATTACTAAAGGTGAATAAGTGGGGCGTCTGAGATTCGAACCCCGGCTCTCTGCATATAAAATGTGATGTCCCTATCAACTGAGCTAAACTCAGGGGACCAAACTACTATATTACTAAAAAAAATTGGTAAGTCTATATTACTAAAGTTTGAAATTATATAAGATGAAGTGGAATAGAAAGAACTTACGATTATGCCAGATGTTATTGGCGGTGGCTTCACCTTTTTTACTCCAAGAATCAAACATGTGAAGAATTGATTCCATAGGACTGTTGCTAGGTTTTTGAATATGACTGTGTTGGACGTAAGGATGTTCTTGTTGGTAATATTGATCTTGAGGTTGTTGCTCATGAACAGAAGCAGTTTGCAAAGCTGCTTTTTGGTTGTCTGGATGACTACTTGGTACAGCTGGTGCTCCCATCATGTGTGTTCCCCAATTCTCAGTTGTTGCAGTAGGATTATGTGGTGATGGAGGAATAGATGTTGTTGTCGATGATGTTGCAAATGGATTTTCATCATCATGTGATTGGTTGTTGTTGTTGTTGTTGTTCATCTTGTATGCTAGAGGAAGAGATAGTAGTTAGTTACTGATGAGAGAGATTCAGAAAAGATTGAATAGAAAATAGAAATGATAATGGTTTGATTTTAAGAAAAGAGAAAATGCAGCAAATTAAGGTTATTTGGGTAGGTATCATGGATCATGACTTTTTTATATTACATCATTTCCATTTTGTGTTGTTCCTTAGAAAGGTTGAAAAGATGAAATCAGACCTGGCTTTTTATTATAAAAATTGGTGATTCTTTATGTGTCATTCATTTATTTATTATTCTCATGTAAAGGCCAATATGAAAATTAGTTTTTTATGTAGAAAAGAACCTAAAGTATTACTACTTATTTTAAATTGGTTGTTGTTATTGTACAAAAAGATTTATTTGAGTATCAATACCAAGTACCAACAAAACTCTAGAATGTCAAAATGTTCATTTTTAGTTGTGTTATTTGATCTTCTAAGTGAAAACTTTTTTTTGTAAGCACAAACATTTTACTATATGATTTAATAATATAAAAATTTGAGAAAATGTACTATTTTTTTTTATTGAGAAAATTGTATATACATGTATAATATAAAACAATTTTAGTCTCATGAGCTTAGCTCAATTAATTGGACATTACATTCTATATGCAGGTGGCGGGGGTTCATAACAGCCATTTATTACTATAAAAAACAATACCAACCGTTTATTTTGTTGAACGACTTTTGATTCTTAACGAAAAAGGCATAATACTTTAGTGTTCATAGCGAGTTCTGATATCAAACATTATAATAGTTATAGGAATTGAATAATGGTCATCGTCAATTCCCACTTGAACCAATTTCGGTTTGTTTGTTGAGTTCACTTGTATAGAAGATTATATGATTGGATGAGTTGTGAATAACAAAAACGTCCCTCCAATTAAGAAAATCGTTTTCATTTTGATATATATACCACAAACAATCTCCTAAACCACCCTTATCCCACAAAATGAGCGGCGATTACGATTACCAGAGAGCACCTCAAGACCCGTATCCACCTCCTGGATACGGATCCACTTATCCTCCACCGCCACATGGATACCCTGTATCACAACTTCCACCGGGTTATCCTTCTGCACCTCCTCCGCCACCTTCCTACGAAGGCTACCCTCCTCCACTTCCACCTGGTTATGCAACTTATCCTCCTCCTCGTCCTCCTCCTCAATATGATAGCTACCAAGGCTATTTCAATAATGGAGGATATCCTCCTCAACCACCTCCTCCTAATTATCATTGCCACCATGTTCAACATCATTGTCATGATAATGATTCCTCCGGTTTTGCTTCTTTCTTCCAAGGCTGGTACGTTTGTTTTTTCATCCTTCAATTCTAATTCTCTTTTTTGTTGTTTCCCCCATTTTGATTGATGGTTGATAGCGTGCGGTTAGGGTTTTGTATAATGATCATGTGATATTTGATAGGTTAATCAACATTTTTAGAAAGAAAAAAAAGTGATTAGACCTTTGCTACGTGTAAGGAATTTTGGCTTGATTACATTACATAAGCTATGTTTGGTTCTACAGTAGGTATACCAGAATCACGGGGATCCACTAGAAGCTATGTAGCTTCTACAAAATTACGGTGGATCACCGGGAGTATGACATACTCACTCTGATACCAAACACACATATAAATGTTTGTGATGGGTATGGTTGTCAAGTTGATTTATAGGATAGAACGGTACGAGGTTATGAATCTAGCTGCCAAAATTGATTTAACTTGCTTACGCAATGGTTTGTGTAAACTCGGGTAGAATCATATTGACATGTATTGACTTGCATTGCGTAGAATCACACGATCAAGGACGATTGAATGAATTGAATAAAACATAAAGGTATTATCCCTAAAATGATATTGGTTCTGTTTTTGTTTTACTATAAAATCCCAAAATGCAACAGTTGAAGTATGAGGCTTCTTTGTACACAAAACATTAACCTTGGTTGTAGTACCCAAAATCCTAGTGTGAACCTATTTCGAAATCGAAATGATGTTGTATTGAGTTTCAACCATATAGCTCAGTCACAGATCAGAGAACATGGACAAACTATGAAGGGCTGAAACCTAGTTCTGTTGAGTAAATCTATCTAGCTCCAAGGGAAACCCTGTTTCAGCATCCTTCTCTCTTTAGTAATATTTTAAGCTTTGTGATTGTCAATTTGTCTTAACAATTTTCAATATGTTATGCTGTTTTTATGTGTTGAGTTGTAGGTTTATCTTTGATTTGTGAATTTGTCCATTCATTTTGATTCTATGTTTGTGCTTCTAGTTTAGTATGGTGACTTTGGTCCAAAGCTATGAGCCCATTGTAGATTAATTCACTGGTTGCTTACATAATATTTAAATTGTGTTATTTTTGTTTGCTTAATTACTAAGATAAAATGTTGAAGATTGATCTTGTACATATTAAACTATGGTTAATACCATGACATGACAGACCAAGTTTTTTAAATATTGTTTTGGGTTAAGTAAACTCTAATGCGTTTAGCTTTAAGCATTGAGTCTGCAAATTGAGTTTAATTTCTGTGTTTATATGTGCAGCTTGACAGCCCTTTGTTGCTGTTGTCTGCTAGAGGACTGTTGTTTTTGAGGACCACGTTGAGTGCTGTGTCTTCAGTTTGGTGCACTTGGTTGGTTATAGCTCTCTGGATAAATGTTGCTCAAATGTAATGTCTTGCTTGATTTGTATGGGATCTGGGTCAGTGTTAGTCATTCTTGTAACTCTTGGTTTTTACACTTTCCCTTATTTGGGTTGTTCTTTGGTCTTTGTGAATCTGTGTATGGACACTTAATATCTATTGGAAATTGTATAAACAACAGTTGTTGCGTGGAATTACTACCTAAAGTATTAATACACCTTGATATCTTCTGTAAACACCACTTTTTTCTTCTTCTTTCTGACTATAGATCATTTGGATAACCTCTGGATCCTCCATTTCTCCCCCTTCAATTATCTACTATAGAAAATGAACAAAAAGAAAAGGTCTGGAGGAGACAGAATATGGTATGATTCAGATAAGTTTTGGTCTACAAGAGTATAGTACACCAATTTATGATAAACCATTCATGTATTATTAGAAATTCAAGGCTTAAACATCATTTTAATCCCTCTATGTACGTGAAATTTTGGTTTTAGTCTTTGTATCAAATTTTGTTCTAAATAAGTCCCTGAATCAGTCAAACTTTTTGTTTTTGGTCCTTAAAACTAAAATCCGCAGGAAAATTCGCAAGTTTCTTGCTGATTTTTCTACAAATTTTTCTGCGGATTATTGCTTTAGGAACTAAAATCAAAAAATTTGGTTGATTCAGGGACTTATTTAGAACAAAAATCGATAAAGGGATTAAAACCAAAATTTCGCGTACATGCAGGGACTAAAATGATGATGTTTAAGCCAAAATTTAAAGTTTACAATTGAAAGGTGAAACTACTACTATTTCTTTGCAGACCAAAACTTGTTAAGTTGATATTGAAAAGTCTAGATAAATATGTTTATCAAGGTTTATACTATTTAAGTAGATTTTACCAATTGTGTTTGGCACTGGTAGTTAAATCCTCTGCTCTTATCAACTAGTATATGACTTGAGTTCAAATTTGGAATTCTGCAATTGATATGCAAATTCTATTTAAAATCTTCAATAACATTGATTGTTTGTCTACCTTGATCTTGCATAGGAGTGTATCTCCCTTAATCTAATTTATTTTCTATCAAAAGTATATAAAAACTTAACTTCAACAACAGATTTATTAGTGTCAAAAAACACAAAACAGATTTATTATGCACCCATGAAGACTCATAATTAAAACTAAACACGAGACTTGAAATAATTTTTTATCATTGAGCTCTCCAACAAAATTTTAAACCCAACAAAATAAGTATAATTATCTTTGCTTTCATCTTCTCTTGGAGCCTCTTAGCTTTGTTGTTTGTAATCATATATACTATTCTTGTTGTCCTTGAGCTTCTTAAAAGTCCTCATCAATTATGAGAGCAGCAGGAAGTCAACAGCCGTATTAACATCCATATTAACTATTGAAGAAAGCAAGTTTTCATCATTGTATATTGTCCAACAATCATCCATGAGTTTAAAAAGGAAAATTACCTAAGTTTGAAAACTTTACATACTCTACAGAGTTGATATTTGGCATTCCCAAAACAAAGGCATATTTTAAACAATCCACACCGATAATTGTTTCTAAAGGTGTTGCTGGAGCATTTCAATCAAAAATCAGAGCTAGTTTTGCAAAGAAAATATAGCAGCTCAACATGCAAGAGAGAATAGCAATAGAGAGCTCTTGTGCATCATAGAATAGTAGATAAAACAACCAAGACTCAACATATTAATGAAGTGGTGGCTAATATTTTATGTATAAAAAACTAGCAAAGTTCAAGAGAAAATAACAAACCACTACATATCCGGAGGGACTAAAATTGCATTAATCAGTCAGCCTAAACAAAGTAAAAACAGCTTACAACAAGAAAAATTAAACTTAACCTAAAATGCACCTAAAGAGTCCATACATATTCGGGTGCATCCACCCTTCTCCCAGCCACGGTACGATACAAATACATCTTCTCGACTCTTTGCCCGTCTTCCACATAACAATCTGCTTGTTCACTTTCACCAAAGATCTCCACATTCAAACTCGGCATCTTCTTAGCCAATGTCTTGCATGCTCCAACAGTCACCTCGCATGACGACATCCAAAGGGATCGCATTGTTTCATACTTCCCTATGTCGGTCAGAAGCGCTGTGTCGCCAAATGGACAGTCTCTTATCTCAAGCTTGCGAAGCTTTTTGCATCCGTTCAATACGTAGAGCATTCCTTTGTCACTCTCCCCAGCAAATGCAATTGACAACATTTCAAGCTGCTCAGCGTACATTCCAATGTAAAGGAACACCTGGTCGGTCAACTGACCGGAGAGTGATAGCCTCCTCAGTTTCTTGCATGACTGCACGATCGCCCCAAAACCTTCATCCAATGGCTGCATTGTGTCAGGGTCAGGTTTTGTTGCATCGAGAATACATAACCTAAATCGGATGAAATTCGGGCAGTTCTTGGCCACTTCTATGAGAGCAGCATTAGTCATCTGGTGGCAGAAGTAGAGTATTGAATGAAGCTTGCGGCATCCCTTTGATATTGCAACGAGTCCTTTTTCAGTAACAGCCGCTTGATTTCCAAATGGAGCTGATGGAAAAACCCTTAATTCTTGCAAATCTTTACATGTACTAGCTACAACACCTAGCCCTGCGTCTCCAATGCAATCCATTATCTAAGTAACAAAGGGAGCAATAAGTGAGCAATAAGTGAATAGACGTAATAAATTGTTAAGAGTATTATATAAGTAATAAAAGACATAATTTCATCCAAAGTAACAAAGCTTATTAGTTTCCTTGCTATTTGTAGATATTTTTGAAACGTCAACTAAAACACAAGGGGATGTAGTAACAAGTAAAAGGTATAAACTCTAAGCTTGAAATAGTTACCCATAAGCGCTGAAGTTTCGCACAGTGGAGAATCAGTTTTATCAGCTCACTGCCCCGAATGCCTGCTGCATAGCTCAAGTTCAATGAAGTTAAGTTCTTGCAAATTGGATACATAGCTTCAAGGCCAAAAGGAGCTACTTCCAAAAATCCGGACAAACTGGTTATTGACGTGCACTTAAGAAGGGTAGTCTTAAGCTTTCCATAAGCATGAGAATTTAGATCATACAAAAATGATCCAATTCCCAAATCCATTAGCTGAGGCGCTCGCATTAGTATCCTTTGCAGTGCGTCAGCAGGCACAGAACGATTTAACCTTAGACTCTTGAGGTTAGGTGATCTTGCAACAAGTCTCTCAAGTGCTCCCATATTAATCTCTCCTTTAAGGCAAGCAAAATTAAGAGAGACAAGTGATGTACAATTTTCCGGAAAACAGCTTAGCCACTGTCCTTTGTGATCTTCAACTTCATTCTCTTGCAGATCTAGCTCCCTAAGAGACCTATATTATTACAAGAACACAAGCCATATGGGACGTCAAGAACAGATTTAACGCTAAAGGAAACAACACTACATCAGCCAAACATATTTTTCCCCGACACCACATCTATCAATATACATACAAATACAAACAAGATAATTAAGAGGACCACATTTATACAACTAAAACTGCTTGTCACAGATCATTCACAAATTGAAAAATAAATTAAAGAATTATCAATCAAGCTATCAACTCAAGATACTCCTCTTAAAGGAAATACAAACAAAAAAGTGTATGTAATTGGTCTATAATTTGGATCAAATACATGTACTTTCTTTTTCTTATATTAGGGGGTACTTCAAAAGATACTATTGAAGACTAGTTTTCCTACAAAATTAGACATGAGGTAAAAGTTAAGTTCAAAGCTATTCAACAACATTTCTGAACTAAAAGTACTCTTATTCTCTAATTGTAGACAAGAGTACACAAGCTAGCAAATATACAAAAATTGAAATTTTTTGATAGTACAAGAAGATAAAGACAACATTAACCAGAAATTAACTGCAATATACCTTACACCGTACAGCTATAAAAAAACATTAAATCATAAAATCAAATCAAATTGTACAAACAAAATCCAAACACCAAATGGAAACAAGAAAACAAAAACCAAAAACAAGTTATAAACAATTACTACTTAAGATCAAAACAGTAATAATTATAATTATTATAAAACAATAAGAACACAAGATTCATCCTTTCTCACCTGCAATTAGCAGCAACAGCAGCAAGACCATCAGTGGTGAACCCTTCACAGCTAACAAGAACTAAAGACTTAAAATTCATGAAAGAACGAGAAAGTAGCTCAAGGCTCTCATCTGACACAACCATCCTCTTCAACCTAAGCTCCTCCAATCCAACTTTACTCTTAGCAAGTGCTTCAATCCATGGATAAACAAAACCACCCCAACCATGAGGAACCAAACTAAAATCAGCAAAATGAGGTTTCCCCTTCAAAGTCAAAGATTTCAGATCAGGAAATCTTTGAACCAACCTCTCAGGACTAATAGAGTAACAGTTTCCTATGAAAACCCTTTGCCTTGTAAATCCTTCTATTCTATACCAACTTTTGCATACCAAAGACAAAGAGTTTCTGTCACTATGTGACACCACATAGTCAAACACATGTTCTATTACCTCATCTGGAAAATAATTCATTTTTTTTACTTTCTCTCACTCAAAAGATCCAAATTCCACAACTTCCTTGGAAAACTTTCATACTCTCTCAACAAGGAAACAAAAAACAAAGATATAAAACACCAAGATCTAAAAACTAAGATACCCTTTTGAGATCAGAGTGTAAAAAACAGATCTTTACTTAAACTAGATGGAAATAACATATCAAGAAAACGATGAGAGATCTAGAAGAAGAAAAAAATACTAAATTAACTTAAAAGACAAAAAGGGTACTAATAAAAATGGTAAAATTAACATTTTTTAAGCTTAGATCTGCATGATAACTACCAAATAACTACCAAAGAGAACACAAATTTTCTGATACAGTTACAGAAGATGAAAAAGAATGAAAATTTGTATACAACAGAAGGGAAGAAAATCAAGCAGACCAATTATAATCTTGCAGTGATAAAGTTGGATAGATCTAAGAAAATCTAAGCTTAATTACATTACATTATTGAACACAAACCAGTGGAAGAGATGATGAGTTCATCAGAGAGTGAGAGAATGAACAAAACCACTTCATTATTTTCAGATTCATGAGAGAGAGAGAGAGAGAGAGAGAGAGAGCTGAAATGAAGGGTAAGTAAAATGGTTGAGTGAAGATAGATGGAGTATATTTAACCATGGTTAGAGAGGGTTTGAATCGAACGGTGAAGGTGGAGTTTAATGATGGGAAAAAGAGAGAATCTTGACCGTTGAGTGGAAGAACATGCATGTGTCTTTGTCACTACTTTCGAAGTGAGCCACACCTCTGTCAAAAGCATAGCACTCTGTTACCAAAAGAGAGTTTTCAAGAGAGAGACCAGCAAAATAATGCACCAACGACAAATACAAAACGATTGTTGTACAAAATTTTATTTTCTTTTTGCTTAGAAGTTAGAATAGAATTTTAGTTTTAATTTTAATTTTGAGATTGTTCTTTTCTTTTCTTATTTTATAAAAAGATTGAGATTGCTCTTTAATCCACATACATCGATCACTTTTGTCTTATCATAACTAATTAATTTCAGAGTTTTCTAATGAAAATAGTGTTATGTATGTGTACAAAAGTTCTTAGTCAATCGGTAAAAAATATCAAATTTTTTATATAAATCATTTATAATCGGGTTTTAACCTATGTTCCACTACTTATAAATTTTCAATAGTGTTTATGTTTTGTGTGTTTTTTGATAAAACCAGTTATAAAACCTTTTAAAAGTAATAATGGTGTAAAAGAAAATTATATAGACTAATTATTTAGTTTACATTTTTGTACTGGTTAGATAGTCAAGTGACTATAACTTTAACCCTTAAAAGGTGTATAATTAAATACTCCCTCCGTCCCAAAATGTAAGCAAATTTGACTTTTTAGGTACATTTGACTATTGATGTATTTGGTCCATAATATGAGCTAGATACATCAATTGTTAAATGTACTTAAAAAGTCAAATTTGCTTACATTTTGGGACGGAGGGAGTATATTAATACTAGTGTGTATATCTGTATGATGTACGGGGAATATCTTTTTAGAATTAAATTATATTTTAAATTATTTTAAATTGGAAATAAAAATTTGAGAGTGTACCATAAGCACAAAAAATCAACACAAAAATAAGAGAATTTTTATACTTATCTACAATAAAAAGAAAATCAATGCACATAAATATTGACTTATAGCTTTAATATTTTTGAGGAAAAAAGATGAAGTAGATGAGACAATACAAAATTGTATCCATTTCTATAGGTTTTAACTTTTAATAGATCATGGATTTGAATTTTAAAATAGTGTTTAGATGAAATCAAAATTGAATTATATGAATATGAATAGAAATCGGAAGATATATATCAACTTGCCACAACTACCAAATAGTTAAAAAAGAGAAAAAGAGGGTGAATGTTCTTCTGCTTAATAACAAAGCATGGATAAGTAATAGCTAAGGCTATGTTTGGTATCACGGTGGATGTGTCAGAATTGCGGTGATCCACCGCGATTTTGCAGAAGCTACAACTTGTAGCTTTTGGAAATTACGGTGGATCACCGTGATTTTGGCACTCTCACCGTGATACCAAACATATACTAAATCAAATAAATGAATGCATAGAGAATGTACTAAGCACATGTGAGGAAATGTGCTTCATTCATAGGTAAAACTAATTAAATATTAATTGTGCAATTAAAAAATAAAAAATAAATTAAACAATAAAAGAATTAGTACTATTAATAGCAACTTTAAAAATAGCAAGCTATGTTATTTGATGACAAATGTCAAACTTGTCAAAGAACTACTCTTGCTTTATTATATTGTATGATTCGAATCTAATCTCTGTATATTACATAGAACAGTTTGCATTTACAATACCGTATTTTTAAGAAGAAGAGACCCTGATAATCCAGAACTTGAGACCCTGATAGTCCGTATTCGATGATGAGTTGCAAAATCGAACAATAATTTTTCTACCAAATTCACTGTCAATCACCATTAAATTAAATATTAACATAGTATTTGATATACAGTAGTTCAATTAACACAACTTGTATGCAGTAGAAAAAAAGTAGTAGTAGTAGTAATTAACACAACTGTTGTTTAATTAGTCAAAAAAAAAAATCTGTTGTTGAATTAACACCACATGATTTCGGAGAAAACTACGATAATGCCCTGCCTAGGTCTTAGATAACTGACTGTATAGATAAGACCACTCCACACGAATCTTATTGGTCGTGCGCCCCACTCGCGGTATTTGCAACAACTAGACTGTATGTATAGCAAGACACTGTATTTGTACTTTTCTTATGTAACACAGTAGTACTACTATTATACTATACGATATCTTGTACAGTATACTATCTGCTTATTTGGTTATCTTTTGATATATAATTCAATTTATTTTTTTTGATACAGATATATAATTCAATTTTACTAACATCTTTAAGAAGGAAAAAAAGTAGATTACTAGTAGTGGTAACATTGAAAAGGTGTCTAGTATTCCACATTGATGTTATTACATTTACATCACACTCAAGAATATTAAAAAAAAAATCATGTCAAAAAAAGAAAAGAATATTAAAAATCAAGCTTTAATAAAAAGAAATATTAGCTTTGTCTTTAATTATACTTAAGATTTTATTGAGAAAATTTAAAGTCCCTTTTTATCATATTAAATAAATGTCAATTTTTAATTCTTGACCAAAAAAAAAATTTAACTATTTTTTTACATACATATTGTCTTTATAGAGTTGCGCACGAAATTAAGAAACAACAAAGATTGATAAATTAAATCTTTTTTATTCTTACTTTATTAAGAAAGATAAAATATATTTTAATTAATATTTTAATTTTTGTAAAGATACAAATGATAAACTAATATTAATTTTACATTAATTTTCGAAAATGACAATAATTTTGGGACAAAACTAAAAAGTTAAAAGAACAATAGAGTTTTAAGACGGAGGGAGTAAATATTACTCCCTCCGTACCAAAATATAAGTCACTTTGAGAAAAAAATTTGTACCAAAATATAAGTCACTTTACAATACCAATGCAGCATTTAATGCTAATTTTCTTATTATACCCTTAACTATTTATTACTTTCTCTTCTTTTACTTTTACGATTTATCTTTTCCATACCATTAATGAAGAACAATTTTGTAAACTAACCCATAATTTCTCTTTTCCATACAGCAATGATTACATTTTTTAATTTGTGTGAAATGATCAAAACGACTTATATTTTGGTACGGAGGTAGTATGATCTTTTATGTATTTTATATATACACCCACCCCTATATAAAAATATTTGAGTCTCTTAAAAGTAAGGTTCTTAGGCGTCGCACCTCGAGCCTATGCTCAGAGCCGGCCCTGAATAAACTTTTTTTTCACCATTAGTTTAATCTGGTTCGGGAGCAGTTCTAGCATCAAGTGGTTTTAGCCCCCTCCATACGACCATATCAAGTTCAGTGTCAATCACCATTGAACTAATTAACTATGGTAAAAAAACTCTTTCTTTTAAAAAATAAATTTGTAAAAATAACATTCATTATTAATAAATTTACTACAATTAGAAAAATGTCATAAATGAGACTCGAACCCACAAATTTAAGCCTCATTTCATTTAAATGACTAAACCGCTAAGTTATTGCAATACACTGCAATATTATTTTTTTTACGGTAAATTAATTTATAAATATTTAAACATTCACAACAAATATTTTAAAATTTTGATATTCTATACTAAAGATTATTTTTTTAAGATGTACCCTTAGAGCATACGTTAACATTTCTCATTATTTAAAAACAAATATAAGTTCGAAAATTTTGATTTGGATAAAAAAAATTCTTTTGAAAACTTCTTAACTATCTTAACAACCTCTTAAATTATTTGTTCAAATCATTACAAAATTGTTAGAAAAATAATTAGGACATGTTTCTTCTAGTAAATAAAAAAAAAGGACATGTATGATGTTGTTGATGTTGACAATGACAAAATCTATATAGAGTTTGCTTTTGGTTGGTTTTGCATGAATGCCAAGTAGTAAATGACAATATTAATTGCGAGTTACAGGTCAATAAATATGTTAACACTGCACAACTAACGTACACATGATTTCTTTCTTGTTTCTATGTTTTTGCCTTTTGAGTCAAAAAAATAATTAAATGGGTTTTTTTACCTATAAGACCCTTTGATTATTCAGTGTGTTATGGTGCATCGTACCCATTGTAACAGGTTCACGTAATTGGTTACATCATTGGTTGATTAATCAGTTCAAGTCCATGATATGATAGAGACCGTATAAGACCAACTCAGATGATGTATGATGAGAGAGATTGTGTATTTGTTAGTTTGTGATTGGTCAATCTACAAAAATCGAATTGTTTTGGAATAATATAGCAATGATAGTAAGAAAATAAAGAGGGTAATGCCAAAAATTGAGAATGCTTGACAAGAAAGGTTAGGGAGTGTTTGTTTCTCAAGAAAAAAACCGTCATGGAATATTTTCACTTCATTGTTTTTTACCAAATATTTTTTTTTTTATAGGCAATGTTAGTTGTTAGTAATTAATATATACAATTTTCTTTGCCAGGATTCGAACCCTGGACCTCCTGCAGCTCCTTAACCCTTAGTTCAACTGGTCAGCTTAACCAATTGAACTTAACCCTTAACCCTTACTTCATTGTTTTTTTTACCAAATCATGATTACGCACTATGTTTGTACTACTAACTAGCCTTGACATAATGAATTATGGTTGCTCACTTGCTCAAAATGTGGAATAAAACATAATCTTAGTGTGTGTTTGGTTTAGCTTTTGGAAGAGCCAAAAGCAATTCTAGAGGTGTAGAAGTGATTCTAGATTGATTTTAGATGTTTGGTTATTCTAAAGCAGAATTGATTCTGCCTCCAGAATTGATTCTACTAGAAGCTAGGATTTGTAGCTTCTGGCTTTTAGTATCATTTTTATACTGAAATTTATTGTTCAACTCACTTTTACATAATTATATCCAAACATAAATCAATTATGCTACAATCAATTCTGATAAAATCAATTCTACCAAAATCAATTCTATCAAAATCAATTCTATCTAAAGCCAAATCAAGCACACACTTGTAATGGTTGAATAAAGATGCATGTAGGAGTTTTATAATTTAATTTATAACTCAATTAATTTTATAATTATAGTTGTTTTTTTTTGATATTTCAACCAATATTTTTCATTATGATAAAATCGTAGTTGTAGTTGTTTGATCTTTGATTAAATGATTAAGTATATGTTTGTTTTTACATTGACATCAATACTTTCTTTTGAATAAATTAGTTTTTAGAAATTGATTATATTTAAAAATAAATTGAAAATAAAATGATTTATGTTTGAACATAAAAATGATTAATTAAACAATCAATTACAATTGGTAAAATAAATTTTAGAATAAAAAATTCTAAATTCTATCTTCAAGTTAGAATTGATATGTACATGTTGGGTTTCACAATGACATCAAACAACGCCAATGTTACGTTGTAGCAGAACACCTTACCAAATGGTCAATCATAGACCAATATTTTTTAAAAAAATTGTTTGACAAAACCAATATTTTAAATTACTATTAGAAATTTTAATCATAACAAAAAACTACTACTAATAATTTGAAGCATGATTTGTTCTTTGTGATGTGAGTGAACAGGAGTGCAAATGCTTGTTTTGCTGACATTTTTTACTGTATTGTTAACTCACAAGGGACTGTGACCGCTTAAATATTTTTTGCTTGTGCTCATGAGTTGTTTATATATTTAAACTACTACTAAATATTTTTTGGTTTAATTTTAGATAGAATTGATTTTAATAAAATTGATTTTGGTAAAATTGATTTTATCAGAATTGAGTTTAGCAGAATTGATTTATGTTTAGATACATTCAACTAAAAGTAAGTTGAACAATAAATTTCAGTGTCAAAATCAATTCTAAAGCCATAAACTATAATTTTTAGCTTTAAGCAGAATCAATTTTAGAGACAGAATCAATTATACTTTACATAAATCAAACATGTCATAATCAATTCTACACACTCAGATTCTCAGAATTAATTTTAACCCATCTAGAATTAAAACCAAACATACACTAAATAGATTTCATTTATACTTGTGATCAACTCTCTTAAAGGGTATACTCCTATATGATATGATTTTTTGTGTCTGCTTAAATTGAGTGATATTGGTGTGATCATGAGTATATGCGCTCTATCTGCCCTATCTTTGTTTAAATTGTAACACACAAACAAGTCATAAAATTACTAAAGAAAATGCTAACTAATGAATTCTAATGAATTTATGCATTAGTTAAAGAATTTTAATATATTATAATTTGTATAATCAATATTTATAAAATATAGACAGTGTTATTTTTAATATTAAATTTATAGTTTTTAGTATTTTTAACTAATATATAAATTGCACTAATTAGTATGACCAAATTACAAAAATAATATAATTTTAACTTTCTCCTAAAAACAATTTTTTAGGATTGTTAAAAAATAAACTTAGTAAAAGATTCACAATTCATTCATGAGCTTTTTCCGTTCTGACTTGAACCTAAAAATCGTGGGGGATTTTGTGGTTGAAAAAAGAGCTGAAAGTTCTTTAGTAAAAAAAAAAAAATAGCTTTCAGCTCAACAACCTTCTCATAAGAGCTTTCAAAAGACACCTACAACTAAAGCCATATCATGATTCATGCTCCCACCCTTTTTTGACTATATTACCGGAAGTTAATTTATTGTACTTTAATTTTGATAGGTAATCTTAGGGAATGCGTTAATATTTCTCCACCAAATTAGTTTAGTTGCGATTGAAGTTAATTTAGTAAAAAAAATTATGGTTTGATTCGAGTTAGGATTTTCTCTATTTCTCTTAAGAAATAGAAAATATTAGGTTTAAATGCAGTTTTAGCCATCCTATTTTGACGGATTCGAATTTTCAACTCTCTATTTCAAAACTCGAAATTTCACCCCCCTTATTTTGATTTTTTCAAAAAAAATTTCACCCCAATCACATTTGGCTTATTTTTGCTTATGTGGCAATGGTGATGTGTATATTATTTAATTTTTTGACACATGTGTATTATCTTTATCCATTATTTCCTTTAAAAATTACTAGAAAATTCTAAAAAAAATACCATAAAATTAGGGAAAAAATTATAAAAATCTATAAAATAAATTACTGTAAAAAATAATAAAAAAATCAAGATAAATACTAGAAAAACAAAAAAAATACCATAAAAAGACATTTAAATAAATTGAAAAAATTGTTTGACAAATTTGCTTGTTAAAAAATTTGTGAATACACTCCGACGTATTCCTTAAATAAAAATGAAGGAGTTGATTGTTTTAGACATTGAAAAATAGGGTGTGAAGTTGTCATATGATAAACAATTTTTTTATGATATTTTTCTTGATTTTATAATTATTTTGTATAGTAATTTATTTACAGATTTTTATTTATTTATTTGTAATTTTTTTCATTAATTTTTACGGCATTTTTAAGAATTTTCTAGTAATTTTTAAAGAAAATAATTAGGTGGATAAAGATAATACACATGTGTCAAAATAAATGTACACATTACCATTGCCACATAAGCAAAAATAAGCCAAATATGATTGGGGTGATTTTTTTTTGAAAAATCTAAAATAGAGGGGGTGAAATTCCGAGTTTTAAAATAGAGGGGTTGAAAATCCGAATCCGTCAAAATAGAATGGCTAAAACTGCATTTCGGCCAAAATATTATTTAGAAATATATCGACACAACCATGTTTGAATTCTTTAAAAAATATTTAATGATGGTGGAACTCACCACCAACTTTGCGTCTATATCTCTATAAATGACACTTTTTTTTTTTTTTGAGAAATAGAGAGAATCTACACTCGTTCGATTTTCATAAATGGGCTTAAAAGGAGATTGAAATCACTTGATATTAAAAGTCATTCTGAATCGGATTAATCAGCTCAATTGACTAAATATTGGAGGTGAAAAAAAAAACTATTTCTCTCATTCATATTTGTTGTTTCTGTTGTAGTATAAAATAAAGCGATAATTATAAGAACATCCCTTAAATTATATTTAAACGCAACTAACATCCCCCTCTATTTTGGCAAATATAAGCGAACTCCCCGGCCGCCGTTAAAATATATCAATTTTCCGTTAAATTTGTCAATTATTGGACATAACGGGAGGTATTTGTCAAGGGGCGGCAAAACGGGCGGTCCGGCCCGCTTAAGCACGTCCATAAACGAGACGGGATGGGCGGGCATACTTAGGGGTGAGAGCTCAAAACTCAAGGCCGCCCTCTATATCGGTGAGTTGGCGGGTCGGCCCGTTAAACTTTTTTTTTTATAATTTGAATTACTTCAAAATTATTAATTATTAATCATTAAAAATGATATTTTTTAAAAGTGTATAATAAAAAAATGACAATGTCATGATCTACAACATAAACAAAATAACTTAACAACAACACCAAAGAAAATAACAACAAAGACCCTAAAACATCAAAATATCCCACTTGATTCAAGTGTTCAACACTTTTATGGAAGAAACACTAATTTTATCCAGATAAAATAAGAGAATATATATATATATATATATATATATATATATATATATATATGAGATGAAATTGTTAAGCTTTTTATAAATAAAGGAAAAAATAGTCCTTGCACAATTTTTAAAAAATTGCGACCAAAAAGTATTTAAAGTTCGCGGGCTAACCCTCATGCCCCGTTTTTAGTGGACTAAACGGGGCGGGCCAACTTAAGACGGTGGCCAAAAACTTGTGCTCAGCCCGCCAAAAATAGCGGGTTAAATAGACATGTCAGACAGGTTCGGCCCATTTTGTCACCCATATCCAAAATATTATGTAGGGGAGGTTTGTGTTATGTTAAAACATGGAGGGCGTGTGAGTAGAGCTGTCAAATGGGCCGGCCCAGCCCAGCTTGGTCTGCGAGGCTTTGAACTATTCATGGGTTAGCCTGGCTCGACCCAAATTTTGTTGGGCCATTATTTAGCGGGCCTGGCCTTGTAAAAGTCCGGCCCGATGGGCTTATGGCCCGCCTCGGTGCAATTTATATTATTTTTTTCAATTTATTCAATCTTTTTTAAGTGACTTTAATATATTCGTTCTTCATCATTATTAATTTTATTGAGATATAATTGTATGTAAATGTAAATTACTAAAGTTTTGGGTAAATATAATCATTTTTATTGAACTTGCCTGTTAAACTATGTTTTTTATAATAAATTTTCAATTAAATGATAATTTTTTATGCATCCTATTGATATTTTTTTACAAAAATGATATAAAAAGTTTGATAATGGGCCGGCCTAAGGCCCAGCCCGGCCCAGTCCAACTCTACGAAGGGCCAAATGGGCTTGGGTCAGAAAAGCCCGATTGCTTTTGGGCCAGCTATTTCGAAACCCAAGCCCGGCCAAGTCCATGGGCCAATGGAGCGGCCCGTCGGCCCGGCCCATTTTTGACAGCTCTACGTGTGAGTGACATTTTAATAAACTTTAAGGGAGGTGAATATAATTTTGTTAGCTGAATTGGTAAAGATATTACATTTTAAATATTTTTATATATGGAAGTTAAAGTTTAAACTTTAAACATCTCACTTATTTATTTTTAAAGGTGAAATTATAATCACTAAGTTACTTGACAAAAAAATAGTTTATAATGTTAGTAAAAATAGTTTATAATGAAAAAGAGTAATTTTTTTTTTTGACAAAAAAAAAAATTTATATTAAGAAAAAATTGTATAAAAAAATCTTTTAACATTACACTCTTAAGATAAAAGTTAAGAGTGGTAGAAACACTACAATATATTGAACTTTCCTTCAAATCTCACCCTCTGTTCCTTATTAAAAACCTCACCCTCACCCTTATATTTTTTTATCACAACATACCTCTAATTAAAGTGTATTTTTTTCTACAATCTTACAAATACACACAAAAAATATAAACTAATTTTTTTCTTAAAAGACAAAATTGTAAAAGTATTACCAATTATCAATCAATTTAATATTAAAATCAACTTTCTTATAATTAAGGATGGATGAAGTATTTATTTATTTATTTATTTATATTTGACTTAGTTTTGTTTTTAGTTTGTTCATAGTTCCATCCACTAAACTTTGTGGGACAATAAATGTGAGTACTTCTTGTAACTGAGATTCAAATTTCATTTCATTTAAGCCTTTCATTTACTACACCTTGTGTGATTCGAACATATTTTGGAAATTATTTTATGGTTGTCACAATCAAAATGCAGAAACACATTGACTCTCTCGATGGAATCCAAAAGCATTTGAGAAAATCCAAAGCATACTACAAATGTAAGTCTGCATGTACCTTTGTGAAAGATGACCACTCTGTATTATTTTCCTGGCAATATGTCTCTTTGAATTTGATGCTATTAATTACAGTATGATTATATTTATTTGTATATACACCAAATTAATTGGCAAGTCAAAGATTCTATTCTATATATATCATTTCACTGTTTTAGAAGAAGACGAATGCATACTACAATCTGCAAGCCCAGACATTCCCAAAAGGTTTGTAAATCTGCTTCTAAAATGACTACTCCAAAACTGATCACCGTGAACAAACAAGTGACTTTGGTTTGGGCATGTAATATAGATAGGGGTGTGAGCGGATCAGTTAAAACCGATCAAACTGATGATCCAATTCAATCTAAATTAGAAAAAAAAACTGATTGTTTGGTTCGGATTCAAAATTGAACTGGACCGACCTAAATCGAAGTGATTTGGATCGATTCTTGGTTTTCAGTTTTGCAATCCGCATAACCGGTGAACCGAACCGACCACTAACAACTGTCCATTGAGCTCAATTTGAACCACCCCAATACTGTACATTCACAGGCCAAATTCCAAACACTGAAACACAAACTTGTATTTTGTATTTCAAAATTATGTTATTGTTTATTTGATATATGTTATTATTGTAAGTCGTTTGAAAAATATATCGTTTGAAAAAATAATAGCAAATATTATACCGGAAAAATAAATGTTACGAACCGAGTATAGCAAATAGTATATCATTTAAAAATCATTTGGTGTGTTACCTAATCCATCAAGATTAACCGTTAATCTTGACGAGTCTCAATAACATATCAAATGATTTTCGATTTTTTAAAAAAATTTATGGACGATGTATATGATATAAATTTTAAATCTATATGAGAATTTTATAAAATTCGCATTCGTTACAATATTATTCACGACTTCGTGCACCACTTGACCAACTATTTCATGTTAAACAAAGCGATTTTAATAAGCTCTCTAACTATGATTTTCTCTCATTTTCTCATTCCTCTAATTCTCAAGAAACTTATGCAATTCCATCCAGATGTAACGCAAAACATTTAAACTCTTAAACACTATTTGTATCATGATATAGTCACGATCCTGTCCCTTTTCTTCCCCTCCTATTTGCTTTATCTCTTATTTATGTTTGGAGTATTGGGCACTTATCTTACTAACTTCAGTACTTAATGTCTAAAAGCCTATAAAATGTCTAAAATGTGACTCAGAAAGTTCCTTTCCAATTAATTTGATAATGAAAGATCAAAGTATAATAACAAGTCATGGACACTATGTTTGTATTTTTCTATTGGGAAAATGGTGTAAAAAGTGTTTTTAGAAGCTGGCAAATTTTGTCTTTAACTTGCATAATTCAATAACGGATACGTAGGGACGTGACTTTTATACACTGTCATATCACACTAATTACAAAATGTAATCACACTAATCATTCATTTAATTTAGAGGATTTCAATTTGGAGCTTATTAGAATCAGAAATGTTTAGTACTGTAACTAAAAAAAATCAGAAATGTTAAGTCTACATACACACCGTATAAAATTACATTTTTTGAGTAGAAAATTATATGAAAATTAACTGTTAAATCTACGTACACACCATTAAAAAACACAAAAGGAATTGTTGTTGGGGAATCCGGGGAGTGCCGGAGAAACAACATGCTAGTGCTTCAAGAGTATAAGAGATGGAGACACCACATCTTCACCTAAAACTTTAAAACATTAGGTTAATGTCTCACATTCTTATAAATATAACATTTTTCTTATTCATAATCGATGTGAGACTTAACCACTCATACTTAAAACACAACAATTGTAAAAAAACAAACAAAAGAGGAATGAATTTGGAAGGAGAATTAGAGAAATTATTTTATATTTGTTACTTGACTGCAATTTGGAGTAGAAAAAGATGTGAAAATCCTTATATTATATTTGAGGCAACATAGTGGTCCAACTTAATTAAATTTAAATTAAATAATGAATTCAAATTTAATTGATTCCTTCTATCTAAATCGCAGTTCGATCCCCACAACTACGTTTGCAAAAGGCTGTAACTATTTGATATCAGAACTGACCCCCGAACTAAATTGAACTAGCGGTGAAAGAAAAAAAAAATAAATGTTGTTGATACTGAGTTAGTTCAACTGGAAGAAGATATCAAAATTGTTAGGTCAAACGCCAATATCGAAGCTTGAATCCCAATCAATTTATTTTGAATGCATGAGTTTCTAATAACTTATCATTTCGTCTACGTACATTATACGTAACAAAAATGATGTTGATATATATATATATATATATATATATATATATATATATATATATATATTACCGACGTAAGTAGTGATTTGAGTTTTAGTGCGAAGTTACTATTAAGTTATACTCAAATGATAGTATAATACTTTTCTAATGCTAGCTCATTATAAAAAAAAATTTACTTTTAATTAAATTTATTGAATTATAAATATAACAGATCTATAAAATTAAAAACTCCTATAATTTTATGAAATTATTAAAATTAATTTCATTTTGATATAGGAGTACTATGAAAATACATAATAGTACTACATCATAAAAGTGAGTACGTTTTGTCAAAAATAAAATATAAGTACGTATTACGTATATTACCAAACAAAAATAAAAGAGACTCGTACATTGCTTACGTATATAGTGATCTTATTCTCTTGTTTTTTTGGTACTTGATGACTGTAGCATCAAACCTGTTGATTGTTGATTGAAGACACGAAGATTATGAGCATAAAATCAAATCAAATCAAATATCTTAAATTGCTAAATAACCAAAAGCTTTTCTCACTACATTTCAAGATGATGGATGGATGATATGACCAATTAATAAAACAAAACAACCACATCAAAAGCATTTACATTATATTTTTTGGTGCCAAAAGCATTGACATATTCTAATTAAACTACTACTAGTACATTATTTCAAGTAAAAGAAAAAGGGGGGGGGGGGGGGGGGGGGGAAAATAAGGTTAATTTGAGTGTTTAATCAAAATTTGACATCAAAATTTTGATGTAAAGTACCTTGTCCTTTAACTTGATGTATATTTTGATGTTTAAATAATACTCCCTCCGTTTCAAAATGAGTGTCGCTTTAACTCAAAAATTTTGTTTCAAAATGAATGTCGCTTTTCAATTCCCAATACAACTTTTTCCAATTCTATCCACTAATTATTACTTTATACACTACTTCCAAAAAAATAAAGGAAAAAGTAGGCTTAATTTAGTAAAAGTACTATTACTTTTAACATAATGATTGCATTCCTTAATATGTGTGAAAACACCAAAAACGACACTCATTTTGAAACGGAGGGAATACTAGTACAATTTTTAAGAAAAGACATAATCATCCAAGTCCAACAAGAACATTTTTTTTTGGATCTTCAAACCTCAAATCACATATGCAAGTTAAGTCTAATTAGTTCAATTTTTTGGATGATCCAATGGCCACACTTGAACACTATACACTCTTAAGATTAGACTGATCAAAGAGCTAAATTTGTGGAAATAATATGAAGTTCCATTGAAAAGCCAAACACCCAAATTTAATTGAATTTCTATCCAATTTTTTTCATTGATATCATAACGCATGACGAATGCATAATGTAATGGTCCTGCTTTTATGAATATAGATGATTAAACTCTTCAATTGGATAAATATCATACACTTTATTTTTTGGTGAGTAGATATATATCTCACTTTTTCAAAACAATATGAAACACAATAAGTCCCCACTTATGTTACCACCAAAGACCAAACTATATGCTTCCCAACATTCAATTTTGGTAGTAAAGTGTAAACCCCAAAACCCAAAACCCAAATCCAACAAATACAAATGGATGGTAAGTTTCAATTTCAAACATTGAAAAGTAAATTAAAAAGGTGAAGGAAATGGATGGATAGTATAAGGGAGAATATTGGACCACATATATGGTCTAGTGATGTCACCCACTTAGTCCTTGTGTTGTATAATCATAAACAAAAAATAAAGTGTGTCAAAAGCCAAACCCACCATTGCATATCTTTGTTGCTCATTTCAGTTGGCCTATATTTAGAAATGAAGAATATGTTTACATGCAAGAATATCTTTTATGGTTATTTTAAAATTCGTTCTACGGTTTAAGGAGCGACTAATTCAAAAATTTTAATTTTATTATTTACTTGCGGGGGCTTCATTTAAAATTAGAATAAAATATTATATAAATTAATCCACTGAAATTTACACCTAAAAAAATAGAACTTACGATCTTACAAGGAAAACACACTAAAAAATACCAAGCCAACACTAACTAAGAACTTTTATAAGGGATCTTATGAGTAATCTAAGAACTTTTATAAGGGATGCCAAATTGATTTATAAGTGTAGAAATTGACTTATAACAGGAAAATTAATAGTTGAACAAAGTAGCTTTATAGTAATAATGTAATTTAATCATTTAATTGCATAACTTTAAACAATAGTTAAATCCTAAATTATGTGGAAAAGCTCCACCTACGTAAGCCTTCCATTTACAAACCTAACCACATGCAGTCCATTTGTTTTTAGTGCTTTTTATCTTAGTGCAGCATAAAGAGTTCCCATTTTTTAATTACTGTATGGTCAAACTATCAAGTATGTACAAGAAACACACACATACACGTATATCAAAGTTTGAATTTAGATATCCAAAAAAACAAGCTTATCTTAAAGTCTACTACTTTAAAAAAACACCCATTCTATCTCAAAACATAAATAAAAATTGATGTATTTTATACTAAAACTTTAGTCAAATACATCAACTTTTGATGACCCTTTTTTACTTTATATCTTGGGAAGTATGAAAGATTTTTAACAAAGTTTCGAACATATAGATAAAAAATCTTGGTTTAGAAGGTTAATATTAGCAAAAGCCATAGAAATATTCAGTATACCTTTGTTTTTTGGTACATCACAAAGATAAACTGCTCCTCCAAGAATTGATCCCTGAACCTCCTCCTATCCAACTCATATGTCTCTAAGCTCTTACTACTTGAACTTTCCTGCCAACGAAATTTTCAGTATACATTAGAAGAACCATTTTTTATTAGAATTTATTTTGTATAAGTAGAAACTAACCTACAAAAATGGTACTACAATGTTATTTTACTAAATGAATTTGTAAGAGAAATTGCGTAGAAATTAATCTCCTGTTATTAAATAGACTAGGAAGACCCAGGCCTAAAATCTATATCCAAAACAAGTCAAATGGGCTTTAAGTGGAGATTTACCGAATTTCTCTTTAAGTAGGCCCACTTCAAGAAGCACATGTTGAAAACAAGCATGCAGTAAAAAGTTGATATCAATCGTACCAACAAAAAAACAAAAAAGCTGCTAGCAAGAATATTAAGGACCACGAATTGAAATAATTTTTTTTGACAATTTGAACTAGCTAGTACGTAACATGTAAATGTAAAATTGTATAAAAAAATATGTAAAAGTAATATTATGTAAACGGTAAACTGAATTTGATAAAATACATCAACATGCATCTAATCAAATTATTTGTAGAGATATCTTAGAAACTAAATTACAAAAGTGACACTATTATATAACTTTATTTCAGAAAAGTGTAGAATTATTTTATTTAATGCAAAACATGTTAGCAGCATTATATTTATATGTTATTATTCTAGCATGGTTTCACTTTCATGTCAATCAATTTACTATACATGTGGAGTAACATTGTACATAGGGTGGGAAAAATGTACTAATTCTTAGATTGACTGAAAAAATAGTCTAAAAAGTAAGAAAGGTAGTCAGTGTAGATTTGAGAGTTGGAATTCAAACATAAATGAATTCTCTACCTTTTTATTTTAGTGACTTTGAAGACTTAAGTGTATTAAGAAGAGAAATTTGTGATCAAATAAAATTATTTGGATGAGAGAAAATAATAGATTAAGAGAGAGATAGAGACAAAGATGCCAAGGGTAGAAGATTGAAAGTTAGACAATTTCAATTTCTCTTTTGTAGTGGTGCTGTGTCCCAATCTAATCCACAGCAAACTTGGAGCTTTTGGTAAAACAATCAAAACCATTTGTAACTATCAACTAATTTTATATAAACAGATTGTATTAAAAATATTTCCTTCTAGTAGTTTTTAACATTTCTCTTAGATATTCCATAGGCTTGGGAAACTCAACTAACCACGTTCCTTGGATACCGTGTTTTAAAAAAAAAAACAATCACCGTGGTAATGAGTAATAGTTTTACTTTTACATCGTGAAGATTTACTAGATTAATCACAAGGGAGAATAAAAATAAGCCTAAAGTCAATATTCACTTGGTCAATAATCATGCATTGAAATACCAAGTTTTGCACAAAAACTGTTATATACTGAAAACACCAACTCTAAATGATTAGAGGGTTTTAGTCCCACCATTGCCTCAAAACATCTAGTGCAAAATAGGCACGCCAGTACAAGTAGGATATATCAATAAAGTTCCATAAAGATGGTAAATCGTCTAGGTCATACATTTGGAGCATGAAAAGGCTTCTAGTCTCTTACATGAAAGGGAGGTTATCCCTAAAAACAAAATGAATTGGTACATAATGGCAAACAAAAATCACTGTAAGTCACACAGAAGTTGGGTAGCTTCAGCCGAAACAACATTAAACAACCTTAGTTGTTAACATTGCCATCCTCCTTTCATAAACTCAAACCTTCTGCACGGTCCAGAGTTAGGAGTCCTGTGATATAAACAGAAACATGAGAAAGTTGAATAAACTATTGCTCCATAAGTTTCAATAGACATAGAAAGCCAAGTACAACATACAAGAGCATGATCATACTCTCATGAAAAGTGTTAATATTTATCATACAATTATTATAATATATGACAGAATCACAGAATTAACTTAAACTAAAATAGTCTTGATCATACAATCATAATATATGATTGCATAGTCAATCATAATAGTCTCGATCACACTCTCCTAATAGGACTCCTTAACATATAATAGTCACTACACGTCTACACCTTTACTGATTAGTTAACCACTCTTCCTTTGAAAGATGTTGAAAAAATGACACGCTCTCCACCCCTGAAAGATTAACATGTGCTACACTCTGTCCATTTTAATATGATGAGTCTTTCAAGGACATTTTTACTTCTCTGACTCCAGTGTTAATGCAGCTATTCCTATTACATAAAACCCTCAAGTTGGTTTGCTGAAGTTATATATCTCATCATATTAGTCCTCCAAAAAACCTATTAACCATATTAGTCCCTCAAAATCTAAAAGGTCACCACATTAGTCCTTCAAAAAATTTACCAACTTAGTCTGTCAAAGATTAAATTTGTCAACAAATTCATATTTTCTTGTTGACAATTTAATCCCATATAAGGACAAATATGACGATATTTTATAACTTCAATAAACTAATTTAGTGACAAGCTTCTAAAAGACTAATTTTGAACCACTGTTGTTGACTCTGGAACTATAGAATATGAAATGAAGACTTAGGCAAAGTTTCAAAGTCATGGGGTGTTTGAAACTTGATTTTATTTCTCAAGATAAAACACGAGAGGGTCTTCAAAATTGGCAGTTGGTGACAGACCTGAATAGTGGTTGCAAAGAGATGTAAAGTAACAAGAGGTTACTCGTTGTCACATACCACCACAATGAGTTTGTTAATGTTAAAATGGAGAAAATGCAACACATTATGAACTAGCAAGAGGGAAATGTATAATTTCGATATAGAGGGGAAAAGAGGGTAATTTGAGTATCAATAAGAGAAGGGCATACAATTTATCCTCAAACAATTGATGAAGGTTTCTAGTCACCAGAAATAATTAGAACAACCAAAATGCAAACAATTACTTTACGTAACCTCAGTACCATAAACTTGTTTTTGCCTTTTGATAGGAAATAAGTATCCTGTTCTATTCCCATCCTAGAGATAAACAATGTAATCCAACCAATGGTGGCAAGTCTATCCCTCCACAAAATGATGAATTAGATAGGAAAAAGAAATACTCAAATGTAGTACAACTACAAATTACTCAATACTTTGACAAAGTTATGCCACGTTATACACTTGTCTTCCTCAAAAAAAAAACTTTATAAAGAAACAATTCAATTAAACAGTTATGTGTTTCTCTGTTGTACTTCTGGAGGGTGAGACCTGATGTGAAAGCAAGGCTAAGACATTGTGACTTTGATGACATTGGTTCTAGTGGAAATAGCCTTTTAACTTATGTGAGAAAGTTACAAACATCTAACACTTCATAGACCTCATAATGATGGGGTTCTAATGGAACAAACTCTATACTTCTTTTATCCTGCTTTGCACCAAGCAATTCTACATCTGCTTTCACATTAAAGAACGGACATTTTCGCTCCCTTAAGGAGAAAAAAGGGTGTTTTTTAACAATTTTTGTTTAATTCCATTTCCAGATACAGCTGATTAGGCTCTACGCGTTTTATCCTTCACACATGTGATCCATTTAAACAAAACTGATATACATGTTATCTAAAATTTTGATCTAATTTTTCTTCAATCATATGAACAGGAGAATCACGACTGCTATACCGACAAACACATACATTTTAACAAAATTTGAAGGGGATATAACTCATGATCGCTCATTAGTTATTATGAATTTAAAGCCCCTAATATTGAATGTAGATTACCCACAAAACAGGTTTTCCGAGTATATAGTTTTTTGAGCAATATATCACACTTGGACCCCAAAAGAAGTAAATCACGCATGCCCTCTAAAAACAAACACTGAAGATAGCAAGCCATCTTCATCAGAATTATTCTGTCATGAACCCTGCAATGTTATGAACTTCATAAACAGTCCGATACTTAATTTTCGACCTAATCCTCTCTTACACTCCGATAGATAACCCAATGAGCAATATATCCAATAATACATTATCACAGAATTTAGTTTTCAATAATCTCCAAACAACATATCAGTGATAACTACAACCTCCCTAACCAAAAAACAGCAATAATTTTAAATTTAACTAAAACTTCACTAACCTTAGTAGAATTTAATCGGCATTCGGCGTGCCACCAGAAATATGCAATCCAGGCTGAGAAGTTCGCCGCCGAGTCCTAGACGGAAGAATGTTATTCAAATCGACTTCCGCAAGCGGATCATCAGAAAAATCACTTTCACTACCAGACACATTTCCATCAGAGTCATCATCACTATCATCACTATCATCATCACTGTCTTCATCTTCTTCATCTTCTTCTTCAATCAATTTCCCTTTCCCCTTATCATCACGCATAATCCCTTTTCCCTTCCGGTCCACCACAGGCTCACGGTCGGAATCCTCCTCCTCGTCGTCCTCGTCGTCATCATCATCGTCGTCAGCGTTGTTTCCGTTATCATCATTGCCGCCGTATTCTATGTTAGGAACGGCGTCGGGTTTGGAAGAAGAATTAGTGGTGGTGGTGGTGGGAATTTCGGAATCTTGGGCATGATTGTGGTCTATGGTGGTTGGTGTTGTTGTCTTGGGAATTTTGTTAGGAATGTCTTCTTGATCGAGCTTGCGCTTGGAGGGGAATGTGGGTTCTTCGTGGTTGTTGGTTTCAGGTTCAGCCATGAGTGAGTGAGGGTTTAGAAGGTTTGTCTCGTCTTTGAGTTAGGGTTTTGTGGGGAGAAGGAGTTTGGGGAATTGGAATATTCTTGAAATAGATTTTGTTCTTTTCTTCTTCTTGAGAAATAAATTGATTTTAATTTTATTTTTTGCAAATATATACTTCCTAGATAAGAAATTGATATCTTAAAACTTTTAATTTTAGTTAATGGTATAAAACTATAAATTATATATGTTAATTATTTAAGAATTTTAAAAAAAATATTTGTCTCTTCTAAAAAAGTTACAGTAGTATGAGGGTTAAATTTTAAATAGAAAATTAATATGAACTCGCCATTTTATCACTTTAAAGTGACTTAGAAATACCATTAAAAACTAAGTCGGACGTCCATGATCAGAGTTCAATCTCTAAATGTTTATTTGGTGTATTTGAATTTTTGATACTTTGTTATCTCATTTATGTATCTAAAAAAAATGAAATATCATAAAAAAAACACGTGACTTAAAAAAAGTTACTACCTTTTTATCTAAAATTGGTTAGATGAAATGATAGAGGTCCCTTCTAGTTTCATCATGTTCATTCCAATCATTAGCTTGAACATTCAACAATGTTAAAACTCTTATAAGAATTTGTCTCTGTTTAAATTTCATAAAACTCAAGTAATTAATCTTTATAATTACGCACAAAGGATGTCTTATTTACGCAATAATATATATTTTCCTCTTTTACAATAAAATAAATAGAGATAATATTATATGAGTTTAATAGATACACACCGACAGTTAAAATAATTTTATATTATAATTGAATGAGAATTTAACATTCATATATATTATATAATTAATTAAAGATTTACAGTATGATGTGATAGGATACACTATTAGTTGTTAGTGTAATTATACACCCTTAGTGCATATCCCATTTTCTCATAATATATTGTTAAAAAAGTTAATTTTGCTCTTTAAACCCCATGTAAACCCCTCAAAATTCTAAAAATGAGAGGTTTAAAAAAACATTTGAAATGCTTAATATATTTTTTTTATGCAATCAAACTTAGTGTATTTCATTCATAATACTAAGTTCAATACAACGTGGACACAAATTAAAACAATAGAGACTAAGAATTTTTGAAATGTTTAATATAACTCCTTACAATTTTTGTACTTTTGCTCAAATTTTTTTTTATAAATGTCTTAATATATTGCATGATGATGTGAAATCAAAACAAAAAATATTGTATTATAAAATGATGAAATTACAAAAAAAATATGAAAAAAGACATTAAAAATATATGACAACCACAGTTATTTGACGAAAAATAAAAAGAAAACAAAAAATAATTTGGAGGAGTGATTATAAGTCTAAATTGACCCTAAATCACCCATCACTTTCATAATTATTTTGTTATTATTATAATTTTATATTAAAAAAAAACACAAGCAATGGGATTTTATTTTAAATACATTTTAGTAAGACTAAGCCGTTCCCTCTGCAGCGCGCGAGAATGCTATTCCAGCGCAATCTGCGGCCCCGTTAACCGCCACGCTACGCACCGGAGCTTCATTCCTCACGGCGATTTCGACATTACGCGGTATACGATTTACATCATATATTATAGGTATTGTGCTTTTAATCCATAGCTAGTGTCTGTGACATATTCGTGCTATTGCCTTGCACACCTTGTGTTTGATTTATTGTCTAAATAGTAGTATATAGTTTTTGTATTTCAAGAAAAGTGAATTTCAATTATTCTTGAAGCCCATGTGCCACGTGTCCTCCGGCACTCACCTAATCCGAGGAGTGTATATGCTTCGTAGTCTAGATGGCACGCATCAGCAGCACAAGAGTGTGATCGTATGTATGTTAGTCACTGTCAGATGTCAGTTACTCTTCGATTGTTTGTTATTTTGAAGCTGTAGGTGTACTTGTATGTCTAGTGTCTACTTCAGTTAGTGTTTGTATCTTGAAGTTTAGATTTTATTTAGAACTGAATGTAGCGTCTGTTTTTAACCTTTATAATTATGATAGTTTTTCTGTTAATTATCAATGTGATTCTTTTCATTAGATTAAGAATCTGTTTGGGTTGGCGTTTGAAGGCTCAAACGCATGTCCAATTTTGATTTTGTCGTGGTTTCCTAGAAGCTTATAGAACATAGCTTCTATGCTGACATGGGAAACTGTCTTGATTTTGGGCTAACACACATCCAGTTCATGCAACCAAACAAATACTAAAAAGAAAGACAGAGAAATCTTGAATAACAAAGAAAAATTAAACAATTACCTCTTTCCATCGAGTACCTATTTTTTCATTGTTTGTTACTTTATTCCTTTCCTTTTTTGAAACTGACTTATGTACTTGATTTTCAACCCACTTATCAGGTGATTGAAGAATGACTTTAACAAAACGGTATGTGCTCAGATTGTTCATATCAATAAAGTACATCACTGCAAATGTGGTAGATCGGAACAGTGGGCGAATAGTAGCAACATCGTCCACCGCAGAACATGACATCAAGCAGTCCCTTGAGTGTGGCCGGTCCTGCAATGCAAAAGCAGCTGCTGTTGTTGGTGAGGTATTGGCAAGGCGGCTCAAAGTTGAGGGGCTTAATGAAGGTGAAGGAAGAGGTATTCATGTAAATGTAACTAAGGAAGTAGAGAAGAAAGGGTTTAAGAGTCAAACCAAGATTTGGGCTGTGGTAAATGCTCTTAAGTACAATGGAGTTAAACTCGTTCTTGACGATGAAGATGATGGCAATAATCCTTGACCTCATCCATAAAATAGGTACGAAATCTTGTGGTGAGAACGTTTCTAAAAGTAATAAAAATATTCGGAAGTATGGATTAGTCTCATTTATTAGAAGTTTCGGAGTCGGATGTAATTGAAAGACCACTAATTTAATTAGAGTAAACCACCATTTTAGTCACTGACTTTGTAAAACACTCTCAAATAGTTTACCGACTTTGTTATCACTTATCATCTCAAAAAGATCTCGGACTTTATTAATCTGTCAAGTTATTCCTTGTATTTAGTCATTTACTATCAATTAAATCCCTATATTTTAATAACTTACCATCAATTTGGCCCAAATTTTATCCCCTTACTATCAATTTAGTCCCTAACATAATTTTAGAATTGACTATTATGAATAAAATTTGACAGAGTCAAAGATTGTTTTGAAATCTTCACTAACTCATGACCAATTTAGTGGGTTACTCAATTTAATTATTTGACACCATGAACTTATTGATAATATAATTTTTGTGACCATTGTAATGTTATACAATACATTGCTGATATGCTTAAATTGAGATAAAAAAAAAATTGGTTGGAGATGTTTTTACCTTTGGTTTTGTTTTTAGTCTCCTTTATCACTAGCAGCTAGCAAGGCTGTTATCCTAATTTTATTTTAAAATTTCCAAATCTAGCATTAATATAATCAGTATATTTATGAAAAGAGCTATTCAATTGAGTGGCTTGATTGGTTTATAGACCATTGGATCAAACTCTTGGATCCCATCATTTCCTGCCCTTAAACAATCCTTTCCTCGAGGCTGGATGGAGCAAATTAGCTCTTCAAGAGTTTATTTACATTTGGATGGAAATGATTAGACATTAAGTTTGATTTCATGCTTATATAAAAATGAAGGTTTGAAAGTTTGATTTCATATTACGGAATATAGTTTTTTATCTTGACAAAATGTTTGGATCGATAAAACCAGACTCTTTTCTTAGTTTTTTTTTCTTTCAAAAATTTAACGGCAAAACTCGTACATACCTAATGCTGAGAAGTGAAAAATTGCCGGTTAAAATATTTACTCCAACATATCAAATGTTCATGTATAATTTTACCATATGAGTTTATTATTATAGATAGGAAAGTATGGTAAGTGATGTTAGTACTTTGAAAATAAATACCAAGCATGTATTTATAATTGAAAAGCATTGCACATGTCAATTCTGTTATCGAATTTAAATGATGTAGCTTTCACAATATGTGGCACAATGGAGAACCGCAAGAGTATTTGCAATTCATAAATTTCAGGAATAATATGTACACACACAAAAACCAACGCAAATACAACACCATATTGAACTGTTCATTTTTTTTTTGTTTCCCCATTTTTCTACATCTCTTCCATTTCTTCATTTTTTGTTTGTTTTCTTTTCCTTCACTCTGAAGAGAAACTGTTAGGATCGGAGGCGGTTGGAGGAGATCATAAACCATATGATAGATTAAGAATAAGAGATTGGAGGGGAGGAGAAAGAAGGAACAATTTCAAATATAATTACACATAAATAAAAGGTAGACGAACAATAATTTCAGAGGATAAGAGATACACCGATGATCGACAATCAGGTTAAGAGAGAGAGAGAATGAAGGTGTAGGAAAGAGAGAGATGCCGGAAAGAGAAAAGAGAGGTATGGATCCTCTCCTGTCGGCCCAACTCTCTCTATATCTCTTTCCAAATCTACTAGTTAATAAATCAAAAAGAATAAAAAAAATAATTTCTCTTCTATTTTTTCTTTTTCTCGTTAATTAATAAATTAGTGCAGCATGAACAACATAAGAGCGGGTGTTGTGTCGATGCTTTTTTACAAAATTGCCCTTTTTTAAAGTTGAAAGGACAACATTATCCATTTCCATGGTGTTGTATTTGTGTTGTTTTGGTGTAGTAAACACACATTAATTTTAGTGGTCTTGCTTGTATTTTGCACATTTATTCAATGAAATATTAATTACTACCCTACCCTCCAGTCATAGTCATGACTGATACACAAGAAAGATTTTCAACAAATTTATCCTTTCTCTTTTTTGTACAATTGTCTTTCTTCTCAACTTTCCTTCCTCAACCAACCCAATAGTATAAAATAGAAAAATACATTAAAAAAAGAATCCCAACAAAATAACCACCAAATCTGTTAAAGCAAGTCATCACCAAATTCAGCTTGAACAAGAGACAAAAGAAAAGCTAATATTACACATCTCCAATTTTCTTGGTGGTTGAAGGGAAAATCTTTCAAGAGTGAAGAAGAAAAATGGTTGGGGAATTAAGAAAGTGGGTGATGCTAATAGCAACAATTTGGATACAAGCATTCACTGGAACAAATTTTGATTTTTCATCATACTCATCTGAGCTGAAATCAGTTCTTGATATAACTCAGCTTCAGCTGAATTGTCTTTCAGTAGCATCAGATATGGGGAAAGCATTTGGTTGGTGTTCTGGTGTTTTACTTATGTATTTTCCATTGTGGGTGGTTTTGTTCATGTCTGCTTTCATGGGCCTTCTTGGTTATGGCTTCCAATGGCTTGTTATTCAAAGACTCGTCACTTTGCCTTACTTTTTGGTCAGTTTTCATCACTCTTGACTTAGCTAATGTTATGCTTGTGGTAGAAATTTTGTTGATGATTTTTTGAATTTTGGCAGCTAGGAACAATTAATTTTGGGGTTTGTTAACATTGATGCAATTTCTTACAGCACATAATATAAATGTTACACATTGTTTCTTAGCCAGTTTTCTAGCTTTATGCAAAGAACACCGACAAAGTAACATAAATTCTTTGTAGCGGTTGCAGAGCTGTTGAATATAGATTTAACGGATTTGCAGCTGCTATAGAGAATCCAAATTGTTGTTCACATGACTTAATATCGAAGATTGCTAGAGAGCCCACATAACTTGCAAGTTATTGTAACAACTCAACAACATAGAGTCATGTTGTGCTTCTATTTCCTCTCTTGACATAACTTATCCCACCTAATTTAGAAAAATATAACTTTTAACCAAAAAAGTAGGTATTAGGTAAGGATCTAAATTCTTCTAATAGTCATATCATAAACAGAAACAGAAACAGAAACAGAGTATTTCCACAAAGGTATTCAAATTTCAAAGATTAAGGCAGCATATTCAAATTGATTCAGAACATATTTGAGAAAAATAATAAATAAATCTAGTAATTTGAAAGAGAATCAGACATATTTATTTTTTTAAGTTTGGTCTTTGATATAAGTATTTAAAGTACCATTTATTTACATTAAAATGAAATTATTGAAGATTGACTTTTTTGCTATTTCTTATTGTATTGTATTTTGTACAACAAGATCTTATTTAATTCACTTTTTTATATTTGAAAAATGTGTTGGGGGTTATCTCTTTCATAGATGATGATTGGTTGATAGAATAATTCTGTACTATATTTGTCGGTAGTTGTAGTAGTTGGTAGCAAAACTCTTACTCTCTCCTTTGTAACTAATTTGATCTTCATAAGAGATATTTTTTTATGAAGTTTTGTTACACCAAAAGGAAAGATTTCGTTTTTCATAAAGATAAAGATTGTGTGGATGATGATATGATGCTGTAAAAACTATAAATAACTTCGGGCGTCGATTGCGGATCAAACAGTTAGGAGTAGTAACTGCGTTGACGCAGTTAGGGTGTGTAGTTCCAATTTGATTGTCTATTGCTTCAGACTTTAAAATGTTGGACAGAAAAAAGTTTAGAAAAATTCAATTTAGTTTAGAGCAGTGAGCAAAAATCACACAATCACCATATTTGAGGAGGCCAAAAGTACAATTAAGTCTAACCACATAATATGTTCACACAACTTGTTTAACCAATATTCGAGCCTCATATCGTCCCCGACTAAAGATCAACCTTTAAATTCAGCAAAATTTGATTTTTTTTTTTACAAGCTGTTATTTTTTTAAGAAAATCTTACTATACACATTGCTTTAGACCTGTAAGTGCAATTAAAATTCTGTGGATGCTCAAATTAATTTTACATGTTTATAATTTTTTTAGGCAAAGATTAAAAATTCATTACAATATTGTTGACTACAATGAACTGCAGGTATTTTTCCTATGCTTGATTGCAGGCACCAGCATCTCCTGGTTCAACACCATCTGCTATGTATTATGCATCAAAAATTTCACAACTAACCGTTCACTTGCATTATCTTTAAGCATTAGTTTCAATGGTGTAAGTGCAGCTTTATACACACTCATTGCAAATGCAATAATATCAAACAATGACACCCTCTATCTCTTCCTCAATGCCATTGTTCCTCTCCTCATTTCAGCATTAGTACTCATTCCAATTCTCCACCAACCACAACCTCAGCAACAAAATTCCGACGACACACTCAATTACCGAGATCGCGATTCCTTAATATTTCTTTGCCTCAACATCCTTGCCCTTGTCACAGGCCTGTACCTTCTCTTCCTATATTCCCTTTCGTCGTCCCCAACCGTAGCTCGCGTTATACTTGCGGGCGCGATTTTTCTCCTATCAATGCTATTATTTTTGCCAAGCATTGTGTATTCGAAACAATGGCCTTGTTTCACTCTTCCTTTCACTCTTCCGACGAGCTTTTCATTATATGATCAATCAAGTTTCACTCCTGTTGACACTAATGATGATCATGAGCTTCACAAAGAACTCATTAGTAAAGAAGAAAATGTTGTTGCAATGAGTAGTGGAAGTGTACAAAGCATGATGATTGAGAAGAAGAATTGCTCTTTAGTGAATGTGTTGGAGAAAGAAAAGATTTTAATGCTTGGTGAAGAGCATACAACTAAGATGTTGATTCGTAGGTGGGATTTTTGGTTGTATTACATTGCTTATTTTTGTGGAGGAACAATTGGATTGGTTTATAGTAATAATTTGGGGCAAATTTCTCAATCACTTGGACATAATTCTTTGACAAGTTCTCTTGTGACACTTTACTCCACATGTTCATTTTTCGGTCGACTTCTTGCAGCTGCACCTGATTTATTCAGCAGGTATGTTCTAGAGGTCTTTGTAGGTTTCAAGGATAATTTTTACATCGATTAGTGTTGCTCAACTAGAAAAAAATTAAGCCTGAATTTGGATAAGGATAGTTCTGTTAATTGGTTGAAAAGATTATGTGGTAGGGATCATTCATCCATTGGATTAGGGGCAGCATAGCCAGAATTTTTATAAGAGGGCCTCAAAACTCAACCAAAATTTATATGACTAAAGAAAAAGATAAATGTCACATGTATATAGTAGGATACAAATGTGATGATAATGATATAATATAATGTGTTTGTTTGCATTAATAAAAAGATGGAATCATAACCTTTTTCAATAGTAGTATTTTTTTCTCAAAGGACCTCTCACTTGAAAGTACTCTATACATATTTGACCACTACAGATCTAATGTGTGCCACCCTATTTGGATAAACAGCTTAATTAAGTGCTTATGTATCGGTTATTTATATATCAAATGAAAAAATAATGTCAATTTTCTTTCTAGATTAAGTAAGCTAAACGGTTTTCAAATAATCATTAATTGTTTCTATAAGCTATTCTTAATAACGTATAAAAATAAGTTGTTTTCACGAGATCTCTCAAACAATATCACAAGTGTTTATATGTCTGTCGAAAAACTCAATTAAGTCAGTCCGAACAAACCTACCATTTAAGGAGACCAATGCATCCCTAGGTCCTTTGAAATAGTATTCTCATAATGTATGTTTAGTCATAAATCTACTCAATAATTAATCCACAAATGTTGTATGACAAATGCAGGAAGATACACTTTGCAAGAACAGGATGGTTTGCAGCAGCATTGATACCAACACCAATTGCATTCATTATACTAGCCATATCCGGCACCAAAACAGCATTGGAATTAAGCACAAGCTTAATTGGATTAAGTTCTGGCTTTGTATTTTCTGCAGCAGTATCCATTACATCAGAGCTATTTGGTCCAAACAGTGTTGGTGTAAACCACAATATCCTCATCACAAACATTCCATTAGGTTCATGTCTTTATGGCCTTCTTGCAGCATTGGTTTATGATTCTAATGCCACAAACACAAACCATTCAATATGGCTTCGCGAGATGTTGGTGTGTATGGGAAGGAAATGCTATATGCAGACATTTGTATGGTGGGCTTGCATTTCAATTGTTGGATTGGCTTCAAGTTTCTTGCTTTTCTTGAGGACTAAGCATGCTTATGATAGCTTTGAAAAAAATATAAACAGAAACAGAACACAGTCAAATTGACTTCTGATTAAAAACATTGTTATGATGAACATTGTATACCATATGATGCAATGTTGAAATTATTATATGGAATGAAATATAAATATATTATTGTTTTATGCAGAATTGCAATTGCAATTAGGCACAATCTTAAATTTTGGAAGGGGCAAATTAATGGACTCAGAGGGTATGATTGAGCAGTTGGTTGGGGCTCATCCTCCTTTAACCAAGAGTCGAGGGTTCGATCATTGACTTGGGTATGGAACAGCTGTCTCATCCATTGAGGTGTCTCCAATTCAAAGAGGGGAATAGTCACTGTGTTTGGCGGTGGATACACTGATCTCGACAAAAAAGAAAAGGGCAAATTAATGATTAACAACAATGATGATTATTGGCTGCTTGAGACTCACTAGTAGTCGATGGCAACATCACCTAAGAAATTTTTACAATTTTTCGTTGTCATTTTGTAATGTTGTTTTGACTTCTTCTTTAAAGGAGAGAGAGAGAGAGAGGTGAGAAGTTTTGGTAGAGAAATTCTTGATAGAGAGTAGAGTAATAAAAGAGAGGGAAAATAGAATAATTAGGGAGAGATTATGTTTTCTTTTCCGGACGAAATGACATGTCATCGGAAACTCACACACAAAGTGGAGGTACTAGAATTCAAACCTCGGCTATGAATTTTTAGTCTAACAATTTTGACATTTTCTATCCGTTGAAGTATAACTTCTAAACAATTCTATTTCCTTTTTTATTTTAATTAGTTGTACTAGTTTAATTGATTGAGTGTAAAAATGAGAAGTTAGGTGAGCATTCATCCAAAATAAAAAATTTAGTAGTGTAGTACCCGGCGCAAAAAATATACAGATATGCAATGATGAAATGCAATGCACAAATGTAAACAATGAAGCCGTCACCATATTTTATTTATCCCATGAGGGGAAAGGAAAATAATGATAAAACCTTAAAGATCGGGTTCGGGAGTTGGTTACATGAGGGGAAGACGTTAACACCCCCTCATATCCGTTGTACTCAACGGGAACCATTTGAGGAATTTTGGTTTGCATAAACAGAGATAACCGCATGAAAAGAAATAAATTACCGCATACTGAACAGAAAAGGGAAAAAAAAAAAGTTTTTTATTAATTGGCTTGACGAGAGAGGCTCTCGCTCCTACGTATCCCCCAAGTACAATGAGGAATTCAAAGCTCACGTAGTTCTTCCTGAAAAGAAAGATTTTTGTTTGTTGGTTGTTTTTAGTGAACGATGCTTAGGTCGCATTCCACTGATACAACAGTATGCTTGTATGCTCGCTTCGGAGGCTTAAGCGTTTGTCTGTAGCAGGGGAATGGATAAAGCGCCATCCATTTAGAAAAAAGAAGTTGAAAAAAGGATTTGACTGCACAAGAGCAGTTGAAAAAGAGCTGACTGCGCAAGGGCAGGAAAACAATTGAATGGGTTGAGTGTCTTTTATGATTTTAGAAAGTTGTTTGGAGAATGAGAATGATCCTAAATCACGAGTCGTAAGTCAGGGACCGGATCATCCAAGCAGAAACGAGTCGTACGACAGGCTCCCTCTTTTCATTCAGTTTATTAAATGAACATTCTTAATTAAAGTGAAACGAGCCGAAGGCGAGTCGTAAGTCAGTCTCCTTCCCATTTCATTTAATTAAAGAGTGTTCCGTTTTAAATGACATGCGAATAATTCGAAGCCAGAGTCGTACGACAGAGACTGATTTATTCACATTCCATATTCAAAGATAAGTTCACAACAGATTTTCAGATCAAAAAGAAAATAAAAAGGGTAGAAGATGCAAGAAATGCAAATGCATGATGTATGGTGATGACAGTGTAATAATGCGACAATTAAATAATACTCGAAATAAATATGCAGACACATAAATAAATGAGTAATTAAATAATCAGGCATAAAATGACAATGGCAAATAGAGAGGTAGATTAACAGATATTTTAGCAAGCAAGCGTAAGATAAGCTCAAGACGAGTCGTATGTCAGGCTCTCGCTTATCTTACGTTCAGAACATCAAATCACATTTTGAATGAAATAAGAAATAAATTCAAAGCGCGAGTCGTCAGACAGGGCCCAATTTATCTTTATTTCACTTAAAATTAAATCCAGCATACAATTGATATTTTATTAAATTACGACGTTATAAATGATCAGGCGAAGTAACGGAAAAAGATCGTTTAAACAAAATTAATTAAAATAGGATAAACAGAGACAAGTCGTAAGTCAAGCTCTTTTATCTCTACATTAATTAATTGTTTAAAATACTCGAAATAAAAATAAATCGAGGACACGAGACGTACGTCAGAGTCCGATTTATTTTTATTCCGAATATGAGTGTTCAAACATAAATGGAATAGCATTTTTTTTATTTGTTAACATCATAATTAATTAATCTCAGCAGGGAGGTACAAAACAAATTAAGGGGTGCAGCAGCCAAAATCACAAAATAAACAGAAATAAAAAAAAACTGAAACAAGGCCCAACACAAGTCAAGCCCAAGTCCAATTACAAAGAAAACGGACCGGGTCGGGCGACCCATGGGTCAACCCGCCCGGTCCAAACCCAACTCACAAAATAAACAAACAAAAAAAAATAATAATAAAAAAAACAGACGGGGGGCGAGGAGTAAAGGAGGGGGGCACGCGGAGTAGCTGGTCCAGCCACTCACGCGTCGCCACGTGGCAACAGCCACTCCCCTTCTTCTTCCTCGCGTGAAAGCCAGAACAGGGAACGGAGGGAGTTCGAGCTCGCCGGCGACGACGCCGGCGACGCTTCCGGGCGTCAAAACTCAAGTATGAGTATACCAACCTGCTCGGAATTTGGCGTAGATTACAGATTTAAACTTCAATTTATCAAATATTACATGAACAACAAGAAATAAACCAAACAAAACCCGGATCCGAAAATGGAAAAGCACAAAATCAAAGCATAATATCGCGAAAATACTTGAATAGAAGTGCTCAGAATGATCTCAAGGATATGAATCTTCACTTGTTCACCTTCGATTGCACGCGAGATGGACGAAATGAGAGATCCTAAACCGGCCGGAACTTCGATCTAGCTTTTCGTGGTCTTCCGGTGGTTTTTTCGAGAAACTAATGACGGATTTGGAATCGGGAGGGTTGAATTATTATAGATTGAGTATTGGATCGTTAATTTTGGATGGTTTTTGGTTGGCCGGAAGTTGGCCGGAAAAGGGAATTCCGGCGGTGGCGCCGGAAAAGTGTTGGTGGTTGAGGGAGGAGGATGTGATTTTCTGATTTTTCTTGAAGTGTGTGAAAAATGATTGGTAATGATTGAGTGATGTGAGGTGTGTATTTATAGTGATAGGATTAGGTAAGTGGTATTTGTGTAATAAAATGATTATGAGGTGGAGATGATGAGGTGTCGCAATGTGATTGGCCGCAAGAGAAAGAAATTGTCATAAAAATAGAAAATGTAAATAAAATAGAAAAAGTGCAAGAAAAATACAAATAAAATATAGAAAAGTATAGAAATAAAAATGTAAACTTAAATATAAAGGTAAAAACCATTTTTGAACATTTTTGCTATTTTTCGTATAAAAAGATAAATTGCGACAATTAAAAGAAATAAAGAAAAAAGGATAAATTGTAAACAAAATTATCAAAAACCTATTTTTTTGATATTTCTTATGAAAATAAGAAATAATTTTTAAATAAAATATTTATTTTGAAAAGCTCAAAATTAGGGTATTACAAGTAGTAACAAAGTCATTAATTCATTTTACATTTTACATATATGTAAGGAAAATTTAGAACGCATGTAAAAACTTGTAGCCCTAAAATTTTGATATCATGTGTAATGAAACACCATGCACACCCACAATGCCTATCTTCTTGCTCTCTTCGTTCTTTAATTTATTTATCTTTAGATAGAGTGGTAAGCACTGTAGTAGGAACTAACACACACAATGTGAGGTCTTGGCGTCCCGCATTTAAATACGAGTGAAGTGTTCAACGTAACATAATAAATCATCACTGTAAATTAAGCCAGACCTTATGTACTTTCTTCATTCCTTATTATTGTTTTTGTAGAGAAAAAATGTTAATATTTAATATTTATTCTGTAATTTTCTTTTCAATTTAACATTTATTATTATTATTATTATTATTATTATTATTATTATTTTGTCAATATATTCTTAAATAATTATTGCATAGATAGAAATATATGACCAAGGACGGATTTAGGGTGGGGGCAGTGGGTCAGTTGACTCAATATATTTTTAGTTAATACTATTTGTATATTTATATAATGTGACCTTATTCTAAGTATTATTTTCACATAGTTAATTTATTACAATACAATAAATTATAAAATAAGGTGAAGATTCTGATACTCAACATATTTAATCCTGTAAAATTTAACTTAACTGACAATATTAATTAATATGTCACATATTAATGTGTAGAAAGTGTGTTGTTAACACTCCAGGGACGGACCCACATTGGAACCTATGTGGGCCGTGGCCCTCACTATCTCTTGAAAATAAAAAGAAAAATTAGTAATAGTAAATGGGTTTTGTTTCTTGTTAATGTGTGCCCTAAGGACACATGTTAAAGAAACCAAAAATAGAATTTTTGTATTAGAAAATACAATAGTTTGACTATTAAAAATGTAAATGCACAATTTTTTAGAAGAATCTTTCTTTATTAAATTTCTTAATATGTGCCTTTAGGCACATGTTAACATTTGCCGTAGTAAATTAGTAATAGTAAGAAGACAGATTAAATTAAATGATAATGTTATAGTATATATATGAGAAAGGCCCACACATACCAATAGCAAGTTGACACATTTTCTTTCCAAAGTTTCCAAATCAACCATTTGCAAAACCTCAAATTTTACAGCATCAAAAGAGCCCATTCAGCAATTCTTTGTTTGATAGACCGAGATAAACGTCAACACAACATAGTAAGATTTCTCTAATATTTCCTGTGACAACTGCAACAGTTGAAAAAACTTTCTCTACTACGAAGATTATCAAGAATATGAGCCATGGTAGAGAACAATTTTAATGTAATACTCATGTTCATATTACAGGAGATTAAATTGTGATCCACCAATTCAGTTCAAGACAAGTTCTGACATAAAATAATTTTAATCTCCTCTAAAATGTAATTACAGAAGATTAAATTGTGATCCTCCCTATTAAATTTAACATCAATCACACTCTCTTTATTGGTTCAAATTCACACATAAGGTCCATATTATTTTATGAGAAACATATGAAATTGAAGAACGACTTATTTATGAGCAAAAATGGATGACTTAAACAACTCTTATTAAGAGACAAAGAGAGTAATAAAACGTGTGTTCATAGCATATTTATTAAACTAAACACTTTTATTTAAAATTTGGAAAATACTAATTAGTGCTTTAGGATACTAGTTAAAAAAATCGAATTTGTGTGGTCATTATTTTTAAAGTATAAAAAATATTATTTTTTAATATAATTTAATTTTTTTTCTTTTACTTCTTTTAACTAATATTGATGAGCACTAGTTAATATATAGCCTTTAAATTTAAACTTAAAATCTAGTAATATTGTGTGGTAATAAGGATAGAGAACTCAAGAGCACTTCGATCAGATGATAAGTGATATATTCCAACTTAATCAAAGATCATGGAATCAAAATTAATTATGGAATGCAGCAGTGTTAATTTTTTTTGAAGAAGAACTTTGTTACCCTATGCGGTCTTATCTAGCTCAAAGAATTAGTCTCTTCAGTTTGTCACCCTATGTGGTCCTATCCGATTTAAGGGATTAATCTCTACCTATAAGTCTAAACACCGACACGGACACCGGACACGACACTGACACGTCGACAATGTCCGACACCAGAGCATACCTAATTTAAGGAGTGTCAAAGCTTCGTAGGTCTCTATAGTTTGTCACCCTTTTAATTTTATCCGACTCGAGTAATCAGTCTCTGCAGTTGCGTGCAGAAAATACCCGTTTCTAAAAAAATAGAGATAGTACAATAATTAATTAGTTTAATTGACTTGTTGTTTTAATTACTTTCAACCATGTACTCTACTTCAAGACCAGACTTTTTTTTTTTTTGACTCAGAGCAGACTTTGTGCAACTAGTTGGAATGGAGTTAATTCATTAAATGACATGTAAAAGCACCTGTGCATGTTATCCAGGTGGAGCTGCAACAAAGTTTGGGAATCCACATATGACTTCACAAATCTACCAACTGTATAAACCAAATTTTCAAAAAATAAATAAAAAAACGAAAATGTTAAATAGTGCATCCCATGCACTAGTTAAAGATACTTAATATAGCAAAAAAAATATTGAAACTTGTACAGTCAACACTTATAAAATATTAAAAGTGTTATTTTCAATACAAAACTTACTTATTTTATATGCTTAACTAGTGCATGGGGTGCACTAGTTAGCATGACCCATAAAAAAAACCTTCAATTATACTACCCTGCTCCGCTCCTCAGTCTCACATAGCAAAAATACAATCACGTGGCCCATATTCCTTCTATCATATCAAAATCTCCCACGATTCAAATCAAATCACCATGTGCTCACTTACCTCCCCTTGACGTGGCAATCTCTCCTTTCACCATTATATATACTCAACATGCAAAAACAACATATGCTCTCAAGTCTCAACTCATATCAATATCAATCAACTTCCAAAACTATATCATTATTACCTCTCTTACTAATTCCTCTAATATTCTACCTCTCCCGTGCACATTAGTTTAATAGGTTAAATATATTTGGATCTCAACTCCGAAAGTTAGTTTATAAGAAGAGATTGTCTCGTATATTTATACATTCAATAATCCAAAAACTTAAGTAATGTAGGACTTCACACACACTCTAACAATATCATATTCAATACTTATCCTCACGTCTAGCGTGGTGGATTTGAATCAACAACTACATATTCAACATAATGAAACACTTCTCCATATTTTTGGGTATAAACAAGCGATTAAAAATTCTATACACAAAATAAAGAATTAGAATTTAAACTCTGATCATAAACATCCCATTTAACAATATTGGTATTTTCAAGCAATTGGACTAAGGGTGCGTTTGTTTGAGATTAAAATAAAATAGATTTTTTTAAAAAAATCTATTTTTATAAAATAGATTTATTTTGTAGAAATTTTGAATTAAATCTAAAGTTGTTTTGTGTTTGTTTATAATTAAAAAAATCATTTTTGAGAACAAACACATGGTTCATGTTCTTAAAAAATTAGATTTTGAAAAAAATTATTTAAAATATTTTTTTATTTTGAAGAGAAAAATGGTTTTTTTTAAAAAAATGATTTTTATAAAATCTGAAACAAACACAAGTAAAATAAAAAAAAATGATTTTTTTCAAAAAAAAACTGAAACAAACGCACCTTGAGTCTTCTGGATCACTTCACTATTTGTATTGATGTTTAATTTCATATCCGCTCTTATCAATATATATTCATAAAAGAAAAATTAATATTCCCTTTCGTTTCAAATCGTTTTAGGTTTTTCACACATAATAAGAAATTCAATCATGATGTTAAAAGTAATAATATTTTTACTAAATTAACTTTATTTTTTGGGTTTGTTTCCATGAGAATATATCGTATAGAGTAGTAATAACTACTCCCTTCGTCCCATTATATAAGCATCCTTTCAAAAAAAGTCTAGTCCCAAAATATAGGCCCTTTACAAATTACTAGGTGTATTTATTATTTTTTTCCTTACACATACCCCTAATTATTACTATAAGTTGCATTGAATACAAAAAGTCAAATTTCTTCAAATTTCTACACATACAAACAAAAGGTAATTTGATAAAATTTACACATTACACACAATAATTACATTGCCAACATTTCTTAATAAACGCGATATTAGTCAAGGGTACTTATATAATGGGACGGAAGGAGTAGTAGCTAGATAGTAGAATTGAAAAATATTATATTAAAAATTAAAAACAACACTTATTTTAAAACAGAAACATTATATCTTATTCAAATCATGAATCAAATACATTGACTTTGACTTAATTTTTTCTTATATTTAGAATTGGAGCTAGTAATGTTCTAAGAAGAAAGAAAGAAAGGGAGAAAATAATAGTTGGTGAGTGCAATATGGTAGTAGTAGAAATGCAAATTAAAAGAAGGCCATTGAATAATTGTGGTGCAAGTTACAGAACTTTAGCAACACCTGGATACAAAAATGAAGCAACAAGTTTCTTCTGTGTTCAAAACCCATCCGTCATTCATTGTTTGGTCATTCTCTAACCACCACCATCACCACCGCACTAACCCCTATGCAAAACTCAACTCATTTCATCTTAACTCTAGTTTACTCACTCCCCATTCACACAAAGCCACATTCATAATTTCATCACACATCATCACTAACATTATCATTAATTTCATAAGAAAAATCCAAAAAGATCGAAATTAAACACAACCAATGAATCCAGTCATAACATTTGGTAACACTCCAAATATTACAAAACTGATGATGAATGATGATACTATAGTACTAACCCATTACCCATAACCCATTTACAGCTAAGAACCTGTCAAGAAAAAAATTGTAGTAGTAGTTGTAGTAGTAAAAGTAAAAGACAGCAAAGGTAGAGGATGAGATAGAAGTGAATGAAGATTCAACAAATGTCATAAATAAAAACACTGTTTTTCACAAAAAACCTTGTTTTTGCTAAAAATAGAACAATCCACTTTTCTTTACTTTCACTACTACCACTCAACTAGCTCCACTCCACCATTGATCTCTTTAACACCAAAATCAAAACCCATTTCGTGATTGCCGAGCGTCGATTATTTCAGCTGCACACACACTCAGAAACACAGAGAGAGAAAGTTGTTGTAGTAATGATGATGAATGAGGGTGAAGGAAAGAAGAAAGTGGTGGTTAAAACCGAGGCGTGTGATTTGATGGCAGGTGTTGAAGATGAAGATGGGTTTGTCAACGTGAAAGGAGACAACAACAACAACAACAACAAGAGTAATGGGTCGGGTCAAAGGATCCAACGTGGTTGTGGTTTTGTTGCTACTGCATTTGGAACTGTTCATAGGAAGAAAAGGATGGCTAGACAGAGAAGATCTTCATCTTCTACCATTACCATTCATCTCAAAAATCTTCCTTCTTCTTCTACTACTACTACTACTACCTCCTCGCACGTGCCAATCTCTTCAATTCCACCTCTCTTTCACTCTTTCCCTCCTGCACGTGTGAGTTTTTATTTTCTCTTCACTTTCTTTTTATTTTTTCATTCCAATATTCTAGATCTGTATTTTTTATTACTTGTCCTAGTAGGATTTGCAAACATGTTTTCTTTACATGTTTAATATATGTTTTTTTCCAATGAAATTCAAGTGGTTAATGAACTTCACCCAAAGATTAATCGCTCAGGATCTGAGTTTGATTTCTGGTTGAAATAATTTTTAAGAAGCACAAATGAATTTGAAAATGAATCTAGAAGAGATAATCTCATTCTCTTTAGAGAATATATATATTATATAGTATACAATAATTTTGTTAAAAAGTAACAATAATTAAAAAAAGCAAGTTTAAGGTATGGGATGGGATATTAATTTTTTTTTGTTAATTATCAATTGTGGTAAACAAAGTCGTTGAACACAAGTCAGAATATTTTGATTTTCAAGCTTGTTTATGTCTTGTATTTGTACTAGTATAGCATTGTGTCAGAATATTGTAACATCAACATGTATAAAAATGGAAAAAAAGGTAGAGGCTTTTAACTCATTGCTAGAAGGGGCAGAATCTATGTCTGTACGGAAATTGCCTCGTGGATCCACGAGCAATGACCAAAATAATGTTCATTCATTCAAAGTAATGTTTATACTAAATGGTAACAGTGCTAATATACACATATAATAATGTTAATTAACACTATTCATAGTTGTTTGTACGATGCATTTGTAGAAAGAAGCAATGCTTATGGTTTTTCTTTGTAACATTGTCTTTTTGGTTTGACTATATCATGTATTGTTGACGCAACCCTTTGAATTATAAAAGTTGATTTTATGCAGTCAACGTTCACGACAAAATGTGATCTTGACCGCTGATATATGTATGATAAATGTGATTTCAGATTCTCAATTTGAGTCATTTGATCTCTATCCATTAACATAAATCAACTAGACCGAGCGATCGCAAATACAATTGACTATAGATTACCTTTATCTTAGTCAATATCTAGTCCTTGGAACATGAAAATTGCTACTTTTGGTTCCCTGAATCTTTGGTGGTAAATTGAGCCTTACATTTGGGAATTTTGTGTATTTCAATATAGCCATAAGGCATGCTAGACAAAGCTTTGGACACTATGCCTTTTTATACTGTTACTCTTGATTTGATATTCTTATGTTGGATATAATATGGTGTTGATGTCTTATTAATTAGACAAAAATTGTACTGGTATGTATTTTTGACATATTTTATATTAGTTTGTCACAACTTTTTGAAGCATGGCCTTACAATTTTCATTCTGTTTTAGCATATCGATCACAGGAGGTTGAGATTCCTTTTCCAAAAGGAGTTGAAGAACAGTGATGTTAGCTCACTTAGGAGAATGATATTGCCAAAGGTTTGTTTGGTCTTTGCTTATAGACTTAATAAACTTATTAATTTGATTTGTAAAACATCATAATCCTATAATAAACTTATTATAACTGCAGAAAGCAGCAGAGGCTTTCCTTCCTGCCCTCGAATCGAAGGAAGGAATTCTTATCAGCATGGATGATATAGATGGCCTTCATGTATGGAGTTTCAAGTACAGGTCTGCTATCTGTATACATTGTAGGTTATTTGTCATGGCCAAAAAATGAAATTGAATACAATTAGGTGTGATATGCAATTACATTCGAAACTAGATTCCTTATACAGTCACACCCTTAGTAGTGTCATATCTTAGCCGTTAGATAAAGAATGATTGACTCATATTTGAGATTGTAGTTGAAAGTCAATTTCGCGAATTACGAGTCATCTGATCTTTATCTAATGACTGAGTTTTTGTGACACATTTTTCTCCTTATTGTGTTACATTCTTTTAACATGAGAAAGACCGATATTGGTCGAATATGTGATTACATTTCTAGGTGATTACATTTCTATTTGAATAATGCAGGTTTTGGCCAAACAACAATAGTCGGATGTATGTACTTGAAAACACTGGTATGTTAAATTTACTTAAAATACTTCTCTAATTCCATCCGAGAGTTATATTTTGCTTAAAAAAATATTAGTTCGTTAAATATTTTCAGGAGACTTTGTTAGCACACACGGTCTACGCTTTGGAGATTCCATTATGGTTTACCAAGACAATCAAAACCACAATTATGTATGTGTGTTTAAGGGTTTTACCTAAGCAGAACAGTTTCTTTCTCAATTCTAAAATCTCACTATGCTAATATGAAACCATGTTTTTGTTTTCTGTCATATGCATTACTATAGGTAATTCAGGCAAAGAAAGCTAGTGATCAAGATGAGTACATGGAAGGAACAAGTGATGCAATCAATGAAATCTTCATTGATGATTATGAGGTGAACGAAAGTTGCTTTGATGTAGCTTATCCTGAAATGAATGATACAACAAGCATGTCATTTATATATGACACAACAATCTCAAATGACTCACCACTTGATTTTTTGGGTGGATCAATGACAAATTACTCAAGAATTGGATCAGTTGAAACATTTGGCTCTGTTGAGAATTTGTCACTTGATGACTTCTATTGAGGTCATGGTTACTACCTATGAAGGGCACTAACATAGTACCAAGACTCTAGGAAAGTGGGTTTAATTTGTCCATTTTGGTACTAAGGAAACATGAAAGTGGTGTGTGTATGTGTTTTTTTTGTTCTTTTTGTGTTTGTCAATGACAATGAGAGGAACTGTGTAAAATAAAAGAGTAGCCAGTGGACATGTATTTGTGTTCCTCTCTCTTGAACAAGGTTGGGACTGCTCTACAATGTATTGTTTATAATTTTTGGTGGATAACATCGACATAAATTATTTGAATGTTTCATTATAGACCGTTTAATTAATACTACTATCATATGCAAAGTAAATCATGTAGATACCAAATATTAGTTGGTCAAGTGGTGATTAGCATTGAATTTGATATATAGAAATAGAATCACAATTCGATTTTTCACAATTGCGTTCGAGAGAGGGATGAAACCACTTGACATCATAACTGACTTTCGAATCAGTTTAATTGGTGGTGAAAAAAAATCATGTAGATCTGAAGGAACATTTTAGTGTATGTGTAATAAACTATAAATTCTCTGATTTTTTTTATCATCTTAGCCACACTTACAAAGGGAAATCAATTGTCTATGATTGAGATTCAATCATTTTATTAGATCGGACGTCTATGACTGAAATTCAATTCTTTTATTTTATGTGTGTGAATTTATGATAATTTTAATCCATTGTAATTAAATTTTTTGACTCTAGTAGTAGGTATTCTAATAAGATATCATCAGAGCTCAAGTCCATAGAATTACTTCTCAAGTTGACATCATGACATCTATTTTTTTTTTCTCCCAATATTAAATTATGACATCTATTTTGTACCCAAAAAAAATTATGGTTGGGACTGCTCTACAATGTATTGTTTATAATTTTTGGTGGATAACATCTACATAAATTATTTGAATGTTTCATTATAGACCGTTTAATTAATACTACTATCATATGCAAAGTAAATCATGTAGATACTAAATATTAGTTGGTCAAGTGGTGATTAGCGTTGAACTTAGGAAAGAGAATCACAATTCGATTTTTCACAATTGCGTTTGAGAGAGGGATGAAACCACTTGATATTAGAATTGACTTTCGAACCAGTTTAACTGGTGTGAAAAAAAAATATGTAGATCTGAAGGAAAATTTTAGTGTATGTGTAAAAAAACTATATATTCTCTGATTTTTTTAATCATCTTAGCCACACTTACAAAGGGAAATCAATTGTCCATGACTGAGATTCAATTATTTTATTAGATCGGACGTCTATGACTGAGATTCAATTATTTTATTTTATGTGTGTGAATTTATGATGATTTTAACCAATTGTAATTAAAATTTTTGAGTAGGTATTCTAAGATATCATCAGAGCTTAAGTCCATAGAAATAGTAATTTTCAAGTTGACATCATGACATCTATTTTTTTCTCCCAATATTAAATTATGACATCTATTTTGTACCCAAAAAAATATTATGACATCTATTTCTTTCTCCCAATATTAAATTATTTCTCAACCCAGTATTACTTTTTAAAAAAAATATATTTGGCCCCATATGAAATTTATGCAAGCTTTGTCATGGGAGAATCATGATGTCACAATACCACAATAGTAAAAGAAACCATTTTTTTGGGTGAAATCATCTATTGACTACACTCATGCACATTAAATATGGTGAATATCAAGTTCGAATTCAGATCTGTATGTCCTTCTAGCTACTAACTAAATTGTTTTTACAAGACAAAAAACATCATTTTAGTTGTGTAAAAATAGTTGATTTATATATACACAACTAAAATGAGTTTTTTTAGCGAGAGAATGATGTCTCAATTTAAAAGAATTTTTTTTTTAAATCTAAGTTATTCTACCCCTCTTCAAAGGATTTAGATCATCTACGGTTCATCTTCGCATACTATTCGTATTGTCATCATCTCAACTATTCATTCATGTTCTTAATCTCTTTTTAAAGTTGTTTTTTCTACTATGAATTATAGGATGAATGACGGAACATAAAGGGTAGTAGATGATCCAAACTACTCTCCAAATTAAAGAGATTAACATAGCTTAAATCTTTTTACCATCAAACCAATCTCTTATGTTTTTTTGGATTATGATATAAGTACAAAATATTCACTACCATAGCAACGACCAACCACAACGTGAGATACACAAAGTAATTCTTTTACTTCAACCGAATTTTTATCATATAAGAACCAAAAATTAAACTCTTGACCATCTACTTAAAAAGTCTAAGATCGTTATCACTCGAACTAATTCATCATTAGTATCGAACCAAACTCTTAAATCAATAGACTCATGAAATGATGAAACTAAATTAGAAAGTAAAGTTGTGTCGTATATCATAAATCCAACACATCTACGATGCTTTAGCGGTGATGAATAAATTAATAAATCAAAAAATAAATAAATAAAAATTATTATTGAAGTTATAAAAATATATTTTTCATTTCAAAATTAATTTTATTTTTAACAAAAAAATATTTTTTTCATTTCAAAAAATAAAATTATATTTTTTTTACTCATTTTCTTTTGTAGAATAGATACTTGGTTGGGAAAAAATAAAACATGTGATGTGATTACATACATGTAGAAGTGATAATAATTCATCATAATCATCAAACAAACAGAGAAGGAAGAAACAGAGAGAAGCTCTGAAAACTAAAATGGCAAACAAGTACTGGGTGGTTTCTCTTCCCGTCCAGAACAACAACTCTTCTTCTTCTTCTATTTGGAATCAATTGCAGCAAAACATCTCCAAGCATTCTTTCGATACACCTCTCTACAGAGTATCTCTCTCTCTCTCTCTCTCTCTTTATCATTCATTTCATCATTTTTCACTCTCTAATCGATCTTCTTCTTTCTCATCACAGTTCAACATTCCCAATCTCCGTGTCGGAACCCTAGATTCACTCCTCTCCCTCAGCGATGATCTCACCAAGGTTATTTCATTTTCCGATTTCATCATTCAATTATCAAAATCGCGTAATTCTCTTTTGATTTGATCGATCAACGTTTATTTTCAGTCTAATGCTTTTATGGAAGGAGTTTCTTCTAAGATCAGGCGTCAGGTTGAAGAACTCGAGAGAATTTCTGGTGTTAATACTGCTGGTCTTACCGTTGATGGAGTTCCTGTTGATTCATACTTGACTAGGTTTTCTCTCGATTCGTCTTCGATCTATTTATTTATTGATTAATTGGTAGTATGTTATTGTTTTGGCTGAAATTTTATTATATTGTTTGTATTGGATCTAGATTTGTTTGGGATGATGCTAAGTATCCGACTATGTCTCCTTTGAAGGAGATTGTTGATGGTATTCATGCTCAAGTCGCTAAGATTGAAGATGATCTTAAGGTTTTTATTATATTCTCACTCTCTAGTTTTAGTTCGATTTCGATCTATCGGTTTGATTTCAGAGATTTGATAGGTAGTTAGTGAGTAATAAGAACATTACATGCATTTGTGATTCATTTCGTTATTTATATTTTATACTATAATAAGTTTCGGATGCTAATGTATAATAATGAGAAAGATTATAATCTTGGTGAGTGCAAATGCTCCCAATGTGATGAATGTGGATCCATCCCTTTTTGTAATTAAGTGCTATAGAGTTTGTACCTCAGTTTGTGGAGCCTTGCTTTTTTTAATTTTGGGTTTGTAATTAGTTTTATTACATGCTGAATTTCTAAATTGATGTCCATGAGGGACAAACTTGGCTTCTCTAAAGTGAAGAGGATCACAAGTCACTGATTCACTTTAGAGGGACAAATGGAGGATCTGAAACATTGATATTAAATTTGGGTGTTGTTAGTTATTATGATAAACATCCACGTTTGTCACAAATTATTGATTTGTTAGAATATGCTTTTCCATCAAATATTTCCTTCTAAAGTTAGTCTTATGCTTTAGAGGATTTAAATCCAACTATCTAAGGGAGTGGAGTATTAACTTTGAATAAATGAGCTCTTTATGTTTGGTTGATAAAAATATGCTAAGTTTGTCTACTTTGGTCCATGTGCTTTAGTTTAGGCTCAATTGAAAGTAAATATATCTCAATGTTCAGGTAACCTTTTCTGTGATGCCACTATTGAACTGTTAACTGGGATCAGTTTATCGCACAACTCAGTCTAGGGATAGGTTTTTTTAGTCATAAGCTTATCTCCCAAGGCTGAGAAAAATAATAAGATCAGACTGCCTGCAAAGTGCCAACCCACACCCATGGTGAAGGATTCACCTTTCTCTCTCCACTTTACTTTCAGAGTCACTGATGGGTAGACATTATTCTCATTCTAGTAGCATGCTCTTTGATAACCTCTATTAGAGTTACAGACATTTCTATTTTGTGTAACTTCTGGTCAGAAGACCTCAGTTTGTCCAAGATGGTGTAGAAGTCATCTATACATATAATAAAGGGAAAACATGCTTTTGGTGTAGCCTTTTTCCATAATACCTAAAATATCCTTGATAGTTTTGTTTTCAAAAAATTAAAAATTTAACCAACTACACACAACATATAAGTTGACATAATAGAAAAGATGTACCACACAGACGGGCACGGAACGTGTCCGTCTGGCCCGCTAGTTGAGAAAATAATGTAGAAGATACGGACAATTTTCATTTTGTCTCCAATACCTGGGCTGGTTTATCCAATGAATTTTACTATACGCTGTTCTGGTCCTCATCTGTGATATTGGTTTCAGATCGGTCTCTCATTTTTAAAAGAATTTCATTTTAGTTCCTGAAGTTACATAGGAATTTACAGTCATCCACCTTAGTCATGAATGAGAGAAACTGCCAATGTAATAGTGATGTAGCATGATACTATCTTAGCAATAACTTCAATTTTAATAGGCCCGGGGTATTGAAATTTGATAGTTAATAATTAACAAACAGGCTATCTTGGAATTGCTATGCAAAATAAAATGTTTAGAAAGAGACGTGGAATTGAAAATAAAAAATCTCAAGTATATGGATTAATAGGATTTCGAGGTGTTAAGAAAGCATTACATAATTCCACTATAAAGGTTAATGTACCCTTAATGAGATATAAAAACGTACTTTATTGATTGAAGGGGAGTGGATCCTCTCATGTTGAAAACAAAAAATACCGAGTCATGTTTTTAATCCCAACTATTCAATCCCCTCTCTCCCATTTTCAAATACATTCTCTCTCATTCAACATATTAGATAAGGGGATGGGATTCAACATGAGGGGGAAAAAGAAGCGAACGTGTGGAGTTGGGATTTATTTAGTTCTGGTACTGTAACTAGATGTTTTTGCATTTTATCCAAAACTTGATCAGGAGGATATACATTTGGTTGACCCTGAGTGCTGGGAAATAAGGGCATAATATTACTTGTGTCTTAATGGTGGCTGTTTTTGTAAATACATGGCACATTATTTTTATTTATTCACCTAGGTTTGTTCTCTCGCTGATCCATGTCCTTTCGACCTCCTTTTGTTGCATTGGTCAAAATGTGTTTATTTCCTGCAAAAGGTTGGGGAGGGGTTTTAAAATGTTTATTCACTTGGTAAGAAAAAATCAGTCTGATCGACCTTACAGAAAGTTCTTACAAACTTAAATTCTTCACTTATGATGATTTTTTTTCCTGTCAAATATTACAAAGAACATCCCTAGTCTCTACTTATTTTGCATTATATGGATTGATATTGCTACTTGGGCCTTGAAAAATTGTCTTTGATGCCAGGTTCGTGTTGCTGAGTATAACAATATCCGAAGTCAACTCAATGCTATAAACCGAAAGCAAACTGGAAGGTATGGATGCTTTACAAATTATGTAGTTTTCAAATTTAATTTAAAGTACTCTATTTCTTAGCTGACTTGCTTTACTATTGCAGCTTAGCAGTTCGTGATCTTTCTAACTTGGTAAAACCTGAGGACATTGTAACTTCAGAACATTTAACTACCCTCCTTGCTGTTGTTTCCAAGTATTCACAAAAGGATTGGCTTGCAAGCTACGAAACATTGACTAGCTATGTGGTAAGATATATCATATTTACTACAAAATATGAATATTACTAGAAAATATGAATATTTACTATTAAACAAATCTCTGTAATTCATCTAAAGTCTAAACTGTCCAATTATGTTTTTATAATATTTTTTTTTCACGCCTTTGAATTAATTCTGTGTATGTTTTTGCTTTTCATTGCTTTATTCTTTATTCTAATTAGGTTAAATGTTTTAGGTCCCAAGGTCTTCTAAGAAGTTGTATGAGGATAACGAATACGCTCTTTATACTGTAACACTCTTCAATCGTGTGGCAGACAATTTTAGAACTAGTGCACGGGAAAAAGGGTTCCAAGTAAGTATTTCTTTGTATTGAATTTTGCATATACTGTCTTCAATTTGTTAATATTGGTAATATCTATGAATTTATAAGTTGGTGAGAGGTGTTTAACGGATTTTTATGTCTTTGTATTCAGATTCGTGATTTCGAATACAGTCCAGAAACACATGAGGGCCGAAAGCAGGAGTTGGATAAACTGACGCAAGATCAGGAAAGCTTGAGGGGTTCTCTGTTGCAATGGTGCTATACCAGTTATGGAGAGGTATTATTCGCTTGTTCATAACTTCATTTAATTTTGTAGAAATACCCAAGAATATATCAAGGCTGATTTTGCAGATAGTATTAGAAAAACCAAGGTGGTTTATGGGAAACATATGCCAAGTTAAATGACTATTTTCAAGCTGGACTTCTTATACCTTGATGTGTCTGTTTTTGGACTAGCCTCTCAGGCTGAGCGTGACATTATGGAGTGACTTAGCTTCTCTGTGTTAAAATCTAGTAGTGTTTATTGACCAAAAAACATCTCGTACTTTTGTCTTGTTATTCTAAAATGTATGTTCTTCTCGCTGATGACAACTTTTACTTTATATTTTCTGAAGGTTTTCAGCTCCTGGATGCACTTTTGTGCTGTGCGCTTATTTTCTGAAAGCATTCTGAGATATGGATTGCCGCCTTCTTTCTTGGTACTATACTCTTCCAGAACATAAGTTCAGTCTCATCACCCCATTCCCCCACCCCCAAACAATATTCTTTATTTATCACTGATCATTATTGGTCTTGTGTTGATTCCAGGCATGCGTCTTAGCTCCATCTGTAAAAGCTGAGAAGAAAGTACGTTCAATCCTTGAAGGGTTGAGTGATAGCTCAAACAGGCAAGTAGCTGATGAATCTCTATGCTGTCTCATTTAAAAATATGGCTTTTAGTAATTTTAGACACTACCAAGCATTACCTTTTTCTTGGGGGGAGGATTGTTCACTTGTTTTTGCAGGATATAAAGGAAAACATGCAAAGTTTCAGAAAGCCTTTAAATTTTATAATTTTGAAGAGTTAGTCACTGCCATATTTGATTATTGATAGTACCTCAACTGAGACTTTCATGAAACCTCTTCATATAATTCTTTAAAAGGCTCAAACTCTAAACATGATTCTTACTTGGACAGTTAAGAATGTAAATATTTGGTGTTGAAAAGTGGCAATTTAAACTCGTTTTAGATTTTCTACTTTGCCATTAGTACATTACATTACAGAGTAGTGAAAGTAAAAACAAATTTGTTTGTGCGTTGCTTAATATATGCTTCTGTACTATTCAATTCACAAAACAATGTATCGGTCTCTCTGTTGTGACCAATATACAAAACTTACTCTAGAAAATATGCAAGTTATGATTAGTGGATAGTTATTTAAAAATTTAAAACTACTCTACTCTCTTGATTCTCTAAATAAAATAGTTGATTGATATGCTAGAAAAACAGTTAGGATTCACTCCCTGTTTCTGTAAATGTGATGTTATTCTAGTTTAAGTTTTGCTGACTCTGCTAAAAAACTCAATTAGAATTCCATCCCCTATATCATGCTTTAGGAGAACTTATTTCTCTCTCATGATTTGATCCATACAGACAATATTTATTTGTCTTTGTTTTTGTAATTTCTGTCTGTTAATTTGATTGGCTTTTCTTACATGGTAAATATTTCACGTTCAATAAATCTGTGTGCAGTGCATACTGGAAAACCGACGAAGAGGTAGGTGCTGGAATGGCTGGCCTAGCAGGCGAAGCAGATACTCACCCATATGTTTCCTTCACTATCAATCTTCTTTGAGTGCGATTGGAGACAAGTCCTATTTCTTAATTTAGATCCGCTAAGGTCTCTCTTGGTATGCCAAAGCCAGACAGGATTTGAAGATTTTGTACATGGCTATCATATTTATTCTTTGTTATTATTTTTATTTATATATATAATTGGAGCAGTCGAAGTTTCAACGGGGTCTAATGAATTTCAAGGGCTGAGTCTGTTGCTAGGATCATATGGTACATTGTATTGTTTCATGTAAGTTTTCATGTTTGCGATATTGGGACTCAAGAGAACTGATGCTCATTTCTTCAGAAAATAAAACAATCATGTGTGGCGATACTTATGGCGTGCTATAAATAAAATAATAAACCTGTCACTTGTACGCCATAATTTTTTTATTATTTTGGGATACTTATGTTATGTTGTACCACTTTTTATATAGACATAGTCGAAACTTTAACCGATAGGTTGAAACTTATTTATGTTATTCAATAAATTTATTGGTTAAAGTTAGGGGCATATATATTTGAACCAGTATCTTTGTTGTACATGTCCACCTATCAGTATTTAAAGATGGTTTGACATAACTTGTATAAGACATGTTTGTTTATTCACCAATCCTTTTGGGATGAGGTAAATGTAATTCTCTTTATAACAAGACTTGTATCCAACATGTTGCTTGTTTAAATCCTCAGTAATTTCTGTAAGACTTGTATCCATATTGCGAGGAAATGCAAAAGGTTCATTGGATTAATCGAAAAAGTGGGTAATGATAATCACACTATTTTTCGTTGTCATTTAATTATAAGTTGCTTTATAAGTTGTGAGAAGTTGCTTTATTGCACCATTTGGTGGCGTGATTTGATGGGGAAAGGTGACTCTAATAATTTTTTCAGAAGCAACATTCATATCGTGGTGGGTGTTAACAGTATTGATACAAAATTGATAAAGAGAAGTCAACTAGGATTTCAATAGAATATCATTAGTATTGCATTACTTGACAATAAGGATAACAAGAGAATTTATAATAATATAAAGATGCAATAACTTAAACCTGATGTTTTATTATCTAACAGCGGGGAGGGGTTCTCATGTTGGTTTTTGGCAAGAAAATTGGATGGGCACTCAACTGTTGAAAGAGCTTTTTCCTAATATGTTTGCTGAAGAGCTATACCAAGAAGCTTTGATAATGGAAAAATTGGAAGTGGATTGCTTGTGCTGGAAATGGGTGTGGAAAGAAGAGTTGAATAATGATGATGTGTTAGTTTTGGGTGAGTTAGAATCTCTCTTATTAGGTGTTTGTTTGGTTCCCAATCAAGAAGATATTTGGCGTTGGATTCCAAATTCTATGAGTTTATTTTTAGTTAACTCTTGTTACTCAGTTTTGCTGGATTTAAAAGTTGATAACGTCGTTGTTCCGAATTCAGTGGTAGCTCTTCGCAAGCTTTGGAAAACCAATGTACTAATTAAAGTTAGCTTTTTTGATTGAAGATTGCTAATAGATAAACTTCCCACTAAGGTAGCTTTGAATCACAAAAGTATCATATCTTATAATTATGCATAGGGAGAATTGTTTCCACTTGCGCTTTTGCTTTTGCACAACACGTTTGGCATAAAGTAGAAAACTGGGGGTTAGAAGCTGGGTACAGAGGAGGGGATGAAGTATGGATGCAATGATGCATTTTATCAAGTTTGGTAATTTGATCACCATCAATAAAAAATTGCGGGAACGACATTTTATTTGGTTAGCAATGACTTAGTGCATTTGAAGAATGAGGAACAACATAATTTTTGAAGAAGCCTTAGTGTATTTAGATTTTTATTTTTATTTTTCTTGCTTTTGGATTAGTGGTCGTGTTGGACATCTTTTCTCTTTTTTTTCTATCGGATTGGTGTCATAATCCGATTGTTTGTATTCAAAGTTTGTAACTTTATTATTTTGAATTGTAAGAGTTGAGTACTCGTTTATACTCTTTATAATTCAATTATTTACTTAAAAAAGAAAAAGAAAAAAACTATCCGTTCAAGTTCTTTCTCTCTTCCACTTCCACAGAACCCTAATTTTTTACATTCAGTCCAACCGTGTGAGGAAGAAGAAGAAGACATGCCGCGACGGAGAAATTCCAAAGCAGCACCGGCGGAGGATAAGATCAGCAATTTACCGGACGCGGTTCTGAGTCGCATTATCTCATTTATTCCCATCAAAGAGGCAGTTACCACAAGCATTCTTTCAAAGAAATGGATTCATCAATGGCACTCTATTGACACTATCAACTTCCCCAACACCATCACATTGAATGATATTGAATCTACTTACCGTTTCAACGAGTTTATGTACTCCTTATTGGTCTCTCGTGAGGCCACTGGCTCTCGTTTCATCAACCGTTTCTGCCTCCAAATTGAATATGGTAACTTTAATCTTGCTTATAATTTAGGGTTTCCCAATGTCACCAAATGGGTTAACCTTATTGTTCAACGTAGACTCGAGTCTCTTCGTCTGCATATCATTGTGGATGATGATAATGATAATGATGATGATGATGGACAATTACCCAAATTGCCCATAAGTATTCTCACTTGCAGAACTCTTGTTAGTCTCGACCTTAGACAATTCTGTGTGAAGGGTTTTTCTTTTTCTTCCATTGGATTTGGATTTCCATCTCTAAATGTGCTTCATTTGAATGATATTTACTTCCAAGATCTTCGAGAATTTACGTTGCTGCTAGCTGGATGTCCAATACTTGAGTTTCTAAGAGTGGTAGATATATGGTTCTATCGCGACAGCTTCGATTATCTTCCCGTTCAAGAGTTTAAAAGTGTAAGCTTACCAAAATTGATTAATGCATATATCAATCGATGCTGGAGTTCATGTTTTCCGGTGAGAGCACTTTCTAATTCGGAGTATTTGAGGATAGAGACATGCATGTTACACAACATAGACCACAAAGTCTACGAGGTCCGTTTCATTTTGAATATCATGCATTTGATTACATTAATCTATACAACATCAACATTTCTACTGACACATTTGATATCATTCAATAAAAAAAAATTCAAATTATTATTGGTGTTGACATGTCAGTCAATTGAATATCACACATTGATGGAATGAGATGTAAAGCAAATAAAAAATGTGCTTCATCTGCATTTTTTGTGTGTAGGCAGTTTCCTCCAATTTGATAGTGTGTCTTTGTACATAATTCAGGTGAATCAGCTGCAATGCTCTTGCGAGGTTCCTATCTTTCAAAATTTGACCCACATAGAGCTCTACGATAATTGGGAATTGGTACCACAAGTTCTCCAACGCTGTCCTAAGCTTCAAAAACTCGTACTTTACCAGGTTTGTTAAGGCAAAGCATCATATTCGGTTTATCTTTTCTTAACACACCTTTATGTTTACCTTTATTTTATGTGTATTATTAATAGGAAGAAAATGATCAGCAAAATTGGGTTGAACCAGAACTTGTCCCACAATGCCTTTCATCATACCTTAGAGCTTGCACTATGCATAATTTTACAGGCGTACAAAGTGAGATTACGTTAGCAAAATATATTTTGAAGAATGCAAGAAATTTACAAATCATGGAAATCTGGAACATACAGGATCATTCTGAAATTGAAAGAAAGTTGTCCACATGCCCGAAGGCCTCTGCAACATGTCAACTTTTAATTTATGATGATGATGATGATGATAACATAGAGACTTGAGTAAATAGTAGTTTCTCTATCCTGCTTGTTGTTTCATTAGCTTCTACTATGCATCTGTTGGATATGGTGGTTTGAACTATGAGCTATTATTTATGAAGGAAAAAGTGATATTTAAATGAGTTAGTTAGTATTATCAATCCTACCTGTTTATTATTTGTGTTTATTTATTGAACCTGTTTATGAATTCAATTGGATCAAGGCATATCCATTTTAAGGGCACTGGTATGCTAAATTCATATTTGATGCACAACCACAAAGAATGAGGGATGTAAGAAGATTACATAAGGAGTTGTCTTCTCAAAGGCATCCTTGTCTATCTTTTGATAGGTTATAGTGTTTTTATTGCTCCATTAAAGAGGGCTTAGATATAAATGATCGTTTTTGAAGATTTGGTTTTGTTGAAATCGGTTACTAGGCAGTTAAGCTGCGCAGGGAATAATCATTATTTATGAAGGCTTTGTTGAAACTCGCAATATGGAGTGACTTAGCTTCTCTGTTAAAATATAGTAGTGTTTATTGACCATAAAACTTCTCTCATCTTCGCTTACTATTTGACTGGTAACAACTTTTACTATACACTTTCTGAAGGTTTTCAGCTAATCAGCTCCTGGATGCACTTTTGTGCTGTGTTCTCTTATTTTCTGAAAGCATTATGAGATATGGATTCCCACCATCTTTCTTGGTATTATAAGCTTCTACTGATGAAAATTTCATGGAACTTCATGTAATTCTTTAAAAGGCTCAAACTCCAAACATGATTCACATATTTGGTGTTGAAGAGATCTAATTAAAACTCGTTTTAGATTTTATAAGTTGACAGTACATTAAAGAGGAGTGAAAGTAAAAAAATGAATTTGCTTTTGCTTTGTTTAATATATGCTTTTTTTTATTCAAATCACATGTTGTGAGCAATATACAGAACTCTTCACTCTTAGTACATTAAAGAAGTTACGTTTAGTGGATAGTTTATTTGATTAAGATTTCATTCTTTGTTATTATTTCTATATAATTGGAGCAGTCGAAGTTTCAACAGGATCTATTTTGGGTTAGTTGGATTTTTAGAATGCTTTGTCTAATGTAGTGTTGGATCATGCTCGTTAGTTTGAAGGTTTGTGTTTGTACAGAAGCAAAATGCGCGATGACAAAAAATACATTCCTAAATGAATTGGAAAATTACAAAGGAATAACATATTGACAAAATAACAAACTTGAGAAATATTTTATTGAGCCATAGATCAAATCAAAATATTACATGAACCAAGACTAAATTGAAAGTGTTTTACAAAGTAAAAAAAATATTTTAGAAATTTGCTCTAAAAAAGTTACATAATTTAACATTTTGATAATTTCTATGAGAAACAACCAAAAACTGAATCTAAGGAACATGGCATAAATTGACAAAATTGTCTTAGAGAGTGTTTCTTTGTTTTTTTTTTTTTTTAAGCATTGACAAAATTGTTAAAATGCGATGTTAACTATGTATTGAGGATACGGACTCCATATTCTATTCCAGATAGTTTTTTTCTTTGGGAATAAGTCCAATATTAAAAGGATGTTTAAGCCTTAAAGAAAAAAGTTAAATATGTTTTTAGTCTTTATAAATATATTAAATTTTAGTTTAAAAAAAAAAACTTATTAAATTTTACTTAGTCCTTATAAAAATTTTCAATAGGTTTTGATCCATCAAATATTTTTTATCATGATTTTTTGTCTTTGTTTTTCATTCAATTCGACTATATCATTCGAAATATTAAATTTTTTCCGCTGACATGTTTAGTACATTATATGGATCTCTATTACAAAAGTTGAAATTTTTTTACCAATAGATTAATTTAATATGAATTTTTTAATTTTTTGCATTTAAAAATTCATAAATAATTCATTTTATTGTAAAAAATTCTAAATTTTTGTGAAAGAGGTTTTTATAATATTATAAAAATGAATAAAAAAAATCATTCAAAAATATTTACTTCTATTTTGCAGGAGATTGTCTTACCACTCAAGAGTTTCAAAGCTTAAGCTTACCCAAATTGACTAGTGCATATGTCACTCGATGTTGGTGGTGTTCCCGATTTCCGATGAAATTATTTTCTAATTCGGAGTATTTGTGCGTAGATACGTCCATGTTATGCGCAAAAGAGCGCAGAGTCTTTGAGGTCCGGTTTATTTTGAATATCATGCTTGCTTGCTCACTTGATCTATAAAACATCGACATTTCATATTGATTAGACTTACACATTTGATTACATTCAATAATTTCATTTCCTCAAACTATTGCTTGTGTCGACATGTTGATCTTTTGAATACCATAACCATACATTAATGGAGTGAGATACAAAACAAAGTAAAAATGTGATTCAATTGCATTTTATTTTTTGTGTGGGAATCCCGCCCCAATTTGATAGTGTGCCTTTCTTCTTTAATTCAGGTGGATATGCCGAATCTCCATTACTACGATATTCCCATCTTTCATAAAGCTGCACAATAGTTGGAATTTGGTAGCACGAGTGCTTAGAAACTGCCCTAAAGTTCAAAAACTCGTACTTTATCAGGTTTGTTGAATCTAAGAACCTTACTCAGTTTATCTTTTAACACACTTTTATGTTTAGTTTAATTTTACATGTACTGTTAATAGGAGTCAAATGAGACAGCGGGGAATGGTGAAGATGGTCAGCAAAATTGGGTGGAACCAGAACTTATCCCACAATGCATTTCATCATACCTCAGAACTTGCACTATCCACTATTATTCAGGCGCACAAAGTGAGCTTATGTTAGCAAAATATATTTTGAAGAATGCAAGAAACTTACAAATCATGGAAATATCGAACAATAGGGATCAAGCTGAAATCGAAAGAAAATTGTCTATGTGCCAAAAGGCTTCTGCAACATGTCAACTTTTAATTTATTAATAACTTAGACTGTGTGAATACTAGTTTCTCGATCTTGCTTGTTTCATTAGTACGTTTTGTTGAGCGATCTAATCACTCCAATTTTCACAATGAAAAGACAACTATTACTCAAGCACTGCAAGCTTGTCTCATGTTCTATGATAATTCTATATATCTATTTCTCTTTATAGTACAAATTTATTTCCACTAGTTTTAAATTATTGAATTAGTATTATGATTCACAAATTTGTACCAAAATATGCATTGTTTGAGTTATCATAAAAGTTATACTACCAGTACCTGTTAACAAGTTCAATAAGATGTTGAAGTGCTTAGCTAATTAAATAAGAAGCCACTCTATTGGTAAAGAAAAGTGTTACTCTGATGGAGCAGTACAGTTAGTTACACATGCTTTGTCTGTATACCGAAATATTATATGCATAAAACTAAAGGTTGTATCAACAGTATTGCAATTTTTTGTTCCTAAGAAACTACCATATGTTAAGTACATTCATGACAGAGTTAATAATAATAGTTAACAAAACAGAGATTACATTTCACAACGATGAATTTGTCAAACAATGAGAGTTTATTGTAATCATATAAACACAAATAAGATGACGTTCTAAAGTACACAGTTGAACAAATATTACAAGCTGAAAATAGAAAACAAAAAACAAGTGGAGCTCGAGTATGTAACATCTATATCGATGGTGTTTAAAATGTGAATCATATCGTCTTACTACTTATTCCATCACTTTACATGGGATTCAATATAAATGGTGACTTAACATAAATTTCAACTAATAAGAGTATCATCATTTTGCTCAAAAAAAGAGGATGAAGAAAGACTCACTACGTCTCAGATTATGGGATTCAATATAAATGGTGACTTACATAAATTTGACTAATACTCCTCCATAGTTTTCGTACCTCTTGGACTTGTGTTGGAAAAAAAATATAGGGATTCAAAATGTATAGTCATATATAAAGGTATACTGTATATTTTTTGTGAGATTCTTTTTCCCTTGCAAATCTTGTGTCCTTCGAAATTTTGAACATATGCTGGTTTGAATTTTAAAATTAGAACACATTTTTTCTGATTTTAAAACTTGAAAGGCAAAATAATAATTGACTCAAAAAATTATGTATTTTAGGCATCTGGAATTTTAAATCCGGACACACTAGAGACACTTAAATGGAAAAAAAAAAACTAACATTTATTAAATAAATACAACAGGATACAATTCATATCAGAAAACATGAAATCTAGAGGCTAATATTCAACACATAAAGAGAAATTAAACACGAACATGATTATAGATGAATTTAAGATAGTTGCACTCTCACCAACATACCACTAAATAGTAAACATTGTGTTTACATGTTCAAATTCTATACCTCTAACTTGTATTTTCAAATTATAAAATCTGACCGTGAAAACACATTTTAAGAATTCAAACGTTATTTATCCAAAATACGTCCAAATTTTATAATCAGAACATGTAAAATTTGTGAAAAAGACTGCAAATTAAGAGAATGTGTAAATGAATATAAACTGTTTCTGTACCAAAAACACCTTTAAACATTACTCTGAAAGCAAAAATAGGTGGTTGATAACTTGTTCAAATTATTACAAAATTTTCTCATTCCATTGATTGAACCATCACAGCCTTGACAACTTAATGAAATAATAATTTGTTGTCATCAGATGAATGGCTAGACAACAGACATTGATCTGAGCTGGTAATAGAACAGTGAAATAGGTAAAAGCAATATAAGAAATGTAACAAAAATCATATTCATATGAAAATTAATCACGTAAACAATAAGAAATATTGATCTCAACCTAGGCATTGCATATGCCTCCATGCTTATGCATAGACAGACAAAAAAACAAATGTGTATATTCCCGTTTGACAGAGGCGTGTAGTGACCCTAACACGCAAAATTATATCATTTCTAGCTACAAAGTTTTCAGCAACTCAAAGGATGCGAGCAAAACCATCCTACCAAAAATTAAAATAACCAAATTGCAAGAAAAATGGAAACAATGTCTGAATTTGAAAAGAATATTATCCATGCGAACTGAAGTAACCTGAGCACTCCTCTGTTTATTTATGATCCCTAGTGTCACCAGTTTCCTAAGTTTCTTAAACAAACTATAAAATGTGTCGTCATCATTTGTTACTCGGCAGGAACAGGAGCAGGAGCAGCACCACCAGTGGTTGGCCTAACAAAGAGAAAAAGAAAAGAAAATTAATAGGCACATCTTAATGAAGAACGTGAGATGTATGAAACAAAATCACAGACAAGCAGCAGTTTCTTAAACTTACAGTCCCACAAAGACTTTGAAAGCATCATATATTCCCCACTGGGCTCCGGTAAGTGTTCCGATCATAACAATACGGAGAGGGAGACCTCGGGTGAAAAGACCAACCACACCAAACTTCTTAACAGCCTGTATTAAACAGTAGAACATCTCATATACTTGTCGAAAACAGACAAAATGCAAAAAAATAACATAAATATGATCTAATAAATATGATCTAGTTGAAACTCACATCACCAACTGTTGCACCTTTGGCATTGTTTAGAAAAGAGACAAGATTATCAGCAGGGTGGGACACGATGGCACAAAGTACACCAGCAATGTATCCACCAGCAAAACTGACACCAAGTTGCAGCCCTTTGCTGCACTCACTCTTTGGTGTGGGGATGGCATGCTTATAGATCTGCTCCACAATAGTCTCAAAGGAGGCAAATTTCATCATTGTGTCTGCAAGAAATAATATTCTTTAGTTCTAAAGATCTCATATTAAAGGTATCATGCCCTTTGGTTCATCATATTCTTTAATTCTAAATTGCAGAACAGCAAACTTCACTAATATCCATATTATAGAGTTTTATCACTTCTCAACAAACAATAATTACAATATTTAATACATATTTGAATTGAGGATATGTAAGTAGGGGTACAAAATTGTCTATAAAGTGATTAATTATCATTCACTAGATATGCCTTATTAGATTAAAGTGCAAGAAAAGTCAAGATTTACTAATAACACCTTTTTCCTTATGTTTAGGACCGGAGGGAGTATTATCCATTATTAATATAATACCAAGAACTAGTATTATATTGCGTTTAAAATCAACAATAAACAACTAGATCCATTCATGACAAATACAAACTAATCAGTAATTTTCTACCAGACTTGATATGAAGAAAAAAAAATGCAAGATAATTGACTATTTGTACAACGACAATTAAAAGAATGTAGCATGTATCTTTGACAAAATTATGACTAATCTACAGTAAATTCCTAAAATTCATTAGTAGAATAGGTCAACTGGTCCTAAAGATTAATTCAAATAACACAAATTTTCAGTTTGAAAATTGACTATAAGTCCAACAAGGTAGCATATATTTTCAGTTTGAAAATTTTCAGATTTATGAATTAGTCTACTGTAAATTTCTATAATTTATAAGTAGAATCAGGTCACTGGCTAAAGAATAATTCAAACAAAATAAATTCAGTTTGAAGATTGACTACAAGTCCAACAAGGTAGTGTACCACATGGATAACGAGCATCACATGAGAAGCAACATGATATATTGGGAAAATAATGAGATGCAAACTAAAATGCCTCAGCTGGTAACCTAAGTAGTAGATATTGAACAGCATATACACAGTTAACTCAACAAGAGGAAATAAAATAGGTATTATGCAAATTACAAACTTTAAGAAGGCAAACATACATGGAATTTGACGTCCCCAAAGAGGCACTAATCCCTTGTACAGCCTGAAATCATAAGAGATTAAGTTAGATTGCATTATAATTCCTATCATAGATCAAGAGCAACATAATACAATAGCACAACATCCTCTAGTCTACTATAACAGTTTAGAAGCTATCGAGTTTATAAGCATACCCCAAAGCTCCTTCAGACTTGACAAATTTTGGGAGCCCATCACCCAAACCTCTTGCAAAACCAGGCTGAGTTTGAACACGGACCTTAACAGCCTCAAATGGACAAAGTGCAACATCGGCAATAACCTCTGCAGATGCCGAACCAGCAAGGTAGATCAAGGTCTTGTACTTGGCTGCATACTCTGGACCAGCAATATCAGAATAGTACTTCTTAAAGAACTCATAGAATCCAAATTTGCAAGCACCCTGTGCACTGTAACCAAGCAAAGTTGGCACCCATCCACGGAAAAAGCCCTTAACTCCCTGCTCCTTGAGTAAAGTTCCAAAACCTGATGAGATGCTCTTGTACTTGGCAGGGTCAATCTGAAATCAATAATCATTACACACATTACAACACAATACAGAGCTAAAACCAACTAAACAATTCCAATTCTAACTCCAACAACACAAAACTAAGTCAACAACACTATTGATTAACATCTATGAAGCACGGGCACCGGACACAACATGTCGAAACGGATAATTTTTTTCAAAAATTTATATAACATTATAACTCAATGTAATTGTAGGTGTCGTGTCGGTGTCGGACACAACAAATGTCTGGCACAACGCATGTCTAACACTGGGACACAGACACAGATATAACACGCCAACACAGATAAATTTTTTGAAAAATGATATAACTCATGGTATTGTAAGTAACCTGAGACACGCCTAATCAAAGGAGTGTCCGTGCTTCATATATTATCATTGACAACATAACACACACATCAAGACTAACAAACTACGAAGTCATTAACATAGTCAATGCACATAATATAAATATTCTCATCAACACAATCCTACACAAAATTTCAACACCGTAAATCACTGCTAGAACAACAAAATTCAAAGCTCATAACCCAAAAAAACTGCATTACAAAGCTTCAGAGCAACAAAATGTAATCAAAATCAAAACCTAACAAATCACAAATCACCTAATCCTCCAATTTAACAAACAACCAGCACCAACCTTCACAGATCTACTTAACCTAACCAACAATATCACAGATTCATAACCAAAATTCACATCATAAAATTCACCAAAACCTAAAAATCAAATCGCAGATCTAAACAATAACAAATCAAAATCAAGCAAAAACACTACAAATCTAATCAACAAAATCCAGATCGAACAAGAACAATAAACAAGACCTGCATATTGCACTTGACTAAGTCAAGAGGAGTAACAGTCATATGAGTAAGACCACAGCTAAGAATTCCACCAGCAGTACAAGCAGCATAGAACGCCGGCGAATACATCTCGATCTTACCGAAAGGTTCCTTAGGAGAAGGAATCATGAATCCGGCGGATCCAGATGAACGGACCGAAGGCGGCGAACCGGGAACCGGAGCCGGACCGGAATTGATGATCTGGTGAATAACCGGTAGGGTTTTGGAGGAAGAACCGTAGAGAAATGAAGGAATCATTGTTTTGCGAGAAGAGTATTCTGATGATTGAGCCATTTTTTAGAAATGAAATGAGGGTAAGGGAAAAGCGAGAGAGGTTGTTAAGAAAAGGGTTAGAATTCTCTTCCCAATTCTTCGCTGCGTTTTTGCACTCTCTCACTTTTTGGCACCAATCACTGTTTTTCGACTCTTGATTTATATCATGATGTTAATGGATGGAAGGACGGAAATGCCCCTTGCATTTTGTTGGAATTATCGCGTTGACACTGCCCCCAAAAATTACAGTGCTTAAATGAAATATTTAGTAGTATAAACTTATAAGAATATTCTGTTAATCTACTTAAGGACTAATTATAGCAATTCCTAATTCATAGAGTAAAATAATAATTGATCTCTTTTGGTAAAAAAAAAAAATTATTGATCTCTTTTTATTTGATATTTAAAATTTACATTCACGTTAAAGAATATTTGAAACTATTTCTTTCGTATTTTCTTTTTTATTATTTTCTCCTCCTTTCATTTGACAATCTTGGTTGAAATATTTTAACCGAATTTATCCTTCGGTTAGACATATAAAATGGATTTTTTTTTTTCAAGTGAATTTTTTTTTGCCATATATTTGAATTCATAATCATCTGATTAAAAAGGTCAAAATCCCTTAAAATTTAGATCAATTTATGGTTGATATTTTGTTTTCTTTCTTTTAAGAATATACATTAGTTTATTATCACGTATAATTTATTTTGCTTTCTAATATGTTTAATTAAATTTAAATAAAAAATTACTTTAGAAGTAAAATTATGTGTATATATGGGAAATATGTATAAAAACATAAAATATAAATTGAATAAACTTATTTAAGAAAAAAAATTGAAAATGATTTAATTTGATTTGAACAATTTCCGTTTATGAATGGCTTTTGGACATTGACCGCCATTAAAGTTTACCATGATAGACTAATTAACTTTTGAACATTAGATTAAGTAAAGTAGGTCAACCATTGATGTTATTATAATTTGCACAATATTGCATGAAGCATCCAAGACAAATGCTATTGTGCCGTGAAGTATTATTTGAAGCTAGAGTAAAATTTATAGTGTGGACAAAAACAATACGTCGATAGAACTACATTTGTTATGCTAAATTGAGCATTGTCATTCTCTTGATGCTAAGAAAAGAAGGTGAATGGCATTTATTCCAAATGTGGAATATTCTTTGGTCATAATATAAATATGGGAAGAATCGTTAATATATCAATTCAACGCTACCATGAGTTGTGTACTTGTGTTGCCGCACCATCCTCCAATTGCGTAGGCTCAACTTTTGTTGATTTGGGAAAACTCAAATACAACTTGCCAATTTGGCGCGCAAGTGTTAGTAATAACAGTAGTATACACTGATTTGGATAGTTGAATCTCCCTTTTTTTGTTTGAGTTTTCATTTGTCATCGTTAATATCCGACTCATTAGATTGATTAATTTGATTTAGAGTGAATTCTGAAATACAATGATGATCGAATTGGCCAAAGTGGTAAGAGATTTGTGCATTTTAAGTATATGGTCAGGGATTTGACTTATGACGCTTATGCATAGAAAGAATTCGGTTGAAAGAGAATAACTCATATTGTATGCCCCACAGACTATTCGATGGAGATTAGTCATCGTTAACAGTTGTACAAATTTTATACATATATCATGATTATCAGAAAAAATGTCATGTATTTCTTAATTAACGTATATAGAAAGCATAAGTGAGATGTATTGAGTTGTGATTTTTAAGGATTTGAATAAAAAATGGGTCATGATAGCTTATTCGCACGTGTTAAGGTATTTAAATATTATTTTTTTTCCGTTTAATACAAATACAAAGAATTTAATGTTAAGAAGTTGAATACACCAGCTTTAAGAGAAAATTTCTACACTTGCCTCTTTAAAACACATGTTAGTATTTTTCATAATATTCTTTTTCACTTTTTGATTTCTAGAAAAAAAGGAACCTAGTAGTCCAGAGTTCAGGACGAATTTTGACATGAATTGGTTTCAATCTCCTCCAAAACGCAGTTGCGAGGATCGAACCATTAGACCAACTAACGTTTGGTTATTATAAAAAATTTGTTTACTCAATCAAAATGAAAAATTAAACTGTAGTCATTAAAGGCCAATCAATCATCCGCATAATTAGTAATAATTGTGACATTAGTAATTTACAATCATAACGCCCTTTCTATACATATACAATGAATTCAAATCAAATTTGATAAAGAATCTACCTAACGTTTGTCGTAGGCTAGTACATGACCAAATCTTACTTTTCAAATTCTTTACTTGCTTCTTTACACTCTTTATCCTGTTGTCTCTTTTGGTCCTTTGATAAATTTATTTTTGATTAGGGAATGAAAAATCAGATTAATGTCCATGGAGAATAAAGATGCTGAATCATGGAGTTCTACTCCTATCTACCAGTCTCAATGGCTTCAAACTACCATATCAGGTTTCTTTCTTCCTTTGTATATTTCGTGGGGTCTCTCATAGTTTCATTATTCACAAACGCATGCACCCTTAGGTGTTACATTTCTGCTGCATGCTGCACGTTACATTTTTTAAATAAGTTGTTGGCATTTTTTGAATTGACTATATGAATGGAAAGCATATAAAGTAAGGTTATAAAAATACAGTCAAAAGGTTTGAAGTCAATATAGTCGATTTAAAACTGTCCATCTAGAAATGTTTGTCAAAGGTTGATTGCAACTTTGCAACTAATCCCATATGTTTGTTTTAGATTTTAGGACAAGTAATTTTGATGAAATTGATATTGAATAAGTCAGTTAAAAAGATTAGTAATTTTTACTATTTAAAAGTGATTCAGATTTCTTTTTTGCTAATGATAATTTAGAATTCCTTTGTATAAATATAAGTGTGTTTTGAAAAATTTGCAAATGTATTTTACTTAATAAAAAAAATTCAATTCTCTTGAAATCAAATTTTCACCACTAAGGAATTGAATTTGTGAAGCAAGAAATATGATTTGTAGTTTTTTTTCTTCTTTCTGAATGTTGTCATCTGAAACATAATAAGACAAATCAAGCCAGAGGTGGTGGAGTAAAGGGCAATGAGGCCATCAACATAATAAAAATGATACAATCATCCTTCAAGTTCTGTAATATACAGACATTTTAACATTTATACCAAAAAAATAAAAATATTTAACAACCTTAAAAGTTAAAATCCTAGCCCTTCAACACATGGAGAGTGGAGACCCTATATGCATACACAAGTTACGGTGTTTAAATTTGGGATGTTTATTTGTAGCAGCAGATTATTGAAATCTTTCCGAGTTGTTTGCCGGTTATGCTGCAATTTTTACTCATAAACTACTTTTTTTTTATTGAGTGTTAGATTTGGATGAGAAATTGGGAGCCATGATGACCATTTTAGAAGGTGGAAATTCTCCAAACCAAGAACACGTGCATTGTGAATGGAGAGAAGACCTCATACAGATGCTTGAAGAATTTGGCCAATCATACCGTGTTTTAGCCATAGCTTATAACCAACTGATGTCTAAAATATCTCATGATACCTTTCATTCAGGATCTTTACCATCTTCTGCTACATCAAAAACCATATGTCGTAGCTGCAATAGAAGAGCAATAGGTAACTTGGAGGATGAGAAACTCGAAAAGGGTTGTGATAGCCATAGAAAATCCCTCACGGAGCTTTCCAATGTCAAACTTGACGGCACTAATCTGGATTTTGAGATATTAAATAAGCAAGAAGACGAATCTGATGTATTGTCGTCGTCTAACCCATGCAGTATGAAGTTAGAATCAGAAATCGAGTGCATTGACAATCAACTTGAAGACAGAAAGACTAATGTTTTCACTAATGAAAATATTTTAACGAGGATTGAGGATTTGGAATTAAACCAGAGAGCTGAAGATCCATCAGTAATCAATTCCGAATTTGAAAGTATGTGGCCAGCGTTGAAGTATCAAATGATAAAACTTACAGAAGATATTCTGCACCAGCTAGAAGAGTTAGCCCAAAGAAATGATGAAAAGAGAGAAACCATTAGAAGGCTTCAGTTAGAGGTGGAAACTTTGAAGCGCGAGAATGATGCCCTCCATATTTCGTCAAGGTACTCCAACACAGATTCAGAATGCAAACAATCACAAATATCAACACCAAGAACAAAATCTGTGAGTAAGTTCTTCAAAGGTTGCTCTCCAAGATATTCTGTAGACTTTACATCCTAACAATCTTGTACTCCAGCCAAGCAACAAAATTTTATGGATAATTCTAAAAGAACTTGGCTATTGTATGCTGCTTTGTTGTCTAGCAAGCAAGTGAGCACTTGTGGTAAACGCGACAATGTAGGCAGTAGGCACAATTAGTTCCAAAAAGAGTATCATTTTACACGTTCTTAATGATCTCTCAATTTTCAAGACAAAACATTTACCTTCATAATATCTGCACTTGGGTTTTACTGTGCTCTTGCAGTAGAACAATAACATTATGTATTTGAACCGGGAATAAGTGATTTAAAATCCCATCAGAAAATCTATTCATTGTTTTTACTGGAACTAACTGATATGCACCTTCACAAATGTAATATAAAGTTGCGTTCCGTGCACCAATCAAGCTACTGATCGGGCTTTGATGGTGAAATAATGAATACCCAATGGCAACACCATAGATTCTGACTCCTTTTATTTCAGTTACCGTCACCAATAGTCCCCACATGAACACAACCCGTCCTTGAAATGATGAAATCGCTTTGAATCTCTGATAACAATCTCACGATTTACTATTTTGGAAATCAATTTAATTGCAATATGGCAATCCCCACAAATTCTAAGATTTTTTATGATATGGATAACTGACCCAGGAACTGAATTCATGATTCCAAAGGCAACAGCTAGTTTCTCACTGTGAACTCTGAGAACCATTCCTTTCTCTTCCTCATCAACATCATGGAGCACTGATGTTACATTTGGTATATATCCAAGTTCTTGCAGCTGAACATTTAATTCATCTAAATACTCATAAATTTTCTCATGTTGAGGATGCTCCTTGTCTCCAACTAAAAATACATGTATCCTACCTTTATGTTCAACTATACTATACCCGGGGGTTTTAAGCAATCCATGATTCTTCATTAATATTCTCATCCTCTCAACATCATCCCACCTTCCAGCATCAGCATAAATATTGGAGAGTAGTACATAGTACCCACAATTACTTGGATCTAACTCAAATAGCTTTCTGGCAGATATCTCCCCTAGTTCAACATTCTTGTGAATCCTACAAGCCCCTAGAAGGGAACCCCAAATTATAAAATCAGGTTTCACCTTCATTTCCTGGATCAAACCATAAGCTTCTTTAAGATAGCCAGCACGTCCAAGGAGATCAACCATGCACGAATAATGCTCAATCCCAGGTTCAACATCAAACTCACGTTTCATTCTATTAAACCAATTCCACCCTTCTTTCAACATACCAGCATGGCTGCAAGCAGCTAAAACAGACACAAAAGTAACGTAATTTGGTTTGGTTCCAGACCTTATCATCTCATAGAAGATTTCCATAGCCTCTTTTGCACGTCCATGCATTCCATAACCAGCAACAATAGCAGTCCACGACTTAACATTTTTCTTTTTCATGCGATCAAATGCCTTCCTTGCCATCTCAACTCTCCCACATTTGCAGTACATATCAACTATAGAAGTACCCACAATTACATTATCCTCTAATTCCATCTTTACAACCTATATAGTAAAAGAAAAGAGTTACATTAGCAAGTCCAACAATTTTCACCTAGATCCTTGCTAAATATATTTTGTACAAAAATACAATAACAACAAAAACAATAGTTTTTTCTTTAGGTGGAACTGATTTCATGGTTTAAATGATAGCATATGGTCGTATCAAAATAAATTTGTTGATCTATGTCATGAGGATTGAACAAAGTTCTACCTAGGTTGTCAGCTACTAAACACAACCCTCATCTTTCCTCTAAACTTGGAGCTGGCTATGTAATCCAGCATAGGTAGAGTTATGCACACACACACACACACACACAGTTATGCAGATCCAAAAATACGATAAAATAATTAATGCCAAATTTTGTGAGATTATAAACTATAAGACAACAAAACTAGCTAGCAATAATACCTGATCATGTATGCACTTCCCTATTTGCAGAGCTCCAGAATGAGCACAAGCTAACAACACCGCAGATAAGGTGACCACATTATATCTGACCTCCCCCCTCTTCACCATATCCCTAAACACACTGAAAGCCTCTTCCGACAATCCATCATGTGCATATACAGCAATCAAAGAGTTCCAAGAACAAACATCATTCTCTTCCATCCCATCAAACACTTTCCTAGACAAACCTGTCTCCCCACACTTAGCATAAGAATCCATCAATGTATTCCCAACCGCCAAACACCCCTCAAACCCCTTCTTGACCACAAAACCATGAACACATTCAGTCAAACTCTTCAAACACACCCGAGCACAAGCCGAAATAACACAACCCAAAAGAACCGAATCCACACCAGCACCAACACCCTCTTCATAATCACTCTCCTCAACCAACAACAACTCTTTAAAAAGAAAAACCGCTTCACGGGCACGCTCATTTTGAACATACCCAGAAATCATAGAAGTCCAAGAAACAACATTTCTTTCAGGAATTTCATCGAACAGTTTCCGGGCATCGTTCAAATGACCACATTTTGAATACATATCAATAAGAGCAGATGCAACAAAAACATCCGAACCGTATCCAAATACAAAAGCTTGCTGGTGGGTCTGTTTTCCGGCACGGAGGTCGTAAAGTGAAGAACATGATTTAATAGTGCAAGGGAAAGTGGAACGGTTTGGGTGAAGAGAGAGTTTGCGCATTGAAGAGAAAGCGTAGAGAGCTTCTAAAGGGTCACCATTACGAGCGAAATCGGCAATAACAGAGTTCCAACTAAAGACGTTTGTTTTGTCGACGTATTTTCCGAACATGCTTCTTAGGTTTGCGTTTTTGGTCCATTGTGTAGTGTTCGATGTTGTCGAGTGCATTCGGAACCATTTGTTAGTTGATGATGATAGTGTTTTGGTAACAAAGGGAATCATCGTTTCGCTGTTAAGGTGTTTCTGTTGTTGTTTTCGTGATTCTAGTTTTCAACCATGGCGACGTATTGTAGCGTGTTGGCCACCGTGAACTTCCATGCGCAGTCCATGCACGGCTGCCGTTGTATAGCCAGGAAGCGTTTTTCAAAATAACAGAAAAATGTTTTCTCTATAAGCCTCTATTATATGATCACTCTAATTTAGTGTGACATAAAATAGACCCTCTACAAAAGAATAACATATATCAAGTGACTCACGTCTACGTCTAAAAATCTTAGTTCAATTGATAAATACTGAAATTGTTAGGTCGAACATCATGATCTGTGTTTGAACCCAAAATTTTACAATTATATGTGAGTTTATTTTAAGTTGATTACCACTTCACCATTGTAACGTCCAATGTGGATAATTTGCGTGCATGCTGATTTAGAGGACTTCATTCAAGCAACTCCCGGAGAATTTTCAAAATATACTTGAAATGATGGGTTAAATCACTTAATTTTCTTGGTTTTGTGTTGTGTCTCATTGATTTAGGTCTGTTATTTTTCTTGCATTGATCATACTTTTCCGCTATTCTTTGCACATCTTTGTGCTAGAAAGTTGATTAATATTACATATTCATTTTCATAGGAAAAAATATCACTAAAGGTTCACACCTAACAAAATATGGAACAAAAGTCAGAAGAATTATAAATACAAACAAAATTTGCAGAATTCACCATGACTATACAAATGGTCTAACTATCATATCATAAGTAATTAAGCAAATCAACAATGGTAATTTACTAAACATAATTAAATTAATAAAAAAGAAGGAGAACATTGAAACCAAAAAATCAAAGATAAGGAAGAACAATAGCATAAAGTGAGTGAAAATGACACCCTCAACCTTCTTAAAACAAATATCATGACATATAGTATACATATAAAAAATCAATCAAAAATACTTATGTTATACTTATTAAGACACTAGAGAACATAACGCCAACAATTGCAGCAGCAACAAAACATTCCAATCTAGTTGAACTAGAAGATTTTTTGCCATCAAATTCTCCTGAACTTGGTGCTGGTGCAGATGCCTCTGCCTCAAAAGGAGCTTCAGAGGAACTCATTGGAGTTGGAAAAAATGATGAAATATCTGGAGAAGTAACATAAGGTAAAACACCTGGTGAAGCCGAAATTGTTGGCTCAGTAGTAGTAATTGAACTTGAACTCACAAAATGTGAATTTTCAAGCAAGATAATTATCACAAAAACAAAGTAAAGTAACTTGATGAAAGTAATAGTACTAGTAGCCATGAATAAGAAGTTGAGAATTTTCTCTAAAACAAAATGGTGCAAATAGTTAAAGAGTTTAAGAATGTGTGTGTTATATGTAAGGGAAAAAAAATAATAGAAGCAGTAACTATATCAGTGAGATTGTTGTGACAGTGTTTATTTTTTGGTACATTTTGTGAGTTTCACGAGATAAGCAAGATATGTACTATGTTCTTTCTCATTCATATTTATTAAGATCTTGTTTCTTTCTGTTGATATGTCGGTAAGTTTAGATCATGAGATTCCATTTTTCTATGGGAATTATTTTTTCTTTTAAAATGAAGCAAAATTGGATTTTCCTAAGGGAAATGAACAAACTGAGTTTGTTTGTACTGTATTAGGGAATGGGGAGTAGGGACAATGCACATTCATCATATATGGCTGGATTTACACTATCACGAACTCGCTAATTTTCGACCGTTTGATCAATAATCATGATTATATAGTTCATATTTTGGGGTGACAAGGTACTCATAAAAAAATACGTACATTTAAGTAAAAATTCACATCATATGTATAGACAGACACCAGTATGAACAATAATTTGCAAACACTACCCCAAGCACTATAATATATTTGTTATGCGGATATATTTTATAGCGCTTTCTATAACGAACGCAATGAAAACATTTTATCCAAATTCTTTAACAAAAATTGGTGTGTCCATTGGATAATATGTTTGTTTAGATGAGATTCTGCCAATTGTATCGTTTTCTTATTGGTGTATAGACACAAGTATGAACAATAATTTGCAAACACTACCCAAAAGGGGTTTATTATAGTTTTGATATAAGCACTATAATATGTTTGTCATACGGATATATTTTATAGCGCTTTCTACAATGAAAGCAATAAAAACTTTGTGCTTAGAGGAGTTTTTGTCAATTAATATATCATTTTTTGATTGGTGTAATCATTTTTTAAATTGTTTCCAAGACATTTAGGGTGTTTATGCTTCGAATTATAAGAATTGAATACACATTTTACTCCTTTTTATTCAATTCTTTTACTTATAAAAAAAATAAATGAACGCCATAAAAAGGTTGATATTTTATAGTTCTTGTTCAATGAAGTGCTATTTATTTGTAGGAGCTTCAATGCTCACATGCCCTTGCTAACTCCATGCGACAGTACTTGACAATTGACAGCGTAGCCAAATATTTATTTATTTAACCAATCTTCCATTTTAACAAAAATGTATTTAATACTCCTAAATGATGAAAAAATAAAATATATCTACAAGAAATCCATCAAAAACTGAGGAAATATTAAAAAAAACAACATTATGAGAATATTTTTTTCAAAATAACTATGAAGTAAAAAAAATACCAAAATACCCCCTTTTTGACACAATTTAGAACTGTCGCGCTACTTGTGAACTCGCTGATGCAGGTAGTAAGTTTCAGTGTTGCTTGCTTTTTGGAACTCGCACTTGCAGCAGAGAGTTTCGATTTTGCTTGTCTTTGAGAACTCTCTACTTGTAGTAGCGAGTTTCAACATACATGTCCTTTTAGAACACGCTACTCTAAGTAGCGAGTTTCAACTTGAATAAAATACTATGTTACTGCAAGTTGAAACTCATTACTCGCAGTAATGGATTCTAAAGGGACAAGCATGTTGAAACTCGCTATATGCAGTCGCGAGTTCTAAAAGTAGGACTGTTCAGAAATTTTGATTTGGTGTTTTTTTTGTGCTATAAAGTTATTTAGGAAAAAAATCACATTATGATTTTAAAAACTGACATTTAAAATTATTGACATCAATCCTATGAGCTTAACTCAATTTGTTAGACATATCATACGAAAGTTCCATATTCAAATTCGAGTATACCCATTTATTCATTTTCAAAAAGTTAATTTTTAACTACTAGATTACCTTTACAAAATAATATCATTGGCACCATGTGAGACTATGTAATACACCAATTTTTAACCTAAAATTTCATTTCATTTGTATCCTACACATCACTAACCGAAAATAAAATTAAAGTTCATTTGGATTTGTGTGGTCCATTAGAGCATCTTTATTCATAGGTACTTAAATTGAAGTTCTTAACACTATTTATGTAGGTCCTACTGTGCCACATAGGATTAAACATCTCTTAAGTAATTTAAACATATTTTACTTTATCCACATATTCTTATTATGAGATACTTAACACTATTTATTAGGTCCCACAATATCACATATATTTATATTATTTATTTTCACTTATTTTTTTGGTAAAGTTGTTTTCACCTAAAAATAATATTACATTCAATTGTGGCACCTATGAACTTGTGACTTTTAATTCATCACTAAAAAAATTAATTAATTGAAAAAAGAAAAAAAAAATAAGGGTTGAATTGACAGGAATAAAAAACATTACCTCTCTTTATTTATTTTTTTACAACGTTAATCTATCTTTGTTTGGTTAAAATAAAAGAAAATACAATACTTTCTCTTCAAAGTTCCAAACCATGAAAATAGGAGAAGTTCAGAACTGCAGAAACACAAAGTAACTGCACACCACCATCGCACCACCACTCCCACTCTCTTCTATGCGGTTTCTCTCTCTACCCTTGACCTCTCTCTTCACGCCCGTAGAACCAACGACACCGCCAGATCTTCACGGCTGTCTCCGTCAACCACCACCAGATTTGACTTAATATTTCAGCCAATTTTCTGTTCACCCCCTTCTTATTTCCAACCTTTTTTTTTTCTTTTTCTTTTTCTGTTAATGCAATTTAATTTTATGAATTTTTGGTAATATTTCAATTTTTTGTTATTGGATTTCTTTGAATTAATTTGTTGCAAGTGATTTAGTTTATTTTTCCTCTAATTTATAGATTTTTTAGTGATGAATGAAAGAGAAAAAAATATATTTTATTCTAACTATCAAGATATGAAAGATTCTTAGTTAAGGATCTTTGGTTGAAAATAAGAATTAAGTTTTGCCAAGTAAGCATGCTCCATCGCTGGCAATTTTTAAGGACCAGATTCTTACACTTAAAAAGAAACTAAGAAACCAGCGGTAATGTTGCTCTTAGTCGTAAACTCATTTTATTTTATCATTATTTTTAATTAATATTATAATTTAAAATAAAACGCCAAAAAGGTGAGCAAGCACGTGCTGCTCTACTTTTCACTGCTCTTTTTTCTCTCCAAAATGGCCAAAGTCTTCACTATGAGTGCAAGCAACCAAAAAGTTTCAATAATTTCAATCCATTTTTATCTTTGCAATACCAATTTTTCATCCAAATCACACAACAATTCATACTCTATTTTATCCAATAAACATATCAATAGAGTCTATAAATTGAGAAGAAAAATTTAGAATAAGGAAGAAGAAAAAATAGAAAGAAAAAACACAAAAACAAACACAACCTCCATCTTCATTATTATCCTCTCATCATCTTCCACACTAACAAACACCCCAGCATCACAAGCTTCCATTCACCTATCACCACTGCTGTAAATCCGGTTGGAACCGCCGGTGCACCTCTCTCTCTCCCAGCGCCTCTCTTTTTCCTACGGTTAACATCTTCTTCTCTCTCTTTTCACGCATTGTTTTTTTGTTGTTTCGGTGATCCTTGCACATTCTCTTCCCAACTTATATGTCTCTCAGATTTTATCACTTAAGTTATACGAATTTCTCAAGGCTCGTAATTATTGCATGACACTTTATCTAAAACGAACGTTTGTTAAACAATATGTAAAATCACATCACTGCCTCGCCATTGTGGCTCCTAAGAATACCATCAACTGAGCTTTTATTTTCTATGCTTCTGTCACATTCATCCACATTTGGGCTATACCAATCAAGTTCCAGTTTATAGTAGTGAAAATTGCTACAAAATGCAAAATAATAAAGCTTCATTTTTTATATGTTGTCTTTATAAGCAATAATATAAAGTATATGCGGAATCTCATGTATTTGTGCTAAAGCAAATTGATCTTAGTGGTAGAAAAATGGTACAATGCAGCTGCAGTTTTAAACAAAAAAAAATTTTAAACTGCAGCTGCATGGTACCTTTAATCCACCATGAAGATCAGTTTACCTTAGCACATATACAGGGGATCCAGGATATATTTGATATTATTGCTTACAAAGACAACATATCAAAAATGAAGTTATATATTTTATTATTTTGCTTGCAGCATTTCACACTACTATAAACTAAAACCTAGTTGGTATAGCTTAAACATAGATGGATGTTACAAGAGCATAGGAAAAAAAAACATTATTGGGGGTATTTTTAGGAACCACGATGGTGAGGTAGTAATTGGATTTTACAAGCTATTTAACAAACTTAAAGGTTCGTTTCAGATGGAGTGTCAGACAATAATTAAATGTCTTGAGAAGCTTGTACTTTAGATCTCCATAACATAAAAGTTTTAAGCGATGCTAAGTGTACCATAGACATATTAAATTTTGGAACTCCAGACGATGGAAAGCATAAGTAATTATACAAAGTTATGTTAAGCTTTCACGGGACAAAATCACTAACACTGTCAAAATCACTAATCTATGTTATGAAGCAGTGCGTAGGTATGCTAATAATACAAATAAGCTTAAATTATCCGAAACAAGTTAACAAAATAATATAAACTCAGTTTAAATAATTTTTCAAAATAAACTAAGTTTAAACATGAGTAAAGTAATAATTTTTGCAAAATTGAACTTTCAATGAATGAACTTAAAATAAATAATAAACGGTGAAAGAATATCTTTTTTTGTCCTCCATCATTCCTAGTGGGTTTGACAAAATGAACAAAAAAAAAAAAAAAACATTTATGCGGGCTAGCAGGCGGCTCATACAGATAAACTCATATTTTAAACGTGCTGGGCTAAAAAATCTAGATGACGGGTACATATTTTAAAGCTCAAACCCTAAGTTTAAATGGGTTTTACGGGCCGGCCCATACAGGCTAGCCCATTTTGACAGCTCTACAAAGAATCAATGCATCTCTATAATGATAAAGTCTAATATGAAATAGATGGACAAGTCGTGCACGGTGCAACAGTTATCAATTATCCTATATAAATACGAATTTTATAAAATCTACTGTTTGATTAAAATTTGACACCCATCAAGATTAACTTAATAACAAATCAAATGATTTTCAATTTTTAAAAATTTTTGTATTAATAATCTATATGATATAAACTTTCAATCTAACAATAGATTTTGTAAATATCGTATTCATTATAGGGTTATTGGCAGGTGGTGCACCGTGTTCAACTCTTTCATGTTAGAAAAAGCCCTCTATAACATTTGAGTTTGCTACTAATTTGTATGGCAACACAATTAGAGGTGAGTTACAACCGGAATCAGATTTCAACAAAATTTGAGGCGAGTTACAACCGGAATCAGATTTTCTACCGCACTTTATGCTCTTCCTTCTCTCCTTTTTTAACCTAATGGTTGATTGATTCACAAAGAAAAAAAAACACAATGCAATAGAGGGCGAGAATAGATAAATGAACTACCGAAATGAAGGCAGGTTAGAAACATTTGAAAAAGAGCAAGAGACGATCATAATCCGTTACAACCTTTGTAGTTATATTTGCCATTGTGGATACTTTTTCTGAGGCAACTAGGTGAAAGTAGTGTATTTATGTTGCTTATTTGTGGTGTTTGTACAAATTCCATCAAAGTTTTTGGACGTGCTAGTTATTTAAAAAAAATTGTTGATTCGTACACATATGAAGCCACATATAAAATGTAAATATAGTAAACATTCTCCTGTTTGGTAAAACCAGATTGCATCTAAGCCAACAAATATAGAAGATAGCAACTTCAAAATAATTTCTCAGAAAATCAATTAAATACAACTGCATCGACAATGAGGCATTTTGATTTTGATAATAATATAAGCAAACATTGCATATAGTAGAAGGGTTGGATCATAAACATGAATTGAGCAATAATCACAAAGGATACACCAAAAATTGCTTAGGCTTTTTTCCCCACATGTATGCACCTCCAAAGGTTGTGCAAAACTTCATTCCATAAATTAGGTCCAATTAGTAGCTATGATGAAATCAACAATATACATGTAAGCACCCCTAAAGTTCCATCAGAATCTAAACTTCTAATAATACAAATATTGTGATCAACTTCACAAGAGTATACAGCATTCTTCTTTAGATCAACTTAGGAAACACTCGGCCATCAGATCAAAGAATGGATTTAGATTAATTTTGAAAATAGGACAGAATAAATAACAAATTGATCAAGCCTCGTTAATTGGTCTTCGAAGACCAAAACAAACAGCTGACCGGAAAAGGGGAGGTGCATCCTCTGTTAATACCTCTGCATCCAACTTTTCAATATGGGCCCATATCTGCATAAACAATATAAATGTAGCATGATGTCAACAGTCAAGTCATTTACTAATGAAATCCTTTTCGGGGATGCTACCAGAACAATATTTGAGACAATAAGATGCTTATGTAGACATTAGACTGACTGATTTGGATTTTTGCAAAAACAAAGCAAAATAAAACCGTGAAACAAAACAAGTGCTCCCTCTGATCTCATACAAGCAACAAAAACTTTAAAATTGTTGGTCTCATACAAGTAACAAGCAAAATTTACTTATCAATAGTATAATTAATGCAGTTATTCCAAATTTATTTTCCTATATTTCTCCAAATTTTGATATACCCATGAAATTAGTATATGTATATGTATATGTATATGTTTCCAATGTTCAATTTCCAAGACAAGGATGAACAGAGAAACATGATTGTTTTCACTAACTAAATGTGGATTCAACCAACTTTCTTTGAGGGTGTGCATTTTTTTTGTTGCTTAAATATGATTGGAGGGAGTACTACAAAAATAGGTTTAAGTATTTGCACATGCAAAATATTGTTTATATGGAATTCCCAACCCACAGTGATTATGTTCAAATTCAAATGCAAGCACTTAAATAAACATTACCTCAGCAGCGTACTGCCTAGAAAAGGCCTTCACATAACTCAAAGTAGTGATACACCACTGCTCCTTTTCACCTACATTATAAGCAACACTTTTCTTCCCACCATTTGACTGACTGTAGAAGAGATTAAGAAACCAAAGTTAATACATAGTAATAGTATTTTACCACAAGATGTATCCTTGGTAAGATAAGGACAGCCCCAGGAACCTGGTTTGAGGTATCTGATTCTCATTGTCTAATTCCATTGTTGACGGTTCTTCATGGTCAACTGCCATCTCATCAACTTGTGCAGACTTCCATTCACGAAGTGTTCTGGCTCCAGCTCCCTTGGGTAGGCGATCGGTCAATACACTTGAGAAGCTTTTGAACAACAAGAGAAACAATGCCTGTATGAACCAATTGGCACCAATGGCACGAAAATACTATCAGAAAGAGAGCCTCAAGTGGATGCAATTCAAATTAAATTGGTTAGCAACCCTTTGAACCAAACCCAAGTTATAAATAACATAAATAAAAGAGGCGAGTGGAAACTACAAATGTGACTTAAAACAAGACAGCAATCAAAATAGAGAACTGGCTAGGTGCTTCTCCAGCCTCTATTTAGGAGCATTTATTTTCTTCAAAAGATTCATAGCATACTTACCACCCTTCTAATAATATTTCTTTTTATGCGCTCTTATCGCAACGTTTCCAAAATAACCACATGGAGTTTTTTTTTTAATCAATAACCACATGGAGTTGTGTACAAAGTAACTTGATCCTATATTTCTCTATTTAAATGTCATCCTTCCCCATTACCGAGAACTTACCTATGGCTATGATATGGTCCAAGTCAATGGAGGGAGTGAATATTCCTAAACTTGAATCATACTATTGGCAGATATATTTTTTTAAACATTTCCAAATGCTAACTGTACACAGCATAAAAAGGAAGCGGCATTTCAAGTGTCGCCTTTGATAAGGAAAAATGTCTGGAGACTATTAACCATTGCGAGTTTTGCATCATTTACCTCGTTTTCATCAGTTGCTCGGCCAAGAAGAGCTTCTTTAGCTTCTACAGATTCTTGAACAGATACCAGCTCCTCCTTTGCTTTTTCAGCACGTGATTTCAATCTATTCAACCTTACAGGATTTTCACCGAGAACTGGTTCACCATCCACAAGTGCTAGTTTTGACTCTGCTGCATCTACCTCAGCTTGTGCCTCATTGGCAGCTACTTCTGCTAATGAAATATTCCTTTTAAGAGATGATATTTCTTTCCTTAGATCAGAAATACGGTTGTATGTTTTGCTTACTGCATTTCTAAGAACCTGTTGAATGGAAAACAAGGTGGCAATTACAAAACAAAATAAGGTATGCATGGCAAGGATCAAATAATTTAAATATGTTATGATTTGTAAACCATATCATGATCAAAACATGAATAAAAACATGTATTGTTTCAATTTTCCAACACTTATAATAGTTAAAAAGAATTAACCATTCAAAGCTGATAATGCCAAAGTACAATCCAAAGCATAAGTCGGATATTTCCACAATCACTGTGTAGTTAACTAAGAACGAATAATTACAAATGAATTATCCATAAAAGCAGATTGAGTACCTCCCATGGACGATCTGACATGTGAAATTGCTCAATATTTTCTTCTGAGAAGACCCATCTCACAATAGCCAGATTTGATACAAGTCGATAACCCATCATGCGGTCAATTGCTATTGCTGTCATTTGGGTGTTACTCTTCCAGAAAGAACTGACTTCAGCAATCAGCATAATTTGCTTATCCTCGTCAGGACATATTTTTGAAATTACTTGCCCATATCTTTCTAATACAGTTATCAAATGAGTGAAACTCTTGGATCCAATGTTGAGAAGAGTTTGTACAACAACTCTGAGTGTAACTTCTAGACTATTATTTGAAGACACACTTTCATCGATCCATGAGATTATTTCACGAACAGGTGCCTTTCCTTTAACCATTTCGTTGAGCTGTCCAGATAGCAGGTGTTCATTGTTTTCTTTACCATCTTCCGCACCAAGAGTGAAATTCGGTCCACCCTTCGGAGGAAGCAATTCTTCTAAACCAGGTGCATTTTCAATGCTCTATACAAAATATAATGAAAGGGACCATTGGAAACATCAATAATCCAACTTCATGAAACCAAACTAAAGCCTATTCATTTAATTGCTTAGGAAAAATCAACAAAAATATATAGCGAGACTTCTCCATACTCTTTCATTATTTCAAAAAATGAACCATAATACAAAATAAACCCAATCGGAAAAGCAGTAATAAATAATTACCTGTTTGACTTTGTCCCAGTATGACAAGCGAACTTCCCTCTCCAAAACCTCCTGAACAAAGACACGTTGAGGTGCCCACTTAGGGAGATCTAACACATGAGCCCACTCTTCCCAAGGCCATATGAACTGAAAGTTTGATCTGTATATCGAAAACCATCAAACATTCACAACATGAATAAACTAAAGAATAAAGATGCAACTTTACACTTTGAAACTAAAAAGGGAACTGATAAAGACATTATTTTTAGTTTACTCGTGGCATGTTAATCCATTGCTCAACAGACACTCGTCTACATAAAGTAAATGAAAGAAACAAGTATTCGTTTATCATTATGCCAAAGCTACAAATATAAATATCCCAATAATTATTCTAATTTTATCCATCAAATTCTCATAATCCTTTTTCCTCATCGATCATCACCAGTTTGTCATGAATATTACGTACAGGGTTATTCAAAGTTTCAAACATAGTACACGCATTTGTGCCACCCACAAACAAATTTATTCCATGCTCTTGAAACCTGCAAAAAGCACTGTTCAAGGCTGAGTACTAGCTCCAATATAAACATCAACCACCTCGTCAGTGAATGACCAGAATCATTACTGAACTTCTTCCTAAGTTTAGCCACAAGATCTCACTTTCCTTTTGACCAAGACATCCCAGGGCAGAGAAAATAAGGTGGCACTATGATTTTGATTTGAGTAACGGTACCCTTCTATAAAATCAGTCATTTGATCATTAACAATGGACAATCATCATTTCCATAGCCTACAAAAAGGACACTCCAGTAAAATTGCAGCATGGATCAGAGTCTACAAATGTTAGATCTGCAGCTTGAGTTTTCCATCTTCTGTTTAGTTACTTGAGTTGAACTTGAACTTTTACCTATTTAGTTGAATAATTTGTATTGAAGATCAATGAAGAAGGGTTGTGATTGTGATGAGCATTAGCTAAATCACTAACGGTTACTCAATCATTTAGCAATTAATAAACTAATTGTTGCATAAATGACCCATGGCAATATATGTATGAATGAAGTTTTTGTAAATATACCATGGCACCACATATTATTTTCTTTTACCAGAAAGGAAAAATACCCATAATTATTGAAATAAGATTAATAATTTAATATTTATTATTTGCATGAAATGTGACAAAGAAAACACTGTTTCACTCAATTTCCCAAGTACTAAATATAACCAGTGCAAAGTATTTTAATGTGAGAATCATGAATATTCTCTCTCTTTATTATATTGCAACTTTAGAAAATAAACGCAATGGAAGCTTAGACATGACTTTTTAAACTGAAGACTGTATTAGAGAAGAGAAAGGGAGAAAACAAGATATACATCACACAGAATATGAACAGGTACATATTATCTCCAAAGATGAATGAATGCTGAAATAGCAATTGCAAAAAGTTGGAACATACAAATGGTGTGAGAACCAATGGATTAGTCGTGTTCGGCACTCCATATCCAAATCAGCAATCTTTTCAAAGAGAACACGAACTGCTCCAGCAACAACTGCAGGAAAAGCTCCAGGAAGAGCCTATTGTAAAGCCAAAAGATTAGAAAGCAATAAGTACCAAACATTAAATTGGAATTGCAATATGTGTAAAACTTAAAGGGTAATCCCTCAATGATGGAGAAAAGAAGTTGGCAATGTTTAAGTCCACTTGAAAGTACCTTGCAAAGGTCAATAATAACCAGTGTGTAATACACTGGCTTGAAAGGTGGTTGTGGAAGCATCAGCAGCTGCGAGAGACAAGAAACAGAGAGTATGAGAGAGAGTATTATTATTAAATGTGCCAATATTGCGTGACATATTCAACTATTCAAATAAACAAATACAAGGAAACAAAATTCAGCCATATCGAAATATGAAATAAAACATGTTAGTGCATCTAATTAAACAATTTAATTATAATAAAACCAGCCATTAAGCGTCACTCAACACATCAATGAAGAGTAAGACTCCCCCGGTCCCAAAATATCATTTTAGCAAGTTGCACACATATTAAGAAATTTAGTTAATTTTGTATGGAAAGAAAGAAAAATTATGAGTTATTTTACACTATTATCCTTCATTAAGTAGTATGAGAAAGAGAAATTAAAAAAATATTAGAGAATAAGTAATAACTATTAAGGGGTATAACAGGGAAAACAATATTAAATACTACATTATTATTGTCAAATGTATAAAAAAAATGGGACAATTGTTCTGGCTAGAATGACATATTGTGGGACGGAGGGAGTATCTTTATTTTTTAGCTTACAAAGGCAACCAGTCAAAGCCCATGTTACATGCAAGCTTGTACAAATAACTGTCTAATGTCAAAGCACAGATTACACACAAGTGGGACAAAAGAGATTGCAACTTAACATTATAATACCTGAGAGAATATTGTCTCAGCCATGAGGTACTCATATCTGAAGGTAACCGGCAGGCCAACCATGAAAGAAGCACATTCCTTTCGACTAGCTTTGCATGAATCCAAAAATGAGAATAGTTAAAAATACATTTGAGAAAATTATAACACAAAAAGCGTAAAATAAATAGATGAAGTATAACAAAAGATCAGAAGATCAGAAGGGTTCTAGAATTAATAACATAAATGGACAAACTCCAAGTTTCCGTTGATGTTACCATGCACAACACATGATGGGATTAAAATTAAAAGTTAACTAGACAAATCTGGCACAGCATGATGCATTTTGAGTATATTTCCATATATTCCTTACTACTACTACTACTAATATTCCAGTGTAAAAAAATTTAGCCATGTATACTAACCTGCCATTGAAATAAAAAAGCACATCTAAGAGATACTCTTCCACCACAAATCGATCTATAGGCTGCAGATCCTGTCATTCAAAAGATTTATTTTATTGAAGCCATTATGTGATTGGCAAAAGTGAAATTCAAATTAATAAAAAATCTAGTCTCAGTATTACTATAACTTGTGAACCCTGAAAAAGCTTCATGTGTTCAGGAAATTATCAGCAGGCACATCATGCAAAAAGCAGTCTGATGCCCACTAAAATTAATAAATCAATTCAATGATTCAAAAACAATAGAAGGAATAAATAATTGAAAAAATAATTAAGAAAGATTAAAAATATTTCTTATTGCTTTCTAAAATTAAGGTATAAATAATTGAAAAAATAGCTTCATGTACAAATTATTTTCAACAATTCAAAAACAATAGAAACACCATCAATCAGTGAGTAAACATGGTTGAAAATCAAAAGTCAGTTTTTGAATAAGAAAACCCAAAATAGAACGGAGGGAAACTGAATGTAAATAGCAGTCAAATGGTAAAAGAGATAAGTTTCCATAAAGAAGATTAAAAGAAAGGAAATTAGTGCAAACATGTAGGACAAATATAGTATAGAATGCAAATCACCTCCATTTTACTGGAAGGAAATATATTCAGCCGCCGTATTCTTTGAGGATACTTTATTTCCGCCTCATGCTTCTCTTTACCAAAAGATACACCAGAAGGAACTGAAGACGGGGTTGGTAAGTTGGAGCAGCTTATTGTCCCAAATTCGTGGGACTTCCCAGCAACAAGCTGAGCTTCAAAGGAAAGATGAGGTCTTGGAACTAACAAATAAAACCGTAAACATAATCACTTAATCAGGCAAGGAATGAAACACAAGGAACTAAAGGTAAATAAAGTTGATGAGTATGGCACAAAAAATATAACAAGAAAAGACAAAAGCAAAATGATGGGTCAAATAGACAAGTCATACTAAACACATGACTTTGTAAAAAAATCAAGTTTGAGGGGGAAGTATGTGAGAATACACCATAGACCCGTGTAGAGTAGCAGATTGTAATATCCCCAAATCAGTTTAAGTTACTAACAGTTATCAGTAACTGAACCCATTGCCGGATCACGCAATATGTTGTCTATATAAACACTAGAAATGCAGTGTTATTATCATAATAATGAGAATGAGAAATGAGAATCACTTCACAGAAAATAATATTTATCTGAATCTTCAAAGAAGTTATCTGCAGTTCTGCGCATGAACTTTTTTTATAAATTAGAGGGCTCAGCACCTATGCACATAAACTATCTGCTCTTGATGTGTATAAAGGGCAAGCAACGTATTTTATTCTATGCATTACATACTCAGAAACCCAGAAAATCAAACAATCGAGTACACGGGAATACACAAAACGAGGAAGATATTTTAAAGAGATTGCAAAATGGATTTGCTCAACCATATTAATTCGTTCTGAAATGACAACCCATATATCAGTAATTTATAGGATGAAGTGTGTTCCTTTATATAGTTATTATGTACTTGATTAACTGCACTAACATACACTGCTAAAATTTGCATAACAAGAAAACTTACCGCTTTCAACTTTCCATCCATTGCTTGATAAAACTTGTATTCTATCCCATAAATCCTCCAAAAAATCCTAAGAAAATAGCATAACAAAAAGAATCCGCTTTAAACCCCTTCTGAGCAACTTATAAAAGGGGAAAATAAATAGCTATATAAGTAACAGAGCAATCATTTCTTTCATTATTCTACAAATATTTGAAAACAAAATTCTCTTTGAGTTACAGAAAAAGTGGGATTTGTATTTGCCGATGTTATTCTAAAAATCTACCCTTCCTCTGTTTTTAGGTTCTGTCGTGATAATGATACCCTAACAGTATCAGCGTAAGTTTTTTCAACAAAAGTCGGTCTTCTAAGAAAAACACGGTATAGTAGGTTTAATATAATATTTTAGAAAACCCAAGTCATCTTGAGAAAATCAGGCCCCACTTCCCTCTTCCTCAACTGCAAAGAACTTGAAACAAACTTGCATCCCTCAAGTTGGCGGCAAAAATCACGATACCACTGTGATCTTTCACATGCCTGATCCTAATTCCTAAGGCTAAGTGCAAAGTAGCACAGTGAAGGGAGTTTGGATCGCAGGATCACGAGTAAACTCCTGATTCAACAATTACGGGTTCCATAGAATTTATGTGGGACTGGCATAGTTTAGTGGAACACATTCAAAATAGTGGGGCTCATTTGAATTTTAACTAATGAAAGAGAATGTGTAGGAAGGATTGTGTTGCTAGTACTCATCAACTTTTAGGCTGAGCCTCAAATGTACAACTGCCTTTAAATGTAAGTAATCTAAAACTTGCAGGTCCATTAAATTGTATTAACGAGTCTAGGAAAGTACATCCGTATATTAAGAACAGAAAAACAATTATTTGATAGTATGGTAAACAATTATTTAAAATTGAAGTTTCTCAAAGAACAGAAAAATAACTGGAAATTAAGTATTAGCAAACAGAAGCCAACCTTGTTATTAAGATCTATCTCGATTTCATCAACATTCTCAAAAAAGGATAAACCAGCGTCAGAAGTATGCTTTCGGATGCTCAAGTAAGCTTCTATACCAACCATTACTCTCTCAATATCTTCAGGAATTTGCTGTGAACAAATGTGACATGCCATTCAGTAGAAAGGAGTATTCAGTGAGTAATGAAATGAATGCTGTAATTTCAACAAACATGCAAGTAATAATATGCCAATTGCCAACAACTGTGCCTATTTGCCGAATCATTTTCTACAAAATTTGTAACTTCTAAATATAAGAAAATGCCAAGATGCATAAAAAATGCCAATAACTGTAAGCCTAGAATATCTTATAGTATCACTAATATCATATTAGAGCATGTTGGTGTAGTTTTTAGGATCATTTTATAATCTTAGTATACCTTAGATGATCTCATAGGATTAGATTTAGTTTTTATATTAAATATTATTTGCTTATCAAAAAAATTACTTGTTATTAATATGATTTATTTCCTGATTTCCCGAATCATATAGGAGTGAGTCGTTGAATCCCCTATAAATAATTATTAGTGTTCAGTCTTTTGCATCAAATTAGTATCAAGATACTATTAAGTTATTACCAATAATATTTAGGCTCTAATTATTTCTCTCTTCCTTTTATCTACAACTCAGCTTCAACAGTTTTAACAACTTCGCTAAAGTTTAAAAATTAACCAAATGTTAATAATGTTTAAAAGTTAGCCAAACATTAAAGCGACATATAATTACCTCAACAAGTTCTGCCCCACCCCATGGGAGGCAGGATAAAATGCAAGCTATGTAAAAGTCAGCACATGGCTGCCATAAGGGATTCCCTTTTTCCTCGTCTACTGTTGTGGCAGCTGATGATAAAAATGTTTCAAAGACATCCACTAGAGAGCTTGGTTGAAGAGCTTTACTGCACATCTGAAGAATTTATAAGAAAGCAACCAAAAAAATGAGAATATATTTAGTTTTATACACTATAAACACAGTCCACAACACATGACAACTGCAATACTAAGGGGACAGGAATATAAAATAAAATAAAATATGAATATATTTGAAGCTGCAAGGGAGTATGAAAGTAAATAAGTTATACATGAACATGTCAGAAATATTAATGGTGGGGAAAAGAATTACAAGCCAACTATATGATAGTTTAAGAGCAGACAAATCATACTCCAACAGGAGACAAAAATTTATCAATATAAAATGAACTTGAACCCACAGTGAAAATTTTAGGGGCTTCCTAACTACCTTATACTGTACAGAATATACCCATGAACATTTATTTTTCTACAAAAAAACAACAATGCCAATACAATACTTACCATAACAGTCATCAGCCTCAATAAAATACGAATTTCGTTGCAGTTTCCAGTATCTAAGGCATCCTAAATTATAAATACAACAACAAGTGAGCAGCATAGAAGAGTATAATTATAAGATATAAATCAAAGAGATTCGGCAGATACATTTACAGATCAAAGTAAAACTTATATAGCTTATTATATTCAATTATTAAAACAAAATTTAAGCAATATACACTGACATTTATCTTGAATGAAAGAACAAATAAAAAATTGATAGTGTAAGTATTTAAAAACCATTGATAAGAACCATTAAAAGGAAAAGTCAAATTGTTGCATCAAATCAAACAAAACCATCAGATAATAAAATTGTCCATGTTTTATAAAAACTTGCAAAAAATATGGTTCACCACCGATTAAACATTTCAATCTGATTTTATTGATTACAAAAGGATTAAATAAAATGGCAATGTTTAATCACAGCTCATACGACAATGGAGGTGAAACCGTAGGTGTGTGAACTGTTATATGATAACAGATCAATTGAGGTAATCTTGGTGTCCACTACGGACACTGTGTCATACATACATTTGTTACAGCATCCTTATCAACGAATAAAACACCTTTGAAAAAACAAACATCATAAGCAAAATTCATTAACGACTATATCGGAGTTGCAAACAATCCATCAAAAAAATCAGAACTGTTAATCAAGTTACATGTATGGCCAATGGTGGCAGGCCAGCATACACCAAAGTTTTATTTCAGGAATAGGATGAAATAGAGCCATGCAGAAAAAAGATGTCAATTTTGTATTATAAAATTTATGAAAATGAAACCAAACATAATAGTAATTGATTGTCACATTTAAAAATATCAGTTTACTGCAAGAAAAATGTACTGGTATTTTCAAGCAAAATTGAACTCGTTATAGAGACTTTAATTTTTTCTAATTAGATAAAAAAATCTTTGTATTATTTTTTGTTGTTATTAGTAGCATTAGATAGTTTGAGCTATATGTTCGGATTTCTTAGTTGAATGGTCCATAGTCCCGTATTTAACAGATTTGAAGAACATTCAACAGCTTAAAGCTGTGCACTTTACTACATGAGGATTTCCTAACATAAGTCTCCCAATATTCACCATCTTTCAAGAGCCCAAGGGCAAATGCAATGGCCATAGGTTAAAATATGAAATTACTGATTATATGAAACTAATGAATTGTATTCTGTTTATAATTTGGGTGGTCTGATGACTAAACAGAATTTTGATGAGCTTCGTGGACATTCAAGTGCAGCTTCAGAGAGTAGGGAACCTACTTCACTCCATCATGGCAAACCTTAGTATGTGAGAAATGCAATGAGTGCTTTTGGTTGAAGTAAATGGTATTTGTATCACAGACATGGTCAAAAGAAATACACTCCAAAAAATGCCAATAGCGGTTCGGTAGTTTTTTTGGCCGCTATTGTGTTTTGGGAGGCAAAAAATGACAAAACCCTAATTTTTTGTAATTATTTCTTTAAGTTAGTGGTATTTAGGTCTTTTTTGCACACCTTGGTTGCCCTTACTTGTGAATATCATGTGATGTCACACACACTGAAACACAATTTCCATCTTGCTCCTTCTCTAAATCGGCTGGAAATCATGGAATGCTATTTAGTCTTTATTAAGAACCTATTTTGAGGGAAATGACAAAGTTTTATTATGAATATTAAGTATGAATGTCCCTTTGATTTTGGATATTTTTCTATTTTTTAGTATTTATGTATGTTGTTGAAGTTTATGTTTAATTTGTACATGATTTTTAAGTGTTCACAAGTACACCGCTATAGCATTTACCGCTATCCGCTTTACTGCTGTAGCATTTTTGAGGGTCGCTATCCGAGATTAACTACATAGGCATATATATAGTATCAAACATACCACTGCGACCAACTTTGGCAGTTTTGGATTAACTGTGCTCATAACTCAAATAGTAGTTTTTTAATCAAGCATCCACAAATATGAAACTCTAAATTTTGATTTCTACAAAAGTAGCTATCAGGTTCAAAGGCCAAATAATCCCATATGGCAGGCAGTATACATTGCTTTGAAAACTGAAGCAACTACGTTTAAATTTCAAATTCTGATATGCAACATAAGGTTACGAAATTGTTAACTAATGTTCAACGATTTATAGACAAGTTATTAAATATCCCTATACATGAGTCTCCAGCTAATGATTAATATATTAACTTGAAGAATGAAAAATGAAAAATGATGAAACAACTGCAAGTAACCAATAGAGTAGCTTCAGTGGCTTAATCACTTACCTGAAATTTAGATTGAGTTTTCTCCACCAGTCTTTTCACAAAGTCCTCATTTTCCAAGTTAATCAAGCCAATCTGAATAAAATGTATAAGTAGGAAACCCAGGAAGCTCAGCAACTAAATTTGAAATTTGGAAACTACTCAAGATGTACAAGAAAAACCATAATACATAATTGAAATGGTAAGTAGCTGTGGAAAAAAAATATAGAAGATACAGAATTGGCAACGGCATAATTACAGCAAACCGATACAAATAGTTAGCATTGGTTACAAATTGCAACAGATAATGATAAAATATAAGTCAAAGCAATGTGACGACCTAGGTTAACTATATTGTTTCATTACTAAGTCATGGCATCATAAAAATTTAAAAGCTTTTTATTTTCAAGTTTTTTGTTTTTCAAAAAACTGCTGAGTGCTGATAATATATGCACTCTGAATCCGAATTTGAAAGGCACAACCATTAGACATTATACACGTTTTTGTGAAATTTTCCCACTATGATGCTGAGAACAGAATAATGTTTCCTAAACAGTGGTCATAAGTGATGAAAAAATAGGGAAAATGGGCAATGAATCTTAAAATAAATTTCTTCAACTATATACCTATCTATGTGCAATAGCAATGTTTTCCATGTCTGTCTAAATTTTAATGGACAGCTGAAATTTGCAGAGCTGACAAGTAACAAACTTGTGCAATATAAAGTCGACGAATCTTTAAATAAATTTCTTCAACCATACAAATCTAAAAGATATGGCAATGTTTTCTATGTCTGTCTCAATTATAATGGACCATAGAAGTTCACAGAGGTAACAAGTAATAAACTTGTGCAATATAAATTGATTAGAACTACAATTGAAATTTAAACAGTATAGGGAAAAGGTGGGAAAGTTAGGACATTTGGTTGATCAGATAAATTAGCAAGATACCATAACTACAATTTCTGATGTAAATCATTCCCAGAATAGTTAGATAGACTTACGCCATCATAACATAGTGTTTACCAATTTTTCATATACTGAATAATCAAAATAGTTCAGTATGCTCACGCATATAAATCAAACTCTGAAAACATAACACATGCACACACTAACACACACCTAATAATAATAAGAGCACATTTGCAGTTCAAGAGAGATAAGGAAATAATTACCAGTGTTCCATATAAAGGAATCTTGTGAGGCAATTGCTCAGCACATGTCAGAAGGAACTGCATGAAGACAACAAAGTAAATATCTAATCACACCAATCTTGGCAACGTCATATCACGAAACACAAAAGGACAGTAGATGACAATTTATCAAACACATTAAACACCGGTGTATGTGGGCAGGTGTCTAAATATGAAGTGCACCATAAAAATATTCAAATATTTTAACTTGAAAAAAAACGTTGATATCAATTACGACATACTATTACACTTATACATTCTAATTAAGCTTTGAATAGAGTAACTATTATCGACAGTTAAGTGGAATAGGAAATGGCTAAGAGAAGCCAAACAAGGCCTTATCATTGTAACTAACTTGTGTTGAGTCGGCACAACTCTCAACTGATTGAGAATCAAATCTAACTAGCATAAACATAAATATCAATCACCTAATCATTGTTCGTTAACTCTGAATAACAAAATTACAAAAGAGTTCAATCACTCTACTTTCCCTCTCTTTCTATCAGTTTCTCTAACTTTCCTATGAGTTTATCTCTTTCAATTAGCTACAATATCCATATTTCTGAAGCAATTAACTCTTTCTATTGATAGAAAAAGCAAATTCAAAGCATTTGAATTGATTCAGTGATAATAAGGATTAACCTAGAAATTCGACTAAAAATGCAAAACAGTAAAATAGAAATTGATTTTACCTCCAAAATCTCGGTTTCGGAGTGTTCAAGCTCGCGACGAAGAACACCAAAACAGGTTTCCTGGAAATCAAAAAACCGAAAAAATTCTGAATTAGGAAAATCGAATTGAAGAATAAGTTGAACGGAGAAAAGAGAAAGAAAGAGGGAAGAAGCGAACAATGTGGTCTTTGAAATCGGATGAAGATCCATATTCGGGACTCTTATCGCCGATCCGTAGAAGAAGACTTCTCCAACTACTCATCGTTCGTGTTGTGCGACGATAGAAAGAGAGAGAGGGTTTTAGTTTAGGTCTGAAATTTGAAGTGAAGTGAAAGAGTTTGGACCGAAATCCCAATTTCAACTCTGAACCCTAACAATAGTTAAAGTGTTGAACTAAACCCCAACCCGTAGTGTACTGTACTGTTCAAGATACGGTACTCTTTTCGTTTTAGATTTTGTAATTGTGATTTTGAATTCTTCAGATTTTGTTTATCAAATTTGTGTAAGTGTGCATCAAAATAATTTACTACTTATAAATTTCGATATTATTTTTTTGTTGACAAAAAATTCGATATTATTTGGTTTTTGAGCAAAAATTCGATATTATTTTAGTTAATTATTTTTTTTGTAGAATTATTTTATTTTAGTTAATTATAATTGTAACTTTTTACACGTTTTGTCTCGGAAAAAAAAAGTTTTTACTTGTAAAAAGGTTTTTTTATGTCAAGTTGTTTAGTGACTAGAATTTCAGTCATAAATAAGTGGGTATATTAGGATTCGAATCTCAGTCCATGTACTTTACGTGTGTAAATGTTCTATTAACTGAGTTATACTCATCAGACATATTTAAGAGTGTTCTACCAGTTGTTTAATTCATTAATTTATTCATTTTACTATAAAAAAATATGACCCCGCGATTATATATTATATATGTGAGATTTTGTCTATAGATTTTTCATCATCAATTCTCCTTTAACCATAAGAAAAAAATATATATGTGAGAAAAGTTGTAAGAAACGCATAAGAGTAGTTGAGCGGTTGAAGTTCATTCTCCTTTAACCAATGGTCGAGGGTTCGATCATCATCTTAGGTATGGAGAAGTTTTAAATTTTTAGGTCAGTTGTCCTACTCTTTAATGTGTCTTCAATCTAACAAAAGTTAGTCAACATGTTAGGTGGTGGATACTCCAGTCTCCATAATAAAAATGTAGATTCTATAAATTATCTAATAAAATTCCACAAATACATATCTAAAATTGTGATTTTAAAAACAATTATAATAATTTGTATGTAAAAAAATATATAATTTCAATCAAGTTATGTCGTGTTAATATTTGTGGAGATATTATGAACTAAAATATAAATGTGATATTCTTGTGTGATTTGATTAGATAGATGTGTAAAAAATATTTATAATATAACATGGCATTAAGTTTTGTCTAAAGACTATCGATACTAACCAAACTCTAAGTCATGAAGTATTCACCTCAAAGGTAACAACACTACTAGCATATAAGACTATCAATAATGGTTCGAAGTTTAAACCCAACTTTCCCACTTTTCAATACTCCATATCATTTTCTCTCTCTTTCATATAACAATTAAACTATTATTCAACTTTTACTCCTACAATGGTTTAATTTAAACCAAAAACTCTCTCTTCCAACTCACTTTCATATACCCCACATTATTTATTATTTACTCTTTATTTATATTATTTAATTTTGTATAATTATTATTATTATTATTTTGAAATAATAAATATTTTTATTTAACTAAATCTAATTTCTTATAAATAAATAAATAAATATGACAATAATTTTTTTTTTATTATTAACTCAATTAAGATAAGCAAAACAACTTGATTTAAAGTAGAAATTGTTACACACGGAGCACAATTAGTAAAGCACACAATACAAATTATTCGACTATATATATATATATATATATATATATATATATATATATATATATATAAATATGTTTTGGTGTTAAAAAAAAATATTTAAATTTTTTTGCTAAGTAATAATTGCCCTGAAAGTATTTAGAATAAATATAAATATACACACACAATCAAAATATTACACATGTACATATAATTTAAAAAAGAAATAAAAAATTCAAGACTCACATCCCTCTTGAGCAAGTGAACGACACTTGAGGTGGCCTATCTTGCTCGCGCCACGTGTCTAATTCATTCTCACACCTTTCCACTTTCCCACTCTCCCACTTTCTCTCTTTCTAACTTTTTGTCAGGTTTAAACCGTATCCCCAATTAATCTCTCTCACATCCACATAATTCATCTCAAATATTAACACCCACCATTGCATCTATTCATCTCTTATTTTGGGGTTTAATACCCACCATTGTAAGTAATTAATGGATAAGCATATTTGTCAGGGACAAACTCAGACATAGATTTTTAATGGGGTTAAAAAATATAATTGCTACTATTTTTATTACTCTGGTAATTTAGTTAAATAACAAATAATATTGTACAAAAAAAACAAATAATATATAAAATTATTATTAGTATAACATGTATATTCAAGAACGGAAATGCTTAATCTCACGAAAATAGTTTTCCCGAAACACTCACGAATGGCTGATTTTAATCACTATACACAATAAGATGCAAAAATCACTCTATATCTATCTAGAAAAAGGTTTTGGTAACAATATAAATGGTTTATCAGACTAGAAAAACAATAAAAAAAAATGGTTTCAAAAGTTAAGCATTTTGTCAGAGTAGATTTGGTCATTTGGGACAGGCAAATAGCTCTGCTGCACAAAAGAACAAAATAACAGGATAGTGTGGCAGAAGGTTACTTTAACACATGCAGTGCTTGATTTTGATTCAAAGAGTATTCTAATTACTAAAAATTACACAATACTTATAATTCGCGAAATATTCGTGAAGTATTTTGTCGTCATATATAGTAATGCTCATTCAAAAAAAGAAGGAAAAAATATTTCATGTATAACGAAGAATATGAAATCATAAATAATATTTTATAACTAGTTATAAGCTTATATTGAAGGAAAAACACTTGATTGATAATTTTATTTTATAACCTTATATCTCATAATTTATTTTGATAAATAAGTTCAGTTAGCTTAGCTGGTAACTTATTCATTTTTAATTCATATATCCATATTATCTTGAAAAAATAAATATTAATTAAACATATTTTTTAGGTCATTTTATATTAATATGTTAGTTTAATCATTAATTTTACTCAATACTACATATTCAATTATTATCTACCATTTTCTTGAAAACATAGCTAAGAATTATTATTATAAAATTAAACTATATAGCTTAAAAATAATACATATAACGAATGACTTGAAATCATCAATTATGAACTATGAACTAATATTTACACTAATACTTAAATTAATATGTACCGAAACATTTACAATCATTAATTTTTTGACTCACAATCATTAATAATAAATTTAAACTAATATTTACGTTAATATTTGTATAAATATATGTATATAGAATGACATGAACAATTTATCATTTCCATGTAAAAAAAACAATTAAACCAATCAATAAAAAGTGCAAACACGTGATTTTATGGCATGATATTGTACAAGAGCGTTTGTCACAACACATTTGCATAATATGCATTTTGCTAGAAAAGACATTCCGGAAAACCTGACTGTTGTTCTTATACATGGGAGCAAATTAAAGAAAAAGAAAGTTTTAGAGCAAAAAGTTTCCCACTTCGAAACAAAGGGTACTATAGGAGCCACTAGTCATTACCTTGTCTCAATTAGCCTTTTTCTATATCACTACAAAGTTGGTTTAACTACTTTAATTAAATTAAACTATGAGTATGATAATGATAATGATCAATAAAATATTAATTAAGGGAGTAAAATAGACAACTATATTTAATTTTAAGATTATTCATGAGACTGAACAAATTATGATAAAAAAACCGAATAAAAACTAAAATTGTGTACACTATTAAACCGAAAAACAATACTTTTTTTTTTCAAATATAAATCATGTCAAAAAAAAAAATTGTTCACCAAACATGTACAAAAAAAAAGGCTTAATACCTTAAAATTTGTCCAAAATACCTTAAAAATTGCTTAATAATTTGTTGTGTCATTTTATCTCTTACATAACATAGCTAAATAGATTAATATTTTATTTGAGTGAAATACCAAATTTTCTTTTGAAATTTAAACATTTGTCAAATGCTCCATTGAAATTTAGAAATAGACAAATACACCCCTGAAATTATAAAACGCCTATCAAATTGCTCCATACTTTGTTTACTCTGTCTATTTTGATGACATGGCCGTTAAATGCATACGTGTCACCTGTCAACGTGGCGCCACATAACATGAGAGAGATGATTGACTAAAATTTGCAAAATTAGAGGCTAATTGACCAGTAAACCGTTAAATTTAGCCTCTCAATTTGCAAATTTTATTCAATTATCCCACCTGTGACATGTATCATAATCGATTACCATTCTCTCATGTGATGTGGCACCACGTTGACAGGTGTCACGTATGCAGTTAACAATCATGTCATCAAAATAGATAGAGGAAACGGAGCAGGGAGCAGGGAGCAATTTGATTGACGTTTTACAATTTCAAGGGTGTATTTGCTTATTTCTAAATTTCAAGGAGATATTTGACAAATATTTAAATTTTAGGGGGATTTGACATTTCACTCATTAATATTTGCAAGTGTCAAGTGAGTATAAAGAGACACCGCATTGCATAGGAAGTTGCAGATGACTTTTGGCCATTCACGACAATTCAAACTTTTTTTTGATGTAGTTGAGTTTACTTTAATTTTATATTTATCAATCGATCAAACCCCTAATTTTATCAAATATTACAATTAAATTATTAATTATCAACCATAAACTACAAATCATCAGCTATAAATTATAAATTTTTAACTATCAATAAACTATCAGTCATTAGATATAAACTAATTTTCTCAAACGCATATATATTCTCACTTTTCACTTGTGGTGTCATGTGATTAATGTGTGTTTATGGGGTTACTCACTTGATCAAATGATCAATATATAATTGAAGTTCTGTTTATGTATAAGATTTTTTTGTTAGATCTTATTTATTTATTTTTCACATAAATTTTGAATTATTACATTTTATTTTATTTATTTTTCAAATAAATTTTTTGTTAGATGTTATTTATTTTTTGTTTGATTTATGTACAAAAGTCGTTTTAAAATGTGATGTGACATTTTTGTAATTATGTTGAAATTGGAACACTCAAAGTCACGTAACACAATCGACTTTAGAAGTCTTATAACGCAATCGCAATGATATTTTTATGACTAAGTTCAAAATTTAAAATTGTGTTCCACATAAAATATATTAGAAATAATATAACCATTGATATAATATTTTTTAACAGTATAAACTTTTAGAATAATCAGTGATTTAACATAGTATTAGAGCTTCTATAATTCAACGGTCACGAGTTTTATCTCTTCTCCCCACACTTTCTAATTAAAAAAGTGGAATTAAAAAACTATATGATGAGCGGGTCTATATATTATCCACACTTCCAAGTCTAATAGACTTTTGTGCGAGGGAGCATATTAGAAATAATATAACCACTGATATGACATTTTTTAACAGTTTAAACTTTTTAGATAATCGGTGATTTGATAAGATAAACCTGATCCAACAATATAACTCTAAACTAAATAATCTTCTCTATGTCATTATTTTATTGTTATTTTATTATAGTACACAGATAAAATGACAATCATTATAAATATAAATATCACTCACGTCTGGGCTAACAATTTCAGTATTTTATACCAATTAAACAAGAACTTGTAAACTCATAATCATTTTATTACTCAACTCATAATCAATAATTACTATTTTTTTAATCATATCAAATAGTAGTATTTTTTTGAGTTACCATATTATACATACAAAGTTTCCACCACCGCAAGTGGTATCTAATCTCCGTCGGAAAACCTGTAAAACATATAAAATGAGTTATTCCCTCCTGAGTCCCGATCAAATTATTTTCATACACATGAGTCAGAAATCGAACTTCTAACCATATACCACTATTAATCAAATATTAATCAAACAGTACTTATTAATTACTCTTACTGTTTGTTAATTTTGACAAGTATATATGTGATAATGAAAATGAGTCCAAATCTCTTAACAGTCACACACTCACACCAATTCAATGTTGGTGAATTTTTAATTTACTAGACTAGACAGAAGAGAAAAGTTAATATTGACAAGTTTCCCGGGTGAGGAGAGAATATTTTTTGTTTACACCTTCTATATCTGCAACAGACAAAACTTGTCACACTCCTTCCTTAAATACTCATCAACCCAAACCCATTATTTCTTTCTTAGCTTTCTCTGCTTACAAATTCACCCGAGATCCATCAAAGGTCAACACTCTTCTTATTTTCCTCACAATCAGATCTTGATCACTCTAACCATCATGCTCAGAACACTAGCAAGGTTAAATATATTCAATATTCTTTTTATTTTCTAGTTTCATATACTTCAAAATATATAATTGTTCTCATGTATATTTGGTTAATATATGAGTTGAAATTTTGCTTGGAGTTTTTGAAGTTAGGCTTGGCTTTTGAGATAAAGATTGATAAGCACTTTTGATATTTTTATATAGGGAGTTGAAGCTCACCAACATCATCAGCAATGATAGTTTGGTTAAAAACAGCAGCAGATTCTATGCAACGGTTGGTGAAAGAAGGTAATAACTCTCATTAAAGCTCTTTACTGTGCTTATACTATTACTCATGCTCTGGATGCAATTATAGTACCTGAATTCTTCATAAATGAATCCTTGGGTTAAAATTTGAGTTGAGTTTCACGCAACCTTACAAAACGGACTTATAAGATGATGAATGTCGACTCATTTATAAACATACGATGATGTTTAAGTCATCTAATGTGAAACTCTACACCTCCTCACACTTACGAGTGGTCCGATAACGGTAACTTAATAACAAGTTATCCAATAAATCTTAGATAAATTATGATACCATCTTAGAATTTTAGATTGAATATATAACTCAACCCTTTCGAAACTAACTTATAAACTAAATTCATCAAAAAAAACTTATAAGCTAAAATTATCTTTTCTTATAAACTCATATTTAAGATTTACATTATTCACTGTGGGACTCTTAACATGCATATATTATATACTAAGTTTTCTTTTTAATTCCTTCATCGTGATTACTACTATGTTACTCTTAAATTTATATGAACTAGAATAAATATTAGTGTTATAGTAGATTAGTAGTGGTAAGATTTAACTTGTTTTAATTTTGTTTACAGTTTTAATTTTTTATCTCTAATTTAAGTTAAAGTCTTACTTTTCTGTTTCTGTTCAAACTTATTTTTCATTTATGTACACATCTTCAATTCATCGGTATTCAAGTAAAATTGATTGAGATTATGTCATTTTTTATGAGATCTAAATCACATAAAATCAATATGAAAATCTAGATTTTTTTTTTGATAAGCATATGAAAATCTAGATAGATGAATTTGATTAGCAAAAAAACTATACTTTACTATTTCATGTGTAAATTACACATGAAAATATTCACTCCCTTCATGTGTCCATGTTAAGTGTTATATTTGCAAATTAATATTATTATGTACAATGTTTTTAAATGTATTATGTGTATCAAATTAATACCTCAAAGCTATTTAAATTTTATATCAAAATAATACTATATGCATAAATAAAAAAGATAATACTATTTGTGCATCTCTCTTAAATCTACTATACTCTAATTATATATTACCAAACAAAAATAATTATATCTCTACTCTTGCATATGCATGTCCTTCAACTATCAATTAAATTGTATTATAATTATCGTCATTAACAATGATATATAATACAATTCATCATAAAATAAAAATAGTAAAAAACTTGAAACAAGACAAGACAAATGAAATAGTGCAAAAAAAAAAGAGACAAACACAATTTTTATAAGCTAAATGTAATTGTAGAGCACTGTTTAATTCAATTTGATTTCATCTTCGTTGACAATTCAAAAGCAAGACACTGTAGAATTTAAAATATGTAGTACTTTGTCTTATCATAAAAGAGATATAGTACTTTAGTTTAGTCACTCTGATGTAAAGAGAGACAGAAACAAATTTAAACAATGGTAACGAAGTTCCATGAAACACATGGAACAAATTCCGCTAGCTGCCTCCAATATGCATGTTCTCCTGCTATGGATCTAGCAAACATAAACAGCTATCACCAATTATATCCACTTTTATTTTTTAAAATAAACGTGTCCAAATGACACAATGGATGATTCTTGTAGATTTCCCAACTGATTAATAAAGACGTCAAAATAACTTCTATTTATTTTTTATCTGATAATCCAGCGACTAAAATTTCACTTTATAAAATAAACAAATAGATGTATAAAGTTCGAAAATCCGTCCCTCTATGCTCATATGAATGTCCCTATTCAGGAACAGAATCATTATGTTGAATTAAATTGAATGAGTGAATGAGAATCATCATGGGGTGTGGAAAGAAATATGGGGGAAGGAGAAAAGGAATTGCTTAGTGTGAAATGTGTAAAGTTTGAATATTGGAGCACTCAGCACTCATAAATGTCTATGATGATGGCTTCTTATCTAAATGCAACTTATTTCTAATCCAGAAAAAAATGTAATAAATTATTTCAGCTTTATTTCAAATGTCAAAATCAAGTCTCCATTGGATAACTCAAGTGATAAGAGTTGGAGGATATTTGGGTTGGGTAGGGCGATGTCCCCTGACTGGAGTAATTTATATTTCTAATGTACAAAAAAAAAATGTCAAAATCAAAAATAAATAACATCTAAAAGCATAATTTCTTTTTTGTTGGAGGATGATGCGTGTTGTGGACCAAAGATTCATCCAACAAGATATTTTTTTAATATTGTCTATTTCTTAAATGACTTTGAAAAGTAAGAGAAAAAAAAAACAAAAACTTTAGATGTCTTTAGTAATTGATTTTCTTTTTTTATATGAATCCTTCATCATCAGAATAGATTGTATTCTAAAAGTATCTAACACTAAATAAATATGAGTACCTCTCTTTCACCTAATATTTTGAATTTTTGTGAGTGAGAGGTTGATTAAGAAGATAAATTTGACTTTTTAATTCTTCATTTGTATGGATTGTGAGACACAATATCTATCAAGTTTAAATACAAAAAAATATCTATCTTATTAAAGAGATAGACACAAAATTGGAACATAAAACCAAATAAAATGTCTTTTGGTTCAAAAAAACAGGTTAGAAGGAAAAGTTGCAATCATAACAGGAGCAGCAAGTGGACTTGGAAAAGCCACAGCCCATGAATTTATCCAACATGGTGCTCAAGTCATCATTGCTGACAATGACACTAAACTTGGGCCTCAAGTTGCAAAGGAATTGGGCCCATCAGCCCAATATGTAGAGTGTGATGTCACTATTGAGGCCCAAATTGAAGAAGCTGTGAATGTTGCCATAACAAAGTATGGTAAACTAGACATCATGTACAACAATGCCGGCATAACAGGCCCAATAACCCCACCAAGCATAGCAGATTTGGACATTGATGAATTTGACAAGGTCATGAAAATCAATGTTACTGGCATCATTGCAGGTATATCTACACCCCCATTAATTTCTTAAAAACAATATTTTTTATCGCATTTAGATGGATAATTTTCGATAAAATGGTGTTTTTTTTTTATTTGGACGAGAGTGGTTTTTAAGAATCGTGGAGGCGGGAAAAGAAACTTCCTATCTCTTTTTAAGCAACAAAACAAAAATTTCTTGATGAAAATTGATTATCTTTAATTTGAGTTGTCGTGTCTAAACTTATATCTTTGTGATTTAGACGTAATCATAATAAACTCATCGTTGTAGGTATAAAACATGCGGCCCGAGTGATGATACCTAAAGGTTATGGGTCCATTATATGCACATCAAGCATAAGTGGGCTATTTGGTGGGCTTGGGCCTCATCCATACACAATTTCAAAGTCTACAATACCCGGGGTGGTGAAATCTGTGGCAAGTGAATTATGTGGAGTTGGGATTAGAATCAATAGCATATCACCAACTGGAATTCCTACAGCAATGTCATTGGATCAAATTGGAAAGTTTCTTTCTCATTTGACCCCAGAACAGATAGGGGAAATTGTTAGTGGGTTTAGTGTTCTCAAAGGTGCAAAATGTGAGGCCATTGATGTGGCCAGAGCTGCATTGTACTTGGCTTCAGATGAATCAAAGTTTATCTCAGGTCACAATCTCGTAGTTGATGGAGGGTTCACTTCCTTTAAAAATTTCGTGTTTCCTACTTCGGATCAATCAGCCTAATCAGAGTTTTAAATTGCGATCATGGAAAGTTATGAATAAAATCCGATTAATGTAGTGGCAATTGCAATGTGATCTTCGAGACCTTGAATTTTTTTGTATAACTGCAGCATTATGGTTTAATTTTTAAATTTGTTGGAGCATTTTTTTTCAAACATACTTTTTTTATACTAGTTTGCACTAAATACGATAGTTTTATACAAGAGATGGTTGATTGATATAGAAATGAATTTTACGCAATTAGTCGTCACTATAGTCAATAATTCTTACAATAGATAATGATCGAGCAATCAATATTTCAAATCTGTTAATTCGTCGAAAACACAATGTGAGTTATCTAAAGATTATATATTGGATGACTATAGTCTATAGTGATCAAATTTGTCTATACTTCTATTTAGTTAGAGCTAGCTAAATTTGTGCACTGTTTTTATTTTTCATATAGTCCATGTAAAGGACAACATAGGTATGATGTGATCAAATTCTTGTGGTATATACTAAGTAAGGGCAATGAGATAGGGATAAGAGTCCTTAACAAATCTGGTCTGGCCAAAGGGATGGTTGACAATATAAAAGGATGGAGCCTACATGATATATTACTATACTATATATGATAATATGATAATTATTATTTATTATATGAATACTTCTGTTTTTCCTATTTATTATAAGAATGGGTACAGTCGTACAAGTACAAGTGGTGCCAACACGCAAAGGTTAACCTCCAAATTTTATTCACATCACGAGTTTTGCAACTCAAGTATTAATGAATTTACCCAACTATAGTATATGTAATAAGAGGAGGATGCAATCTTTGCAACTTGGTTCCATACGAAATTCATATCTCACATTAACTACTCAACAAAGTCCACAAAGGACAACATAGATGTAGTATTTGCTATGCATTTGGATATTAAATTTTGATTGATTGATTGATTATAGTATTTTAAGGATTAATTTTTCTTCAAGCTAAGTTTAATAAATTACATTTTCAATAAATAAAGACAAACTTTGTACCAAAAAAAATGTACCTTAGCTAAGCTAATGCTAACATAAACATGTTATAAGTATATCTTAGTACCTTGAGAGATTAATCATTAATTATTAATTGGTAGTATGAGATAATTTGATTCAAACAAAAAAAATGTATATCTACTTTGACACAATCGTCATTTGTGCATTTTCTCCGACTACAATATAAGTTTTTTGCCCTACCAAAACTTTTTGGATGAACTACTTGGTACAGTGTGCAATGTGGGTTGGGATTCAAGCTGCATCTTTAGCATCAATTGAAAGACAAGAGTAAAAACAGAGAACATGTATACATATGACATATGTAGAAGGTGAGCTGTGAAGACAATGGCTTCTATACGTTGGTGGGCCATTCAGTTGAAAATTAATGGACGTGGTCCTACAATTTCTTCTGGACTAGGGGTCCAATTTTAAACCCTACATATACCTTGTTCTTCTAATCATAGTGATATGAGATCATTGAGAAGTTTAGAAAAATATAACACAAATAATATTTTCATACTGTTTTTTAGTTTTATATTTTATATTATTGTTCACTTTTTGAAAACTATAAATTTAAATTTTATAGTTTTCTTTTTCTTTTTTAGTAGAAATGTTAAATAGTTTTTCATTAAACATTTTTTTTCTTCTTATAATAGTAAAATACATAACATTTTTTTATCAAAAAAATGTAAATATTGTTGAAGCTCAAGAAGTGTCAAGTGTGAGTAGTTGGGGAAAAGAAGTCCCACATTGGAAAAATGTGTGGAGAGTTGAGCATTTATAAGTGAGAGGACCCATAAACCCATTGCCTTAAGGTTTTGGGTAAGAGTGTGGTGTCCAACTCACTTGTACTGGTATCATGAGCCTCGGTTCAGAGAAAGGGACCGGACGGTACCGTTGAGAATTGATCATCAAGTGTGGATGATCCCCCAGTTATCCCCTCGGTGTTCTAACAAATATAACATTCACATTCAAATTATCGAAAAAATAAACTATTAATAAAAGAACATCATGTCCATGTTATATATATATATATACACACACACACACCACAATTTAGCAATAATTAATCTTTGTTGAAAAAACAGTCGCTTCAATATAGATATATATTTTTAGGTCATTTTGGCTATCCTCTACATCATTTTTATTCAAATCTTTTATTTAAAGAAGTCACTTCAATATAGATCCATTTTTAATGTCAAACACATATTAAACCATTAACTTTTCAATTTTAATAATTTCTTGTTGAGTTTCTAAGACACTAGATTATAACATTTGCTTTTCTTTTATTTATTTATTTAGATCAATTAGTTGTCTCCAACCCTATAATTAGAGAGAAGTTCGATAAATAAGAAGATTCAACTTTTTTAACCAGCTAATTGTGCTCAATTTAAGTGGTTAGTGAATTTCGATTAAGAACGAAGTTCATGAGAATATAATTTTAATTTGTAACTGAAATAATCATTTATAGGACTATATACTTATCTCTAGATCGATCAAACTCCATATTATCAGTGTGTTTTTTCGAGAAAATAAAAAATCGCAACTAATTTAAAATCGCAACTATTTTTTCGAGAAAATAAAATAATCAACAATATTGTTGATTATTTTGTGATGCAAAACTCTAAGGTAGTGGTGGCAAAAGCCAATGCAAATTGCTTGTTATCATTTCAAACATAGCAAGTCTTTCACCTATAAATTTTCAATGTCCTTGAAGATTGAAGAAAATGCTTGATTAGTTTGTAGAGATAAAGAAGGGACAAGTGGAAGGAAGATATAGAACAAGCGTTGAACAAGCTAGAGGGAATTGAAAAGTAGTGTTGATAGTTCCAAGTTTGATTAGAGATCAATGTCATAAAAGAGGAGTCACGAGAAGCTTGGGTTTGTCTATGAAAATTTATTCTAAAGACTTGGCTATGAATCTTGCATGGTTCAAATTGAGTTCCTATGCTCGGGGCAATAGTTACACTCACTTCAAGTTGAACATAAATATGATGATGTGTGTGTGTGTGGAAATTGGAATATATGGTATATGATCTCATGTTTAATTTTGAACATTATTTTATTTAGAGTGTTCTTTAGAAATATTTTTTGGTGAGTCTTCTAATTTGATGGAAACAACCTTTCCATAACTTCATAAAAAATGTGAATTAATCAAGATAAATCACAGTGGTACGTATGAATTTAATTTTGAATTTATGGTTGAAAATATCTAACTTAAATTTAAATAGTTCAATCTTGATCAAATGACTACTGATAAGACAATCGACTATATGAATGCGGAAAAGTTTTGACGGCAGTAGAACATGCTCCCTATATTTTCAAATTTTAAACTCCATATTTCTTTTGGTTTTAGATACAAAAAACTGATAGTTTATTTTATTTATTTTTTTGCTACAAAAATTTGATAGTTTATTTTAAGTCGAAAGAGACTCGTATTATCTTACTTTATGACTCTCACATAAAAAATACGGGCATGATATATAAATAAGACCACACTCTAGAAGAGATTAACCAATGTACATATTTTTTCTGTTAAATTTGAAGTCTCTCATATGTTGATTTCTTGATTCATGTTTCTCCTCGATAAGACGTTTGAGATTTTCGTAGAACCGACACAATGTGAACTCTCTTTTTTGTGATTAATTTTCTTTTTTAGTTCATTTTTTCTTCTTTTTTGTAGCTTCCCAAACAAAAAAAAATATATAAATAAGACCAACAAGTTAAAAATTGAAATGATAAAAAGTTTGAATTATAAGAATTTGAAATATAGAGTAATTTATTTATTTTGTGCCGGCGCGGATACATTTTCTAGCGCGTCGCTTTCTGGTCCCAACAAACAAGTTCATCCCATTTCAATCTCTTCTCTTCATGGATGAATGAATGAATGAATTATTAGTATATAGTATATACTATAGTAGTATAGTGTTATAGTTACATGCATGTCAGTGGTTATTCAAAAATTGAAAATTGAAGTACTAATCAAAATAAATTATAAGGAGGTGTAAAATACATGTGATTTCATTAAAAACTGGCTGCTAGGTGCCACCTAATCTAAACCTTCAATTTCTTATCAACAAGTTACAACAACCATGCACTAATTGACTCATGGCATGAAAATTGAAAACCATATAGTACAATACAACTTGTCCAATTACAATAGTGTTTCATTTTGACTTTGTTTTTTTTAACAAGCAAATCAATTTTAGTATTAAACATAATCCAAGAATAAAACATGTTAAGATTAATGTACTACATAATAATGGACTCTAGGACCACCATAAACATAATACCCAAATTATCAACATATCTTGAAGTCCACATTATTTCTTCTGCCTTTGCTGTTGTACTTACAGCCTCAGGACCCTCGAATTTGAACCCCACACCTACCTCCTAGCATATCTTCCCTAAAAATGCTGCCCCTTTGCTTCATGGATTTGATTTTGATGAGAGTTCTTCAGATTTGAATTTTCCTAGATTGTATAGAGCTTTCTTGTTACAGAATTAATAATTAATTTTTTTTTTATTGATTAATGATGAACTTAGAGCTATAAACTTTTATAGCTCATACTAAGTTAGTTAGTTGATATGAATTTGTAGTGTTTGATAAAATTAACCCTTGAAGTAATTTATAAATATGAAATTGCATAGAAAGATATGATTAATTAGTACAGTATTTAGTTTTTTTTAAGTAAGGAAACATAGGTAAAATTAGAAGAAAATTGAGAAGATATAAACTAGTACATAAGTTATAAGTTGGAGAGAAAAAAGTATCAAACACTTTTTTTTCTTTTCAAAATGAACTTAGAACATCTAGATTCATGCCACTCATATAAGTGGTATAAATGGACTCCATATAATATATATTTTATATTTTCTAATTATTTAAATCACTCAACCATACTTTCTAAATATCTATACTACACACCCAAAACTCTAACATGGACCCCACAAAATTCATACTATAAGTTGAAATTTTCATTTTGCATTTATTTTAATTCACAAAACTGCTGCAATATTAGAAAAACACGGTAGTGTAAAGTAGAAACGTTTCTAAGTTATGCCACGACAAATCAACTCACAAATCTCAATCACTCTAACAGCATGGTATTACATGGCAAAAGACACTACCGATATTTATGCTCTTATAAGCTATAAGCTTAAACTTTGACATTGTCAAATGGAATCTAAATGTGAGAGTGGAAGAACACTAAAAATTTATAATGTTAGGACATGAGAAATGCCCCACCCAAAAGACTAGTTTCATAGTGTCAAAAAAAAAAGAAGACTAGTTTTATAGATGGGAGAGCTTCATGACTTAATACATTGATCACTTTAATCTATTAAATGTGAGACTCCTAATATTGTCACGCCCTTTAAGAACTAACATTCACGACAATTGTATCGACACAGACTCGATGATAGTCCATTCCTTTTTGAAAGCTTCACTAATCTATTAGTATTCAGTACAACACCTTAATCCACCCTATAAGTGTCCTTTTCACGGCTCACCTCTCAATAAAAAAACCACTTGTTACAACTTAACATGAGAATAGCCCAACCCACAAAAAACTAACCCTATAAATGAAAGGATCTCATAACTTAATACCATATTAAACATTTTTATCTACTCAATATAAAACTTCTTACATTTAACATTTTACCCTCATATTTTACCTTCAACCATTGGATAAGCTCTCTCTAGAACTAGATAGTAAAAAAAAACCTTTTGAATCTTAGTTTGAATGAGAGGAGTTGTATGTATAATATGCTCAAGGTAATTCTTTATCAAAAAAGGAAATTGCTCAAGGTAATTTAGCAAGAAAAGAAAGAGAAGCAAGCAGCAAGTAGCACATGCAGATTGCAGACACAGAAGACACACTTGGATAAACCTTACTCAACCAACCAGCCATTCCCCTCCCCCCTCTTCCTATCACTCACTCATCACTTCTCTCTTTCCCACACAAACACAAGATAAACACAACACAACACAACACAACACAAGCACAACGTTCAAAACCCCTTTTTCTCTATACATCATTCTTCACACAAATCATCTTTCTCTTTACAACAAAACAAAAAACCTCTTCACCCTTTTTTTGTTCCTTCTCTGTCATGGAGAGATACACGCTACCCTTACCACCACAAGGACTTCACAACACTCTCACTATACCTTGGTCCGAACCACAACAACAACAACAATCACCACCTTCATGGTCCACACCTAACTCCGAACCTAAACACAACACCAACACCAACGAACAAGACATAGCCATTGCTATTGCCATGGGTGCCACCTCTCTCCCTTTCTTCAAACCCGAACCACAACCCGAACCTGATAACTTCTACAACAACACTAACAACAACAATAACAACAACGTTGTTGGTGTTAATAATGTTCCATTTGTTACAAACCCAACAACAATAACAGATAATTTTCTCATGCACCAAAACACAAACACCTTAGATTCAAACCCACACTCGTTCTTCCCAAATAACTATTTCTTCAACAACAATAATACTAACAACCCATTTGAAATGGGGTTTGAAAATGGATTCTTTATGGGAAATACTAACGCTTCAAACTCCCCTGTTTTCATGGGTGGGTCCCTTGAGCTGAGTTCAGCTTCCGAGTTTCCTCCGAGTCTTGAACTCGATGCTTCAGTAACACCCTTTAGTGCTTCGTTTTCTATGCCTCTTGAGCTGGCTCAACCCCAACCACATCATCATCAACAACAGCAACAGCAACAACAACCTACGACGCTGTTTCAGAAGCGGCGAGGGGCGTTGGAGATTCCGAGGTTGGAGACTGTTGGGAACAAGAAGAAGAGAAAAGTGGAGAAGAAGTGGGAAGAAGAAGGAAGTGGTGGTGGTGGTGATGTTGATGGTGATATTGATGATTTTTCTGGGTTGAATTATGATTCTGATGAGAATGGAAATGATTTGAACAATTCAAATGGGACTGTTGTTACTGGTGGAGATCAAAAGGGGAAGAAAAAGAAAGGGCTACCGGCGAAAAATCTGATGGCTGAGAGGCGCCGTAGGAAGAAACTCAATGATAGGTTGTATATGCTTAGGTCTGTTGTGCCAAAGATTAGCAAGGTATGGAAGAAATTTGGTGGTTAGAAATATTGTTAATTAGAAAAAAAATGTTTAAATCATAGTATTTACTATACTAGCTTCTATAGGGTTTTAAATTGTGGTCGCAGTAATTTTGGTTTGTTCAAAAAAAAATTGTGGTCGCAGTAATGGTTATAGTTGTGTTATGATTCTTAATATCGCTGAGAATTGTTAATAATTGTGTTACAATTCTTAATATTGCAGAAAACCTTATCTTGATGTTGTAAATAGAAATGCCATTGATTACATAATCAAGTTAGTTATTTTAAAAAATATAACATTTTTGTTGTAGACCTTGAACTGAATAATAGAAATCATGAAGGACATTTTATTTGTCAAACTAGTTTTTCGAATATGTATTTTATTGGTTTAAAATTAGTCCTGAAATGCTTGTGTGAAGACTAATTTGATTTGATCAACAAAATACACATTTGAGGTTTTTATGTGTAATTTCAATTACTAAGAACTATAATTTAACTGACCCTATAGTTATTAGGAACTAATTTGACTATTTACTTGATGCTATCTTGTTGCTTATGTTAATGGTAGCAATGCATTTCCTTTGTGAAAATTAACAACTTGGGAATTATGATTGAATCACTTACACGAATTAGCAATGCTATTTGATTCCTTATGTTGGATGCTTTCGTTTGTTCATAGATGGACAGGGCTTCAATACTGGGGGATGCAGTCGACTACTTGAAGGAGCTACTGCAGCGGATTAATAATCTTCATAATGAATTGGAATCAACTCCACCTGGCTCATTGCTGCAACCTTCTGCGAGTGCAAGCTTTCACCCGTTGACACCCACTCCGCCTACCCTTCCCTGTCGAGTCAAGGAGGATCTATATCCTGGGGACTTGCTAAGCCCCAAAAACCAATCTCCAAAGGTAATTTTTGTTTGCTTTAACGCAGAGTTGTTTGTAAGATACTGACAGAATTGTAGCATGTTGCTTGCGGACCATGTAAATTATTGTTGTGACAACCTTCATATAGGCCAGTAACATCGCAAACAAGTATACTAGGATGCATATTATTTGCATTGTAATTGAGGAAGTTGTTTAAAATTTTATATGTTTCTGAAATATACAGGTGGAAGTTAGGGTAAGGGAAGGGAGAGCTGTGAATATTCATATGTTTTGTACCCGCAGACCAGGACTTTTGCTTTCAACCATGAGGGCTTTGGATAACCTTGGATTGGATGTTCAGCAGGCTGTTATTAGTTGTTTCAATGGCTTTGCTTTAGATGTGTTCAGAGCTGAGGTATAGACGTATAGTTATTTCTACGGTTCCTAGCTTCACTCAAACACATCCATTATTATCCTTTCTTACTTTTTATTATGATGCTCGCCATTGATGTTTATTTGCATCTCTTAGGTTGTTTGTTCTATAGTGTTTTGACTTTACTAATTATCGACTTCCTACCATTTGAAGTTCTGGTTTTGATTTATAGTCTTTCTTGTTTCACAGCAGCAATGTAGAGAAGGCCAGGATGTCCTCCCCGAGCAAATTAAAGCAGTATTATTGGATTCAGCGGGCTACCATGGTTTGAATTGATTGAAGTTCCTGAGAAATGCTACCCTTATAGAGGTGAGGTACTAACTGTAGCTGCTGTAGCTTGCTGTTTGTAGATGCATTGCTTCTTGTTCCTGTTAGTATAAGCCTGTGTCTCAAGGCCAAGATCAACTAGATTAGCTTAATCTTTAGGTGGAGGAGATAGGTCTTATAGTTCTCTCAATTGTGCTTATGGCAAAAGCAAACTTGTGCTGTTCAATTATGTTTAAGTGGTGGAGTGAATTGTTTTATTTATTTTACGTTGTCCATTTCCCTGTTAAGTTTTTTTCCTATTAAGGTTTGATAATGATGCAACATGGCAGAGTCCTTAAAGTTTGATATTTTACCAGAGAATAATATCCTCTTGGAAAGAGTCCTCTACTTTTACTGGCTTTTTTAAAACTAAAACACCTTGATCAAGTTCATGTCATGCAAGTTATAGATATATGAACCCTTAGACATGTGGTCAATTTACTGGTTCTATTTTTGATCAATGTGTATGGAAAAGTATATATTGAAAATCTGTCTATGCAGTTTCAAACGAAGATACTTTGGTTAAGAAAATACCCTGTGTCTATAAAATGGACAGTGTCCTTCCGGGTGAACATTATTTATTTTATGTATGGTTGCGCGTCTGCACCTCCAAACACACGTCTACCTCCCTCCCACCATGATTTTTGAGAAGCTACAGTATCAAACTCCTGCGTTGCCGTGGATTTTCGTCGTGATTTTGATAAACGTGACAAACATTTTTGTCGTGAACAAAATAATCTTAGATTTTTTTTTTGACAAAGTGATCTTAGTTGATAATAAGAAAATCAACAATTTTACAATTTAATATTATGTGTAAATTCATAAAAAGTATTAAAATATTTTTTTTTTCCTCTCAATGATTAAGAAGATCTCTCTAAAGCAGTGGTTTACTTTAAATGAATCAAATCATTGAATAAAAGCATTGGTAAAACACAGCCTTTTTTGCTACAAATTGTTTAAGATCAATAATTTTGTTAATTTCTGTCAAAATCATTGAAGTATCTGGTAGAATAGAATATTCAACTCTGAAGTCTCATCAAAAGATCATTTGAAGTCATTCATTGATTTCATCACTTTTGTCACACCACCATACTCTTACAAGATTTGCCAGATCTTATCATATAAACACTGCAAATTGCTTCAAGTAGAGACCATCTTTTTTCAAACTGCTTCAATTTTGAATTTTTAAGAGCTTCTTCTGCTATAAACACTCCTCAGCTTTCTTGTTACACAGTTTGTCTCATGGTCATGAACATCAATGCTTTCATGAGGATAGTAAAACACATTGCAAGTAACATGAGATATTTACCACAAGTCCACAATTCATACTAGTACAACACAATTCAATGTATCAACCAAAAAAACACCACAATGGTGTCAAAATAAATTGTTTGGACAGCAACAATAATCACTCACGTCGGCAATGATTTGTCAATATCATTGGTTGAAATATATAAATACTTTTTTAATCTAGGAAAAAAAACACGATGCTCATTGGTGGAAAGCTTTAAAATATAGTGAATCTTGGATAAAATAAGAAAGAAAAAAACACTTTTGATCTATAAACATGATGCTCTTAGCTTAATATTACTTAATTTTTAATTAAACTAGATAGATACCCGCGCCTTGCGCGGTTGTAATGAAATTTTTGTTGATTGTATATGAAGTTAATATAATAAATATTGTAAATAAAATAGTGTCACTATCATAAACTCTTCAAACAACTAATAATTTGATAGTAGTGAAAAAATAGTGAAAACATTCCTTCACACTTTGATAGCACTAAATTCTATAAATTAGAAATTCATGTGGATTTATAGAATCATACATGTGGACTCACATATAATTTAGAAGTCAATAATTTTCATGGTTACAAATAAAAATTAAAATCATTTAGACAATAATAAGAAGAATACTTTTTTTTTTCATTCTAATTTTTCCAATTGTCTGTGTAAATTTGAGGTTGTGACAACACAAACATTTCTTTTAAGCTCAATGATGTTTAAATTCAATAAATATAAGCATGTTGGGAAATAGCACTGCAGTTTCATTTTTATTTTAATTAGGGAAATATTTTTTATAACTTTGTAAGCATGACCTGGTGGTAGAAGTTAAGTCATACACATAAGTAGGAAATTAAAAAGAATATAGTACAATTGATTAATGATAATAAAGCAAATAGTATACTTTGCAAATTGCAAAGCCCAAATTTAACTATTATATATAGACTGAAATCATGAAATGGACATGCAAAAAGAAGAAATGTTTAAAGATTTTGTGCATACCTCAATAAATTTTGAGCCGAGATGGAAGTGTAATCTTACAACTACATGCCTTAACTCAGTAGCATGCTCTTTCGCCTTCACAACTGAAAAACATAAGGTAGACTAAAAATCGAATGATCAAATTTTACATCATAATAAATATGACCTGAAAATAAATATTAAGCTTGAAGTTTGGAGGTATTAAAACACAAATTGAGTAGAAATATGCCAAACAAATATATTATAGCCAAACAAATTCAAAATGACCGTCTTATGTGTGTGTAAATTTATAATACTGGTACATAAAAGATCGCAAAAAAAGGAGTTGGATTAAGTTGTCTTGTACTCATATTGATGTGTTGCGGCGGTCTCGATAATAACATTACATCGCAATTGTATGTGATTTGCATACACACATACGGACCACATTGTAACTACAACAAAAAACTAACACTTAGCCGCATCAATCTACCTCCACCCTATTGTTTAAATATTCTCTAAAGAAAAATAATAATAATAATAATAATAATAATAATAATAATAATAATAATGAAATTTTAGACTCCAAGTCCAAAACCATTATGTACTTCGAGTTTTGAAGAAAATTAACATTTTAAGCTTATCACAACTGTGAATATCAAATACCTCTTCATGAATATATAGGGAGCAAACTTTCATATGGTCTAAACATATAAAATATTGCATGTTGCACGCAATGCATTCCAGTAACAATGTAGCATCCATAACAATTAACAACTGCTACCAAATCTGTAACAACAATTTAAAACTACGATAATTATAATGCCCATAAAATTTAAATTCAAAGCCAAATTCCTAAAATTAGAAGAATTGTGAAAGAAATAAATCTTAGAAGGTGGAGAGGTGATATCAATAATGAGAAATATGTAAAGCGAGAGAGATAATTATAAAGTCAAGATTGTTGAATTAGTATACTATCACCTATGCAAAACTATTAGTGTAAGGAAGGGAGATGCACAGGGATCACAACACAAATCTTCTACCAAACTGTGGTGGCTTAAAACTTATGTAACGGGATTTGAGCAATGAAGGGACCGGGCCTTTGATCATGTTAAATGACAGCTTAAGAGTATTGAAACGGTAAATTAATCAATAGACACAATAGTAAGATGTTATGGTCTAATGGATTGTTACAAAATGCAATAAATAATTGAAATGGTAAATTATAATCAATAAACACAATAGAATTTTGTTGTTATAAGGTTTGTTATTAGAAGAGTTTTTAGATGAGACTCATAGGATTTTGAGCTGACATGGAGAATTTAAGCTTACTTGGAGAATTATTGATGAGTTGGCAGCAATATAATTTGAGCCTCTAAATTAATATATTAAAATAGATAAATACTTTTATAAAAGTTATCCTTACAATCTACGAGAGGATTTGAATCCTCCTCTTCTGCACTTTATGTGCTGCCTTCTCTCCTTTTCTAATTCAATAATTGATTGATTTATAAAGAAAAAAAATAAAATGCAGAAGAGAGAAAAATATTTATTCAAGAAAAGAAAAATATAAATGAAGGGTTGAAATAAAGGCAGGACATAAACATGAGAGAAAATGTAGGAGAGATCCAAATCCTCTACAAGACTACTCTTAGTATTATTTTGAGTGCATTATTATTATTATATTGTTATTATTATTACAATTCACACGACAATATATTGTTGTTTGGGTAAATTTGAATTCAATTTTTAAGAGGAATAATTATTTGATCATAAAGAAGTATGGGGGGTGAAGAGAAACACACTTCTTTAATTCCCCCCTAAAATCTCAAATTATTCTTCACTTTAAGATGTAGAATTCGAAGTTAACTTCGGATCGAAATTTTGCCTACACCCCCAAAACCCCACACAAACTTTGTAAAATTTCAGAATCTATTCAGAATTTTTTTAAAGACCCTCAATAGCTCGATTCATATATAAGAGTAAAAACAATAATTAGGGAGAAAAAAGAGAATGTAAAGGGGGGAGATGAGAAATTTTGCAAAAATAGAGTTATCGTTTACGTGCACGTTTGACACAGGGAGTTCGCACAAAAAAAAAAACTCTTTTATGCTAATGAGTGCTATACTTTAAAAAGTAAGTTTTTATAATCAGTGTTTAATTACGTCAAAAAAAAATTAGTGTTTAACTTTTTAAAATATATATAATATTAAATTTTAAGATTAATAAAAAAACTTTTTAAATAAAAAAATTATATAAATAAAATATAATACTCCCACCATTCTTTTTTATTTGTCATTTTAGAAAAAAATATTTGTTTTTTTTATTTGTCGTTTTGGCAAGTTAAGTTATATTTTGCCTATTACGTAGTATATCATTCTTAGTAATTTTTTTAACAAGTTTTTTATTTTTAAATAAAGTTTGTTTCAATTTTTTTGGTGTTTTATTCTTTTGGAAAGAGAAAGTGTTTGTAAAAAAGTAAAAATTTATTGGTGTATTAAAATTAGGATATAATAAATATTTAAAAATATTACTCCCTCCGTCTCATTATATAAGCCCCTCTGACCAAAATCACGCTTATTAAGAAATATTAGGAGTGTAATTAAAGTGTGTATTTTATGTATAAAGATTACTAAATTGTCCTTTTTTGAATGCCACGTAAGTAGATTTTTTTAAAAAAAAATCTTCAAGAAGTTCTAATTGAATGCCACGTAAGCAGATTTTTTTTTTTTTTTTATATTTTTTTTAGATATGTTTTTTAGCATAATTTAGTTGCATAATTTTTATTTTTGTTGTTATCCATAATTTTTATTTTAATTGCTTAAGATTTTTTTTATTTTAATTTCTTTTTTGTTGTTATACTTAGGGGTATATTTGGAAAACAATCTTAAATTTGTATAGAAATTTGAAAATGTGCTTATATAATGAGACTAAACTTTTGTTAAAAGGGTGCTTATATAATGGGACGGAGGGAGTATAATGGAAAGATAAGGTACAAAAATGCATATTCCTAATTTGATAATTTTTTTTTCTAAAAACGACAAATAAAAAGGAACAGATGTTTAACAAAATTTCACTTTATTTTGGATATATCTAATTTAAATTCTACCAAAAATATGTCTAATTTAAAAAAAATTGCTTTGTTTTTAAACATATCGACTTAAAAATAAATATAACAGTAGTACTTGTTTCAATGATTTTCAAGAGCATACCAAAAAAAAACAATGATTTTCAAGAGAATCTTCTTAAGCCCAATATAATCCTCCTTCCTTATAAATAAGTACCAAAACACGTTACATCATTCATTCACTCATTCATTCCGCAAGGAAACAACAAGCTAGGGTTCCAATATACTATTTTTGTATTTTTCATCGGTTCCGCCTACATACGATATATTTATCTTGTAGTTTCTCTTCTACCGATCTCTATTAGTCTTGTGTGGAGATATGATGCTTATTTATAGTAAATTTTGCTGTTCAACAAAAAATAAAAATCCGAGCAAGCTTCCAAAGATGTCATTGTCGTCGAGTGTGCCCGAAATTACCATCGAGAAGGATGAAGGCAAACGCGTCTGGCCGTTTCCGCCTACATTCAGGATGGAGATGTCATCGTCGTCGAGTGTGCCCGAAATTACCATCGAGAAGGATGAAGGCAAACACGTCTGGCCGTTTCTGCCTACATTCAGGATGACTCCACCTAGACTCATGGGTTATCACATGATTAATTACACATTCGACAAAACTCATCGCGATACTGCTACTTGTCGTCGTAGAAAAGGTCTTTCATGTGATCATAGTAATCGTGAACCAATTCGGAACCATTCGATTGATAAAAAACGTTGTTTTTCTATTCCGGGCTATTTTGTACCTCCCTTCTTGTGGCCTTTTGTGGAGGAGATGACTGCTAAGTCCGATGATAAAACTCTTGTGGTAACTCATATCACTGGTGAGATGAAACAGGAAACTGATTTCCTTAAGCTTTTCCAACCTTTTGGTGAGGTTACCATGGCCAAGCTTGCCCATGCTGATGAAAAGGGTAACTTTAATTGGGGATTTGGCTTTGTTACCTTTCTCAACAAGGAAGATGCTCAGAAGGCTATGAATGCACTCAATGGCTCTGGTCCGTATGGCTGGGATAAATGCATCCTTAAAGTTAATTGGGCCTCTACTGTAAAAAGATTTACCTAAGTGTTAGAGTGATTTTACGTAAACTACAATATATATATATTTAGGTTATATTTATTATTTAAGTTATATTACGGTGAATCGTTGTAATTTTGATACATCTATTGTGATACTAAATATAGGTGAAGTCTTTTAATATTTTTATTTATAATCTCAATTTTCAGTTATATGAAAGATGTTGTTTCTTCTTTTTTGCTTGCATGGTTATCTACATAGTATATTTTTTGTTTATTAGTATGAGATATGATGTTATATGTTCTTTGTGTGAACCCTCATCTAGATATTGCCTTTACCAACCAAACTTATTATAACAGTAAAACTCACTTTCTTCTATAATAATTGGAAAAGAGTCCTCTTAAAACTAAAACACCTTGATCTATGTGTAGTGATATTTGGATTCTTAAATATACAGTTAGAGGTTTGTTTTTTTGATCTATGTGTATTAAAAAATGTTAAAACTTTGTTTATGTACTTGCGCACAAAGATACTATGGTTATAAGTATTCTTTAACATCTAGGAAATGGATTGTCTCCTATATGAAGTACGAATATCAGACACGACATTCACACTGACACATTGACACGGATAATTTTTTTTGTAAAAGTGACATAATTCAATGTAATTGTCGGTGTCGTATCGGACACCGGGACAAGTCTAATTTAAGGAGTGTCGGAGTTTCATAGATTATCTCTAATAAAACAAATGATCTTAGATATTATATTTTTTTTTTAACAAAGTGATCTTAGTTGATAAAAAGAAAATCAACAATTTAACATCATTTGTTCATGCATAACAAATCGTACAAGTATTAAAATATGTTTTTTTTATTGTCACAATGATCAAGAAAGCTCTCTCTAAAGCAATGTTTTTACTAGAAATGAATCAAAACCTTGAATAAAACATTGGTCAATGACAGCCTTCTTTTGCTACAAATTGTTTAAGATCAGTAACTTCGTTAATTTCTGTCAAAATCATTGAAGTATCTGGTAGAACTGTAGAAGTGAGAACTTAAGTCTCATCAAAAGATCATTTGAAGTCATTCATAAATTTCGTCACTTTTATCACACCATGATAGTATGATACTCTACCAAGGATTTTCATTGAAAATGCATAGCATATAAAGCTTTTTGTGCTTCAAGATTTGTTAAATCTTATCATAACTACTTTTAATATTTGTGTACTTCGTTGCAAATTGTTCCTCCAAACTGAGTAAATATACATAGGTTATAGGTAGCAAAACACTATAATTAGTATCAAGGTTTCAAAGCTTGTGATTGTGATCGTTGAAATTAAAGAAAATTGTGATAAATGATTGCTTTTTTTTTTTTGACGCAATAAATGATTGCTAAAATAAGAACAAAAACAAGTCACATGATAATTTTTTGTCGTTTGGGTATATATGAATTTCATTTTTGAAAAAAATAATTATTTATTTATATCTTGAGTGAACTCTCGATTACCAAATTTAGACAAATACATTGTCATTTTGCCATGAAAGTTAATTTAGATAGTAAGAAATTGAACCATGCATCAAAGAGTGCGAGTTCAACTTGAACCGTGAAGATGAGAACATTAACGCTCTTTGTACTTCTTTTTGTGACAAAAAACGACAATTATTAATTTAAAATCATAGAATACATCGCATAACACAAATTTAAAATTGCTAAAAATTAAAAAAATAAATTTTTGAGCAAACTCACAAGATTCAAACCAATAACATATTCGCTAAAAAAATTTAGACATTCAACTTTTTTTACAGATGAAAATAGAAATTTTCCATTTTGGGTTGACCTTAAACATGTTTTATACCAAAAATAGAGTTGTCGTTTAACAAGACATAAGTGTCGTTTGACAACAGAGATTAGAAAGAAAGAAAAAAAAAGCCGCCAGGGGAAGGAAGTAGCAGAGTACTTTTGGAATCTCTCTCACTCCCAAATCCCAATCCATCAATTATCCCAATCCCGGCTTGAGGGATTAGTCTCTGCAGTTGCGCACAGTCTCTGCAGTTGCGCACAGAGAATACTCGATTCAAACCAAAAACTAATTCTCATATTGGAATAACCATGGCAACGCAACTTGGTTACATTAAGACCGTATTCCCAATATCACCCACTAGTAAAACCTTGCATTGCAACACACCGTTGTTACCGTGTCGAATTGGATACACAGCGCGTGTTAGTCACGTCCCTCTTGTGAGGAAGATATCAATTGATGCAGTTAGAGTAAAGTGTTGCAGGAACAATGAGAAGGAAAGTGGTGTGGTGAGTGAGAAAGTGGAAGAAACTGAAAAGAGTTATTCTTGTGTAATGAAGTTTGGTGGGTCTTCTGTTGCTAATGCTGTGAGGATGAGAGAAGTTGCTAATCTTATACTCAGTTTTCCTGAAGAGAGACCTATCATTGTTCTTTCTGCTATGGGAAAAACTACTAACAGGCTTTTACTGGTATTATTATTGCTTTTCAGTTTTTTGTTACTTGTTCTATTTTTTAAGGCTTAATTGATTTTTTTAGTCCATGTATGTATGTATGTGTATATACCAATTTCAGCTTTAGGATTTGTTTGGATAAACAACTTAGTTAGACATGTATTAGATAAATGTTTATATATAAGTTATTTCTGTAGTCGAAGAGCAAATATCGGCAAATTGTTTTCGTATATACAATAAGGTGTTATCATAAACTATTAGCCTATCATGGCGAGCTTATTGAAATTAGCAGAAAACAACTGGTGGAAAAACTTGTGTCACTAGATAAGTTGAGATAAGTTGTTCATAATTGAATCCAAATGTAGCCTATGATTGCTTGTAAAAAGTTCTTATTGGATTAAATCTTGAACCGTGGGAGGCGTTTTTTTGTTTCTAGTTATATGAAGCTTGAAACACAAGAAAAATTGTTTCTGTTCCCTTTTTTTATTTTGATCATTGTAATGTTTGTTCTAGAATAATTTCTGTAATATGCGAACCATCCTGATTTATAAAATAAGGGTTGTTTCCAGCATTGACAAATATTAGGACTAAAACAAAAAAAATAAGGACTGAAAGCATATATCCTGTGTTTTGGGAATTGAAAGCTGTCAAAAATTTCTAGGTGCTATTGTGCTAAGTCAGAAAAGTTGTATGTTATGTTAATTAAAAAGGTTATTTAAGTCTGTTTTTAGTTTCTTAGTCTTTTACATTCTTTTGCAATTTGCAATCACGGACTGATGTGATTACTAGTTTACTACAGCCACTGCAACTGATATGCTGTGGCTCTGCAATTCAAAACCCTGAGCAAGAACAATGGTTTTGTCTTGTCAGGCTGGAGAAAAAGCTGTAAGCTGTGGAGTTACTAAAGCCGATAGTATCGATGAGCTCAGTGATATAAAAGACTTGCATCTCAGGTCTGGACAATGGATTGTCCTTTTTGTCTTTCCAAGTGCAGCGAAAATGCTTTCAACAAATAAATAAAGGAAAATCACCTTTTTAATTGACTTATGTGTGTTATCTTATCCAGGACAGTGGAAGAACTTGGAGTGGACAAAGATGTTATTGCAAGTGAGCTATATTCTTCCGCATTACATCATTCTTTTTGTTACACCGGATTGTGTTCTGTAACTGGAAACTTATATTTATGCATTTGTGTTGCTCCATTATGCATACGAGTATTGAAGATTTGCATGGCTTACATGATGAAATTGGTCCTTTCACGAGTTAGAAGGCGTTGTATATCGTAATGGTAGTTATTGTAATGAGCAGAAGTGGCATACTATAGTTTGAGCTCGTTATATCATACTAATTCTAAAAAGGCCTTCTTTATTCTCAATATGCATGTTCAATTAGTTTTAATTTGGTTGTACTCATATTTGTGTCGGTCTTGGTGTTGGGTGTTGCCACATTAACAGAGCATCTAGAAGAATTGGAGCAACTTCTCAAGGGGATTGCTATGATGAAGGAATTGACTCTACGGACGCAAGATTACTTAGTTTCATTTGGAGAGTGCATGTCCACTAGGATCTTTGCTGCATATCTTAATAAAATAGGTGTTAAGGCTCGTCAAGTATGTTTCTCTATTTTGCCTATGGAATACATATTGCAGCTAAAATAATTTAGTTTTGTAATTGCTGATTAGGATAGTCTAACTCTGGCAGTATGATGCATTTGAGATGGGGTTTATAACAACTGACGACTTCACGAATGCCGACATTTTGGAAGCAACATATCCAGCTGTTGCAAAGAGGTTACACGGAGACTGGGTTTCTGATCCTGCAATTCCAATTATTACAGGCTTCCTTGGAAAGGTCTTTCTAATGCCTTACATTTTTAATGGTTCATCCTCCCCCTGTCCTGCTCTCTACATTGCTAAAATAAGAAACCCGTAAATACAAGTGTAACATTTTCTTACTTCTTTCAGGCTCGGAAATCATGTGCAGTGACAACATTGGGTAGAGGAGGCAGTGATTTGACAGCTACAACAATTGGAAAAGCACTGGGATTGCCAGAGATTCAGGTTTGTGCATAAACTCTTAGCACGGCACGTCAAAATCTTGTCAGAATGTCATTGACTTATTCTACATATTGCATGAGTTGTGCAATTTAGGTGTTGGTATTATTACTGGTTATAAGAAATGCAAGTATCTCTTTGACTTCATATTCATAATATAAATAATTTATGCATAATTTTCTTAGCTTGTAGACTAAGTGAAGATAAAAATAAACGATTAATCTCGGTCCCTTCAACAGGTATGGAAAGATGTTGATGGTGTTCTAACCTGTGATCCAAATTTATGCCCACAAGCAGAACCTGTTCCATTTTTGACATTTGATGAAGCTGCTGAGCTTGCATACTTCGGTGCTCAGGTATCATTATAGTCCCTTATCTCGTTCTTTTGTCAATATACAGTTTACCATTTTTTTAATAGAGGAATGTGTAGCTTTATATCAGAAATGGCTCATTAAGTCGTTATGTATAGTGGGTAGGCAATGGATTTAGGAAAAGTAGTAAAAGAATGAACTAATCCTTTCCAACTTTATTCTTCCCAAAACGAATCAAACAATCATCTTCCAAACTAGCTTTCCTCCAATTGGACATAATATAGATTCACAAGTGAATTTCCAAGCTTTTCTACGAATGATATTGACATTGTTGTTTCCAACTAGGCTCTCCATATTTTCTTGTATTAAAATAAAGGTTGTTCCTCACACTGTTTCTGGGGTTTTTTATCCAGCTTCTAGTAAAAACTCCAGCACTGTCAAGAGCAGCATGATTATTGGGTTATCAATCAATATTAGATGGCGCTTGGGATATTATATGAATATTGAGTTGCGTGTGAATTATATCTCTATTTTGCAGGTCCTTCATCCACAGTCCATGAGACCTGCTAGAGAAGGTGATATTCCTGTTAGAGTTAAAAATTCTTACAACCCTAAAGCTCCGGGTACCCTCATCACCAAAACAAGAGACATGAGCAAGGTTGGTAAAAGTGTTGATCGGCACAAAGATGATAAATATGACCTTCTGAAGTATGACTTTAGTCAATGTTAACTTTTCTTATTTCCAACTGCAGGCATTATTAACTAGCATTGTTTTGAAACGTAATGTTACCATGTTGGATATTGTAAGCACTCGCATGCTTGGTCAGTTTGGGTTCCTTGCTAAGGTGAGAAAGTTGACGACAACCAAACCTATCCTCCTTGTGGACGAATCCTTATCTTCATGTTTTCATATTTATGCAGGTGTTTTCAATCTTCGAAGACTTAGGCATATCAGTTGACGTCGTAGCTACAAGCGAGGTTAGTATTTCCTTGACGTTGGATCCGTCGAAGCTATGGAGCAGAGAGCTAATTCAACAGGTAAGCCGTTACTCCCATTCAGTATTTTGTTGAGTTCCTTTCCTTCCTTCAATTATTTTGTTGACGATTTATAATATTATTTAACCCTTGCATAATTCTAACCGGCTGTCATTTTTATCTCTTTCCAGGAACTTGACTATGTTGTTGAAGAACTGGAAAAAATTTCTGTGGTAAAACTCCTAAAGAATAGATCTATAATATCTCTCATTGGAAATGTTCAGATGTCGTCACTAATACTGGAGAAGGTTTTGTATTGTATTATCTTTATTTGAATATTTTTCTACAATTTTTTTTTAATTTTTATTTTATTTTAATGCTTAGAGATGCTATTATATTACTATCCGGACCTTTTGTCCCTCCCTTTTGCTTTCTATCTTGGGGGCATCGTCAAAATTAGCATATGAATAAAAATTCTATGCATCGTTAAAAGGCTTTTTTCAAGCACGGGTTGATTGACATAACTTTGCATGATTATGAATCTTCTGCATTAAGTTGATGCTTTGCTCTTTTTATCGCAGGCCTTTCAAGTTCTTCGTTCCCTTGGTGTCACTGTTCAAATGATTTCTCAGGGTGCATCTAAGGTATACACTTCAACAAATATTGAACCATGTCTTTCACTTTCAATCCTTTCTTTTGCCAAAATCTTAAAAAGAACTAATCATTAAGGTCTTCCACCCCCAATTGATTATCATCATTAGAAAAAATTGAAATTGTGTACCAGCTGTCTCTTTTCATGTTTAGCTTAATGAAATTGTAAGTTAGGTGATAGAGTTTTGTCTGAACCATGTTTATGAGTGTCAGATGCCAAAATGGAGTGTCTGACTCTGATGCATGTTGTATGAGTGTCTTACACCGACACATGTCGGAAACTCAGACACATTCTCAACTTAAAGTGTCGGTGCTACGCAGACCACAAGCAACGACTTGTATATCGTCTGGTTCTACACTCGACATGTGTTAACATTAACATATTTTGCATGAAGGAGGGAAGATCAAACATTTTGTTGGCTTTATAGACTTGGAATTATCGAAAATTGCCATTCAAGTTTAAAATGAAATTTTACCACTAAGCATATAGAATTGTAATGTTGGGCAGTAAAGAACCAACATGAATGCAAAGATGTTTCAGACTTTCAGTTGTTTTTAGACTTGGTGGTATTCATGATTTGAAAATAAAGTAAGACATTTAGCTAGAATCTTTCCTGTTAAACGTTTTCATATCTATTTTACTTTCCCATTTGTTTCATGGCAGGTGAATATCTCGTTAGTTGTAAACGACAATGAAGCAGAGCAGTGTGTCAGGGCTCTCCATAAAACCTTCTTTGAGTGTGGTCAGCTCTCTGAATTAGAGAATGAATCCATACCTGAAAATGGTTCTGTTCCTGCATTATCTTAAGGAGGATACTTTAATTTGAAGTTCTTCCGGCAATACTCCACTATTTAATTGATATGTAGCAGATAAATTTTGTTCACATTATGTGTTAAAAGAAAATTTTGGTTGGGGCTTGAATTGGGAGGAATGATGTATAAATACATTATGTACTAGTCCAATTATATACTTTAGCACATACACTATTTAGTAATACTTTTCTTACATAATTACATTAGAGATTTTAAAACAGGTAATTAAATTTTTTTAAATATATAAAGTGAGCTTGCTAATAGTTGTCTTTATTATACGTTTTTGGATTTTGGGTGCACCATGTCCTACAAGAAGCTGGAAGTCCCTTTATATCATATGACATGAATCTGAAGCAGATATGTATGCAAATGATAGTATTATAGTAAGCTTATGGAGTTAATCTCATATTTTAGTATGGGTTCCTTCTGCTAGTACTATGTTGTCCCGCCGATGCCGATGGGCGGCTCTCCTTCGGGAGCAGCGGGATTACAACTATCGAATCAGGATTACAACTACCGCATCCACCCACTCTGAGGGGTTCACCTACACGAGCGACATGCTCAAGGATTCGGGGGTTCCTGGTGTAGTGCAAGTACCTCGACAGTCAATCAGCCGCTTCCGAGAGAACAAGCTATATGATAATTGTTTTGAGTTTTTTTCTAACTAGAAATCAAAATTCTATAGAGTTTACAGTATTCACACACATTTTGTAACAACAACTTATGCAATTTAAAAAGTTCTTATAAAGAAAAAAAGTCATATTAAAGAGTGTCTCGGAGGTACTCATTAACATTTTCCATAAATTATTTCAACACGAGTCTATATTTAACAATTGATGTAGTATAAAATACACATTTTTCCATTAAAAAATGTTAGAAGGGTTAAACAATAATTGACATTATTATAAAGAAAGACAAGACAAAAGAATCATAGAAGTAACAGAATTATAATTTGAGAGAAAATCAAATAATTGATTTGATTTAGTTGACAATATTTTCTTGTAGCATTTGAGTGAAACCACATCTATTAAGACAGGAACGACATTTTAAAAGTTAAATATTTATTTATGTAATTTAGAATAAATAATTTGTTTTTCAATAATTCATTTTATATTATTAGAGCAAAATACATGGTTTTATTTTATCAAAAGAAAATTGGTTACTTTGTGAAAATAAATAAATTTGGTTTTCAAATCATTTATACTATTTGATTTTCAAATATATTTCATATAGTAATTGATATCTACACCCCCTATATAAATAAATGACTAAAGAGAAGGTCATATTTGTCAAATCAAATAGCGGCAATCCAAATCATATATAAACCCCAAACAACGCATTAGGGTTTTGTATCTTCTTTTCATCTCAACAATGGCTTGCACTGTAGATTTTCGCCGCCTCGATGAAGGATTCGGCGGCAAAACCTACAAACGCAAACGCGAGCAAGCTCAAGCAATCGAAGATGCAAAGATGGCACCAATCGACACCATGGAAACCGACGACACCGCACCTCCACCAGCAAAGAGATCCGCAATTCCATCAGCATCAGATCCCAACAAACCTTCCTTCGGAGCACCGACCTACGACGGAGTAATCGCCGGAAAAGTCTCCGGCAGAAAATGGAAGCAGGTTCGTCAGCGTCGTGCTTCGGCAGTTCATGTTAGCAGAAAGGGAACGACGTATGAAGAGAGGGAGAAAGAGAAGAGGATCAAAACTGCTTATAAGGAGAGAATCACTGAGTTGAAAGAAGCGATTCGGTTGAATAAGGTTGAGAAAAGAAAGAAGAAAGAAGAAAGGGAGAAGAAGAAGAAAGAGAATATATTGAAATCTGGTACTAAATTGCAGAAGATAACTAACCCTAAAACTTTGAAGAAGATTGCTAAGTCTAAGAAGAGGAAGCAACTTAGAATGGTTCCTGATGATTTAGTCAAGTAGAGTGTTTTTAATTTTATTTATGTTGATGACATTGAGATTTTATGTGATGCATTTTGTTTTGGAGAATTTTTCATTATTGAAAGCAGATTTTATAATTTGTTGTTGCTTTTATGATCCATTTTATCATTATGTTTAAATTACTATAGTCTTGGGAATGTTGTGACTATGATGAATTGTTGATTTTATGCATCTAGGTTTTAATCATTAGGCAGTAAGCTTGATCATCTTATATGATCAAACTACTACATTTTGTGTAAGGACACAAATTTGACTAGTGTTGTCAATCGTGCATAGCGACAATTAGCTGGTTGTTAAAATGCTGTTGTGTTATAGTGTAACATTTTGCACTTGATTGTGCATTGTGGAACAATACTAAATTTGATGCGGTTGAAAGATGGAGAAAATACGGTTGTTAGTAAACAAAAACCAGACATAAGTTAAATTGAATAATACAGTTGCATGAATTTATTAAGTTTTATGTGATTTATAATTAATCTCAAAAAATTTTTTACACAAGTGTTAATCAATCATCGCTCAATAATACAATTCCAATATTTTTGGATACATTTGTAAAATTGAACAAATTCTTCTACATTGTTCATTGTATTGCCTCTTGTTTTTTCTTTTTTGGATTGTTGCATTTATGTTCATTCTATTGCCTCTTGCTTTTGGATTGTTGCATTTATGTTCATCTGGTGTAAGTTTTGTTGTGATGACATGAATTATAAACCATAGTTTGAGTTTTTTGAAGAACCAAACTTCATGCAGTTGAAAATGGTTTAAAAATACAATACATTTTCTATAATCAGTCATTAGGAAAAAGGTGAAATAAAATTGGATAACATCAATTCAAGTAAAATAGAGTATACGAACGCATGTATACAACAGAGTCGATATATATATATATATGAATTATTATAAGTTAATATTGTATAAATATTATGATTTAAGGTAAAGCAAAATATGAGTTATATTATGTAGAAGGACAAAAAAAATTTGACCAAAGGATTAGGCATATTGATAAGCGTGGCTAACTAGATGCATAATAAATGAAATACATATGGAAAAAAAGATGTGTCAACATGCACATATATTGACAAAGACTGCTGAAACTTGTAAAAATCCAATTTGTAGTAGAAAGAAATTTACCCAAAAATTCTATACAATTTGGATTTACACACGTAGCTGAAAATGTTAAATGGGGAGAATAAAATTGGTTGTGTTTGTGCAATAGAGCGAGCAATATTCGGAGGAGCATACATACAAAAGAGAGTTAGGATTTGGGAGGAGCGAGATAAAAATTATACTCCCTCCATCTCATTATATAAGCACCTTTACTACAAAAGTCTAGTCCCAAAATATAAGTCCCTTTACAATTTTTGTATTCCAATGCAACTTAGTAGTAATAATTAGGGGTATGTGTAACCAAAAAAGTAATAAATGTACCTAGTAAATTGTAAAGAGGCTTATATTTTAGGACTAGACTTTTGTAGTAAAAGTGCTTATATAATGGGACGGAGGGAGTATATAGCAAGTGAATTTATCATTGTGAACATTAAAGATAAGCAATAAAACAGTATGTAAATAGTTAAAAGGTTATGGATCAACATCAAAGATAAGAGAAGATGAAAAAGAAGAAACGGTCAAGAAAAATACATTGAGAAAGAGAAACGAGGATGGTGAAAACAAAAGAAAATGTAAGTTTATGATCGGAATATCTCCTTAAGTTAGCTAAAAATAATGTTTTATACGAGACATCAAATAATTTAATTATATTTTGTAACTGACCAGATGAAACAAGTTTTGTAATTGAACAGCTTTTTAACCTTTTTTTTTTGACGAACTTTGAGAAAAAATGTAATCAAAATATAATTAAACTTAGGATAGAACTTATAAATGTTCTCGTGGATGAAACTTAGGATAGAACTTTTTTTTGTAACTTATAACTCACTAAATGACATGATAAAACTTAGGTGTATTTCTTAGGTACTTTTCTTAACATAAAATTTATATGGTTCTTAATATAAAATTAACTGATTTTGTGGTTATAACAAACTTTGAAAAAATCATAAATTTGATTAAATCATAATTTATAAATTTAAGAACCATACGAAAAGTACCTAAAGAAATATACCTAAAGTCGTGCAATTGTAAGAGTAGAAGTTGTTGCCCAAAGAGTAGAAGAAGCAAAGGGGGATAGGAAAAGAGAGTGGTACAAGAAATTCAGAATATAAAATAGTAGCAAATACACATCATAATTTTAATGACTTGGCACAAATGAGATTATATGGCAAACGAATGATAATATTTTCTTTTTTGAAGGATAAAGAATGATAATATGTCAACACAATAATTTGGAGAGATATTTTTGTATGGTCACGTGACCAAAAAAATTCCATTTGTTCACACTAATAAAAAATGGAAACAAATCTTGAAAAAATAATTTAATAATATTTATTTTTTAAATTATTAAATGATTTAATATTATTTGTGAGTGTAGTTAAATATAAATTTTTTTGGTCACGTGACCATACAAGAGTATATCTAATCTCGAACAAAAATGGATAGCACGAATTCAAATGGTGAACTGGTTGATAACTGTTAAATACTTTAGGTTTGCTCAATTTTGCCTTAAAATATATGTAAAGTTTCTGCTTTCAATGAATCGCTCTTAATAATCAATTTTTTTAAGGGTTGATTACATGTAAAAAAACAAAATATTTTTTTGTTGGGTCTTTGAAAGAATGGTACAAGAATGAGACAACTGGAGTTAGAATGATGCAAAAGGTGGCTTAACCTTGGAAACTTGCCTACTTTCCAAGTTTCCATGGATGGAACAAAGCCAGGCTACCAGTAGTCTCTACAGGAGCAAAACCCATCCTTGAAATGATGGAACCTACTTGAATCCCTGACAGTGATTTCTCGATTAACGATCTTGGAGATCACCTTGATGGCGGCATGACAATCAGTACAAGCTCTCAGGTTCTTCATCACCAATATAGGCGAACCTTTTGGGGTGTTAATTAGTGCAAAGGCAATGGCAATGCGTTCACTGTGATATTTAAGAGACTCTACCTTCACTTCCTCATCCACATTGTGAAGGGCACAACTCGAGTCTGGTTTATACCCCTGTTTCATCATTTTCTCTTCCAACTCGTCAAGCTTCTTCATTATATCTCTCATTTGTGGATGAGACTTGTCATTAGCTGAGAAAACATGAGTTTTGTGTTTGATTTCGACCCAACTATAAGCAGGGACTTTTTTCACTCCTCTGTCTCTCATGGCTTTCTTCACCTTCCCTACATTGTCCCATTCACCAGCTTCTGCATAGATATTGGACATGCTAACATATGGCGCAGCATCTCTAAGTACCTTCATATTGAATAGTTGCTCTGCTGCTTTCTTTGCCAACTCTTGATTTTTATGGATTCTGCATGAGTTGAGAACAGATGACCACATTATTTCATCAGGTTCAAAAGGCATCCGAGCCATCAATTTCTCTGCCTCGTCAAATCTTCCACAGCGACAGAACATATCAACTACGGATGCATAATGCTCTTTCTTAGGAACAAGTTTATAAATTTGAGTCATGGAGTTGAAGTACTGTAATCCTTCTTGAACTAGACCACAGTGACTGCAAGCGCACAAAACGCTAAGGAGACTAACAGAATCTGGCTGCAAACCCGAACGAACCATTTCTTCAAACAATCTAAGGGTGCGGTCACCATCTCCATTTTGTGCATAAGCTGAAATCAGTGCATTCCAGGAGACTGAATTTCTTACAGGCATCTCTTGAAACATTTGAAGTGCATCTTTTAGTGATCCACATTTTGCATACATGTCAACTAGTGCACTCCCAGAAAATACATTTGAAATGTATCCTGATCCAATTATATGCGAGTGTAACTGCTTTCCTAGTGTCAATGAGGCTAAACTTGCACATGCTCTTACAATGCTGGCATAAGTGGCTGCATCGGCGCCTGCCTTAGCTCTTTGCATCTCAGTGAATAGCTTTAGACCCTCTTCGTGAAGCCCCTTCTGGACATAAGCCGAGATCATGGCTGTCCATGGAACTGAACTTTGATGAGCCAGATCTGCAAAAATCCTATTTGCTTCCCCAAATTTGCCACATTTAGCATACATGTCAACCAATGAATTCCCTACAAGAATTTCTGAAATTGCGTTCGTTACAATAGTCTGGGAATGAATTTGTCTACCCATATCCAAGTTTAAGGAAATCGCAGCTATGCTCAACAAGGTAGCAAATGGGAATTGTCTTCTGTCAAATCCAGAGAACTGTAATTCTCTGAATAGTTCTAAAGATTCTTTCACTCTTCCATTCCATGCATAACATGTGACAAGCACATTGTAAGAGATACCATCCAACTCCGGCATCTCATAAAAAAGCTTCCTCGCTTCAACAACACGGTCATGCTTTGAGTAAAAATCAAGCAAAGCATTAGCCACAAAAACATTCCAAACAAAGTTACACTTCACTACAAAACCGTGAACTTGTTGCCCGAATTCTATATCATCCAACTGTATACCTGCTGTTAAAATTGCAGCAAAAGTAAACTCTGTTGGCCTACACCCTACTTCCTGCATCTTAAAAAACAGGTTAATGGCTTCATGATTAAACCCTTCTTTCGAGTATCCCGTCAACAAGGCATTAAAAGTAACAGAATCTCTCTCAGGAATATCATTAAATAAGTGACAAGCTAATCCAAGATTACGGGTCTTACAGTAAGAATCAAGCAGTGAGTTAGAAACCACAAGCGTCGATTCATATCCCAATTTAATAACATGACTATGAACTTGTCTCACTTCATTAACAGAATCAAACTCAGTGAACCCAGACAACAAAGTGGTCAAACTAACATGATCCAGACCAATCCCATGCCTACCCATTTCAACAAAAAGGCCAAAGGCTTCGCGAAAGCGATTATTTTGAGCATAGCCACCAATCAACATCGTCCATGTAACAGCACTGCGTTCAAACATGGAATCAAACAAAGTTCTGGCTTCAGAAAGATTGCCAGATTTAATATAACCCATGATCATTGTGTTGTTGGAAAATACATTCTTGTGAGGTATTTCGTCGAACAGTTTGCGGGCACCAATCAAATCCCCGCGTTGGAGAAAATCCTTGACAAGGAAATTGGAACGGTATGTCTTGGGATCGAAGCCTGTCTTGATAATTGAAGCATCGACGTGAAGGTGATTTTTTGGAGCAGTAAGTGTGACAAGATTGTTGATTTTTCTCGTACATGGTTTTATGAAATTCATGAGATGAGAGACAGAGTGAGTATTTGGCGCCAAAATGATCAACGTAAGGTTATATGGTGAAAATTGTACTCCAACTTTGTTTCAAAACTCAAAAGTTAAACCCTAAAGTTAAGTAAATTATTGTATTTAAATCCCACTATATTGGTAGATTAATATCTAAAATGTTTTCTCTATCAACAAAAATGTACGAAATGATTTAATAATAACTGGAAATTAATTTTAAAAAAGAAAGTGGTCGATTTTTTTTTTTGAAATGACTCGAGCCAGCATCATTTATCCTCTGGTGTCAGCTATGATAGCAAATACGAATGAGGTTTTTTTTTTTGCATAATATATGTTGGAAGCGCCGCCAACACCGATTGTGTTAGAGTAATTCTATCGAAAAAGAAGATATTTTTGGCCTTCTACGGCAAGAGACACTGCTTATGGACCTTTTCGACGAAGTACAATTGAAAATAATTGATGTGTATCAATGGATTTTTCATTTTTGTTTGTATTTTTTAAGTGTGTATAAATTATAGTTGAAGATAAAAAGTAAAAGAGAGATATGTAACTAAACTCATACAGTAGTTACATAAAATGCATGTATTCTCACATTTAAATAACACAACTTTTTTTTTTTTATCGACAAAATATATTTAATAAAACTAAGTCTCCGCACAAGACCAACAAAGACAGGTAAAAATGAGCTACAAACTCATTATATATGTACAATCTCAATACTACAATTACAAATTGACAACACAATACTCAATATTCATAGCAATAAGAAGGGTTTTCAATTTCTTCTAGTTGACACCCTTTTGATAATCAGGCTCACAGAAAGTTCCTCCAAGATCATCACAAGCCTCTGATTGGAAAACCCTGAAAAACACATCATCCATTTAACATCACAATTACAATGTCAATTTATTACCTATAATAATAATTCTGATTTCATATTTCAACATTCAATAATCAATAGTGAAGTTAATGAAAGTAGTAATTAAATTGTTATAGTAAAATCTTACGTCTTAGGGTCATTATATTCAAGATACTCTCTCTCAGTGTTCTCTGAAGCTGCAACCTTTGGTTTCTCATTCTTTGCTTCAGGCTGAAGCTTCACTTCAGGATACATGTCTGCTGAGCAAGCTTCCCCTCCAACAGTTTCACATGCCTCAGCTGGAAACACTCTAAGAATAACACAAACAAATGTTATGGCAAAAACCATCTTGTGATTCTCCAAAATTTAGTCCAGAATCAAATTTCTAAAATAATTTATAAACAAGCGTGCTCGCTCTGACAATCAACACGCTTTTATACCGTTTGCATTCGACACTTCTGGCTTTCTAGCACAAGAGAATGTAGACCTTTTGAAAAGAGTCCAAATGGTCATGCATAGCAATGTCGTGTCGCCTAGGTCTATGAATGTAATTTTTCAAATATTGGGTTTTGTTTTGCTATATAGAAAGGTTTAGCGGACAGCTTGTCGTCGGTCTACCTTTTGTTCGTGTAATTATTTCTATATATATGTGATTAAATTGCCTAGGAAAAAATTTATAAACCGAAAATCTTGATCATATTCATCTGCCTATAACAATTTTAGAATTGAATATGATTAATGAATTTTAGTTCTAGAGATCATTTTTATAACTTCATTAATCTTATTGAACAAATTCAAATTTATGAATATAACAAACATTTTCAAGTATGAACAATCCTAGAAAAACTTGAACTAAAAATAAAAATGAAGGTGGTAGAGAATGAAGGCTTACGAGAATGTGGAGTTGTAATTAACTGTTGAAGGGTCAGAGTTGTCGGTAGCAACTTTGATTGCAGTGAAACGAGGTGGAGAAGCACGTGAGGCAATCAATTTGGTAGGGAAACTCAAACTAGGTGTAAGATGTGTTACACATTTTGGTGTTGTCAAAGGCACAAAGGTAGTGGTTGCAAAGGTTAGAGCGGTCTGCATTTTGAAGTGTATTGTTACTTGTTAGTGACCTTTTGTGTTGAGTTAATCTTGTGAGGAAATTTGGTTCCAACTTATAGAATAGGAATAGGACACCTATAACTATAATGGATGAGATATTTGGTGTTAAGGATAAGGTTGCCTTTTTGTCTTTGGGAGATTGCTGTCCTGGTTCACAAGATAATTGTGATACTTTTGGACTTTTTCAATCACTATATCAATATCCATGTTGATTTTTCTATTCTTATCTATGAGAGCATTTTGTACAGCTAGATGTAAGCCAAACAGTAATATTATCTACACATTTTTACCGGCTTAATTACTCTTTTGGTCTCTTAACTTATTTTTTTGTTTTATTTTGATCTCTTAACCTTTCCTCCGTCAACCATTTTGATTCTCTGTTAAGATGAATGTATTAAGAGTTAAGAGATCAAAACAAAACTAAAAAATAAGTTAAGGAACTAAAACGAGACTTTTAATACCAAAACGAAAAAAGAAAAGAAAAAAAAAGCTAAGGGATAACATTCTTAGTCAAAGCCAATAGAAATAGACGTCCAAATTACTCAACTTATCTGCAACCTATAATCTCTTAAAAGTTCTTTGAAAAATGTCAATTGCAAGATCCAATTTAAATGTTTAAGATAGTAGGCAATAGTATGAGAATATTCTGATAGAGAAAAAGCATGAACAAAGCAAAATAGCTTGATACAAAATACCATTAAAACTCTGAAAACCAGTTTACACAATGTTTGACTATCACTTTTCTTTCTCCTTTATATGTTTTGTTGATCATCACATAAAAGAAAAATGTTTTCCCCAGTTACTTCTTTCATCAGCCAATCAAATACATTATAATAGATAGACAACTATCATACTACTGACTAAGCACTATCCATTTAAACCTGAAAAGAGGCACAACAAACATCTATAGTCAGAATTCCTATATTGTGATTTCTAGATCTCTACGACAGAACCGTCTTGAAATATAAATCACCCGGATCAATCAAATAAATTATACATCTCCGGCTCTCACATTTTCCCTTGATGGAACCATCATTCTTTTTATGCTCTGTTAGCCGCAATACATGATGAAACTGAGGAGCTATATGTCAGCAACTCTCAGATGCTAACTTCATCCCAGATTTCATTAAGAAGACAGTTGGGTGTGATCAGCAAATAAAAATAGACAGCAAAACACCATTTACACAGCAGATTTTAAGGAGTGTCTCACACACACTAGATCATCCAACTTATTGCCATCCATTTTATATTGAGAGACCCCTTCCATCTGCTTATAGTGAAGCTGTGCTTCCTTCCTCAAACTTTTCAAAGGCATGACTTCCCATTTTTTATAATTTGAATACTTCCTGACATCACTCATGTCTGGTGATCCTGAAATGGGTCCACTTTTGTCTGGGTCGACATTCCCCCACACCTTACAATTGCCAAACTGTTCTTTACCACCACCTTTATCGGCTGAACCCTTTCTCAAGTGCCAAGCTGCTGCATGTGCTTGGCTTATCATTTCTCTACTTGGCACATCTGACCAGTCTTGCGTCCTTTCGGATCTCATGGGGGAGTGAATCCTGATTACCTGACAATAAAACCTAATGTCATAAACATTAAAAAAGTGAAAAGAAAGGATATTCTATGTGGAAATTTATAATGCAAATACCCCAAGACATTCTAATAGTTGGTAGTATGCTCTTCCTTGAAGTGGATTGTGTCCTTTCCTTGGAGCAGAGAAGTATCTTGTCCTATAAGGGGGGGAAACCGATAAATAAGGAAGATAGATATATAAATAATTAAATATGTACTGCAATCAATATTGCAGCCCTCCATGTACACCCCAAAAATGTTGAAGAATTGAAGTAGCAACAAAGCAATTTACTCAAGGGCACAAACGCAAAAAATATACTGAAAAAGGTATTGGCTTGGGACCCAGGAGTGTGCTCCTCCTCGAGGTCTCAGGTTCGATTTTCTCGAGTGCCAATTTAAGTGGGTTAATTTAGCTTCTTAAAAAAAAAATACCGAAAAAGGGCACCATCATAGACCAATAATATGTGAAATAAATCAAAATCCAAATAAAGAAACCTACCACTCGGTGTATCCAGGATCAACAGTGAAACCATATATATCAACAATATCACACATGGACAGTGCTAATTCAATAGACTTCATTCCTGTTCCTTTAGCACCTCGACGTAGTACAATGCCTTGAAAGAGATAGACTGGATTTGGTAGAGTCTGCATAAAAAGGAAGTGCAAATGAATGTGGATAAACTAAATCATGTAAGTAAATAATGGCTACCATTTGTATCATGTTTATGTACCAAAAAACATCAAGTAAATAGCTACCAAAGAACAGATTCTCACCTTTATAACTGCATTAATTTCTCTGTGTGTAAGACTTTTGATTATAAGTACCTCATCATCTGTAAATAACAAAAACAAATTGATCAACTCATTTAATATACGTAAAAAACATATAGTGATATATTCATCAATGTAAGTCAAATAATCTAATAAGTTACATCAAAATAACAGTTTTTTGTCATTACTTTAATTTATTTACTAATTATAGGGAATTATACTTGAGTCATACTATGAAGTTTGACGCAGAATTTTAGCGCTAGTTATCAATAAAGTTTGACATTTTTGTTTAAATATCATCATAGTATATAGTAACTTACCAGACCCATTTAGAATAGGAACCATGTTGCGAGCAGCACCTCTTACAACCAGACGGAAATCCCTCTTAAGACCAACGTATTTGGCATATTTCTACACAATTCAGAAATAAAGTAAATTTTTGCATCAAATTACAAACTAGGTCAGATCGTCAGATCGATACTCTTTCTGGTCAAAATCAATCTACTTGCATCTTTTTCAGAAGCAAAAGAATAATGGCTGGAGCTTGCATTAGCAGGCAGTCAGTATGCAATAAAGTAACTGGATGTTAATTCACCTCAACTGAAAGCTAAGTTTTAGAATATTAAATTACTTTAAAGTTGATATCTAAGAAAAAATTTACCTCATTAACAGGGGCCTCGTTGTCTCGAAAAACAGCATCATGACTATCAATTTCTTTCCCAAACTCTGTCTTCAGAAGGTCCCCAGAATTCCCAACAACAGCACAAGTACGAAACTGTCGTGGATGAAAGGGGGGTTTTGCAGGTAATAATATATTAAGTTGCTCTTCACAAAGAGTCTTATTATTGCACTTCTTTGCCCCCCTACAAGAAGAAGACTTGTAACTACACTTGCTTCATAATAAAATGCTCACAGTAGATACAATTGAGAAACAAACAGAAAAGGTCAGGTTTTGAATCCATACAGTTGTGCTATCCTTAATGGAGCATAATCTATCCAACCACCAGGACGAACATCAAGATACTCTCTTGTCAACACTGTGGTCATGTTACGGTACTGCAACATCACAACATAGTAGTATTCAGTACAGATTCATCCTGAAACACATAACTTAAGCAGATGTGAAATAAACGGTGTAAAAATCCACCTGTTCCCATAATAGTATGGCCTCACAAACATCATATGTGTACTCCAAAGGCTCAAATTTTTTGAACTGCTGATTGTACTGCGATCATTGAAACATCAAAAGTTAAAAAAAATGAATTTAAAAAACGAGCATCTAGCTATTAATTGCAAATGGAATCAGATAAGATGGTTAATGAGACAAAAGCACGTACCCAAGTGCTGTTGGTGCCTTCTGGGTATTTAAGGACGATCGTGCAGTGGTCAATAATATCTGCAGTGAGTCCAAGCCCCCTATTAGCCTGTTTTAAACCCAAACTCAGCTCAGTTCTTCATACTACTATATAAATCAGATATTCTACCCAAGAAAGGAAGAAAAAAACAAACAGTCAAGTCCAGAACAGTGTTTTGTTTCCCAATTAAGAGCATAAGAATTGATTTTTTAACCAGCTAACATGATTGTAGCAAAATACATTTAAAAATCCAAATGTTTGGTTACTGTCCAAACCTTTACAGTTATCAAACCGTGAATCTAAAGACCTATTTTCCTAACCATGAATAAAATAAAATCTTATTATAAATCGTAAGATACATTAACATTACCAATAAAATAAGAAATTTTTAAGTAAGAATTATTGAAATGGCAAAATTATAGGCTGATATTTCATATTCTAACCTCAAAATAATTCAAGTCATAAATTGAATGACGAAAGAAAAGTGGTTGGCTATGCAAAATTGACAAAAAAAAGTAGCTGCATATACAAGTTTAGGCAGTAGTCCATTAGAATGAATTGAGGTTTAAGATGAGATTTGTGTCTAAAATAGATACACACTAGAGATTCGTATCGATTGGATTTAGTTTCACACTGAACCAAACTGCAACTTCATATTCATCTATTTGACTAGAAATGATCATTAGGCCAAAAAACTTATAATGTTTTTTCTTTTTGTCAGGAGTCTAGTGGCTAGAAATTTATCTCCCCGGTCCCTGCACATTACGTGCAAATGTCCTACCAACTGAGCCTAGCTCACAGGACAATTTTATAATAAGTTTTACATACTATAAGTACATACTAAAAAAAATCAACTTTACCAAATCAACTTCATTCAAATTTATCACCTAAACACACAATCACACTCTGTTTCTCAGAAATCAATGCATTCCAAAACAAAAAAAAAATCACAATTTGTAAAATAAAATGATTATATTTATAATTGAGAACGCGGAATGTGACAGTGGAGAAAATTTGAGATCGGAAAGTTACCACACATTGTTGAACAGTGGACTGAAAGTGAAACAAGTCGCGAATTGATTCGGAGTTGCGACGATCTGAATAGAAGGAACCTGAAAATGCAAAACGGAAAGAGAATTAAGAATTGTTTGAAAGAATGAATGAATGGAAGATGTGGAAATTGTGATTACCGGCGAAGAAAGAGGATTGGATGGAGAAGAGGAGAAGGGAGAACAATGCAACGGCACACAGTAGATACAGAATCTTGGGTCTCGCGGATGGTGTATGCTTGTGTTGTCTCATTGATCTTGTTGCTATTTTCTACAACACACTCTTTCTCGCACTTCTACAGAGAGAGAGAAGAAGAAGAAGATAGTGGAACGGAACAGTGAACGACGACGTTTTTGGGTCTGATGTGATCAATTTCGAGTTTGCTTCTGATGATGCAATGGAAGCGCAATTAACACGCTGTTACAGCTTGTATTTCAATTTTGTGTATTTCATTATTTGTATATAAGAAAATTGTTTTAATTTTAAGATTAACCAAATAGATCAGAGTTTGGGTCTATCATTAATAAACGTCGTAGTTGTCTTTGTTAGGCGGTAAGTAAATAAAAACGCTCATGCTCAAGCAATTTCATCTCATGCTTCTATTGCCTCTATTATTATTAATGAAATGCCTTGATATAAATTTGATATCGAGTGGACCTAGATCGATGATTTAAGTAGTGAAGATATGACACCGACTCTTTAGAGTTTAGAGAGGATGATGCACATTCGGACATTTCGAAGATCAAGTCAGTTCATGATCAATGGTGATAAAGAAAAATTATGGTTAATAATTAGTTGCATTTAGCTTGCATCAAATGTACTTTATAAAATGGATTCTAAAATTCTAAGCTGTAATTTGTTGAGTTTGTTGAACTGTAATTGACATGATTCACAAATCAGTGTGTGATTGTCATTGTATGACATTGATGAGATCACTATAATTTACAATAATGTGTTGTCAATGCAACTCCATGGTGTGTTTAATTACCATTCATAGTTAGATTTAAGATAAATATAAAAACTATAATCATAATATAATAGGAAATTTATATAAATTTTCTTCAAGTGCTTGTTGGGGTGTTTCACAATATCTCATGTTTGCAGCTCTAACTACATGGATGCATCAAACCGAATCAAAAACATTTGAGCATATTTGGAAAAACAATAGAAAAGAATCTACAAGAATGCATCAACTAACTAAAACCCCTCAGATATTTTGTACTCTTCAATTAGATGAAGAACAAATGCCCCAAGCACACACACACTTAGCATGAAAATTGCACCAAATCTCTACAAAACTATATGGAACCGTCCCAAAAACAAAAACGTATTTAAAATTGGACCCGATATTAATATATATGCGTTGTTCCCCAACTTTGGAACAGGGCATTATTCTACAGATCCATGGAAACATTCAGCTGAAGTCATGGATTATGTATGTACCTGATGAAAACATTTATTTCTTCACACAAATCTCTACCTTCCTACGAGTAATTTAAACTCCGCATAAAATACATGTAATACACAGGGCAAATAATCAATAACGCCTCCCACCAGCTGTTGACAGAAGAACTCGACTTGGTTTCTTTCCCTTCTTTCCCAAGTCATTTGTCTTCGGTGCATTAGAACTTCCATTAGAATCTGCTCTAGATATGATATTGGAGTATGATAGTGTCTCCCCATTCCTCAAACCTACAGGATTACAACAGTTAAGAAATAAAACATGTTCAGGCCCTTGAAGCCGCTTGACAATTCGGCCTTCACATATAGCAAAACTGCAAAACACATTTGGCAAGTAAACAAATAAAAAATTGTAGAAACATATAATACCTGATGTACCAGAAGAATCAGCAATCGAACTGCGATTATGTAGATTGCTAGTTTCTTGAGTTTGAAAGGATGGAGAATCATGACCAGCAGCAAAACCAAGCTTAGTAACACTTGAGAACAATTTCTTCTCACCAACAACTGGAGGACTTGATGACAAAGCTGAACTCCCCAGAGCTAAACAAACAGCAAATTCAAAAATTATATACACAACAATATATCCATTACCATTAGCCGCGATAAGTAAAACAACTAAGAATCCACAGCTGAAACGGCCATAATGCCCCAGAACAATAATGGAAATTATGTAGATCTGTGAAATCAATAACAGCTACGGCTCATATGATTAGTTCCTTTTCTCAATTCTCATATGCAACATGATATTTCTACAATAATAAGGTTTTCTAGTAATGTGACCGCAGATGTTCCTCATTTCAACATTGAATGCAGATTACTGATAGTCCTATCAATTACCTTCAAAGTCATCCATGGAGAACGTGGGAGGATCATCACGAGAAACAAACTGATAATGGGTTGCCATCGAAAGAGCATAATTAGAAGTAGCTTCAGCCTTTAATTTATCCTTCTGTTCCTACAAAATAATAATACACCACAATTCTAAAGTCATGGCAAAGTGCAGCCAAATTATGTGGATACCAGATTCAACTGTAATCTAACATGGATTGGGTTACAGATTCAGAAACCCAGACGTTAAAATAATTATGCACAAGCCTAAAGCCTGGCCCAATAACATGAAGAGCTCTGTAACACAATTTCCTCGACATGCACACGAAGACTTAAAAAAAGAGAAAAATAATAAAAAGAAAAGCTGATGAAAGAAACTACTACTAGATCATATCCTGTTAAGAAAGATTTAAGGGTGCAAGTAAGCCAATAAATATGAAAAATCCTTTAACCTCCTTGCAAATTGGAATCAATTCACATATGTGTGTGTGTGTGTGTGTGTGTGTGTGTGTTTGTGTGTAATATGTTGGTCTACATCAATACCTTCTTTGCAAGTTGCTTCCTCTGGTTTGCGCGATTCTTTATTTCATCCATAAAAGGGGCCAGTGCTTCAGGAGGTAACATCTCACTCAAATCAATTTCACAAAGCTGAAAAATTAACAAACATCTATTATAAATCATAAGAAAATATTATAGAACTAAATAACTCTAAATAAAAAGTACCTGAAATATTGTGGTTAGTGGAAAATGACTTAAAAATCGATACCGCCTCCTCATAGCCTCAGATTGAGTAACCGTCTCCAATTGTAGAATCCTTCCGCTTATTCTGCAATCAGTAGATTATAATCAAAAAGCATTTAAAGCTCGCTTCCAAAAGGATGATGTTTGTTCAACCTGTGAACCGCAGGTACACACAAATACATAAAACTCATGGGATTAAAGTCCTTGCAGTCAGATACATGTATGTGTATAACCAAAATCAAGACATGACAATCACTAGAACCTCTAAACACAAACAAACAGACTTTTCCATTATTTCAGCACATAAAAGAAATATAATTTTATTTTTTCCAAACCTGTGAGGAAGCTTATCATAGCTACCATAATGGTTCAGTAAACACTTCGTGTTCAAAGGATGAAGAATTAGATGTTGACCATCAGCAGCCTGAAAAGACACAAGCATAGTAACAAATCAAATGTCATAACCTACACAGGAAATAAATTGAAAGATTTATGCATGCAGCAATAAGGAATTGTCTGATAAAACTAAAAGTTGCAATTCCACATAGCAACTGTGAGTGTGAGGGAACCACTATGCCATCATGCAGGAAGTCAATTTACAAAACAGAGGAATAGAGAGAGAGAGAAACAGAAAAAAGTTAGAAAGAGGGAGTAGAGATATATACAGAACAAATTAGGAGGGACAGAAAGGAAATGAGACTTAGACAAACAGGGATATACATAACAGAAAAAGGAGTGAAAGAGAACACGGTTGACCAAAGACAGGATATGCCAGAAAAATGGTGTTTGAGTTTGATGGATATGAGCCATTCATCAGAGATGTGCGAGTTAGAGATGGTAGAGATTTATGCAGTGAGATTAGCTTTTTAGCGTTTAAAATGGGAGAGACATGTATTGCCTGCCTGTTTTTTCATTTAAAAAATTGTGTTGCTTCCACCATGGCCGCTGTGGACAACATGACAACCATGGAAATAGTAGCCACCATATAAAAAATACCACATGAAAGGATTCAACCTGGTGCTTTCAGGTTAAACATCTACCATGTTAAACTCATTTAAATGAATAAAAAATGTTAGAGACTCATTCTGAGATTCAACACTTGTTTCTTCTCAAGTTACGATTCTCAGTCCCTAGACGTCAGTCCATTTCCTGAGTTGTTTCTGACTTTAGAATCACAAAGAGACATTTTCTATCATCTCGAAAATCAACCCATAAGTCTTCATTTCCTGCTGTTGATAACATACTACAACCCACATTCTTCAACATACACTCTTTTTTCCTTTCTTTTAAAGTTTTTAGTAGTCTTAATGAGCTGAATGAAAAGGAAGAGGATGGCAAGGGAACAATTACCCATGCTTCAGCAGCAACAACCAAAGCTTTTTCCGACTAGGTGGGGCTGGGTACATGGATCAATCAATGCCATAAACTCCTGTAATGTATTTGGCCTAACAATAGATTATTTACCTCTAAATTACTCTCAAGTCTTAACAATTTATCCTATAGTTTTTCTTGGTCTCCCTTTACTCTACCTAACACATCCCAGTCAAGCCCATCACAGACAAATCACAAAGTTATCTCAATATGTTTTACCTATATCTTACAAGTTACAATTTACATGATGTAAAATTTCACCACAAAGTACCTAATATGAATAATCAGTTCATAATGAACATGACACAACATTTTTTCTATTCAATTAGGAAAATGCAAAGCAGGAAACATGGGATAGACACAACAAAAATCAATTGCTGTCAATTACCTGATAGAAATTGTATGAATCATTTTCCTTTACATCTCCAATGCCATTTGACCCTTGAATACAATTTTTTTCCTCATAAGAAGAAGACAAATTCATTTCCTGCTCTACTAGTACCTTTTCCACATCCAAAGTTTCATCCGGGTAGGTTCCAGCAGTTGAATTATCCAAAATTACAACCTTACTTTGATCTGGTAAATCAGTACAGGAAGTTCTTGATCCATTAGAACCGCTTTCGTCATCAGTATCTACAACATTTGAAGATATTGATGGTATCTGTTGTACATAATCAACAAGGTTAGAAGATTTTTCCCTGTCACAAGCCTTGTGCTCATTCCAATACTTCTTTCTCAGTTTTAATTGTTGCATTGCAGCACTAACATATGGAAGCTTCTCCAAGTCGTCAACAAGACCTGAATCAGCTCTGGCCAGCCAACCATCTAGATCTGATATTGCATGTCTCACTGAGAGATCTACATCAGACGTGAGTGTGAATTTAGAAAAGGGGTCATATACATCTCCTTGGCCACATGATGAGTTATCAGTCTCTTGTTTATTTTTATGTGAAAGAGTAAATGAATCCTTCTTCCTTGTTAAGAAGTTGAACTCAATATTATCTCCTACTTGATACTGTTTGACATTTGTGATGTGGAGTGTATACAAATCCTTGACAGATATCATCACAAAGCACAACGGACACCTTTTCCAGCAATCACCTTTGTGATCCTCTTCACCCAACAACAAGTATTGTAGTATACATGGGAAACAGAAAATATGTCCGCATGAGGTTATCTGGGGACACAGGGGATGTTCCAAACAAATTGGACACTGAACTGGAAAGGGAGTCAAATATGTCACACATATAATATCTTCCCACTGCAACATTTTATCTGGATCCATTGACTCGGGTGAATGATTTCCTGAATCTAGAACCATAAATTTGAAATTTGCCTGCAAAAAAAGATCTTTGTTGTATGGTCTTCTCTTCCTCTGCCTTCTTGCTGGAGGAGGAGGGGGAGGACCCCTTTGTTGAGAACGTGATATTGGATCATACTGAAAATTTAGCAAGTGATTCCCATTCACCATCTGAGATTTCCTCCCTGCCAAAGGGGTGCTTCCTTGAGAATATACAGACCCAGTAGTCTGTTGATTTCTATGAGAAGAAATTGTTCCTGTTGTCTTCCCCTCAGATTGGGGCCATCCAACTGTCCGTCTTCCTGAGTGACTCCTAGAATGTGTTCTAGAGTTTCGCTGAGGTGTCATCATACCACTTGAAGACTCTAATCCGGTCACCTAAAAGCAAAGAAAACAACAGTAACCCACCCACAACACATAATCAATATCAATTCTATACTTTTAACATATCTTAGGCTTCTAGAAAACAGACATTTCAAATATCAACGACAATATGCTGTTACAAATACAATGATTCAATACATAAGTAAATAATCCAGGCCCTCTACATAAACACTTAAAATACCTTTTCGGAGGGTCCACCTGAATCTTCTGCAGCTGGAGTTGATGGACCTGCCAAATACACCACAAAACAATTCATTGGAAAAATCAACACCAACCAGAGAAAGAAAATCACAAGAAAAACTCAAAAAAAACTCTTTAACTTCCAATGATCGACAATCACCTTACAAAATTCAACATTTTACTACATAATCGAGTCAACCACAAACAATAATCAAAATTCACAAAATAAAACTAAGAACCGACCCCCGAATCAAATTAAACTGGTGGTGGTGAAAACCAAAAGAAAAAATTAACACTAAGGAACCTCCCCATTGATTCAGTACCCAAATTCAACACAAAAAACGATGAACCCTGCTCCCACAAAGCATTTCAAATACAAATTCAGAGCAACCATAACACAACCACATAAAAGCTAAATCAATAACAATTATCTGTTTCAACTCATATTTATTCTGAAAAAGGTTGAACGAACCTGAATAATCGGAGATCTGGAGAGATCCGAGAGCGTGGTTGAGTTGAGGAGAAAGAGAATCTGAAATTCCATGTTGTAAATTAGGGTTAGGTCTTGAAGATGAGGAAGATGATGAAGATGCCTGTTGGGTTTGTGAGGGCAAGATGGACATGAAATTTCTGGAAGAAAGGGGGGTTTGGGGTTCGTCACTGCTCTATCTATCTACCAGCTTATTCTAATTCTAATTTTCTACTTTTAATAACAAACAAAAACAGATTATATGAAAAAGCGCGTTTGCATGGTGGGGTTTCAGGGTATCCTTGCCGTATCTTCACCGAATATTGTTCTACTGCCACCGGTCTTAATTCTTGTAATTACAATCTTGCCCTTTTTCATTTTTCTTAAATTATGACATATTTGTTTTAATTTAACATATGTAATTTTACCAAGAATAAATTAATGTAAATGGTAAAAAAAATTAACTTTGTTTTTTTAACAGAAAGGATTTCATCCTGTTAAAAAAGTGGTTAAGGGGTGAACTTATTATCTTATGTGTCTCACAGATTCTTCGACGGAAATTAGTTATTGTTAACAACAGTAGAAACTTTGTACTACATGGTAAAAAAAAATGCTTAATAAATTTCACTAAGATGGATCATTTCATTGTTAAAAGGACTAATTTTCAGTCATATTTTATTTATTTCACTGTTAAATTATAAATTACTAAAGCTCATTTTCTTTAGGAATGAGAGAGTTAATAAATAATTCTAGTTTACATTTTATAAAATCTATTTTTTTTTTATAAAATTAAAAAATTAAAAAATTGTCAACATTTTGTTTTCATTAATCATTGAATGTTTTTAAATTTGAAAAGGAAGTTTGTTCTTAATTCCACTTTGTAATTGATTAGTTACATTGATTAGCTTCAAATAGTTAATTTTATGATTTCATTTATACAATGGTATTAATTTTTATTTTTTTGTTTCCCCTCATGTTCTTAAGGGAAAGGGCCCTAATAAAAGATAATACATTATTCTCTTTAAGTAAAAATTACACTTCAAAGAGAATCCCTTAAAAACAGCGCACATACATAGTACTAGTATGTTCTAAGAACTAATCTAACAAAATGACAAATTCAAATGATATAATTCAAATGGTCAAAGAAACATGTAAAATACCATATGCTTGTTAAAAAGCAAGTACTTAATTCAACAAGTGATTTTTTACTCTACAATGCATCAAAAAGATGGTTACTATGATCAAAGTAAATGATAAAAGTGCGGATTTCCATTGGAGCAAGCTCCACAGTTAGCTCTTTCGGATCAACCGGACCTCCCCTTGAACCACCTACATTTCCAGAAGACCCTTCTACTTTCCAAACAAGCTTTTTCTTCTCCATCTCTGTCCTTTCTTGATTTGCAGATAAGTTCTTCTCTTTCACTTCTTTGATCTAATACCAAGAAAAATCACACTTCAGTCAGAAAATGAAATAACAAGTCTTGAAAAAAGTTTGGTTTAAATGTACTTTCCGGTCTTGTATTTTTACTGATTCAGTGGTGGAAAATGTTTCGAAAATTTTAAAACTGGAGACCACATTTACGGATTTAGAAATGGAGGACTAAAATCTTAAATCAGTGAAATCTATCATTGTTTACCTTCTTTCCTGAGAAGAGCTTTTTCAACTCCACACTTGTCACTACAGAGAGATCCTTGTCTTCTTCAATCTGAGTATAAATTTGATTGGCCAAGAGAGTGAGGAAAACAAGACAAGAAGCAAATACACAACTCATCGACTTAATTAGAACTCCGTGAGCTAATCATAAGTCAAAGCAAAGTATGTATTGAACTTGTAAATAAGAATTCAAATAAAGACCTCGTATAAATGCGCTAATCGAAGGAGAACTGTCCCGTCATCAAGTTCCTGAAAGATCCAAGAAATTATAGTTACAAGCTAAATAGTTTATGCTCAACAGAATAGAAGTGCACTTCAGCATGCGCACAAATAAAGCAATGTTTGACGCCATCAACATGATTGTGTTGTCCACGTAATAATTGTTAAATGTTGGCCAAAAATCATCACTGAACTAACACTATAGGGCATAAAGGAATCACAATATTTAAGTGAGGATAACGACATGAATACAGAATACCTGTAATGTTATAATAACAATGTTTTCCGGTAATGTGTAAGAAGAGTCAAATCCTGAAAATGTTGTTACACGGGTATTCATCCATACTTCTTTATCATCCTACAAAATGAAGTTGAACTTTTAGTGACTGACACACATCATATTATAAATATATCAGAATTCATGCATGTCTTTCCAATACTACTATTTCTTTTCCAATGTTGGATTTCACCTTTTCAGAAAAGGCTAACAAAAGTGGAGAGTATATTTCCTGTCCAAAAGTACGGCGCCACTTAGCTCCCTCACCCAAGGGATCTATTCTGTAATAATATTTACCTTGGACCTGCAAAATAAGTAATAAGCTAAAGATTACAAACTTCCAAAATAAGTAATAATATTTTTCATAAATTATTGTTATGACCTTGACACTTGGGTCAGCTTTCATTAAAATGGATTGACATAATATGATATGTCAAAACCTTTTTCAGCAATTAGTATTAAGACCAATTGGATAGAAATTATTAAGTTGACCAAGTAACAATTTATAAACATAAACATGTTACATGTGACATTGCTATGAAAAAACAATGATAATCTCTATCTGGTTTTTAAAGTTGGTGAGAAATTCTTACAGTTAGACCCCTGCAATTGTCAGCAACACAATCCGTTTCATTTAGGGCCTCTGCAACACCTCTTGAATCATCAAGCAGCAATCTCCTATTGGTGACAAAAAAAAGGAGAAATTTGGTTAACTTTCCAGAGCTTCCTTTAGTATACATGATTATATAAATAAAAACTATAAATGGAAAATACTTTAACTAATTGCATATTTCCTTTATAAATACCAATTATTTAATAACACTGCTTTTCAAATAAAATTTAGTAGTAAAGAAAATCTAAAATCATATATTCTACACCAATTTTTTTATTTTTACACAGTTCACCATAGATTCCAAAAGGGCTACATTTTCAAAAAAACAAGGCAGTGTTAAGCTAATATGAGATTAGATCAACCGTAAATTCTAGTATCTTTGGTAAACTTAATTTGCAATCTATTTATAGCACATCATGAAGAATAAAATGTACCTGTGGAGCATCAACTCGATTTGTCCATCTTCTAAGCTGGATCCTCCAATAGCTCTATCCACCAAAACTGAGAATTCCTTCTGATTATCCTCTATGTATATCCCGAGATTAATCTGAAAAGACAAAATAAAATATATTATAACTTGTTGTTTAAAAGAAGAATATCTCAGGAAAAGAAGATAATTCGCTCTTAGAAAGTTGCATATTTTATCATCTCAGAATAACCAACAGCTCTCAAATTACTGCAGATGAATTTAACTGAAATGTTCTATAAAAGTTCACATACTGGGTAATAATTTCCAGCAACGGGCTGGTTCACTTCCAGGTCCCAGTCTGTTCTGTAGTCACGTACCTGCAGAAAGAAGAAATCCACAAGGTTATGCCCAAAGCATAAGAAAATACAAGCCTTGAAATTTGTAGATACTTTTATGTGCGAATAAGAAATTTATGATAACATTTAAAATACATGTAGAGAAAATTGATTCTGTTTCTTATATCTCAGAGGGAACCATATTCTTACAACCGGAATAGAGATAATGATGACTCACATTGCAATGTAGCATCTAGTGTCGGGAAATTATAGATGATCTAAACTAATTATTGGAAGGAATTTAACCTAAGCTGCTTACTCTTTTGATAAAATCACGCCCATTAGAATCTGTGTAAAAAGTTTTATTGGTTTCGAGTGTAGTTGAAATCCGAGTGGCAACTTCTTTACCAACTCCATCTTCAATAGGAATAGGACCAACCTAATATAGATTAATACTATTAGTTCAAATGATTCAACATTCTGTATATAAAATTCATATAAGAAAAATACATCTCATATTTATTGTATTGCAATGAATACAAGCAGCCCGATGAAGAAACAAAGAAACATCAAACAGTCATAGACAGCTCTCATATAATGACTACAAGAAATGACACAAATTTAAACATATAAAAGGAATAATTTGAACAGCTTACGATAAACTCTACTTCAACGTGTTCCTTTCCTTTGTGCTGTCTAGTAATCTGCATTACATATTTTTCAGTTCATCATGCAATGGCAATTTGTTGCAAAATTGAAAGAAGTTTGTTAATGAGAAATTAATATTCTGATGCCATTAAAGATGAAATTCTTGAAGCTAAAATAAAGCACCTGATATATCCATGGATTGATTTGTTGATGCACTTCATCAATTATTGGGCCATGCAAAACAGTCACCGGAGCCTAAAAATCCCATCATTTCATTTTTAAGTGAACGTTTTAATTGGAATATCTTTGTAAGAATATTATATTTTAGGTAGCATTTCAAACCTGTCTTTCATGGTTTATATGATATGTGCCATTTGGACGGAAGATATAGGCCCCAGCATTCTGCGACAGAAATTAGATGACAAATTTAAATTCAACGTATGATACCTGGAATGGAGAAGTAAAAATATATTGGTATTTAACTATTTATAGTAAGAATTTCCACCTGTGGATCCTTTTGATCAGTTCCATTATATCCTGAATAGTAAAGATAACTCAGTTCAACCTGTTCCTCAACCTTCCATGTCAAAAATAAGAGTGTTAGTCAAATTTTAATTTTCTGTCCGACAGTGTAAGAGAAAAATTTGACAAAGAAATTACAAACACGATGAGAGGAAAGGAAAAATAACAAATGCATATCAAGTAAAGTAACTAAAATGGAATCATGTAAAGCAGAATGAAGCACCACACACCATGTTTCTTGCATTAACATAATTGCTAAGCTTTTCCTGATCTGTAGAAAATGTAAGCTTTAAATTTCCTTGACCAATAGAAGACTTTTCATGACTTTGATGTGTATATACTGATGATCTGGTGGAACCTGAAAACAAGCAGAAAGCATTTATCACAAAGTTCATGTTGTGAACATGGAAAGCAGATAAACACGTATTTGATGAATAATAAAGCAACCTATATTTGAACCTGTTTTTTTGGCATTTGAGACAGTGTAGGTGCTAAAACCAAATGGCGGTACAGAAACTGTAAATGCAAGCCAATACTTGGGTGTCTTGGATGGATTATGTCCCAAATAAGCTTTGACATAGTAGTTTCTTAAGTTTACAAACACCTCAGCCAGAGGTAGAATTTGAGATTCTATTTCTACACCGTTAGAGTCATGAACTGTAACATCGCCATCAATAACCTGCAAATGTTTGTAGCTTCAAATATAAGTTTCACAAACTTAAAGCATTACTATTAATTAGATTTATGACAACAAAAAAATACAAGAATGACATCACTCACAGGAATTCGAACCACTTCATTCCTCTTCCAACCAAGAGAGTTATAAACCACAATAACCTAAATATGGAAATAGCTGATGAGAATGTCTGATTCAAACAAACTGAATGGTTAGAAAAAGAGAACAAAACATGTGATGATAGAAATGTTAGCTTACCAAACTCTTTCCTTGAACCAGGTCAACTTCTGATGCAGGACAATAAGTTATGTTCAAAAGCGGACACTGAAAGTAAATGAAAAGGTAAAGACGGGGAATAAATCAGATTGTTAAATAATCAATATGCAAGTTAAATGCTAAAGATCAAAACAACACCTTTCAATTTCAAGTTAATCAAACTTTATCACTTAAAATTTCAAGATTAAAGATATTTTACTTGTTGAAACTTTGTAACTGGGTTCTGACATCCAGTAAGCAATGTTGATTCAACCAAGGAAGCCAGTGATGATGAAACCAATTCCTCTGCCTGCACAAAGACAAAATCATTGCATGACATACCAACAAATGGATCTACGTAATTACATGAAAATGGATAAACCGAAACTGAACCTCCTTGTAGCCTATTGCCAATCGTTTAGCATAATCATTGGCCACATGCTGCTTTTCTGTGCCAGTGACTGCATCGTGGTGTTGAGCAATTGCTAAAGCATCTGCTAATGAGTCTGTATTTGGCCCTGAGTTCTTTCGCCCTCTAAAATATTCTAGTTGTCTTGCAGCCTGATAATTTATCGGTATAAAATAAATATCCAAAAACTAGAAGAATTCAATTACCGTATATAAATAAACTAAAAATATACAAGCCATACCAAATAATAGCCACTCAATAATCTGACATAGCGTTTCAAAGCTGGCCTACTAGTAAAGTATCCTGTCCAGAAACCATTTGCACGATCTGCATAACTGTTTTTTTCATGCAAATAAGAGGGAAAACATCACACACGGAAAAGGAAATTTGAGAAATACACCAACAGATTATGCAACCGTTACATATTAAACTCACGGGAAGTAATCCTCAGTCTTAATTGGCCAGGACTCATTTGCAGCATATTTTGCGTCGGTATATATGGATGGTGTAGAGTAAAGAGCATTGACACGTCCATCCTAAAGTTGCCCGTCCAAAATCACAAGTCAAAGCACAATCAAACAAATTCTTTTTTATCTAAGAATTACTGTTTGTCTTTTACTTTATATGTAACTTAGAACCCTAGTCAAAGGGGGTGATACCTTGTTCACATAATGAATAAGCTTGTCCAACTGCCGGTACCACGTATGTGCATATTGATACTTAAAATCAGTTCCCATCGTCCACATTATGTGATTTGTTCGAGTTATGTTTGCCTGAAAATAAAACAATATGCGGTAACAATTTAGATGAGATCATGCATAGTTGTTAAAGTTCCTTATACTTCAAACTCAAATAGTATAATTAAAGCTCTTGCTCAAATAGATCTCCATATTTTTTTTTCTCAATGATCAGTTTAAGCCATTGGTCAAAATATTATAAGCTTTTAAATATACTATTTGCAGGAAAGGGAGGAAGGTGGGAGCAACATATAAATTCTTCACGTGTTTGAAGACATGCTCAACTTACTTGTGCTAATGCAGCAGCAACAAAGTCGTTCACTCTATCTTGCACATTGTAATCAAACAAATTTATGTTATCCTTCAGCAAGAAGTAGTCAAAAGTTAGCACCAGAAAAAATAAATAATCATGTGATAGAAAAATTAACAAGTTTATATAATTTACTTGAACTATTTGTGAATCATCATTAACTTCAAAGTAAAATCCAGAAGGAGGTTCATAGTTCTCGGGGAATGCTCCAGCAAAGATCTGGAAGAACACATAGGCAACAAGCACACACAGGGGGGAAAACATTTAATTTAGGAGACACCAATCACGATAAAATAAAAAAATAAAAAAAGGCTATCATTATGAGATAAAAATAAGAATTCCTGATCATCACCTGAGCAGATGAGCCAAGGCTCTTGCTACCCTGCCAGATAACCTCAAGACTCTTCTCCTTCTTGCGTTTAATTCTATCCTGGTAATCAATCCTACCAAAGAAAAGTGAATCAAAGCCAACCTGCATCAATAGTCCATATAGAAAACAGTACTTCAATGGTTATTTCTTTTTCCAGATATGTTAAGCACAAGATTCTATGGTTGAAGGTTTGTGGCATACTTCAGCTCCTAATAAGTAAGCCTGCACAGCAGAATGTCCAAAAGGATCAATTTGCCAACCGATTCTGGGAGTCACACCAAACTCCTCTTTAAGAAATCGATGTCCAAGTGTAGTCTGATCAATCATGTCTATGTAATGAGTTACTGCCTCATCATGCATACACATGGCTCCATTTCTGTGACGAGAAAAAAATAATGAAAGAAAAGAAATAACATTAATACGTTAACATTAAACAAAAACAAAAAAAAATACAACTCTCAGAAACATGAAGCGTGACTTTTTTCTAATCAAAATGAAATCTTTTTCAGAAATGTGATTTACATGAACTCTAGTTGACCCGAACTAACAAGCTGCTTAACTATATTCTGAACAGCTTCACTCTGATCATCCCACCATCGCTGAAAAAAGGCCTGCATTGGGTTCACAAGTAAAATGGACATATGTTTACATCTGCTATGCTCGGATACTAGTAGCACAAAAGAATGCAAAACGGTAATATTTACTAAGATTTGTACAAATATATAAAACACGCACACAAGCAGTAACACATCGATCCAATAAAGATTCTCAAGAGAGCAATGCAATACATAAAGTAGTTAAAGAAAAAGGTTAACTTACCATCTCCACATAGATAAATTTTCTGTTTTTATCAGCCAATAGAGCATGAACCATAGAATCCAACACATTTTGCACACAAGCCCCCTACACATTGCAACATAACAACTCCATAAAATTTCCAATCAACACATACATTTAATGAGCATTTAATCCTAAACTATCACTCTCTCCTATTCAATCCCAAAACTATAAAATTATATAATAAATAATCTCTAAATTATTTTTAATCTATCAAGTTAGTCCCTAAACTATCATTTTCTCTTCTATTTATCATATTTTCATAATTTAATGACCAAATTGAAAATAAACTGAAAAAAAGACCTGAATAGAATTGTTAGAACCAACATAGTACTGATCAACAGTTTTCAACCATCCAACATCATCATGAGTATGAGGAACAAGATGAACATTGAGCTTCCCAGAGACTACACCCTGTGAAGTGTTATACACTATAAACTTGGATTCACCTCCATAGAAGAGTGTTCCCAAAAGGGTCAACAAAAAGATCAATTGTTTATCCATTGGGTGCTGAAAAATGACGAGTGGAGTGGCTTCTTCACACCCCAGAAGCGGAAAAACGTTTCAGAAGCTAAAAATAGAATCTTTTTGTTAATTTATGTTGCAAAATGAAAAAGGGAAGTTCCACTTGGTAATCATGCACAGTGCTGATTCAACAAGCTCATCATAATCACTTCCATGTGTTTGCAAAGGTTTTACATATTACAGTTGATTTATCAGACATATATGTATAATTGGAAAGTTTGTTTTTTTACATAAAAAAAGAAAAAAGAGTTAGTACAAAATAGTTTCTTTTATAATTTTTGTTTTGTGATGAAGTGTCAAATTTTACTGAAATTTATGTTTACAATTTCGAGGTTCTGATTCGAACTTAAGTGAAGGTGAAGGTGTTACGTATAATAGTATTGGTATCTTTCGATAGTTAAGTTAGAACTTATTTTTTTTATTTACAATGGAGCTAAAGATCAAATTTAAGACTTAAAAAATAAGATTTTAAAGTTAAAATTTATCATAAATTATGCCTAATATAAATTAAAATATTAATGATATGCACTATCTTATCTTATCTAACACACTTAAATAAATGATAAGTTAACATGACTTTGCTTCTAATGTAATAAAAAATCAAAATCAATGTTTTCCATGAAACAAAAACCAAAAATCAAAATCAATGAAAGTCTCCTTTACAGTAGTTAAAAAATGTACTACTCTCTATGTGTCTGACAACATCACTAAAATATTTTCTATTTGCATTTGCTTATTTGTTAATTTAATAGTTAATTACTTTTGGATAGCTTTTTAAATGACAAAATACTTTTAGATAACTGGATAAGAACTAGATCCATGCAAGTGATATTAGTATTACCTTTAAAGCTTTAAGTTTTAACTTTAAGAAAAATAAAAAGGTAAATCGCCCTTTAGATATTAAGTGTGTAATTTTAAATGAAATTACACAATAAAATATATATATTTAAAAATGTAATTTTAGATATTGTGTGTGTAATGCGTTGTTGTAATTTTAAATGAAATTACAAACGCAATTTTAATATATATTTTGTAAATAATTTTAAAGATTAAATTGACCAACAAAAAGTACTTAATAATAAAATTGACTACTCAAAAATATATTCGAGAATAAATATTACCAATAAATTATGCGTTTAAAAATATGTTTAAAATTTTTATATATTTAAGAAGTAAAGTATACCTTGTCAAAAAAAAAGAACTAAAGTTTGTGCATTTAAAAAAGTGTTTGCAGACCAAAGTTATGGTTTATCCAAAATAAAATGAGATGTGGAACTTCTTTTTCTTTATGCTGAGACACAAACAATGGCATTGGAAGTTGTGGAATGCACATTTTATTGCTCAGTCACCAAGGATTTAAAATTTAAAACTATGGTCCCCTATGTAAAGCTGGTTCCTTTTGCTAGATTCCATCACTATTACTATTTCTTACCATGTGACAAGTTTCTCTGCCTGAATAAGAATTGAAGTGGTCACTTATAGTTATAGCAGTGTTTTCTTACTCAATCATATGTTCTTTATCAACAAAGCTCAAATCAGAGACCTTATTTAAGAGTTTTTTTTTTTGACAGAACCTTATTTAAGAGATATAAATTCAGTTTTACTCAAAGAAACATGTTAATACAATTTCTATGATATTTGGCCTCTAAGGGTTTAGATGATAAAAAACCTCTGGAAAGTTTTATTGTGTAGAACTCTTGGATTTATATTCACCATTAACTCAAGTTACAAAACTTATTTATTTACAAGCAAATATAGAAAACATATCATTTCCAGGACTACAACAGCACAACATACATGCTTCTCTGTTGATTCATTTGTTACATTGGTACATGATTTTCTGCTGCATGGACTGTTTGGAGGGGATTTAAGTCAACAAAAAATGTCCGAATCTCCATTGGAGCAAGTTCAACAATAAACTTTGTAGGATCAACAGGTCCTCCCCTCACCACCTTAGATTCATCAATGGAGCCTCCTTCTACCTTCCAAACTAATTTCTTTTTTTCCATTTCGGCTCTTTCTTGATTAGCGGACAAACTCATCTCTGTCACTTTACTTATCTGAAAAATGTTGAGTTGTTAGAAGGAATCTATAACATGTATAAAAAAAATAGCTTGGAAGAATTAGTTATCACTCTTACCTTCTTGTTAGGGAAAAGCTTTTTCAATTCTAAGTTTGCGGTTATTGAATAATCTTTGTCCTCTCCAACCTTTCATGTAGAAATACCCAACATACATCAATTCAAGAAAGTATATAGGATATTTGTTTTCTGATTCATAGTTAATGAAGTTGATACTTCATCTGATGCATGCGGAACATCATAAATCGTTCATAGCTAGACTATAAAACTTATTTACACAGGTAAGCTTACAGTTGCATGGAAAAACTATTATTGATTTCTAACAGTTACATACATCCATAATGCATGTCTGTTTTTGTGATTATATGGCATAGGTCAGATGCAAGTAAAATAGTCGCGCACAAAATCATTCCGATCATGGTTAAGAATGCAAGGTACCAGTCATATACAGTAACATGGACAAGCATTAGCAGATTATTTTGCAAGGAAAATTTAACTTTAATAGAGAACCAAAGATTATTAGTAAATAAGCAAAATAATTACAATATACAACCTCATAAAGGTGAGCCAGTCTTAAAAGTACTTTTCCATTGCCAAATTCCTGCAACAAAAGAAATTATAAAATAAACAAATACAAATCAGAGCAAATATGAGGTAGTAAAATGTTAAGAGTGCATCATAAAGCTCAATCTCCTACTTTCATCTGCATTGTTGCATTGTTTTCAGCTGTTTTCTGTATTGGACAGTTTGTTATATCCAATTATGATTATGAAGGGATAATATAAACAACCTCCCTAAGTCACTCCCTAGCATACCTGGAGAGTTAGAAGTGCAGTGTTGTTTGGTAAACTGTAGGAAGAATCTACGCCAGAAAATGTTGGTTGTTGGAATTGCAACCAATTTTCCCCATCCTGCAAGACAAGTGGAAAAAGGTATTTATGAAGGGTTTTTTATTATAAGCATTATGATGAAGGGTTTAACTCCCATATTTTTTAATTTATCCTTCTTCAATTTACCTGCTCGGTGAAGGCCAACAGCAATGGTGAATATAATTCCTGGCCAACTGTACGACGCCATTTAGCACCTTCACCTTTACAGTCAATTCTAAGGTATAGTTTTCCTCGAATCTGGAAATACCAGATAAACAAGTACTAGTAAGAGGCGAATTAGTGAGCAAAATTTACCATAATTGATTCAACCGAGATGCATGAGAAATATAGCCAATAGTTGATTCAACCTGTGGAGCATGAGCTCTATCTGACCATCTACCAAACTGGAACCCCCAACTGAGCGGTCCACCAAAACCGAGAGTTCCGTACTGCTATCTTGCATATATATTCCTAAATTAACCTGAAAGAATAATAGGAAGCCATAAGTTTTTAAAATATAGGAGTACATTTGAAGAATAGGGCAAACGGACCAAATCATGGAAATGGTATATTTATTTGAAACATATCAAAAGCTTGATTTATGTGACAAGTGAAACATTGTGAGCTCAATGATTGAAACTAAAAGAAAAATACGAAAAGAATAAAATTTTCTTGGAGAAAAAAAATTTCTCGGAGAATATTCATTTGCTCAGCAAAAACAGATGCTTGAAATATTGAATTTACAAAGTCCTTAGATATACATAAGACTGCAGCAGGATTAAATATAAACAGGAAATAGACTTGTGGATTGTGAGTCGTTGTTTAAATGAAACATACTGGGTAGTAGTTTCCAGCGATGGGTTGGTGCCCTTCTAGATCTCAGTCGGTCCTGAAATCTCGAATCTGCAAAAATAAAAATAAATTATTTTTCAATAGATATAGAAAATTCATTAAGAAAAGAAGGGAACAGAACGAGAGATTAAGACATATCTTAGTAATAGTACAAAATAGATGGACTGAAAATAAATTTAACACACCCTTTTAATAAAGTCACGTCCATTAGAATCTGTGTAGAATGTCTTGTTGGTCTTCATTGTAGTTGAAAATTGAGTAATAACTTCTTTCCCAATGCCATCATCCACCGGTATAGGTCCAATCTATATATATGAACAAACAGATTTAAGATGTAGATCCTCAAATTTCGAAGCCATATATAATAAGTGAAACTATCAGTTGTTTTTTCGATCAGATAACAAGGAAGATAACCTACTGTGAACTCAACTTCAGCATTCTCCTTCCCCTTATATATCCTCACAATCTGTACAAGAAGAAAGCAAAACAAGATTTCCATTCTTAAGCTTCATAGAAAAAGAAAATCACAAGGAAAACAAATTATACTAAAATTTGGGGGTCCAGGGGATGCCACGGAAAGGTGGAGTGATGCTAATATCAGTAGGGAAAACATTATTTCACGGTTAAGTGAACCATAATTTACCTGAGATACCCATGGACTGAGCTGTTGATGTACTTCATCCAATACCGGACCACGCAGGACAGTTAAAGATGCCTGAACATAAATAAACGCACAAAATAAACATAGAATTAGTGATAAAATAAAATTATCATTAGCTGTTGAAATTTTGAAAGGAAAAGTCTGTAACCTGCTGATCAGATTTAATAGGAAACGAGCCATTTGGACGGAAGACATATGCCCCGGAAGCCTTAATAAAAAAACACAGTTTGTTATCAAAAACTATATTTTAATGATATGGGCTTGCCCTACATGTAAATATAATATATCACCAAGACTGTCAAACATATAGCATATTGCACAATGCACAAGGATAAAGAAAACAATGATCATAAAAAAATAAAAAATCTTCCTACAAATAACATAATGGGATTATGGCAAGAGATACTTTGACACTGAATTTTCTATGTTCATACCTGTGAATCTTTATCATCCCCAATGTGTCCAGAATAGAAACCGTATATTGTTCAACTGATGCTAAAACCTTCAGCCATTCCCAAAACAAAACAATAAGCTTCAGCATTACTAACTTTATGCTTTAATGCAAATTGAAATTTGAATTTTTTATTTTTTTTTTACAAGAAATTTGAATTTTTAGCAACGAATATTCTGACAAAATTTGATCATGGAACATATTTTTTAAAAAACAAATATATTGATAATGAAAACTTACAAGATTTTTGCTGTTAACATAATGGGTCAACTTTCCTTCATCTGAAGAATAAAGTAGCTTTAAATTCCCTTGTCCGACTTCTATGCTATTATTAGTACTTCCTTCTGATCTGAACTCCATTGAGATAGTTGAAATATGACCTTTATAATTTGAAGAGTCATAAAAGTTTGAGTAAATAATTGAAATCTCAGTCCAACATAACTCATACAGAGAGAAGAGAAAATGTGTCCGGTTATTGTTGATTATTAGTCCCTTATTCACATCTTGTACAGAAGATTCATTACTTTATTTCCTTTGTTAGTACAGGTTTATTGCTTTATTCAGCTATAATCTTATAAACTAACAAAGAGCATTAGACTTTATTAGCCCACCATTTTTACAGTGAATTAATCAGAGATAATATAAATTAATTTCAAATCTACTTTCAACTGAAAGTTAAAGGAGAAGGTACTATCACTAACCTGTCTTTTTAGGCTTTGATACTATAATGTGCTGAAACCAATGGGAGGTACAGATACCGAAAATGCAAGCCAATACTTGAGTTCCCCAGAAGGAACTGTTCCTATATATGCTTTGACATATTTTTTTCTTAAGCTCAAAGTAATAATAGATAGAGGCAAAAGCTGAGACTCAATTTCCTTCCCAGAAGAGTCCTGGACAAAAACCTCTCTGGTGGAAACCTGTGGCAAGTATGCTCTAAAATTGGTCATGTAAGAGCATAAATCAATGTCTAAAGACTTCAAAACATAATCAAATAAGTTTTTTGTGTTCTGTCTCCATTAGCGTGCTTGTTGGTTGAAGGTGCATTAGTCTATACATTTAAGATATAAGAGGGAAGAACAAAATACATTAATTACTATGGATCCTATTGGAATATATGAGATGTCTCAAAACATCTTTGATATTATTATAGAATAGGATAACCAAGTGACTGGAGTAAGGCATACACTATTGATTTTGAAGAGATGGTGGAATGTATTTTTTGAAGTATATGCCCAATAAAAAAACACCATTAAAAATACCTACAGGAATTCAAATTACTTCCTCCCTCTTCCAAGCAAGAGGATTATAAACAACAATCACCTACAAACAGCACGGCGGCGGAGAACCATCTCAATTGAATTAGTTTCATCGGGGTTTATAAAAGCAGGAACCTTCCACTTGCGAACAACTCGAACTTTAATATTCCAATTATCATTTCCAGGTTGGAGATCAACAACATCATCACCATTTTTTTTCAAGGTTGTTTGCGGCTTGTTCCAATACATTGGGCGTCCGGAGCTTTATACTAATACTTTGCCTCAGGAAATTGGAATTGGAATTTTGAATTTCTCCCGCTTCGACCCAATTTTTAGTCGGATCGTAAATTCATGCTCAACTCTAGTTTGAAGTAAAAAAAATGCAGGGTTTTGACTCAACTGTAAAACTTATGAAATCTAAGATTCCCCAACAAAGTTGGGTGTTTACGGATTAAGTTGTTATATCTACATGACTACATCCAACAAGCAAGAATGAAAGATCAGAAGATAACGATGTGAATGTTATTAGGAGAAGTTTAAAACATACGCATTCATTATTCAATGTCCTGATTGACTTTATTGAGGTTCTGAAACTAAATTTCATCTTACATTCACTGGAGTATCACATGGGACTGAACCCATACAAACTTGCAAATTATTTAATAAATTCGAACCTAAGTCCTACACCCCTTTTGGCCACAAAATCAAAACCACCCCATAATAATATTCAGCAATTGAAAATACTAAGTACTAGCAACAAGACATAAAATAAAACAACAACAAAACAAGACACAATAAGCCAAAACTGCTAGAGACCCTTTTTTCCAAGTCAGCAATAGAGACAAGTGCATACTCAAGACAAACTAAGCATGCTTGGCTTGAAAATCCTTCATGAAAGCCACCAACTTCTCAACACCAGCCAAAGGCATAGCATTGTAAATTGAAGCTCTCATACCACCAACAGACCTATGTCCCTTAAGCTGAACCATATTCTCCTTAGCAGCTTCCTTAATAAACTCACCTTCCAACTCAGATTTCTCCAAAGTGAAAGGAACATTCATCAAAGACCTAACAGATTTCTCAACAGGACACTTATAAAACCCATTACTCTCATCAATAGCATTGTACAGAATCTCAGCTTTCTTCTTATTCTTGTTCTCAACCTCAACCAAACCACCTTGTTCCAACAAATCCTCAAAAACCAAACCACACATGTAAATTCCATAACAAGGTGGTGTATTGTAAAGTGAATTGTTGTCAGCATGAATCTTGTAATCAAGCATCACAGGAGTCAAATCTTGAGCATTCCCAATCAAATCATTTCTCACAATCACAATTGTTACACCAGAAGGACCCACATTCTTCTGAGCACCAGCATAGATCAAACCAAATTTCGAAACATCAACAGGTTTGGAACAAAAATTTGAAGACATATCAGCAACCAAAATCCCATTTTTATTATTGGGTGTTGGATAATTCTTAAACTCAACACCATGAATAGTTTCATTAGCACAAATATGCAAAAACCTAGCTTCTGGATTCTGTTTCAAATCATCAAAAGATGGAATCTTTGTATATTTCTCAGATTTCCCAGACCAAATCACGTTTGGTTTACAATATTTCTGACCTTCCTTGAAAGCTTTATCGCTCCAAGAACCGGTAACGACGTAATCAACGGCGTCATCGGTTTTACAGATATTTAACGGCACGGCGGCGAACTGAGTGGTGGCGCCGCCTTGAAGAAAAAGAACGGAATATTCGGACGAGATACCCAAAAGGGTACGCAGATCTGACTCAGCTTTTTGAATAATGGAGAGAAATTCTTTACCTCTGTGACTCATTTCCATGACGCTCATGCCGGATCCACGCCAGTTGTAGAGTTCGGATTGAGCCTTACGGAGGACGTTTTCAGGGAGGGTGGCGGGTCCGGCGGCGAAGTTGAAGACGCGATCTGAGGAATGGGGTTGGGTTTGGGTTTGGGCTTGGGCTTGGGGTTGGGTAGTAGCGGAGGAGCATTTGATGGAAATGGGTTTGAAAGTGGGGTTGGTGCGGAGAGAGATCGGTGAGGTGAAAGTGGTGGTGGGTTTTTTGAGAGAGAGGTTGTTGGTTTGAGGAAGAAGATGAGTTTGTGGTGAAGTTGCCATTGATGTGGCCATGGAGGTTGGTGAGAGAAAGAGAGATAGTGAGAGAATGAAATGAAACTTTTCGCGCTTATTGTTTGGTTTTGGAATGGTTCTGAATCAAAGGAAGAGATGTGTATATTTATTAGGCGAGTGAAATATGGCCAAATGTTGGTTTTAGTGTCTGTATCCAATTTTGTTCAAAATAAATCTCTCAATTAACCAATTTTTTTTATTTTTGTTTTAGAAACTAAAATCAAAAAATTTGATTGATTCAGGGACTTATTTTGAACAAAATTCGATACCGTGACTAAAACCAAAATTTTGCGTCCTTACCAGAATTAAAATGATATTTAAGCCTATTTATTATATAGAGGGGGAAATTTTGACTAGTATATTTTATTAGACAAATCCTTTGAACACAATTGTAATTTAAGATAGCACAATTAAATAAATCAATATTCACCAACAGCCTGGAATTGATCGATTTCGCCAAATTTGACAACCTACGGTGCCAAACCCAAATTCTTTATTGTCAAGATTATGGATGGATATCAGACATATATGTATTTATTGTATCATTGGAAAGTTTCTTCTTTTACATGTAATAAAAAGAAGAAAATGAAAAAGAGTTATTGCAAAATAGTTTTCTTTTATAATTTTTGTTGTGATAAAGCGACAAATTTTAGTCTCGAATAACTCAAGTGATATGAGCTGAATAATATATGAATTGCGTAGAAGAGGTTCAGATATTAATTCACGCGTACAACTCTCAAGTTCTAGATTCGAACTTAAGTGAAAGTGGTTAAAAATTATTAATATTTTTTTGTTTAAGACAGAGTTAAAGATCAAATTTAAAACTTAAAAATTAAATTTTTAACGCTCAAATTTATGATATGCACTATCTTAAAGAAACATGTTAATGCAATTTCTATGATATTTGGCCTCTAAAGATTTAGATGATAAAAAAAAACCTATAGAAAGTTTTATTGTGTAAAACTCTTGGATTTATATTCACCATAACTCAAGTTACAAAACTTCTTATTTATTTACAAGCAAATATAGAAAACACATATCATTTCCAGGACTACAACAGCACAACATACATGCTTCTCTGTTGATTCATTTGTTACATTGGTACATGATTTTCTGCTGCATGGACTGTTTGGAGGGGATTTAAGTCGACAAAGAATGTCCGAATCTCCATTGGAGCAAGTTCAACGACAAGCTTTGTAGGATCAACAGGTCCTCCCCTCACCACCTTAGATTTATCATTGGAGCCTCCTTCTACCTTCCAAACTAATTTCTTTTTTTCCATTTCAGCTCTTTCTTGATTAGCAGACAAAGTCATTTCTGTCACTTTACTTATCTGAAAAATGTTTAGTTGTTAGAAGGATTCTATACATGTATCAAAAAAATAGCTTTGGAGTAATTAGTTATCACTCTTACCTTCTTGTTAGGGAAAAGCTTTTTCAATTCTACGTTTGCGGTAACCGAATAATCTTTGTCCTCTCCAACCTTTACATGTAGAAATACCCAACATACATCAATTCAAGAAAATATATTTGGTTTCTGATTTCATAGTTAATGAAGTTGATACTTTGTCTGATGCATGTGGAACATAAAAAATCATTCATAGCTAGACTATAAAATGTCTTTGCACGAGTAAGCTCAACTCTATAGTTGCATGGAGAAACTATTATCGATTTCGAACAGTTAAATACACCCATAATGCATGAATGTCTGTTTTTGTGATTATATGGCAAAGGTCAAATGCAAGTAAAAGTAGTCACGCACAAAATCATTCCGATCATGGTTAAGAATGTAAGGTAGCAGTCATACACAGTGACATAGGCAAGCATTAGCAGATTATATTGCAAGGAAAATTTAACATTAATAGAGAACCAAAGATTATTAGTAAATAAACGAAATAATTACAATATACAACCTCATAAAGGTGAGCCAGTCTTAAGAGTACTTTTCCATTTCCAAATTCCTGCAAAAAAAAAAATCAGAAAAACAACAAATACAAATCAGAACAAATATGAGGTAAAATGTTAGAAAGCATTATAAAGCTCAATTTTCTAGTTTCTTCTGCATTGTTTTCTGCTGTTTTCTGTATTGGACAGTTTATTATATCCAACTCTGCTTATGAAGGGATAATATAAACAATCTTCCTAAGTCATTCCCTAGGATACCTGGAGAGTTAGAAGCGCGGTGTTGTTTGGTAAACTGTAGGAAGAATCTATGCCAGAAAACGTTGGTTGTTGGAATTGCAATAAATTATTCTCATCCTGCAAGACAAGTAGAAAAAGGTAATTCCTTTTCAAAAAAAGAAAGTGGAAAAAGGTAATTATGCAAGGTTTTCATTATAAGCATTATGATGAAGGATTTAATTCCCATATTTTTTAATTTATTCTTCTTCAATTTACCTGCTCAGTGAAGGCCAACAGCAACGGTGAATATAATTCCTGGCCAACTGTACGACGCCATTTAGCACCTTCACCTTTACGGTCAATTCTAAGGTACAGTTTTCCTTGAATCTGGAAATACCGGATAAACAAGTACTAGTAAGAGGCGAGTTAGTGGGCAAAATTTTTCATTTTTAATACACTTAATGTAAGTTGCAAGTCGCAACCACGTCAGGATCCATATGGAAATAAAATGATGTTTGATAAATAAAACAAAGATGTATAATTGCATATACAAACATCATCCATATCTCTAATAAGATGAATTTAAATAAAGGAAACCTTCACCGAACATCTCCAAAATTTCCTCATATAAGGAGGAAATAACCACATATCATTATGCAAGAAGTGGTAAAATTGTTTGTTGTAAGATATACTTAACGGTTAAGCCTTCACATTTATCAGCAATACAAACTGTTTCATTAAGTATCTCTCCAACACCTCTTACATCATCATGAAGCAACCTCCTAGAACAATAAAAAACCAAATTATAGAACCAGGAAATGTTAATGATTATTCATTCATTATCTTCCTATAGTTGAGAAATATATCAACTAGAGAGAACAAAATAGAGATTAATGTCAAAAGAAATTAATACTAAGAAATATAGCCAATAGTTGATTCAACCTGTGGAGCATGAGCTCTATCTGACCATCTACCAAACTGGAACCCCCAACTGAGCGGTCCACCAAAACTGAGAGTTCGGTACTTCTATCTTGCATATATATTCCTAAATTAACCTGAAAGAATAATAGGAAGCCATAATTTTTTAAAATATAGGAGTACATTTGAAGAATAGGGCAAATGGACCAAATCATGGAAATGGTATATTTATTTGAAACATATCAAAAGCTTGATTTATGTGACAAGTGAAACATTGTGAGCTCGATGATTGGAACTCAAAGAAAAATATGAAAAGAATAAATTTTTCCATGAGAATTAAATTCACTTGCTCAGAAAAAACAGAAGCTTGAAATATTCAATCTACAAAAATCCTTAGACATACATAATACTGCAGCAGGATTAAATATAAACAGGAAATAGACTTGTGGATTGTGAGTCGTTGTTTAAATGAAACATACTGGGTAGTAGTTTCCAGCGATGGGTTGGTGCACTTCTAGATCCCAGTCGGTCCTGAAATCTCGAATCTGCAAAAAAAAATTATTTTTCAATAAATATAGAAAATTCATTAAGAAAAGAAGGGAACAGAACGAGAGATTAAGACATATCTTAGTAATAGTACAAAATAGATGGACTGAAAATAAATTTAACACACCCTTATAATAAAGTCACGTCCATTAGAATCTGTGTAGAATGTCTTGTTGGTCTTCATTGTAGTTGAAAATTGAGTAATAACTTCTTTCCCAATGCCATCATCCACAGGTATAGGCCCAATCTATAATATATGAACAAAAAGATTTAAGATGCAAATCCTCAAATTCCTGAGCCATATATATTATAAGCGAAACCATCAGTTCTTTTTCCAATCAGATAAAAAGGAAGATAACCTACTGTGAACTCAACTTCAGCATGCTCCTTCTCCTTATATATCCTCACAATCTGTACAAGAAGAAAGCAAAACAAGATCTCCATTCTTAAGCTCCATAGAAAAAGAAAATCACAAGAAAAACAAATTATTATAAAATTTGAGGGGCCAGGGGATGTCACTGGAAGGGAGAAGGATGCTAATATAAGTAGGGAAAACATTATTTCATGGTTAAGTGAACCATAATTTACCTGAGATACCCATGGATTGAGCTGTTGATGTACTTCATCCAATACCGGACCACGCAGGACAGTTAAAGATACCTGAACATAAATAAATGCACAAAATAAACATATAATTAGTCATAAACTAAAATTATCATTACCTGTTGAAATTTTGAAAAGAAAAGTCAGTGACCTGCTGATCAGATTTAATAGGAAACGAGCCATTTGGACGGAAGACGTATGCCCCGGAGGCCTTAATAAAAAAACACAGTTTGTTATCAAAAACTATATTTCAGTTATATGAGTTGCCCTACGTGTAACTGTGTAAGTATACCACGAAGACTATCAAACATATTGCACAATGCACAAGGATAAAGACAACAACAATTATAGGAAAAATAAAAAAATCTTCCTACAAATAACATAATGGGATTATGGCAAGAGTTACTTTGACACTGAATTTTCTGTGTTCATATGACTACCTGTGAATCTTTATCATTTCCAACGTATCCAGAATAGAAACCATATGATTGTTCAACTGATGCTGTAACCTTCAGCCATACCCAAAACAAAACAATAAGCTTCAGCATTACTAACTTTATGCCTTAATGCAAATTGAAATTTGATTTTTTTGACAAGAAATTTGAAATTGTTAGCATCACACATTCTGATAAAATTTGACCATGGAAAATACTTTTAGAAAAACGAATACATTAATAATGAAAACTTACAAGATTTCTGCTGTTAACATAATCAGTCAACTTTCCTTCATCTGCAGAATAAAGTAGCTTTAAATTCCCTTGTCCGACTTCTATGCTATTATTAGTACTTCCTTCTGATCTGAACTCCTTTGAGATAGTTGAAATATGACCTTTATCATTTGAAGAGTCATAAAAGTTTGAGTAAATAAGTGAAATCTTTCAGTCTAACATAACCCTTTCAACTGAAATTTAAAAGAGAAGGTAATATAACTAACCTGCCTGTTTAGGCTTTGATACTATATACGTGCTGAAACCAATGGGAGGTACAGATACCGGAAATGCAAGCCAATACTTGAGTTCCCCAGCAGGGGCTGTTCCTATATATGCTTTGACATATTTTTTTCTTAAGCTCAAAGTAATATTAGATAGAGGCAGAAGCTGAGACTCAATTTTCTTCCCAGAAGAATCCTGGACAAAAACCTCTCTGTTGGAAACCTGTTGCAAGTATGTTTTGAAGTTGGTCATGTCAGAGCATAAATCAATGTCTAAAGACTTCAAAACGTAATAAACTAAATTTTTCAGAATACAATGTCTAATGTGTGTGTTCTGTCACCATTAGCGTGCATGTTGGAGGATGGGTGCATTAGTACATACATTTAAGAGATAAGAGGGACGAACAAAGTATATAAATAACTATGGATCCTATTGGAATATATCATATATGAGATGTCTCAAAACAACTTTGATATTATTATAGAATATTATTTAACCAAGTGACTGGAGCAAGGTATTCACTATTGATTTTGAAGTGATGATGGAATGTATCATTTCAAGTATATGCCCAAGAAAAAATAAAATACCATTAAAAATACCTACAGGGATTCGAATTACTTCCTGCCTCTTCCAAGCAAGAGGATTATAAACAACAATGACCTACAAACAGCACCAAAATTGAGAGAAAGATTTTAATAAGATACATATTTAACCATACTTTAGAGTGATGCAACTTTTGAATGGTTAAATGATGTAATGATAATATATTATCCCTACCATGTTTTTTCCATTAGCCAAGGTAGCTTCTGAAGGAGGACAGTAGCTTATATTAAGAAGAGGGCACTGCCAAGATATCACATAACTGATTTAGGATAATATCACAGTTTTATAAAACTCAATAAGATTTGAGGACTTATTATGATAATATATTATGATGGGTTCTTGCATCAAAAAAAGAGAGAGAAACTTATTCTATGACTAGAGTGCACCTGCTGAAAGCCTGTCACCGAGTTTATCACATGTGAACTTGATCTTTGGTTTACCAATAAAGAAAGTGAAGATGCAACCAAGCGTTCTGCCTGCGAATTAAGAAATTGCAGATCGCTTCATTTTACATAAATGAAATCAGAAGTTAAACTGAATTATTAAAATGCACCTCAGCATAGCCTATTGAGATCCGCTTGGCATAATCAGCAGCAACATGCTGTCGTTCTGTTCCACTAACAGCATCATGGTGCTGAGCAAGCGCTAAAGCATCAGCTAATGCATCAGTATTTGGTCCCGATTCATTCCTTCCTTTAAAAAATTCCAATTGCCTTGCAGCCTAAATATCAAGAAAAATATCAATGTTGTCCGAACAAGCAAGAATGAGCTATGAGAGCTCTGAAGCAGACAAGCACTGAAGCATATAATAACAAGTTACCTCATAAAGTAAAAGAGTCGAAAATTATACCTGATAGTAACCACTCATCACTCTCACATAACCCTTTAGAGCTGGCCTACTTGTAAAATAACCGGTCCAATATGCATTTGGATGATCAGCATACCTGAAAAGTTGTGTTTTCAATTAAAAACTGAGCTCTCTAAATTATGTGTGGCAGCTTTGAAGTGAAGTGGTGTAAAGGGAAGTGAGAGATGCAAGGATTCATTTCCTCTTTATCAAAAAATAACTACACTGAGAGAATAAGCCAGTAGATGAAGGCTCATAAATAGCTTTGTTATCGCTACCATCCTACTTTAGATGTTTATGGGAAGGGAAATCTCTTCAGATTATTAATATTTAAGTACAGGGATAATTTATGTATTATCCCTCTACTTAATTTAAATTAAAAAATTACGTTTTCCTTCTCTTCTTCCTCCTTACCTCTCACTTCAAACATAAATCTAGAACTACAGTATCCAGGAAAAACTTACGGAAAGAAATCATCAATTTTAAGAGGCCATTGCTCATTAGCTGCATATTTTGCATCAGTGTAGATAGATGGTGTTGAATACAATGCATTGACTCGACCATCCTGGGAGAATACCAGTATGGCACAAAAAGCAAGTATGAATTTTAACTCGAGGAAATAAACCAGAAAGACCCATCCAAGAAGCCAAATAAGAACACCAAAAAAATATTTTAGACAACAAATGCAAACCAACGCACCTGGTTGACATAGTGAATAAACTTATCCATCTGTCTAAACCATGAATTAGCATATTGATAACGGAAGTCTGTTCCCATTTCCCACATTATGTGATTCGTCCTAGTCACATTAGCCTACAAACAAGTAGACAATGTAGTCCATAACACCTATAAGATATTAATATTCCATCTCAAACAACATAACACCAAAATAAATATTTGGTATAAAAACAGTATTTAGTCTTGTAAAATTTTCCAAACGTATTTGTTTTGTCTTTTTCTATAAAAAGCTCTCAATTAATAGCCACTGCATTACTAGACGAACTAACAAAAGAAGAAGGTTCAATAGTCAGCCAGACCTCACCTGAGCTAAGGCAGCAGATACAAAGTCATTGACTCTTTCTTCAACATTATAATCAAACAGTAGAATGTCGTCCTTCAATATAATTTTACATGAATTTTAGAAGAGGAAGAAATAGAGTATTATATAAATTCTTCAAATAACTTTTTAACAAAATAAAAGAACTCTACCTGAATAGGTTGGGAAACATCATTTATCTCGAATGTGAAACCATCAGGAGGATCATAATGCCTGGGAAATATCCCAGTAAATATCTGAAATGAAGTTAACCACAGGAATGATTCATGCAACAACGATCTGAAAATAAGAAGAAAAAAATGTATTTTCTTTTAGTAGAGACAATATCATTAGGCAACTTACTTGTGAAGAAGAGCCAAGAGACCTGGAACCCTGCCAAATAACCTCTAAAGTTTTCTCCTTTAATCGCTTGGCTCTATCTTGGTAATCAATTCTAGCAAAAAAGAGTGAATCGAATCCTAGCTGCAACAATCACATAGGACTTAGAAATTAATAATGACACCCTGCAACTTTAATATGACTGTGAATGATTTTACTTATAATAGTATTTTAGTTTTCACAAGTGATCAGATCTAGTGCATTCAAGCCGCTACGTCGACAATTAGTAAGAAACAAGAACATATAATACCTCAGCTCCAAGCAAGTAAGCCTGAACTGCAGAATGGCCAAACGGATCAATCTGCCAGCCAACTCTTGGAATCTTACCAAACTCGTTTTTGATGAATTGATGCCCAAGAGTGGTCTGATCAATCAGGTCAATGTAATGCGGGGTAGCCTCATCATGCATGCACATACCACCATTTCTTCAAAAAACAAAAACACTAACCCGATTCAAAAGTCATCAACTTGCATCTAATCTATTCATAATATTAATCGCTAATCTGGGAAATGAATTCCCTAACACCAAAATACCACAAAGTCACACTAATCAGAAACATTGAATGACAATCAAACAGCTCACATCGCAAAATCCAACTTAAAATATGAACCGTCTAATCTTCATCCAACGGTTCTAACTTACTAATTGTGGCAAATATGTGCTATTCCGACAGTTAACGATCCAAGTCCAATAATTATCTAATCAAATGTTAAACTAAAAACATGAATTTGAAAAGCAGTAATACACAAGCAAATAAGTAGATTACATGAATTCGAGCTGACCCGAGTTGACAAGCTCTTTGACTTTAAGTTTCTTAGCTTTACTTTGCTGCCTCCACCATCTTTGGAAAAATGCCTATAAAAACAAAAACACCATCCCAATTAAACTCACTTACTCACATCACACACTTCTATTTTTAAAAAAATAATAATAAAAGAATTTAATATTATAATTAATTACCATTTCAACATAGATAAATTTGCGATTTTGATCCTCCAAGAGTGAAGATATAACAGAATCAAGCACATTCTGCACACATGCACCCTACCCACCAACAAAAAAAGATTCAACATTTTTTCAATGGAATTTGCATTTTGCAGCAAAAAAAGAAAGCAGAAAGATAGAAAAAGAGACAGACCCGAATGGAGTTGTTGGATCCAACGTAGTACTGATCAACGGTTTTAAGCCAACCAACATCATCATGTGAGTGAGGAACTAAATGAACGTTTATTTTGTTGGGGATGATTCTGTGTGTGGTGTTGTAGTCTATGTACTCTGAATTCGCTACAAAAATTGTAGCTACCAGAACGGTGAATAGAATCACCGTGTTGGCCATTGTTGTCACTGTGGGGTGAGTTTGGTTTGGTTCTGAGTTTTGGTTTTATTGATGCTGAATTAGTAAGCTTGAGTTTGGAGTTTGGAGTGGAAGGGAAGAAATAAATTAAACAGGACCCGCATGTAATTAATTAAACTTGTTGATTAATTACAAAAACTTAAGATAATGCTAATTAGAGATAAGAGCATCAAAATGATCTCACTTCAATGTGTTAGGTGCAGGACACAAGGATGTCAACGGGGCGGAGAATGAGCGGGATACTGTTTCTCCGTTTCCTGCACCTTAAAATTTTCTCTGTCCTTGATTTCCGCTGCGGTGGAAAATTGGCCTTCATCCCCATTCCTACGGATCTCAACAGTTTCTACGGAGTTCCACGGATATAAAAAAATAAATAAAATTGCTATATATTTTAATCAAAAACACAACATTAATAGTTTTTTTTTTCTTCCTTTTTCTAAAAAAAGTAAATATTTTTTATCTTTTATTTTTTAAAAATAAAAGTACATTTTGCATAAATAACAAAAAATTACAAAAGCACTTTTTAATATTTCATTTTGTCAAAAAAATAAATATCCAATTGCACTTGTTGTTACCGAGCATATCATAATCTTTATAAAATATTACTTATTACTTTTTTACAAAAAAAATACACATAAAGTTATATAATTATATGTTATATATATAATTTAAATATAATCGGGGTCGGGGAATCCGCGGTGGCGGAGACACATTCCCCGTTCCCCGCCCCGAATTACCCACGGGGGGATTTTTCCCTCCATCCTCGCGGGGAAAAAAATCCGCCACTTCGGATCTTCGTACAGATAATTCCCACAGATAATCCATTAACAGATACAAATTGACATCCCTAAGACACACTGACTAAGTGACAGTGTAAATAGGATATATATATATATATATCAGTATAAATTTAAGGTAGTTGAAAGCGAAAAAGAAAATTTTGTCAAAAACTCAAAGCATCTAAATTAATAGTATAAAACAACATATTTAATCTCATAAATAATGTACTCCGTATAAAAGTAAGTGGAAATGTGAAATATTCATGTCTCTAGCTCGTCGTTGATTGAATTTATTGTTCATTGAAGTTATTTGTCAATTTGAATCAACTATACTTTGCAATATGATAAAAAATTAAACAAATTCCGTACTGAAGAAAATCAAATAACATCACACTTAGACGATAAAGTCACAAAAATAATATAAAAAAGAAAAACTTAAATTATGTGAAAACCACTTAAGATATTTGGTTCAACTATTTTTGAATTGATAAAAAATGAGCAAATTTCGGATTCAACTCTACCCCTTAGATCATTTGTTAAGAAAATAAATATTAAAATTTTAGCTTGAAAAACAATGAAAAGTGTTGTATTGAAATTTTTTAATGCAAATTTTTTATTTTGTGTTTTTTGGATTTTTCTTCTTGATTTTGTCGTCTCAGTGCGACGTTTACCAAATTTTACAAAATTTATCGTCACACGGCACAAGTCATGAATAATATTATAACGAATATGAATTTTACAAAATTTATTGTTGAATTGAAATTTTTTATTATATAATATTATTCATGACTTGTGCCACGTGACGATAAATTTTGTAAAATTTTGTAAATTCAATAAATATTGTTAATAATTTATAAAGAAATTTTGTAAATTTTAACACAAATCATAACATTATAACGAATATGAATTTTATAAAATTTATAAAGTTATTAAAAATCAATAAAATATTTTAAAAAAATTAAAAATTATTTTATATGTTATAAACTTTAAGATAAACTGTTAAAAATTTCTTTATAAATTGTTAACAGTATTTTTATTTAAATGAATTATTTCAAATCTTAAAAATCTATAAAGTATTTTGATATTTATAAAGTCTATGTTATAAAATCTTGATTAGAATTTTGTTTTGGGTCATGTTAACGTGTGCCCTAAGGACACATGTTAAAGATTTTATAAATAGTAACTATGTTTAGAACAAAACATCTTTTTACCTTTACAATAATGAAAATACACAATTTTCAATATTAAATTTCTATCTTTAGTATATTAACATATGCTTCAAAGGCACATGTTAACATTTCTCATTTTTTATTAAGAAAATCGTTAATAATCTCACAATTTCTTTTAAAATCTACAAGATTTTTTTATCAAAACAATATTTGGAGGAGACTCTTGAATTGGACTTGTCCGACAAGTTTCTTATTGCATTATTTGATTCCAATAATACCCTTCCCTTGAACCTCACACACTTTAATTCACATAAACCATATAAATTAAATTTCTTTCGCTGATTCGTGAAATCAAAAAACAAGAAGCATGGAAGATAGTTTCAGAGTTCGAGTAGAAAAAGCTTTCGGTTCTCTTCCAATTCCTTCTTCCGCTTCTCTTTGGTCTCTCTCCGAAGACGAAATCAACAACAACAACCGCCCTAAACCCAAACCCGAATCCGAATCTAAACCCTACCCAACTCCTTCTTCTTCTTCCGGTGTCAAAATTGACCTTGAAAACGATCTCGACGAAGATGAAAACGAAAACGAAAACTCCGCCGCTCCATCTAAACCGTCCGATTACAATGATGAACAGTGGGAAATTAAGTCTTCTATTGGCCTCGATTGCACCCTCGATTTTGAGGTACCAATTCATTACCCCTCTTTATTATTATGCAAAAAATTTGATCTTTTTATTATTCTTTTATACTGAATAGCATTGTTGTTATTGTTCATGTTCTTGATATGTTCTTTAACTGCTATGCCATTGTAATTTGAATTTGGGTAGTTTTGTTCAATCAATTAGATGACCTAATTTCATTTATATGACCTAAGTTCATAAGAAAGTATTTATTGTGGTGGTGTTGAAGTAATAAGATTATGTTTAATTGTTATTGAAACAGCTTCACTTAACTTATTAGAGTCGTCAAAATTTGTTATTTTGAAAGTGTGTTTTATCACCAATTTAACTGTTTGTATACTATGGATTTGTGGTATCTAAATTGAACTTTTCGCTTTAGAGGGTAATGTAGCTGATTAATTAGTTGCTGATGAGAAAATTAGTTGATGATAATTGAAGAAAACTGTGATTAGTCGTGTATGTATGTGTAATTTAAGCTGGTGATCTTATGGTTTAAGAATAGTTAATTTACGCTACAATAAAGTGAAATGAAAATTTTGAAAGAACTAAATCAGTGTAGTAGATATCCTCTTTCTTTTGGGTTTTTGATTGCTTTGAATTTGTGTTTCTTGTTCTATGTTGTTACTGTTTGTTGCTAGGTTTTTATTCTCTGTGTTTGGATTGAGATTTATAAAAGAAAGAAAGAACTTGACTGAGTGACTTTATGCAGGATGAGGAAGATCATTATGACAAACAGGCTCTTGGGAAAGAGGACACGGGGGATCGTTTGTATATGAGGGAAATAAATGAAGATGGAATTGGGATAAGTTCTCGTGTGTTTGGAGATTTTTCAAGAGACCCGCGAGCTAATCATATGGCTGCTAGGATTAAGCTGAAACAGGATGCTGAAGCAGCTAAAAACATTGATACTTTGCATGTCTCTGAGAAATCTACACCGGACATTGGTGGTACCGGTGGTGGGGGTGATGCTGTTAATCCAAAGTCAATTTTGAAGAGCAAAGACAGTTCTTCAGAGTCTAGATCCAATAAACGTGTTCGGTTTGATTCTGAATGTGACACTAAAGATGATGGTAAAGAGGATGGTGATGATGATGATGGTGAGAAGGAAGGAACCAGGGATGTTCGCATGAAGGCCTCTTCAATGGAAGAGGATGCAGCTTTAAATCAGCCATCTAAGTTACAGGAGTTTGCCAGAGCAGTTCCTGATTATATTCGTAATCCTTCAAGATACACACATTATACTTTTGATTCTTCAACTGACATAGATGACAAAGCAAATAAGGAGGCATACATGAGCTTCCTTGCACAGATAAAAGCTTCAAATGCATCATCACAAGCAGATGAAGCTTTGGATGATCTTCCTTCAGTTACCTTTATACCAAAGAAGAAATCTGGTGATGTCACTATGGGAGAGAATGAGACAGTGTCAAAGCTAAAGCTTGATGTTGGTAAGGATGGCATGAATAAAAAAGCCTTCCCTGTTAGCATAGTTGCTGATGATGAAACTGAAAACAGTGATGTATGTGCAATGGAGGAGGATGAACAGGAAGTTGTCGAGGATACTAAAAAAAGCTCTCAGAAGTCGAACCGCAAGTATAGGAAGAAAACTGAGGATGATTTGGAGGAGCCTATTGTGTAACTTTGGAATGAGTTCCTAGATTTGTAGCATGTTTGAATTGTTTCAGGCTCATAGCTCAACTGCCACCGTGAGATTCTCGCCTCTCCAAATTGTAGCTTACGTAATTTGCTATAATCAGACTTCTCACTAGTTTTTTTTCCTCAAACTTTTGTGGAAAGATATTATATGCCTGGATTTTAACTTGGAAAATTATGTAGTTTCTGTGACTGATGTAGGTGTAAACTTAAAATTAACTAATCAAGCAAATAACTTGAGTGGAGATTTTGGAATTTAGATATTTTGTGTAAGTAACAAACAGCAGGCAAGTGCTGTGCTGATGATCATTTTACCTACTTTTGGTGTGCTGATGGTCAACCTCTTTTTTTGGCTTTGCTCTTTGAAGCTTCAACATGCAAAATGCTATTGCTGAGAAATTTTTGAAGTTAAAAATTAATCTAAGCTTCATTTAACTTGTGCTAAACATACTTCATTTAATATCTTTGTATTACTATTTTCAAATCAAAAGTTATTATTCGTAAATTGTAGTACTTGCATCCTGAAGGGTTGAAGGGTTGCATTTGTCTTGGCTGTGACCAAAAAAAAAACCATTACTTTTGAATCAGATTCTAGTTCTGCCCTGTTTCTCATTTCTGACTCTTCTTTACAAGAGACTCCTTTTATTCACAAAAAATAAAGTTTTTTTTTTTTAAAGGATTCATAAAAAATAAAGTTGTTTTCTACAAACACAACTTTAGTATAATATTCCTCCGATCTTAAATATAACAAAAGTTAATATGTCTTTGGTCTAAATTTTAAGACAAATATAAATTGATTTTTACTTATATTTAAGACTGGAGAGAATATAGTTCTGTAAATTTATTTATTTTTGTTTGCATTATACTTTTTTGGTAATATTTATTAGTGAACACTCCGATACTTTTTTGGTAATATTTTATTAGCAACTGAAAAATATAATGGAGATTGATAAATCTTCCATGAATTCTCATTGTTAACACAAAATTGAAAGTAAATAGAAAACTGAGAGAATCTATAATCTTCCAATGATGTTGTGTTCATCACCACTTTTATTTTGTGTATTCTATGAAATTCTACAAAATCTGACGATATTATTTGAAACAAAAGATTTTATTGAAGTTATGTACATATTTTTGGTCAACCTTTCGTTAAGAAATAGTGAGAATATTTTTTTTAGGGTGTGTTTGATTTGCAAAATAAGTGTACTAGACAGAATAGTACATAATAGTAGTATAAGATAGTACATAATTTGTTCCGTCTATTGTTTTAAAAATTTTATTAAGAGCATATGACATTTTAATTAGATTTTTCTACGAGACATCTTTTTCTTATATCATATTGATAAATTTTCGAAAAAATGTAGTTTTTCTTTTCTATTATTGATACTTTTTTTTTCCCTTTTTTCATCCAAATAAATCATGGGAAAAATGTAGTTTTTTTTATCATTGGTAGTTTTTCTTATTTATTTTTTTCTTTCAAATAAATCATGAAAAAATAAGTTATATTCTTTCATTGGTAGTTGTTTTTTTTTTTCTATTTGTCATGCAAATAGATCATAAAAAAAAGAGGTAGTTATTTTCTATCATGAGTAGTTTTTTTTTTATGAGATGACGTGGCAACATATGGTACAACAAAGAGTATTTTTTATTTTTAAATAAATCATAATTTTTTTATAGTGCATCGCACGGCAATTTAACCACAATTAACAAAATAAACACGAAATGCAATATTTTACAAACTACACAATAAACATTACACAACCATAAGCTAACGGTAAACTACAAACGATACCTATAAACATTAAGAACATTAAATACATTAATGTTAAACAAAATAACTAAAGAAACGTCCAAATTTAGCGACGCTTGATAACAACATTGATAAATTCCAGAGACACTGGAAGGGTAAACACGAGACTACCCCCATAACGAAGCTTTGATTCACGAGCATATGCATATGGTATGTTGGTATGCATTATATCAACCGCATCCTATATTTGTATTACCCCTCCCTGTAGAACAATTTGATAATAAATTTCACACAAGTACAACTTCTCGGTACCCTCTTCAACCAAAACTACGATAAAAACTTGTTTATCAGTGAAACATGCAAGTGCAATACGCTTTGAGATATCTGTAAAATATTAAATGCAAAATAATTAAATAAATCAATTAAAACATATTCTATCAATTAAAACATCTTTCAATCTCATACTAAAAAAAAGATGTTACACTTACAAATACAAATTTCAAGCTTGTTTGATGTTTTTGTGGTTACTTGATATTTGATACTCAACTAAAAAATACTATAAACCTTGATTAATTTTTCATAAGATAAACATTAATTTTTTACATTATAAACATTAACTAATCATTAATGTTTAAACATTACTCTCTCCGTTTCACAATGAGTGTCATTTTTAGGTGTTTGCACACATATTAAGGAATGTAATCATTATGTTAAAAATAATAGCACTTTTACTAAATTAACCTTATCTTTTTCTTTGTTTTCATGGAAACATTGTATAAAATAAAATAATGAATAGATGGTAGAATTGGAAAATGTTGCATTGAGAATTGAAAAACGACACTCATTTTGAAATAATTTTTTTGAGCAAAAGCATAAGCGACACTCATTGTAAAATGGAGGGAGTAGCGGTGAAAAAGGGCAAAATAAGATTATTAAGTTTGTAGGGTAAGAGTTAATTGTAGGGTTGGGATTGGGAGGACAATTTTTCTCATTACAATATATATATATATATCATACGCAACCGTTTTTGCTCATAAGAAAATCACTACATTTCAGCCGTTTCTAGATTTTGAACTTGAGGACAAGATCACTTTTGGAGATATGGGTAATGATAGTAATGGGTCTTCAAATCTTCAAGACAATTCCAATGTTGGACCATCTCTTGCTGCAAATAGGCCCAAACGTATCACAAAAGCCCCTGGACATCATAAATATTATGTTACTAAATAAATAATTATGTAGTAATTAATAGTAGTTACTATTTCTACGGTTTGTATAAATTGTGTAGTGGTTATATAAACTGCTTATAACTTGTAGTAAGTAGTTATTTGTAATCTGATATATATTGTATTTGTGGTATTGTGAAATAAATCAATTAAGTATCAATCAGAAAATTCTTAGTCTTCCTCCCTTTTTTAGGAGATAAGTTCCTTCTCTAATTGGAACAAATAACTTATTATTCAACATCGTATCATATTTATCATTATATAAAAAGCCTACTGTCCATCTCTTAATCACATCATTATGTCAAAAAATATAAAATTCTTTGTTTTCGACCGGTGTTTAAGAATACGAGATGTCATAGTTTGCAATAAAATAAGCAAATTGATATGACATTGACAATATAAAACATACATAAATTGATGTTCTATCCCTCTGAAAATTAATATTCCTAATCCTAATCAATGAATAAATTTGATAGGGACTCCAGTAAAAAAATGAGAAGGATAAGCTTGGTTAAGGATATCCCTCTAATATACCAAAAACATAAATAAAATAAAAATCATGTGCATTTTAAAACTCTTGGGTAGAATCCTTAAGGTCTCCACAACTAAAAATATGATTCTCATTCTTGAAACATTCGAGATGAACACTTACAAATGCAAATAACTTTGTAATAAAAAAAAATTCTGTTAACAAACAAGTCAACGAGTGTCAATGAAATATTGTTGGATATCATGAAGAAGAATGCAATGAACAGTCCTAACTCTAGCTGTTAATTTTTTATGTTAAATATTAATCTAAGCTTCATTTAACTTGTGCTAAACATACTTCATTTAATATCGGACTGCATATAGCTTGGGATTGTGACAAAAAACCATTACTTTTGAATTTTCACAAGTTTAAAATTTGTCAAAGATTAGCTATAATTTAATTACATATGAATAGAAGGTAAACGGACAACAAGTTGCGCCGCTACCTTTTTATGATTGCAAAACTCATACTTTTGAACCAGATCTCAATTCTACCCGGGTTCTCATTTATGACTCTTCTTTCCTTTTAATCAAACAAAGTCTTTTTATTCACAAAAAAGGAAGTTGTTTTCTTCTTCAAATACAACTCATAAGCAAACATCAAACATGAGAAAGAATCAAAATACATATTGCATCCTTCTTCTTTCTTCATGGTGTTAACAGTCATTCTTAGTTTCTTAGGCATGGTGCTTGTATCTTGTCTTCGTGTGAACCTCATACAAATATCCCATTATTCATGTCCATGTATGTAGCAAATTGCAGCCAAGTGCTATGCTGATGGTCAACCTATATTGTTTTGGTATTGCTCTTTGAAGCTTCAACATGCAAAATGCTACATTTAACTTGTGTTAAAACTTTTTTTTTTGACGGAACTTGTGTTAAAACTTAAAACATACTTTAGTTAATATCTTTATTATTAATGTCAAATCAAAAGTTATTCGTAAATACTTGCGTCCTTAGGCTTTGTTTGCGAGTTTGGAGGGAAGGGGAGGGGAAGGCTTTGGAGGGAGGAAAATAGAAAGAAAAATAGAGAAATCTTTAATATTTTTCAGAAAGTATTTTTTATAGAGAATTGTTGTGGTAAAGTGTGAGTTAAGTCCCACATTGCTTAGAAAATTGGAGGTTGAACACTTTATACATAGAAAGACTCATAAACCCAATGCCTTAAGGTTTTGGGTAAGAGTGTGGTGTCCAACTCACTTGTACTTGGCTCTTGATCATCAAGTGTGGATGATCTCCCAGCTGCCCCCTCGGTGTCCTAACAGTGGTATCAGAGCCGATGGTTATAGATCGGGCTCCTTGTGTCGAAAGTCATCCTGACAAAGGTGTGGTCAGGCGGCGGGTGTAACGCCTGTTTATTTTATTTTTGGTAGAGTTTAAAGTCCTATTTAATTGATTTATGTGATTATGTGATTTGTTTATTTAATTAAATGATTTTATTAATAGTTAGTAATAATAAGATAGGAATTAGAATATTTTAGAATTAAGGGGGCTGAGGTGTAACTAAGAGGAAACAAAGGAATTAGTGGGAATTAATTAAAATTAATTAGAATGAAGGAGGTTAAGAAAAGGATAGTCAGAGAAAAGAAAAAGAAAAATCAGTTTCACGTGAAAACAGAGAAGTTTGAGAAAAAGGGAAAAAGAAAAACCAAGAGCAAGAGAGAAGAGGCAAGAGGAGCTAGGACCTTTATAATTCAATCAAACCAGGTAAGGGTGGGGTTTCACTTCTCTAATTAAGGGCTTAATTCTTCATGTTTGATTAGTGGTTCATGAGAAAGTGGGTAGAATTGAGTTTAGGGTTTAATTTGTGAATTCCCATGAAAACTAATGAATTGTGTGTTCTTACTATTAATTTTAATGTATGAATTGCTGCTTGATTATTCTGTAATGATTGGTGTCGGAATTGTTGAGAATGATAGAGTTTAGAAAGAATAGGGTTGTTGGTAAAAAGAATAATTGTTGACGAATAAAGCTAATGAATTGTGCATGAACTGGAGTTGGATTGTTGTGTTTTGTGTCGTATTAAGTTAGGTTATGTAGGAGTGAATTATAGGGCCAAGTTTGGTGAAAATCGGAGTTAAAACAAAGTTTTTGGGTAGAAAATATGACCTTCCCGAGAGCTGTACAGTGACAGCATCTCTGTTTCATGTTCTTGCGCATTTTCACACGTTTTCCGTTTTGAACTGGGTTTTGGTGTAAACATGAAAGTTGTAGATAATTGTGTTAGCTTTCAAATGGCGTTGGTTTCACTTAAAAACTGTTTTTAGAACTTAAGATATCGTCGAATTACTACACGTGGTCACAGTGAAGTTTCAGCCTCTGTACACGAATTTGAAATAAAAATTGGTATTGATAGGTACAGAATTGGTCTTTGGTGTAAACACGAAAGTTGTAGATAAGGATTTTAGCTTTCCAATGGCGTTGGTTTGACACAAAAATACCTTGTGAATAATTTTATATGAATTTTGAAGTTATATGACGAATTAAGAATATTGTGGAGAGAAGTCCTTGTCCACGTCAAGGTTATCGAGTCGTAAGACATTGTTGTCTATGTTATAAACCATGTTGGCCTAGTTTTGGCATTGAGATGTTGATGTAAAGTTGTTGTTAGTCGTCGTGTCACATATTGGACGTTGGGGGCTTGATGCTCCGTATTCTGAGATGGGGGCTTGATGCTCCGTTTTTAAGATGGGGGCTTGATGCCCTGTAGCCGAATTAAGGCATTGGAAGTTGGGGGCTTGATGCTCCGTTTGGTACCACATGCATAAGAGTCTTGCATAGTCGAGTCGAGTCGTGTCGTTGCATTTGTTGAGTCGAGTCGAGTCGTGTCGTGTCATGAGATGAGGAGAAGGATTTAATGAAGGATAAGATGATGAAGCTTAAAACTAATTTTTATGATTTTCTTGAATAATGAATTATGAATTATTGATGAGATGATGATTATGTTGTTAAGTTGATTTATTTGTTGCATGATTTATTATGCTTTTAATTATTGAATTGTGATCTCACCCCTTCTGTTGGAATTGCCGCCTTGTGGGCTAGTGCAGATTTCCAAGACTAGCTGTTGATGTGAGTGGACTCCTCACGTGTCTAGGTGTTCTAATACGTAACGGGGCGGGCTTTGATTATTGGATTTTCCTTGTTACGTATTAGTTTTATGATTTTATGTTGAAAAATAATTATGTTGATTTTAATTACTACTATGAATCACGTTGAGACCTTATTGCCAAACTTTGATAGAACAATTGTTGAATAAATATTGTTATATTTCCGCTGCGATTTCAGTGAATTTTGTTGACAAGATTGATTTAAATAAATAGAAATTTTCTTATTTATTACTTGAATGAAATAGTAGCGTAATACTCCGTTTTTGATGTTACTTTGATTTATTATTTCAGTTGCGATTTATATATTTATTTATTTTGGGAAACGGGGTGTTACAGCGGGTTCCGTGTGCAAGTGGCAACGGCGGTACATGTTATTGAATTGTTTTAAAAAGCTTCCGCTTGAGGGGGAGCATAAAAGAATTGAAGGACTCCCACTTGAGGGGGAGATTGTTGTGGTAAAGTGTGAGTTAAGTCCCACATTGCTTAGAAAAGTGGAGGTTGAACACTTTATACATAGAAAGACCCATAAACCCAATGCCTTAAGGTTTTGGGTAAGAGTGTGGTGTCCGACTCTTATATCGATGTTCTAGACCCAATGTGGATGATCTTCCGGCTGCCCCCTCGATGTCCCAACAAGAATGACAAATAAACACTTTTGATTAATATATTATGAATATAAGAATATTATAACAACATTAATTAAATTTGAAGAATTCATATAAACCCTCCAAACCCCCCATCTAATACAATTTTTGAGTTCCATCAAATTGGGGGGTTTTTGTGTTATGAAGAAAAAATAACCCTTCAAACTCCTCCCCTCCCAAACTCTTCTATTTCTTCCACTTGTTTCTTCCTTTTTTTTAAAACCATTCCCTCCCCTTCCCTCCAAACTTGCAAACAAAGCCTTAAGGCTGCATATATATGGCTTGGCACTGGTGACAACGACCATTACTTCGGATCAGATTCCAGTTATGCTCTGGTTATCATTTCTTCACAAGTCGTTTGAGATACGTGTGTATTATTACCGTATATTTCTATCATTATATAATAACAATATTAATATATAAGATGTTATTTAATTTATCTCGATGAATATTTTTCAAATATATAGTTTTTATATATTTTTACAATACATAATTAAAAATATTAATCGTCCAAAATAGGTATTGACATATGTGCAGTGGTCGCAATTGTGACATTTGAAAAGGAACTAAGGTAGCACTATTTTTAGAGGTGCTCCAAAGCATTGGATGTTTAATGGTGTTAATATAGTTAGTATTAGGATTTTTTTTTTCGAGACCAGGGTATCTACCGCCGAACGCAGGGATTAATCTTTCGCTAGGTTAGAGACACCTCAAATGGTGGAATAGCTGACCCAGAAATTTAAAGCTGCGCCATACATAAGGATCGAACTATTGACTATTGATTAAGGGAAGATAAACCCAACCGCTCAACTACACTCTCTGAGTTTTTTTTTTTATATGTTAGGATTAGGATTAGGATTAGGATTTTTTTAGGATTAGGATTTTTTAAGGATATTATTAATGATGCAATAGTGCAAATTATATATTTTTTTGGTACATGTGCAAATTATTCTAAATGTTCTAACGTTTTTAAATGATTGACAAAGTAAAAAAAAATATTAAAAAATATATAACAATCAATAATATATAACAATCAAAAGATACTCAAAAAAAAAAAACAATCAAAAGATGCGTTAAAAAAAAACAATCAAAAGATACTCAAAAGTCAAAATATAAAATCAGTTGCAAATAAGAAAAAGATTTATTAATAAAAAAAGATTCATTACAAAAATAAAAAGATTGGTGAACTTTTTTTTTTGTAGATTTTTTTTTTTAACTTTAATACTAGATTACATATTCTATCTCTTTAGACGTACCAAAAAAATATTCTATCTCTTTGTATATATATATAACATATGCTATAAGATAATTAGTGTCGAAGATAAACTGCAACAAATTACGCCTCAGGAATAAAGTGTAAAGGTGTTTAAAATATCAAAATAATGGCCGAAGAAACTCTTAAGAAGAAACAATACCAACTACAGAAACAAATTAGAGAAGGAAATTTTGGAATTCTCCAATGTTATCACACCATTACAAACCAATCCTACGCCATCAAAGTAATAAACCGTAAATCTGTCTTCAATGAATCCAAAATCATGAACTACCTTCCTCCACATCCTAACATCATTAAAATCTTTGATTCATTCGAAGACAATAATTTCTCTTACCTTGTACTCGAACTCTGCCAAACCAACGATCTCTGCGACCACATCATTAAAGGTCCATTGTCCGAACGAATAGCGGCATATGTCGTTAAGAAGCTTCTAGAAGCAATAAAACATTGTCATGAAAACGGAGTAGCACATAGAGATATAAAACCAGACAATATTTTGTTTGATTTTGATGGAAACGTTAAACTTGCTGATTTTGGTTATGCAGAGTGTTTTTTAAAGGATGGAAAGAAGAAAATGTTGAGTGGTGGTGTGGGAACACCTTGTTATGTAGCACCTGAAGTGATAATGGAAAAAGAGTGTTATTATTATAGTGAGAAAGTTGATATTTGGAGTTGTGGTGTTACTCTTTATACAATGTTGGGTGGGACAAATCCCTTTATTGGAAAAAATAATGATGAGATTTTTGAGAATATTTTGAAGACAGATTTGAAGTTTCCAACAATATTCGAATCTGTGTCGTTTGCTGCTAAAGGTCTCATTAGGATGATGCTTTGCAAGGATGCCTCTAAACGATTATCAGCTGACCAAGCCTTGAGTATGTTCACTTTCCTTCCTTTCTTTTTCTTTTGTTCAATTATAACATTTTTAGATTTTATGCATTGTTTTGGTCGATTTAGGGTTGTTATGCATTATAAAATAAATAACTTAGATATTAATTTTTAGGAATTTAAATAAATAAACTAATTGTTACAGTATAATACAGTATACACCGTACAATTATCTTTTTGTACACATGCATTCTAAGATGCATGTCACGGGTATTATCCATTGTGGATACCTATTTATTTTTAAGGTACCTATACAGGATAAAGCATTTTTTTATAAATAAATTTAAGGTATTAGTATGTTAAAGTGCATCACTTTAACTTTAAGGTGAGAATTTTAGTATATTAATGTATGTTTTTTTTATGTATTTTTTGCAGTGCATCCGTGGATCTTGAATGGAGGTGTGATTAAAGATGATGATATGTTTGGTTCTACGTTTATACACCGTAATCACCGCAGCCGCACATCCAACATGTCTTCTATCACAAGAACAAGAAGCTATAAAGTGTAACTTCAAATAAATGAGCGTCTCAACATGCCCTATTTTGAGATACAGAATTTTACCCATATTCCAATGTGTAAAGATAAATATGCAGTCTTTTATTATTTATTAAAATATACAGCAATTAAAATGGCACAAAAAACTATTCTATTTGTTGTAAGTAATTATTAATTAATTATTGTTTTCGGTCAAATACTATTATTCTTTTTTTAACTATTAATCAAAGTATTAGTATTTTACTTTATAAAAAAAAAAGTATTAGTTTATTAACTTTCCTTCAATAAAAACTATTAATTTAAGTGTATGTGTTTTATTCACCAAAACAATGAGTACTCGCGTTTTCAACAAATGAAAATAATTTCGGATTTATAAGACGTGGTCCAAGAAACATTGATATGTTGTTTTCAATGGCCTCCCCCAGATTGATAAAACTTATGGAATTTCTTCACAAGAAATAAATTATTTGAAAGAAGAAAAAAAAAGAAAAATTGTTACTGTCCATGTTTAACTACTTTTAATTTTATTTACAATATTTTTTATAAATATTCTTAGTTCAAGAAAATCTTGAAAAACACAAATCAAGAAAATATGCTAAAACCAGCTGCCTAATGGCTAATATAGCAGATGCAGAAACTAAAAGGAGCAATGGTGTGAGAAGGTATGTAATGTGGCATCAATGTGTAACATCAAGGGCATTACAGCAAAGTGATTAAAATGATATAAGTGACAAACATCATGAACAATTTGAGTATTTACTCTATTATCGACAATAGCTAAAAATCATTCTACAACCCATTAAGCTTCTCTGATATCTATGAGAACCTATATATATAAGGGATTTTCAACAATTTATATGTAAATTAAATAATAGAATACTCAATTTCAAATAATTCTAATATTCTTGTTAAATTAATGGGATTTGCTTCACTCGGGTACTGTTGATTTTTGGCACCCAAAAAACAAAGTTGCACTATTCAAAATAAGGGCTCTTGAATTTACATAGAAAAATTACATTTTCATTTTTGGCCCAATGCATTCTGCAAATCCACTAGGTATAATAAGAGCACTAACATCGTGAAGTTCTAGGGGACCCTGTGTTGATTCACATAAAAAACATGCTCTAATAAATGTCAAAAAGACCTACTACCTCCAAAAGGGACAAGAGTTTAGAACAATCGCTTCCTACAGCCGGAAGCTCCACAATAGCACGCCATTTGCTTTATATTCCCATCGGAGTCCAAGACACTGTCAAGCGCATAGCCATAGTCATATGTCAGCTCCTGCAAGCAAGCAAACAGATTTAAGACATTTGACAACAAAATATAATGAAACAGTGACTCACTCCAAATGATGTATTCCCCAAGCTTTGAATGGAGGTTTATTATTTTATAGAGCTAAAACTTATCTAATTTAAGGGAACACGGTATGAATTGGAGAAAAACTTAAGAGGATTTTGGAAAAAAATTCTCCAAATTTTCTCTTATATTGAATTCACAATACATAATGTTGGGTAAGACCTAAAGAACTCATGCATAACTTAATATAAAGGACTAACATTATTCTTTTAATTAAAAAGAGCAAAACGAGCATTAGACAAAATATTAAGGACAAAATATGTGAAACACCTTTAGACTATATATAAAATGAGTAACCTGTAAAGGGGGTATGTTGTCAGCAGCAAACAGCACAACTCGAGCCAATCGCAAATCATGGTGAGTACTCAAAACACATTGTACAAACAGATTAGGCTCACAACAATGGTTTATAAACCTAGCAATATTTCCAGTGGATCCAGCATCAATACAAAACTCTGGCGCACTTTCAGCATCTTGGGCATCATATTTGTCCAACAGATTTGCAGCATACGCTACATTTTGTGACCGCCTCTGTCAAAATTTAAATACCAAATAGATAAGACAAATTATTCTTAACATAGAAATGAAACATCTGACAAAATAGAACTACTTGTGGATTACATAGAAATCAGTACCTCCCTGCCACCTAGTCCCTTGATTGTTTGCAAGCAATCTATCTCAAAAATGTAGTTGTTTTCCAACACACTGTCTACATCATCTGTCCTACCTAGTATTCCTATGTACTCACAAACTGGTGCACCAGAAGGTATAAAATCCCAGGATCTAACAGCCCATCCTTTCTTTGCAGTACGGAAAACCTATGTGATAATTTGATTGAATACTCAAAATCAAGACTCTATTTATTAATAATATTCAAAAGATGTAAGAAATCAATACAGTCTATAACCTCCAGACGATATCGAAGTCCTTTTTGAGAAGCTCGGTTCACACAATCAGGTTCACAACCACAATTGGGACCACATTCAAACACAACATCTTTAGCTTCAATTAATCTGTAAAAATATAATATAAAAAAATTAATATTGCAGCAGACATGATTTAAATGGACTTCGCATTGCAGCAGACATGATATAATGGCATTTCACCAAAGCTTCTAACCTTCCACCATCTTTAGACACATAAGGGAATTCAGAGCCATTGCGCTTTGCACATTCACAAATTCTTGGATCAATGCATTTGCCTTTGCATTTGCACCCAGAAGCACTCGCAGGAAGCTTGACATTTTTTGCAACCTCCAAAGACTTTAAATATTTGAAACCTATATAATAATAAAATATCAGCTCAAAGTATAAATAGTAAATGATCACAACATGAATTTGTTAAAATAAGGCAATACATAGAAGAACACTCTAAGAATTCTACTTTTCCAAGTAGAAATAAAACACTCTTAGAATTGGGAGGACACTGAAAGTGTTTACACTTATATTTTGGGCTCAACTCAAATTCTAAGATGGTATCAAAGTCAGATAATCTACATGAGTTGAGACACTAGTCATCAGGTCACCTAGATCACATTTTAGATGTTCAATCCTAGCCCTAGGCATAAAGGGTGTTCAAGAGTTCCACATTGGATACTTTACAAAACTGTGTCACTTTACAAACTATAGTATTTAAGCACCAAGAAGGAGGAATCAAAAACAAAAACGACTAACAAACTAACACAACTTGCCTGTGGGTGGAAGTGGAACAGGGGCCTCATCAACCATGTTTGTAACAGGAATTGGCACATCTTCCAGACCTTCAGTTAAATCCTCACATACCAACCTAAGCAAAGTATAACAAGGATGTAAAAAAAGAGTAATCTGGATAGCACATTTTAATATTCCATTTACAGAATTACTTTTTATTACCCTCGTATTTCTGCTACAGACTCAGGTACACGTCCACATGTGAAATAAACCTGTCACCAGAGATAAATTAGCTAAAATTCTTCATAGAACACTTCTAAGACAACAAAATCGACCAAAATTAAACATGTGAAAGCCAAATCTTTCTTATCAGAGAATATGAAAATAAAATGGATTATGTGGTCCTTTAATGAGTATTAGTGCAGCTGAACCTTCGAACTTGCTCCCAATAAACCTAAATCAACACCTAGTTTCTTCCTCTACAACTACACCCTCTTTCTCATGATTCTTCTTCCTACCATTTGATTTACAAACTTCCCACGAATCCACCACTTCACCATTCTCAGCATCCAACACCCACTATAGCAAAATGCAGAAAACTAAAATCTAAATATCATCATAACCAATAGTTTGTTGTTGTGTATATGAAATGAAACTGTGGATACACCCATTTGATTTACAAACTTCCCAAGAATCCACCACTTCACCATTCTCAGCATCCAACACCCACTATAACAAAATGCAGAGAACTAAAATCTAAATTTCATCATGACCAATAGTTTGTTGTTGTGTATATGAAATGAAACTGTGGATACACAAAAACAAATGAAAGATGAAGCTAGAAAAATTATAATTATACCTGATTAGTGGTTAGCATTGGCTGACCCTCAATCCTCTTAAGCCGAAACTTATAGACCGTGTAGCCAGATATTCCCTTCTCTGCCCAATACCCGTCAACCTGCAAAACAAGCACAAAACATTTATAATGTAAAAGACAAAGGACATATTTTGTTAAACTAAAAATACATATTACTATTTACCTTGTACAAGCCATCATATGTGTAGACTTTACGAGTGTAACTGCTAGTAGAGTCATGACCTCGAATCACCCTTACTGGCACACATTGCTCCCAGCAGTTCTACACTTGAGCTCAAATTATATTAGATCTGTCTTTGTACACCAAATAGAGTAATGGTTTATAGAAAGGAGTTGTACTACTAAAACATACATATAAGAATACAAAAGCAATGGCTGGTTATTTCTTCCTGTGTAATAAACTGATTAGAGATTGACTTAATTTGTTTTAGAATCTAAATTTATGAATCATTGGTAGCCTTTGGCACAGATAGAATAATGCTTGTTACAATCGCTTCAGGTTCAACCCAAAATGTACCGATTGTTTTAACTTGTGCTTTGTCATGCTTCAAATAAGAAGCATGCTTAATTCTGTGATGTTCTAACAAGTACTAAACAGAAGACATTTGTTTTATCTATTTTTGGGGAATAATAACTTTCAAAAGGATGTTTTCTCATTTGAAATAGAATCTAAAACCCAATCTTTAAGATTATTTTAAGAAACAAAGTAATTTCTGAAAAAAAATAGTTATAATTTCTAACTGCATTCTTAAATAAGAACCGTTATTTAAAATTGTAACAAAACAAAAATGACTGTCTTAAAAATACTCAAAAGGAAATTGCAATTTTTATACACATTCAAAAGGTGCAAGGACAAGACCAGTGGGCAGGGAGGACGATACAGGTAAAAGGCTCAAGGAGAAAGCCACTGCTAGCAAGGAAGGGATAACAACCAGTGAACAGGACACGGACATGCAAGGGGTGGTGACAATAAAATAAAATAATTTCCCTTTCTATTATTCTAACAAACCAAATAATATACCTAATGCACTCCCTTTCTTCTCACATTTTCTTTCTCTCAAACCAAACTGAGTGTTGATGATGTAAATAGCATAACGAAACATCAATTATATCACTACGAAGAAACAAGAAATTACTATTACAATTCACAAATGTATTGAGCGACCATCAAAATGTATACCTTGAGTGCTAAATTACCCCGCTCCATTTTTTGATCTCGCATTTGACGTTTATCACCAGTCAGATTATGCCCACCTTGACCAGTGTACACAACATCCTCTGCATTATCCAGGTCATCCTCATACATGCCTGACAAAACAATGGCCACAGCAATTGGGAATTGGTAGTCGTTGTACTGCAACAACCAAAGAGGAGAGAGGAAAATAGGAGGTTTATAAGGAACATTATAGTTAAAAACCCATTACTTATTATATTCAAAATTCAAAATTAGACTAATATGTAAAAAACAAGGCAAAGAGAAGTGTATTACAATTTTGGTATAATTTTGGCCCATATAATCAATGCCATTTAACCAGTGGCTATGAAAACCAACTGCAACCATTTCAGCACGAGAATAGAACTGATATCCAACATCAATGCCTTCAATTAAAAGAAAATTAAAAAAACATTGTATGAGAACAAATGGAACAATTATTATTGATGAAACATAACAATCAAATTATAAGAGATGCAGTATCAGTGTTGAGAGACAACAAGTATATTTTGTCTATTACATTATAAAATGTCAACATTAAATTAAATGCAACACAAGATGAATTTACCAACCTGGAATGTTGCCAACTCTCTTAGTAGGGAATAGTATCTCGTTATTTTGCATCATCTGTCATGTCTCCAATATATGAAGATGGTGTTAAAACAAGTGTAGAGAATTAATGAAAACATTTACCCAATATCAATTGTAACCAAAGTAGCAAACAGGAATCAAATCAAGAAAAATCTAATATTAAAATAAAATGAATTATCTGCATACATTGTCAATAAAACAATGTTACCCATACTTTTTAATACATATTGTGTTTTATAACTAAAAGTACTCCATTCAATTGTTTCAAAGAGATGGCTCATAACTAACAAAGTTTTACAAATCAATCATTATTATTTTTGGTAAGAATCAATTAATATTTATACAGAGATTAAATAAATAAATAAATAAAGATCAAAATATGAAGTAATCGTCTTAGCAAGTTAGCTGTTAGCAAAGCTACTAACAATATGAAGAAAGCAAAATCATATATTAAATCATCAGCTAGAAAAACATCAGGAGACTCATAATCAAGATTTTTCCAAACTAAAAATAAACCGGCCAGTTTTCACTTGCCTTGGTTAAGGCCTTCAGATCAGGTCGCTTCGCAGCATGCTTTTTTTCTGTAGTTGGAGTGTCTTTCTACACAGGTTAAAACATAATCTTCAGTTAGTATATTGCAAAACAAATAATTTAAAAAAAAAAAAATCAGTAAGCATCTTAGGTCTAAACTTCAGCATGCAAAGAGTATCTTAACCATGACATTGAACAACACCAATAACAAAAGCAACTTTTACCTTTTTCTCAGCAGATTTTTTTGGAGATTTCTTGTCAGCAGTATTTTTAGCAGATTTCTTCGGAGATTTTTTACCAGATTTCTTCTTAACACCTTTCTTCTCAAGTTCCGCGTTCACTTTAGCGCACCTCTCTTCCTCCTCCTGTACATTCCAAACACAAATCAACACACAGCTATATCATAAGCAGATTCTGCATGAAATAACTTCTAAAAACAGCTTATGACATGTTCATAATTTGTTTACTTTATCTTTCATCCAAACATGGCCTTAATCAACAGTAAAAAAAACCCCAAAACAGAGAAGAAACTAACCTGAACCAAATGCAGATAATGTTTGTTAAAAGCCCTAATAGTATCCTTCACCTTAGCGGTTAAGCTCTTCTCAGCTATTGCACCACCACCAGCAGCATTCTCCGACTCCGCCGTCATTTTCTTATGCCAAACCTCCATCAGCTCACGCTTCACATGCGATTCAGGCTTCTTCTTCTTCCTCTCTTTCTCAGACACAACAACCTCTTCCTTCTTCTTCCCCTCTTTCTCCGAAACAACCTCATCCTTCTCCTTCTCCGTCTCTTTCTCAGAAACAACTCTCTCCTTAGCCACACTCACCTCACCGTTACTTTTCTTAACACGCTTTTTCGACTTCTTCGGCGTCAAAGCTTCGTCGGAGTTTTCATCATTTTCAACAACATCAGTTTTCATCATTTTCTGACGAAGCTTATTCTCCTCAGCGACTTTCATCTGAGCTTGAATCCGAGAACTCGATCGCCGATTCTGCATTGGTACCGTTACCTTCGGTTCGGGTTTTTTTCCACCGTATTTCACTTTTACTTTGATTTTGACCTTAGGACTCAGCTCATTCTTCGATGAAAGTTGCGGAACGACACCACCACAGTCGCTCGCAACGGAATCGCGAATCTCCAACGATTGTGCAACCATTCGAACCTGCAAAGAGAAAATCGAAGATCAATAACGAGAAAATGTGAATCGAAGATGAAAAATAGAAAAACGATTGAGATTTGGTTGAAGATTTACAACGGAAAAGGGAATTTGAAGGGTTTCTAGGGTTTGAAGAGAGAGAGAGTGAAAAAGAAGAGTGAGAGAACAATTTGTGATTTGTTCGTATGATTTTGAGTGATGATAATATTTATAGCTCCACTATGGTGTTGAAGGGTGAAGCGCCATAGCTGAAATTTCGGGATTAATTTTTCGTACTATTTATTTCCTTTCTCATTTTCGTTTTTGTTTTTCGTCTTATTCGTTTCACGTTCCCGCTTCACGTTATTTTGATCTCCCACTCTCGCGGTACTGGTACATTGCGCGTGTTTCGGGTGGGTAAATGATTCGGTGCTTCGCATGGGGTTGTTATCACTGGATCGTTTTTTCACCGCCACAAAATAATTATCATAGTTGATCCCGTTTGTCGTTGAATAATTTTAATCATTAATATTTTTAATTATTTATCCTTAAAAATTATTAAAATTGTTTATTTTAAAAATATTCATCGAAAAAAATCAAACAAAATCTCATATATTAATATTTACATTAACATGCGAAGTAGATTATGTGAATAATAAATCAATGATCGACTCTGACGATTATTTTGAGACGGAGCCTGTATCTTTATTCTTTTTGACCGTTTGATTGTTTTTAATGGACGGTTCGGTGCTACAGAGGATTATTTTGGTTTGATTAGTACAGGAGTAGATTTGGCGTGTTCTTCTCCAATTCTACAAATGCAATTAAAAAGTTTCTTTTTTTATTTATTTATTTAATTATGACACGTATGGAAAATGGAAAGACTCTGATTTACTACGCATATACGCCACACGTGACGGGTAGTTTCAATTTTACTATTTAATTCATTCATAATATTGCCGTTAATTTTAAAGAGGTGTTATGACATTACTACTTATACGTAGTATTGCCTTTTTAAAACTCATTTGAATGTTTGAAATTTCTTTAAAAAAAAAACTCATTTGAATGTTTGAAATCAAAATAAAAAAATATATTCATTTGAATGTGTTTGGTCTATATTAGTACTAGATACATTATTTATTTAAAAAATTTTAAAAAGGTTAAATGTCTTTTATAAAAATGATCATAGGATATATTATCTAAGGTTTCAATAAAATTTACTTTGATTAAATGACTATTGATTTATCTTGTTTTGATTGTAATTCTTTAATAATATAAATATTAGCATAGAAAATTTTATTTAATTTGTTTTAATGAATATTTTTTAAATATTACTCCATCTGTTTTTTTTTATTTGTCGTTTTAAAAAAGAAAAAAAAAAACTCAAATTAGTAAGGTGTATTTTTGCACCTTGTTTTCATATTATACCCTATTTTTCTTTTTGAAATATATATCTTAATTTTAATCTACCAAAAAATTTGTAACAAATTTTATTAAAAAAAAAAACTAACTTTGTTACAAAAAATTAAAAAGGAGAGTATAATAAGTAAAATATAACATAAATTGTCAAAACAACAAATAAAATGAACAAACTTTTTTTAAAAAAAACAACGGATAAAAAGAAACCGAGAAAATTTACAAATAAATAATTAAAGAAATTTGTTTTAGTTAGTGTAAATTGAACTCTGAGTTCTGTTGAAAAGTTTTTATTAAAAATATAATTTGTTGTTTTTTTAGTTTATTTGTTAGCAATATATTTTTTACCTTTAAAATAAGAAGACTTGTTTTTACTAATAAGAAGACTTTTTATAATAACAATTATTTTGTTTAAAAAAATAAAACAATTATTCAATTTCTTTTTAAGAAACAGTTATTTATTTTTATTTTGTTAGAGTCTGATGAAGTGTGTCAAGATTTTCGTAAAGCGTGTTTTGATTCGTTCGAGGAATATGTAGTTCATTATAAGGAGCTTCTGGGTTTCAAATACAGATACGACTTTGTGAGAAATGTCATTTACTTACCCACATGAAAAAAAGAGGCATCTGTGAACTTCTTGACTGACTTACATAAAGGAAGATTCACACTTAGGTCAGCAGACATTTTAGTGTATGGATGGGTAGGAGGAAAACATGTGTGTGTAGGTTGTTGGGATTTAAGAGGAGATTTTCAAAATTTTAATCTTTTTTTTACGTTAAAATTTTAATCCTTTCAGCAGAGTAATTCCGATGAACATATCTTGTTTAAATCACTAATCATAAATCATAAACTATGAGGTTTATGTGTTTACCTCTTGTAGAGCAAAACCTTTGAATCATAAACGATTTCTGATCATGAGCAAAGCAACGTAGCGATGTCTCTACTCAGTTCACACCAATAGCTCCTTCAATCACAGTGCTAGTCGAAACTTGATTGAAAGCTTTAGAGAGAAAGTGGGGATTTAGAAAAATAGGATTCTTAATTATAAATTCAATTAAGTTTTTTCTCTCTATAAGAGTTCTATATGTAGAGTCTCTTATGTGATCAACAAATCATATTTGTCCATTCTTATCATAATTTTCATCTCATTAAAACGAACATAATTATCCGTTATAATTATTTTGTAATTATCTAACTACAAATAAGTCTCAACTTATCATCTTGTTATAATTATTTTGTAGTTATATAATTAAAATAAGTATCGCTTATTATTTTATAAACAAATCTTATTTATTTTATAAATAAATCTTATTTTATTTATCTTATAAATAAATTTAATTTATCTATTTATTTTTCTGTGATAACAAACTTGTGTATAACTATTGTTTTGCCTTTTATATTTATATTGAACGGAAGACATAGATCGTGTCACCCTTGTATGTTGTATGGTTCAATGTCTTGTATCTTGATCCCATAATATAATGAGCAATGAATAGGCTCAATATCACATATTGACTTAGTTCGGCGTGGCCACACATTTTATCAGTCATATTCTATGCAGAGTCATACAAATATATATATCAGTTAAAATATTATTGAAGTTATTGAGTGATTAATGAGGTATATATCCCCCAAATCTTGAATAGGTAAATTAGAAAAATCCGTAATAATTACGATAAATATAAAATATTCTCTTTTTAAATATAAATATCTAACTTATAGCTATATATATTGTTGACTAATTTACAGCTATCCAAATATTTGACTCACATTGACACTCTCACTCAAGTTGGTGCATGGATATCACACATTACCAACTTGAACAAATATTCATTAAACACACGACTTGCCACTCCTTTATAAACTCATGTCAATGTCATCTCACATCCAATGTGGAACTTCTTAATATACCCCCTCGCGTCCAACACTATTAGGTTTGATTCGTAGATATAAACGGTGGGTGGCCTGATAGCACAAGCATGATAGCAGACGGTCTAACGGATCTTGAAGAGGTTTTGATACCATGTTATAAATTGGTTTGAACCTAACTCAGCCATACAAAACTTGCTTGTAGGTTGATGGTTGCATCTACTTTATAAATTCATGTCCAATCATCTCACATCCAATGTGGAACTTCTTAATCGTTGTATTATTATTATGCATAATAAAATATCATTAATCTTAATGTTAAAGTTTATCGTCTTCACGGATATATAACCCTTGTACGCCTAACATTTTACAAGAAAAAAAAATAAAGCTTTCATGTTACACACATATAAAATTAAACACAAATTAAACTTAATAACAATAATTTATTTAAACCTTATTGTGTTATATAATTGTTCAAACATGAATTAGTATCAATTAGACCTATTAAGTCTAATATTGGTGTGTGAACAATATCATACGATTACATATAAATGTGGTGGTGATGTACTGAGACCTCTTGATCTTTGTCTTGCAATACGATTCTCATTTTCAAGGTTGTACGGAAGAGTCATGGTGTGGGTCAGGACCTCCAGGACTTAGTCTTGTAATAGGATAAGCATTCTTATGTTGTAAGGAATAGTGGTGGTGTGGGTCAGGACCTTCTGGACTTAGTCTTGCAATACGATAAGCATTATCATGCTGTAAAGAATGGTGGTGGTGTGGGTCAGGACCTTCTGGACTTAGTCTTGCAATACGATAAGCATTATCGGGCTGTAAAGAATGATGGTAGTGTGGGTCAGGACCTTCTGGACTCAGTCTTGCAATATGATGAGTATTATCATGCTGTAAAAAATGGTGGTGGTGTGGGTCAGGACCTTCTGGACTTAGTCTTGCAATACGATAAGCATTATCGGGCTGTAAAGAATGATGGTGGTGTGGGTCAGGACCTTCTGGACTCAAACTTGCAATATGATGAGCATTATCGGGCTGTAAAGAATGATGGTGGTGTGGGTCAGGACCTTCTGGACTCAGTCTTGCAATACGATAACGATTCTTAAATTGTAAGGAATGATGATGGTGTGAATCAATACCTATTGAATCCACTCTTATATTACGATAAACATTCTCAGGTTGCAACATATTATGGTGATTTAGATTAACATCTCCTGAACCATCTTTTACCATATTATTTGTTGTATCAAATAAGCGAGAAGTTGCTTTAGCACTGCCAATGAACAATGCTAAAATAGTAACTCCAGCCAAGATTAGAATAAATAATATCTTTTGCAAATTTGTTATCTTCAAAAGTAATTTAAATTTAATAGCTTATTCTATTGTGTATATATATAATTTTTTAAAGTATGCAATAACAAACAATAAGTTTGAGCAAAGAAAATAGACAAACAATAAGTTGGTAATAAAACAAATAATTGAGTTAAAAAATAGTAAATGCATTTAATGGTAAATTTCGTATTACTATATTTGTCTTAATATGTAAGACCCTTATGTAAAAAAAGAATGATCATGCTATATATAGTGAGCGTAAATTAAACTAGTTGATGCGTAAGCTTATTGAGATTACATTTGTTGCATTATGGTTGAAACTATCACTTGTGTAGTTGTGTTACTTTTAATTCTAATCTATTGAAATGAGATTGAGATTCAAATTGTGATGAGATTAATATTGAGATTAAAATGACAAGAGCTAGAAGCAAATTCCAAACCAAAACAAAAAATTAATACAAAAACAAAGTACCACAATTGATCCACACTCCAAATATAATATTGTTTATTCAATAATAACAATAGGTAAATATAATATTGTTTATTCAATAATAACAATAGGTCAAGTTAAATTGACATATTTAATTATGGAGGAGGGGGAACTGGGTTATGACGTCTATTAGGACCTGATGGGACCGTCCTTAAAATACGATCAACATTTCCATGTTGCAAGGTGTGGTGGTGCCATTGCCATGGATGAATACCTCTTAAGCTCTCTCTTGAATTGTGGTGACGTTCATGAGCAAAACCTCTTGAGCTTTCTCTTCTAAAATGATCAACTTCTTCGGCTAGCACGAATTCATGACCATTTGCTTGAGGTGTTGATGAGCGAAAGCGAATTGGAGTTGTTTTGGTGTTGTTCATTGGCAATACCAAAAGAGCAATTGTGATAAAGATTAGAGGGGAGAAAATCTCGTGTAAAGTTCTCATCGCTAATAAGTAATGCATTTTAGGATAAGCATGCATTGTCTATATATATACTCGAGAGTTGAGATATACCAAAAATAAAATTATGAAATTTTTTGCAACAATATTAAAATTAATTGAGTGGAAACAATCTTCCCCTATCCATAATTTTTAATTTTTTGAAGGAAGTTTTTTTTACCTTTTTATATTAATAAACTATATATGTAAAATTTATAAATTAAATTTAAAGTATATTTTTTTTTTCTCTGTTCTTTGACAAAATTTAATGTATATTTCTAATTATATAAATTAATTCTATCCATTCAATTTTGTCCAAAAATAAAGTTAACAGTTAAATATTCATTGTATTTGTCCAAGAATAAAAAAAGATAAACATTCATAATATTGTACGTGATGAATTTTTATATGGAAATAGAATAAAATAAGACATTTTGTTCAATTTCTTCGAGAGAATGAACAAAGTGGTGGGCTCCATGAAATTCTTTCTCTCTTCTCGAATTGTTTGCTAAACTAAACGGAAGAAATCACCTATTTTTACTCTCTTTCTCTCTATTTCTAATTTCTCTCTTCTTTAAATCATGTGTACCAAACAGACCATAAAAAAACTAAAGTTTAATTTTGAGACAAAATTAAGAAGTAAGGACCAGAGGTTTAAGACGGAGAAAAATATATGACAAATTGTTTTATTAAAGATCATCATATCTCTAAAGGTATGTACATCACCTTTTAAAGTCATTAACATAGTAACATGTTGGGCATAAAGACTTTTAGTGATACTTTGATCCTTTTAATTTTTCGTTTTGGTCATACATTTTGTTGGCGGGTACACAATATTTTATACTCCCTCAGTCCCATTATATAAATACTCTTGACTAAAATCATGTTTATTAAGAAATGTTGGTAAGGTAATTATTGTGTCAAGTTTGTGTGTAAATTTTACCAAATTATCCTTTGTTTGTATGTGTAGAAATTTGACTTTGTGTATTCCAATGCAACTTAATAGTAATAATGAGAGGTATGTGTAGGGAAAAAGATAATAAATGCACCTAGTAATGTATAAAGGGGCTTATATTTTGAGACTAAACTTTTTTTGAAAGGGTGTTTATATAATGGAACGGAGGGAGTATCTTCAATAAAACCATCTTTTCTTTTGTTATTAATAGGAAGCAAGCATGTATACCTTACTAGTGAGCGACCCGTGCGACCGCACGGACATTTCAATCAAAGAATCATTCAACAAAAAATAAATGCACCAAAATAAATACACACAAAACACTATAGATTAGTTGATATCAAAGTGCACATTACATATTACATATTAATGGATTCATTTGGACAATGTCCCTAACATATAGGTCAAATATGCATTAGCATATAACGATAAGTTTACGATAGAGCAACATAAAATTCAAACGTAAATCCTACAAATATTTTGGAAACTATGAAAGAAACCACAATACCCGCCTCAGTTCGGCCAGACCAATCCGCCTTAATTTTTACGAAAAAATATTGGTTTACGAAAAAATACCCGATTTGTAAATACGGAGAGATGGATCCAAGAACCCGTCTCACACCCTTATTTTACCTTATTACCCTTATTTTAAGTAACTTTATTGCTCGTTTATCATTTTTTTTCTCTAAAGATAGTGAGTATTTAATTTAATTATTGATTTTTTTACTACATTATTGATTTTTGTTAAAATTACCAAGTACCATGACTATTGTCAAATTGGCTAGGTATATAATTTAATTATTAACTTTTATTGCTATAAAAAAACAAAAATATTACATGTTTGCGGGTGGGGGTGGGGAAAAATTACTTTTGTTGAACAATTTAACATATTAAATGAAGGATGAGATCAAATAAGGAAAAAACATGTAATGCAAAAAACAGAGGAAAAAAATCAACAAATACATAAAACAGAGGTCAACAACATGAAACTATGTTTCTTACAAATTGATACAGCACAAAGCATAAGTCAATTGTTTAATACAAAATTGTTAAAATTTAGAATTAGAATGAATACCCTAAATGTTACAACCAAAATTAATTATCTTAAAGTGTACAACTACTTCATACCAATCCATATCAATGGTAGTTCGATAACTCTTGAACAATTCTCACTCATATCTTTGCTCTAGCACACAAATTTCTAGCAATAAAAGATAGTAGTACATGAAATAATGGAACTTCTATTGCAAGTTAAAACATAGAAACCTATCTACTCAATATGTAAATGGAGGCCAATGGAATGGAAAAGACAACACCATGTCAGCAGCCTACACTTTCCTTTTATCAATTTCAGTCCATCCTTTTTCATTTTCTGCTATCATAAAAACATGGACAATTGATTTTTGAAGCATGATCAACACATATCCCTTACATTAAATTTAGTGAGACGATTGCATCCATTCATCTAGCCCCTTAGGCACAAATTAACAATACCACAAAAAACAAAACCTGTTATATTTTCTTTCATAGGGTTATATGAAGAAATAGATGATATACCATCCCTTGAGTTGTCATAACCCTCCTCAACACCATCATCAATATCATTTGCTCTAGTCTATGAACAAATTATTATATTTTATAACAATAGTCATAGAAAATGGACAGAATGCATTAAGTAGAAGCTACTGCTTTTAACAGAACATGTTAAATGATGGCCAATGTGCAACCAGAAATTAGAGAAATGCACAAGTCCCATAAAAGAATTTCAAATGTAGTACAATACAGTTTAACCAATAACCAGAACTGAATTCTTTCTTTAAAAGGTGGGTTAAAGCCCGTAGGATACAAAAGCTACTAATAAATTTACTCTACAATATTTCTCAAATCTCAAATGATACCAACACATATAACTTTGTTTCTAGAATACTCCAAAAACAAACCAAAAAATAAAGAGAAACTTTGTAGTTGAAAATTCTATTTAAATCTCCCCTCACATTTTGAAATATCATACAATAACTACCATTAAACTCATTCAAAGCCAAATATGATGCTTGTTAATAGAAGATTGAAATTTTAATCCTTTCAGCAGAGTAATTCCGATGAACATATCATGTTTAAATCACTTTTATCATAAATCATAAACTATGAGGTTTATGTGTTTGCCTCTTGTAGAGCAAAACCTTTGAATCATAAACGATTTCTGATCACGAGCAAAGCAACGTAGCGATGTCTCTACTCAGTTCACACCAATAGCTCCTTCAATCACAGTGCTAATCGAAACTTGACTGAAAGCTTTAGAGAGAGAATGGGGATTTAGAAAATTAGGATTCTTAATTATAAATTCAATTAAGTTTTTTCTCTCCATAAGAGTTCTATTTGTAGAGTCTCTTATGTGATCAACAAATCATAATTGTCCATTCTTATCATAATTTTTATCTCATTAAAACGAGCATAATTATCCGTTATAATTATTTTGTAATTATCTAACTACAAATAAGTCTCAACTTATCATCTTGTTATAATTATTTTGTAGTTATATAATTAAAATAAGTATCCCTTATTATTTTATAAACAAATCTTATTTATATTATAAATAAATCTTATTTTATTTATCTTATAAATAAATCTAATTTATCTATTTATTTTTCTGTGATAACAAACTTGTGTATAATTATTCCTTTGCCTTTTATATCTATATTGAACGCAAGACATAGATCGTGTCATCCTTGTATGGTTCAATATCTTGTATCTTGATCCCATAATATAATGAGCAATGAATAGGCTCAATATCACATATTGACTTAGTCCGGCGTGGCCACACATTTTATCAGTCATATTTTATGAAGAGTCATACAAATATATATCGGTTAAAATATTATTGAAGTTATTGAGTGATTGATGAGGTATATATCCCCCCAAATCTTGAATAGGTAAATTAGAAAAAAACCATAATAATTACGATAAATATAAAATATTCTCTTTTTAAATATAAATATCTAACTTATAGCTATATATATTGTTGACTAATTTACGGCTATCCAAATATTTGACTCACATTGACACTCTCACTCAAGTTGGTGCATGGATATCACACATTACCAACTTGAACAAATATCCATTAAACACTCGACTTGCCACTCCTTTATAAATTCATGTCAATGTCATCTCACATCCAATGTGGAACTTCTTAACATACCCCCTCACGTCCAACACTATTAGGTTTGATTCGTAGATATAAATGGTGGGTGACCCGATAGCACAAGCATGATAGCAGACGGTCTAACAGATCTTGAAGAGGTTTTGATACCATGTTATAAATTGGTTTGAACCTAACTCAGCCATACAAAACCTGCTTGTAGGGCGATGGTTGCATCTACTTTATAAATTAATGTTCAGTCATCTCACATCCAATGAGGGACTTCTTAATCGTTGTATTATTATTATTATGCATAATAAAATTTCATTAATCTTAATGTTCAAGTTTGTCGTCTTCACGGATATATAACCCTTGTACGCCTAACATTTTACAAGAAAAAAAAAATAAAGCTTTCATGTTACACACATATAAAATTAAACACAAATTAAACTTGATAACAATATTTTATTTAAACCTTATTATGTTATATAATTGTTCAAACATGAATTAGTATCAATTAGACCTATTAAGTCTAATATTGGTGTGTGAACAATATCACACGATTACATATAAATGTGGTGGTGATGTACTGAGACCTCTTGATCTTTGTCTTGCAATACGATTCTCATTTTCAAGGTTGTACGGAAGAGTCATGGTGTGGGTCAGGACCTCCAGGACTTAGTCTTGTAATAGGATAAACATTCTTATGTTGTAAGGAATAGTGGTGGTGTGGGTCAGGACCTTCTGGACTTTGTCTTGCAATACGATAAGCATTATCATGCTGTAAAGAATGGTGGTGGTGTGGGTCAGGACCTTCTGGACTTAGTCTTGCAATACGATAAGCACTATCGGGCTGTAAAGAATGATGGTGGTGTGGGTCAGGACCTTCTGGACTCAGTCTTGCAATATGATGAGTATTATCATACTGTAAAAAATGGTGGTGGTGTGGGTCAGGACCTTCTGGACTTAGTCTTGCAATACGATAAGCATTATCGGGCTGTAAAGAATGATGGTGGTGTGGGTCAGGACCTTCTGGACTCAATCTTGCAATATGATGAGCATTATCGGGCTGTAAAGAATGATGGTGGTGTGGGTCAGGACCTTCTGGACTCAGTCTTGCAATACGATAATGATTCTTAAATTGTAAGAAATGATGATGGTGTGAATCAATACCTATTGAATCCACTCTTATAATACGATAAACATTCTCAGGTTGCAACATATTATGGTGATTTAGATTAACATCTCTTAAACCATCTTTTACAATATTATTTGTTGTATCAAATAAGCGAGAAGTTGCTTTAGCACTGCCAATGAACAATGCTAAAATAGTAACTCCAGCCAAGATTAGAATAAATAATATCTTTTGCAAATTTGTCATCTTCAAAAGTAATTTAAATTTAATAGCTTATTCTATTGTGTATATATATATATTTTTTTTTAAATTATGCAATAACAAACAATAAGTTTGAGCAAAGAAAACAGACAAACAATAAATTGGTAATAAAACAAATAATTAAGTTAAAAAATAGTAAATGCATTTAATGATAAATTTCGTATTACTATATTTGTCTTAATATGTAAGACCCTTATGTAAAAAAAGAATGATCATGCTGTATATAGTGAAAGAGATGATCACAAATGCTTCGCTAATAAGAATTGACCGGCCAAAATTATCTATTTAGAGGAATACATTGAATTTGGTGGAATACATGGAAGTTTCTATGAAAATGCAAAGCACTCGTAAAAAAATTGTGTCTCATTTATTTTTGAAATATACGGTAGCATTTTTGGTGAATTGTATCTTTTTTTACATTAATATCCTTGATTTAAATAAAAAGAATTAAAAAGATAAACTATTTATTTGTCATTTGTAATTGAAAGATAATTTTGCAAAAATATTTTATTTTGTTGATTTGTAAAACTTATTTTTGTAATATCCTAAAGTAAAAAAGTCCATTTAACAAAAACATCTCATTTGACTATAAATAAAGCTCCTTTATAACACGTGTTTTTTTTCTTCTTATTTGTCACGTATCTAAGTGAAATAATCCTTCAAACTCCTCTATTTCGTCGACTTATATCTTTACTTTTTATCTAAATTCTCTCATTCAAACTCGAATACAAAGAAAGTCTTAATCTAGACTATTTTATTATTTGACTTTACTTCAACACGATAGTAGGAATAAAAGTAAAGAAAAAATCAAAATTTAGATTCATTGAATAATTAATGTATCTGGTCTATATATTGACCAGATACATTAATTATTCAATATATCCGATACATTAATTATTCAATATATCTAAAAAGTGACTTGTCTCTTATAATAAGGAACGAAAGTAGTATGTAATTAGAGGAAGAGTTTCTTGCAACACAGATAGGTCCATGATGAATAGACCACGTCTGTCAATCAAAAAGCCGGAAGGAGGAGCTAGCTAGCATCTTGAAGGCGCAAAATATATAACACAAATATTTAAACTCCAAACAATTCACTTATTCAACTTTAAAATAAAATTTTATCCACTATACTATTTAAAATAAAATAACATTACAAGTATAATAAATTTAATTAGACCCTGATCCTAAAAAGTCATCCAAAAATATGTATTATTGCTTTTTGTTAGATTGGTGGATTATATTCATTTGTCATTTCATTACTAATTTGGTCATTAAAATGGTGATGCGGATTCCATAAAGATTCACCTATATATAAAGATTTTGATCTTTGTAAATGTCTTGAGTCAAAGAGAAAAATAAGAGAAAAAATAAAAATTATAAGAAAATTCAACAACAAAGAGAATAGAAACATGCTAAATTGTGGGATTAGATGATAAGTGGAAGAATGATCGTCACATACATTCATGATAAATATAATAAGAACGGTCACAAACTTAAGATGTTTATCACAAGGATATATAGATTTTGATCATCCAAAAACATTGAAACCAACACTACCAAAAAAATACTACAAACAAACCTTACATAGATTTGAATCAAGATAAGTACTAAAAAGATCAAGTCTAAGACTCAAACCTATTATGAAAGTTCATAGAAAACTAAAGAAAATGAGCAACGTACAAGCTTCAAAATAAATCTACAAAACTTACAAGTGTTGACTTATTACTAATGAATTTCAAACAACAAAAGAAACATTGAAAATCTATACTTTTTAAGTTGATTCAAATTTTTATTCATTGAGAAGTCTTTAATTAGGTTCACATCAAATGGTAAAATTTTGAAGGAGAGAACGTAAATTAGATGATACGTAAGTTGAGATTACATTTGTTGCATTATGGTTGAAATTGTCACTTGTATTACTTTTAATCCTAATCTATTGAAATGAGATTGAGATTCAAATTGTGATGAGATTAATATTGAGATTAAAATGACAAGAGCTAGAAGCAAATACCAAACCAAAACAAAAAATTAATACAAAAACAAAGTACCACAATTGATCCACACTCCAAATATAAACTTTTTATTTATTTATTTATTTTCTCATCATCCACAACACTCCAAATATAAACTTGTTTATTCAATAATAACAATAGGTCAAGTTAAATTGACATATTTAATTATGGAGGAGAGGGAACTGGGTTATGACGTCTATTAGGACCTGATGGGACCGTCCTTAAAATACGATCAACATTTCCATGTTGCAAGGTGTGGTGGTGCCAATGCCATGGATGAATACCTCTTAAGCTCTCTCTTGAATTGTGGTGATGTTCATGAGCAAAACCTCTTGAGCTTTCTCTTCTAAAATGATCAACTTCTTCGGCTAGCACGAATTCATGACCATTTGCTTGAGGTGTTGATGAGCGAAAGCGAATTGCAGTTGTTTTGGTGTTGTTCATTGGCAATACCAAAAGAGCAATTGTGATAAAGATTATAGGGGAGAAAATCTCGTGTAAAGTTCTCATTGCTAATAAGTAATGCATTTTAGGATAAGCATGCATTATCTAGATATATACTTGAGAGTTGAGATATACCAAAAATAAAATTATAATTTTTTTTGCAACAATATTAAAATTAATTGAGTGGAAACAATCTTCCCCTATCCATAAATCTTCCCCTATCCATAATTTTTTAATTTTTTGAAGGAAGTTTTTTTTACCTTTTATATTAAAAACTATATATGTAAAATTTATAAATTAAATTTAAAGTATATTTCTTTTTTTTCTCCTTTTTTCTTTGACAAAATTTAATGTATATTTCTAATTATATAAAATTCTATCTAAATTAATTTTATCCATTCAATTTTGTCCAAAAAAAAAAGTTAGCAGTTAAAGATTCATTGTAATGTTCAAGAATAAAAAAAAGATAGACATTCACAAATATTGTACGTGATGAATTTTCATATGGAAATAGAATAAAATAAGACATTTTGTTCAATTTCTTCGGGAGAATGAACAAAGTGGTGGGCTCCATGAAATTCTTTCTCTCTTTTCAAATTTTTCGCTAAACCAAACCGGAGAAATCACCTATTTCTCTATCTAATTTCTCTCTTCTCTAAATCATATATATGTACCAAACAGACCATAAAAAAACTAAAGTTTAGGGGGGGTTATTGGATTGAGATTTCGAGGGATTTCGAGGGATTATTTTGACAAAAAAGTCTTGAAGATTTTAAAAGACTTCGTGGGATTATATTGATTTTGTGAGATTTTGAGAGACTTTTTTTAAAAGATATTTTACAATCAAGATTATTTTTTTTTTTACAAAAACAATCAAGATTCTTACGTAACAAAGAAAAAACAAACCTTTTATTTTTCTAGCCAACACAAAAAGTTCTTGGAAGTTTATGAGATTATTTGGATATGTAACCTATTTATACTTTTGAATACCAACAGATTTTGTGGGGTGGAAAGAAAAAAGTCTTGATTAAAAATCTTGATTGGATAACAACATATTTTGTGGCATTAAAAAAAAAAGTTTTGATTAAAAATCTTAAGGGGGGTTATTCAATTAGGATTTTGAGGGATTTTAATGGATTTTGAAGGATTTTAATGGATTTTAAAAGTCTTGTGTTATTCAATCAAGACTTTTTTTGTTTTTTTTCAATCCCACAAAATCCGTTGTTATTCAATGAAGATTTTTAATCAAAACTTTTTTTTTTAATGCCACAAAATATGTTGTTATCCAATCAAGATTTTTAATCTAGATTTTCAAAAAAAAAAAAGAGTCTTGATTGTAAAATATCTTTTAAAAAAAGTCTCTCAAAATCTCACAAAATCAATATAATCCCACGAAGTCTTTTAAAATCTTCAAGACTTTTTTGTCAAAATAATCCCTCGAAATCCCTCGAAATCCCAATCCAATAACCCCCCCTTAATTGAATAACAACGGATTTTGTGGCATTGAAAAAAAAAATCTTGATTAAAAATCTTCATTGAATAACAACGGATTTTGTGGGATTGAAAAAAAACAAAAAAAATCTTGATTGAATAACACAAGACTTTTAAAATCCATTAAAATCCCTCAAAATCCATTAAAATCCCATAAAATCCTAATTGAATAACCCCCCTTAGTTTTGGGACAAAATTAAGAAGTAATGATGACCAGAGTTTTAAGACTGATGAGAATATATGACAAATTGTTTTATTAAAGATCATCATATCTCTTATCATATGTACATCACCTTTTAAAGTCATTAACATGTTGGACATAAAGACTTTTAGTGATACTTTGATCCTTTTAATTTGTAGTTTGGCAAAACTACGCTAATGCCCCTTTATCTTATTTATTTATAATATTTTAGTTCTTTATTTTTGTTTTGTAATAAATTGGTCATTTATCTTATCTATTTTGTAACACTTTGTCCTTATCTTTGTTTTGTATCAAGTTGGTCTTTTATCTTTCTTATTTGTAACACTTAAGTCTATTTTCTTATTTTTTTATTAAAAAAAATTGATGAGAAAATGGACTAAAGTGTTACAAATTAGAAAGATAAATGACCAATTTAATACAAAACAAAGATAAATGACCAAATCATACAACCAAGAAAGATAAATGACCATTTTATTACAAAACAAAGATAAATAACCAAAATATTACAACTAAATAAGATAAAGAACTACGAGTATAATTTTACCTTTTAGTTTTGGTCATACATTTTATTGGCAGATACACAATATTTTATATCTTCAATAATACCATCTTTTCTTTTGTTATTATATAGGAAGCAAGCATGTATACCTTATACTTTATTTCCAACAAAATAAAGTTTTGTCGGTGGCTCTTTTTGTCCTATAATATTCACACTTTGCATGGAATAAAGATGAAGAACAGAAGAAATAGTATATCACCATCCTTAAGACATCTATATCTATATATACCTTAATTTCTAGAAAGAAAGACGTACTCCTACCAATCTTCAAAGCATTTCACAATTTGGTTGTAGATTTACTTTTCAAGTTAATTAAAGAGTATATTGTTAACATACTAAAAAATTAACGAATAATAATTTTTTTTTTGACAGAGAATAATAATTAACACACTACTAATTCTAATTGTTTAAAAAACTTCACCCAAATAAAGTAATTATAAACTTAATTGTTTATTTATTTTATAGCATTTCAAACAAAACAAGCTCATACGTAGAGCTGACTTACAAAATTTTATTTAATGGTTAATTATGAAGTTTATTAGGACCTCCTGGAACAAGTCTTGCAATACTACCAACATTATAACGGTGCACGGAAGTGTGATGTCTCGGATTTAAACCTTCTGGAATTTCTCTGAAAATACAATCAACAATAATATTAGGTTTGCAATTGCAATAAACAAATTAATGAATTTGAACATGTTGGAATCATAACCTAGACATTTGATCAAACCTATGAGGAAGATATGGACTTAGATTATTCTGTTGGTCCTTGTTACATCGAAGTTCCACACATGTTGGTTTATGAAATGGAGGCTCATTTGCTTGAGGTGTTGCAAAGGAAACATATCGAGCTGCAATTGTTTTTGCATTGTTTGTGAGCAATAGTACTCCTATTACAATTGTCAAAGGAAAGATTCTATGAAAATTTGCCATTTCTTAGGAAAAACAGTTACCCGTAGAATACAAAACTAATACTACTAATAAATAGTATAAAGCTTTTTTGACCATTCATAAAATACTACAATTTTCTTTTTCGGTTGTGGATAATGATGACTATATTTTAGAAAATGTCAAATTTTATTATCAATCTGTGACATACAAATTTTATAAATGACAATTTTATCAATCTATATTACGTCAAAAAAAATTTATCAATATATATATATATATATATATATATATATATATATATATATATATATATATATATATATATCAATTAATGAATGTATAAAAAAGTTAATTTATTCTAATGAGTTTCGTTGAGGTTGGTAAAAATATCATATTTATATGTAAGAGATGTTGTTTGAACTCCTAACAATTATTTATTTTTAAGGATAAAGTTTTAGCCAATATCTTACTTAACCAATTTTTATTTATTTATAATAATAATAATAATTGGAGAGAATATAATTTTTTTCCCTAGCTATATATCAAAATGTAAAATGTTGCAAACCATTATTTTTTTTTACAGTAGATTGAACTGCATATTTTTTTGGTAAATTAAAGGTATCTTCCGCGTGCAACTGCAGAAACTAATCCTTCGGAGTAATTGAGGTTCATTTAAGGGGTTGATCTCTCCCAATAAATGTTTTTTCATATGCACCGGCCGAAAATCAAACCTAGAACCAAATAATTAAGATACCCAAATATCTACCACTTATACCACACTATATTAATAGATTGAACTGCATATTTAAGCCTCCTAATTTATAATTATATTTATTTATATGAAGTTCTGTTAATGGAAGTTGATCTAATTAATATACAGGGCCGACCGACCCAGTAGAGGCATAAAGCATGTTTTATTTTGAGATGTTGTAAAATAAAAATGTCTCATAAATTTTTTAATGAAAAATAAATAAGTTTTTTTTTATATATTGTCCAAAGTTAAGGGTTGTAGGGATGTCAATTTTTAGAGTTTGGTATATGGGCTGAAGTCAGCAGGCCAACTTGTTTAACACACAGCCTGCATGGATTTAAATTTAATTTTTTTGACTCATTTATATTTTGGCCTGTCTGAGTTGAACCGTTAAAACCGCGGGTCATACGGGTTAAACCCGCGGTTTCACGGATTGGCCCATATAATCCGTCTATTTTTTAAAAAAAAAACTTAGTTAATCATATACAATATATTAATACAGGGCTATTTTATTTTTGAATCGGTTGATATAAATTTTTTTGTTGTACTTTTAATATTGGTTTGGACTATTAAAGTTATTTTCATTAATTATTTTAACAAGACTATTGAAATTCTTATTAAATAGGAGTATAATTTGTGTTTATCTTATATTCTTATGGATTTGAGGATTGTGGTGTGGAGAGAAATAATGATAATGTGAACCAGTTGAATTTGATTTTAGTTTCATTACTTACAAAAAGAAGATAGATAAATTTAAAAAAAGTCACAATTTTTTTTATAATATCAAATATTTTTGTTTTATTTTAAAAGAAGTGATTTTTTGTTATAAATATAATAATCTGCAGGTTATTCATTTAATCTGCAGGTTTATGCAAACCGTACTCGGGCTACCAATTATAACACGTTTATATTTAATGACGGATTTGTCCGCCCCATTTAATATGCGGTCTTATGCGGGGCGGACTAGCCCGCATACCCAACTCTAACTTCATCTATAAATGAAAATCCTCGTGAAGATTGTCCTGTTTTAGAACCCGAAAATGGAAAAAATTTCTCATGAAAATGGACTTTTAAGTTCCTCCGAAAGAGATTTAGGGATGAAAGATAAAATTTTATCCTTCGCCTTGTTGACATCACTAAGTGGGAACCACCATTATTGGATTTTACTATTTTTTATGTCTATCTCTCCTAATTGAATCTTCATTGTTTTTAAGAAATAGTATATAATTAGTGGCATGATCTGTAATAGCTCTTTAAAATCATTTATTTGGCATACTACTTTTAATAATTGTAAATAATTAATTTTTTTTTTTGAAAACATTGGTCAAAATAAAAATCCAACTTGTTGGCAGTAAGGTACGACTTGAGCTACTTAAGTATGTAGAAACTAAAAACCTTAAACTTTTTTTTTTGAATCAGATGATATATTATAATACTCGACCATATTATGGAGTTCATTAACATGATTTAAGTGTATAATTTTGAAAGTTGTAATTTAATTTAAGTGAACTATAACATTAGTTTTAAATATATTGTAAATGAATTATAAATTTGTTTATTTCATAACAATATATGCATGCACATCCAAACTCAAATGGAGCTCACTAACATGATTTTATTTAAGAGTTGATATTTAGTACTTGATTACATTACATCATTAACCATGGTGTTGTCCATTAGGACCACTAGGACTTTCTCTCAAAAGACGATCAACATTGTAAGGTTTCAAGAAACGATCATGTGTTGGATTAAGATCATTTTGTTGGCCTTTGATGCATCCAATGCATGTTGAACTCTCAACTGAATGCTCATTTGTTTGAGGTGATGTTGAGGGAACAAAACGAGCTGCAGTTGTTTTGACATTGTTGGAAAACAATGCTAAAAGAGCAAATCCTATTAGAATTGTTCTATGCAAGTTTGCCATATCTGAAAAAGCTATTATCTATTATAATTTATAAGACAATACAAGTTATATGAATAGATATGAAAATGAGCATGTTATTTATAGGCCTAATTTTACTTAAAAAATAGTTCATTTTGGCGTGTATATTAAAATCGTGTCTACGATATTACATTTTTCTATCATAAATAGTCCTTTTCTTATGATGTATAAATAGTTCTACTATATGACTATATCCTTAAAAACAAAGTTCTATTATGAATAGTTCTTCTTGACGTGTATGTTAAATTCAATTCTTATCTTCATTTTCATATTGTAAATAGTTTCTATTTGACACATCATATTTGGTATAGACATTTTAGAAAACGATAAGTTTTAATTACTCCATACCATATGTGGCTTATTATAAGACCCTATAAATTTTAAGGATAGAAAATAAAAATAGAAAATATTTTTAGAAAGTAAAAGGATGAATGTTGGTAAATTTTGTGATTGTTGCTAATCAAGAAGCCACTTGTACTTCTAAGTTCTAACCACTTTTTTGAGGATGCATTTTGAATGTATTTTTTTGGATGAAAAGTAAGAAATTTCAAAATATGATAATTTCTTAAGGGTACTTATGGTATGTTTATTTCCAAGATCTTGATGTACCACTAATTTTCTTTTCATGTTTATTCTGTTAAGAACAAGTTATAATATGATGTGCAAAAAAATCTGAAAGCATTAGACAAGTTTTGACCCCAAAATAATGAAGAAACTCGCTCTCTCCGATCTTAATATACACAAAAAAGTAAATGTATCTGCTTATACTTTGAATCAAATCAAATACATGTACATATGTGTATATTTAAGACCGGAGGGAGCGTGTGATTTCATACAAGTAAATTGTAAGGAAATTACAAAATTTTATGCAAATAAACATGATATCTAATATTCTTCAGCTATGTTTGTCCTTAAAAGAGGATTGTTTTACAATTTCTGAATTTTTACAACCTCTAACATTAAAGAGAAATGAAATGCAAATAACAAAAATGTACCTAACCTATCATACTAGACAAAAACAGTGATGCACCATAACATAGCATCAGTTTATAAATCAAAGCAATGTGCTCAAATAGTTGTGTTTTGTTAATTAAAGTACATAATCATGTGTGGAATCAATCATTGCTCAATTAGTGAATCGCCATGATCACTATGTATGTGACTCCCGTATTTATCCGATGTGTCAAGAGGTGTGTGCAACTCTGGACGAGGAAATAAAAGTTTGAGACGGAAAGCATCGACTCCATTCAAATAGTAGTGGAAGAGACGTTTCGCCCTAATAAAACCAAGTCGCCCATACAATGCGAGTGCTCCTTTATTTGTGACTTCTGCTTCCAATGTAACCTATACATAAGATCATTGGCTGTGTGTTTAGATTGAAGGTAAAACAAATATAAAGGAAATGAGTAAAAACAATAAAAGACAATCGAGAGCAAGGTTGTTAAACTCAAGGGTCTATGAAAACTAGCAAACACCAATAAATTAAACAATGATGAGTTCATAGCTCCAAACCAATATACAAACATACCATCACAACTCAATCGATAGTCAAATTCACATATCACAAGATGGTTCACAAAATAAGCACACAACAAGTTCAAAATCAATGGATAACTTGATAAATCATTAGATCCAAAACTATTGCAGAGTTAATGACGGTGGTATTGGGTTGAGTCACCTCGTTGACCTGTTGAGTTCATTGCAAACAATTCTATGTGAACCTACCTGAGTTTAAACGAACACTTATGTAAGCGAGGTAACCTGATTTTTTAGATACCTATGTAGTTGTAAACTCTCAGGTTTCTATGAGTTAACTCAAGAGTTTAACAACCATGATCAGGAGGTTTACCAATTTCATCCCATCTATGGGAAAATTATTTAACCAGTATAGGGTAAAGATGAAAAGTAAAAGAGATTAAGTTTTGTACCAAATGCACAATCATCATATGAAAACATAGGGACTATATGATAGAATATGTTTATAATCATTCCAAAACATTTGAACTTTTATTGTTTGAAAGAAAACAAAGCGAAACTATTTTGGATGTGCTTATTGAGCAGATCAGATAGTTGGTCCCATGACAAATCAAAGATAAGTAGTCATACGAGACACAATAGAATTATGAAGAAAACATCACACAGAGATAGTCAAGGTGATACAATTGTGAAAATTATGATAGTCTCGCCTTTGGTGATCAGGGTATATGCAAAGAAGATTCGTAGAATGTAACAAACTGAAACCATATTTCATTTACCGTTTTTTCACACCAACCAACATCAAAACTAAAAGCTTTCTTTACATGGCTAAACTATGGGAATTGGCATACAACTAGACATAGGCCTAGTTTATATCAACTTCTGACTTGTGGAAGCTTTTCAATTGAGATACTTAAATGATTTCTTACAAACAAAAAGATAAAAGAAACTTAAAACGTTTAGAAGTTAAGAATGGTTTCAGTGTATTTTCATATAAGTGCTCATGAAAAAAATTATACAATATGTTTCACTGTTACATAGAATTATACATACCTCATCACAACCAGATTCCATCATCACCTTGATAGACCTAGTAACAAGTTCTGTGGCTGGAGAAAAAAAATCAAGCAAAAGCCCACCATTAGAAGCATAAAACAAACATATAAATCATATCACATTAAGACCTGTTTGGGCAAACAACTTAATTAAGTACTTATAGCATAAATTCTAATCAAATAAGTAATTATGTATAATTTATTTTTATAACATAAGACAAAACAAAGCCATATTGATTTTATATAAGCTATAAGGTGTTTTCATAAAATATCTTAAAGAGTTTACAAAAAATAAGCTGAAATGAACATGTAATGAGCTGTTTCCATAAGCTCTCTCAAAAAGTCTCAACTCTCAATGCATGTTTGTATTGATGACACTGAGATGACAGAATCAAGGTGAATCACCGTGATTTTGTCTAACTCACCCTCAATCCAAACATACACTCATAAGCTAAAATAATTCAATCCAAACAGACCCTTAAAAAGAAACCTCTTTTTTTGCAACAAAAGATAAAATAAACTAATAAAGTCAAATTGATTTTATATAAGCTATAGTGCATGTTTGGTATTGAAAGTCAAATTGATTTTATAAAATAAACTAATAAAGTCAAATTGATTTTACATAAGTTCTCTCAAACAGTCTCAATGCATGTTTGGATTGAAAGTGAGATGACATAATCACGGCGAACCACATGATTTCGGCAAAAGCTAAACTTGGAGCGGCACAAAATCACTATGCCACCTCGATTTTGCCAAACTCACATCCAATCCAAACACACACGCACAAGTATAAGCTCAAATAATTCAATCCAAACACACCCTTAATAGCAAATGAAAACAAAAATTAAAAAGAAAAAGAAAAGACAGCAACATAATAATAAGTGAATGAATTTAATTTACCAATGCCTCTTCCTCTATAGGGTTTGATAACAACAAGCATAGCAATGTATCCTCTAAAAGTGCTACGATGTTCCCCCATTTTACAAACCACCGTACCCACACATTTACCCTTATGAAAAGCCTAAAAAAATATCAAAAAAACAAAATGTCAATGCAATTCAAGTGATAAACGAGTAATCTAAAAACAACCCAGATAATAAAAAACCAAAAAGATTCAAGATTTATTACCAAGAAAGAAAGATGAGGCCATAGATAAACAAAGTAACGATATGTGAAGATGGAGTAAGGTTCGCTGAGTTCTTCATCAACAAGGTTCATGATAAGAGGAAGGTGATGTTCCCCACCGTAACTGATGTATTCAATCTCGGAATCATCGAATTCTACTTTGGAGATTTCTGTTTCGTCTTTGTTGTTGCTGGTTTCCATGTCTTCTGCTTCCTTGTTTGTTGTTGTCGTTTGGTTTTTTTGCAAAATAAAATGTTGGGTTGGGTGGCTTTGGTGGGACAAATGGGCTTTAGTTTGTTTTCTTTTGGATCTTTGTATCACAACCTACTTTAAAAAAAATAAAATTTACAAGTTCTTCTTCGTCTCAGGTTTTTTTTTTTTTTTAATCAAACACAAATCAATTCATTTCATTAAGAATAGCAGTAGCAATACAATTAAGTAGAGTATAAAAAGTACTGGGGCTAGACTGAAATATAGACGCACTTGCAAGATTATGAGCAACTGTATTAGTTTGCCTCCTAATAAAAGCTAGATTGTAACTAGCATGAGATGTAATAATGGACCTACACCTATTTAGAATAGATCCAAGCTCATTATCATAAGTGTTGTTGTTGACAATAGCATTGACCACAATTTGGCAATCACTTTCAAAATTTACTTGGTCATAACCACTATCTGTCGCTAGCTGTAACGCAGCAAGGAAAGCTGATGCCTCACATTCCACAGCAGAAGCAATGTGAGGAAAACACATAGTGCGAGCTAGCACAAGGTGACCCAGACTATCACGAAAGCAAATACCTATACCGAAACACCCTTCAGCGGAGAAAGTAGCACAATCTACATTACATTTAATCCAACCACTACTTGGCTTTTTCCAAGAATTCGAATGAGATGCACTTAGAGGTTCTTCCAACGCTCGATTGCACCAATTGTAGTCACGGATGATGTCTTGCGCAATGATACAAGTAGAAGCAACATTGAAAGGTTTATGATCCCAATACACTGCATTACGGCTACGCCAAATACTCCAAAGGGTGGCAGAAACGCGACATTTAGATTCGTCATCTAAACCTGCAAAAAGGGAAAAGATGATTGTAGAAAAAGTATGTCCGTGCGTTATGTGTTGCTCAATTTTGCTCCATAATTTCATTTCTTTCCAACAATTCACAACATGTGGGCAGTCAAGTAAGAGGTGTGTTTCATCCTGTAGAGTAGTTGAGCATAGGACACATTCATGAGGACAAGAAATTCCACGCCTCTGCAAGTTAAAGCGCGTCGGGAGGCAACCTCGGAGAAGACGCCAACAAAAGTGTTTGATCTTCGGCGGAAGTTGGAGGGACCAAATGTGTTGCCAATTGCCGCTAGTTTGGGAGCTATCATCATGGAGGGTGAGGCTCAAACACAACTTATAAGCTGATTTAGTATAACTGCTATTTGAGGAAACCTTCCAAATAATAGTATCATTAGTGCCTCGAGAGTGAAGAGGAATTTTGTAAATATCAATGAAGTCTTGCTGATTCATAATGGTAGCGATAAGAGCGTCGTTCCAAGAATTTGTTATCGAATCAAATAAATTGGATACCCTTAAATCTGAGAGGTTGGGATGAATAGTTGTAGTAGGGCGCATATTAGAACGTGTTCGGATCCACGGGGCTGTCCAGACATTAATGTCTTTCCCGTCACCAATTTTCCACCTATAACCAAGAGATAAAAGATAGATGGTGTTCTTCGTCTCATGTTGTTCACATTAAAAATTATTCTGTTTGAATTTTGAAATTTAAAATTGATTTTATAGTTTGAGTTATAGAATTACATTACATGATTAAAAACCCTTTTGAAATTTTAGGATTTTTTTTGCATTTGAGTTATAGAATTCAAATTGTATTTTTAGGAAGATAATTCTGTTTTCTTTTGTTTTATTGTATTTTCAATGTTCAAAACTACAATTTATACATATTATGTGAATGTTCGTACCAACTGATGTGATGTAAGCTGATGAGATTATGTTTATTTTAGTTTTTGATATTTTTTTCATTGTATTGAAAATATTATTATTAATTATTAATGAGATGAATGTGTTTATGTAAAAAAAAATCAATTAGTTAGTTCAGTGATAATTAACGATGAACTTAGTAGGGAGGACACAGTTTGATCTCCCAACCTTATGTCAGAACTTGTCCGAACTGGATTAGTCGGTCAAATGAACTACTCAAGCAAGGGAACCAAGTTTTGAAAGGAATTCAATGCATAGAGAATTAATGAAAATAAGAACAAAGAGATAAAAGAGAATTCTTCACAAATGCGTGTTGTCATTTTCATTCTCCTGTAACGCTTACAAGTTACAAGGGAATCTTTTTTTCTACAATGCCAATTCTATGAAAGTAAACACATCATCACTTACAACTCTGTTTTTACAAAACACTTAAAGTACTTAAGCCAAGATATTAAGGCAAATAAAATGATAAATTGCAACTTAATTAAACTTAGTGTAATAACACATAAATATAACAGTCTATAATTAGAAGTCCTAGCTTAACTGACAAAAAATATCAAAATTGCTAAATAAAATATCTATAGTCGGGGTTCGATCTCTGGTCACTTCACTTTATATTGACATTTCATCTATGTAGAAAATTGCTCTTTCGCCCCCCCTATACTCTTTTTAACCCCCCTAAAACCCCAAATTACCCTTCAGTTCGGGACGTAGATCCCGAACTGAGGTTCGGGAAATAGATCCCGAAGTGGTGCAAATTTTTAAGTGAGTTTTTGGGGGTGCAGGCACCACTTCGTGATCTATATCCCGAAGTGGTGCAAGTTTTCCAAAACTTGCACCACTTCGGGATATAGATCACGAAGTGGTGCCTGCACCCTCAAAAACTCCAAAAAACTTCGGGACGTACATCCACTAAATTGACGCGCATGGGTAACATCGTTAGTAGATAAGGTGAAGCTCTACTCATCTCACAAGAGAAAACTTCTAGGGAGCATGTGATACTTCATCAAAAATCAAAAGAAGCGTGTCTCGTGTCTCCAAGCAACGGTGATCATATTAATAACAAGACAACTCACAACGACTGCAATGACCTTGTCTCACAACGACTATTTTACAACGAATCTATTTTCTTTGAGTTTGTTTGTAATTGCTGAAAAGGTTGGTGTTTGAAAATACACAAGGTCAAGTGTAAACACCATCAATGTCATACTTTGGTCTAATATGTGAGCCTGAAGTGCTACAACCTCTACTTCACCATGATCCCAAATCATGATTACTGGACAAGTGAGTATCATGATCAAATGTGCAAGTTGAAACACACATGTGCTTGTGCCATGAGCTATCTCAATTATAGTCTGTTATACTTTGTATTTATAGTTTATCATGCATGGTACAAATACACCTATATATCATTTTCATAGAAATATCTAAAATTTTAGATGAATGAAATTTATTATGGAATTGAAATCAATTATGTAGACCTATATCCGGGACATAGATCACGAAATGCACTTCGGGATGTACGTCCCGAAGTTTTTTGGAGTTTTGGGGGGTGCAGGCACCACTTCGTGATCTATATCCCGAAGTGGTGCAAGCAACCCCCAAAACTCTAAAAAACTTCGGGACGTACATCCCGAAGTGCATTTCGTGATCTATGTCCCGAATTTTGGACAAAAACCCCCAAGGGCAAAAAAGGTAGTTAGGGGGGGGAAAAAAGAGTTTAGGGGGGGCGATTGAGCAATTTTCATCTATGTATTAAAAAAAATGGTAACAGGTAGCAGACATGGACGACGAAAGAAAAAAAATACCCTTTGGGCTTGGGCCTTAGACAATGTTATGAAAAGCCCAAAACAGAACGCAGCAGTCAATCAGGGAGGCTAGTCAGAGACATTTTTTCCTTTTTTTTCGACACTCTCAAAATCTCTTTCGTTTTGTTCACAAACAACACAATCGCACGCAGAGAGAAAACAAAACAAAACGAAGAAAGAGAAGAACGAAGAAGATGTTGAGGGTTGCATCTAAGAGGCTTTCTTCTATCTCATCTAGGGCTAATCACACCGCCACCGCTCTTCTCTCCAGGAACCCTATTTCACCTCCTTCTTCCTCCGATGATCATCCCAGATCTGACCCCTTTTCCATCCATTCCCAATTCTTTCTTCCCTTTAGAGGTTTGTCTTTTCATTTTCCCTTTCTTTTTCATTCTTGACTCCGAAATTCAGCTGGAAATGATTCGTTTTCGTTTTGATTTTGATTTTGATTTTATTATGTCGGTTTGATTCATTTCATTTCATTTTAGGGTTCGTTGTAATTTATGTTTTGATTTTGTGATTTGATTGTTTCGGATGCTTATTGTTGTGTTTCTAGGTGGAATTTTTATCAAGTTGATTATTTTGGATGATTTATGTTATTACTATTAGGTTTTGGATATTGGGTGTGTTTTGGGTTGTTGATTCCAATCTTTTTGGAGGTTGTGTGTGTTGGTTTGGGTTTTCTTAAGTTTTATGTGTGTTTGAAGTGGAAATGAAGATGGCGTCGGAATCGTTCTTTTGTTATTTGGTGTTTTGAGTTTTGACATTGAGATTGTGAAGTACTAATTTTTTTTCATTTGTGGGTGTTATGGAATTGCACTTTTGAATAAATTGAAGCTATCGTTTGTTTTGTTGTATGATTTTTTATTTAAGGTTTTGAATTGCAGTCATCATGATTGTGGATACTGCGGAGAATCATGGCGGTGGATATATAAGAAACTTTAATTAAAACCTTGTTTTGTGGTAAAATGTTTTCTGTATGTGGAATTGTAATCCATTATGATGGATTTATGAATCATTGTGCTTATGTGATGAATGTTTAGTTGTTGTTTGACTATTGTATTAGAATTGGAAGTACATCTTGATGGTTGAGATTTGAGATTTATATTCCCTTTGTTCCTTTTTAATTGTCTTTCTTTTTTGTAATAAAAGGTTTCAAGTTATCTGCCATTTTCAAATTTCAAGCTTACATTAGCTAATTATTGGTCGGTTAGATTCGTATCAATTATTGTTATACACTTATATCATTGAAGAGAGTAAATGGGTGAGTGGACTGGTGAAAAGTAAGAGTTTATTTGAAATTTGCACAACTTTGAAAGACATGTATGCATTGTGAAGAAAACTAATTGTTGCCTTATTCATAAGGAAATGTATTTAAGATTCTGGTGTTGGGGCTTTATTTTCTGGTGGTATCAGTATAGACTAACATGTGTGATAAGTTACTGCCGATGTTTGAGTCATATTTGTGGTAATAGGGATACTTCGTTGGTATGTTCAAAGCTTTGTCGGTGAAGTTACAAAGTAGAATATTTTGCGCTTTTGATTCTAGTTGCAATTTTAATAAAAACTGCAAATATGTGTTCCATTTTATGATTTACTTCTAGTCTGAACTCTGTATCATTAAATCTATAATTGATTTTCAGTTGCATATTATGTTACTTTTGGGAACTGGTTTGTAGTTGGTAGTTGTGCATATGTTATTCTTTGGGTTGTTTGTTAGTATAAGCCTTGTTTTCTCTTCAATTGATTTATTATTTTTATTCAACTAAATATAATTTCATTAATTTATAAGTGATCGAATTTGATTACGTTCAGGTTTTGCTACTGCTACTGAGTCACTGATCCACACAAAAGAGAACAATGTTATTCCTGAAATTCCCGCAACTGTTACAGCTGTTAAAAATCCTTCTTCTAAGATTGTATATGATGAATACAACCATGAACGATTTCCTCCTGGTGACCCAAGCAAGAGGGCATTTGCATACTTTGTCCTAACAGGTGGAAGGTTTGCTTATGCCTCTCTGATCCGCCTTCTTGTCCTCAAGTTTGTGCTCAGCATGTCGGCAAGTAAGGATGTTCTTGCTATGGCTTCACTTGAAGTTGATCTCTCCAGCATTGAGCCGGGCACTACTGTTACTGTTAAGTGGCGTGGAAAGCCAGTATTCATCAGGCGCAGAACAGATGACGATGTGAAGCTGGCAAACAGTGTTGATGTTGGTTCTCTTCGTGACCCTCAGCAAGATTCTGAAAGAGTCAAGAACCCAGAATGGCTCGTTGTGATTGGTGTTTGCACACATCTGGGTTGCATTCCCCTGCCAAATGCTGGGGACTTTGGTGGATGGTTTTGCCCATGCCACGGATCACATTATGATATTTCTGGCAGAATTAGGAAGGGACCTGCACCATACAATCTGGAGGTACCAACTTATTCATTCTTGGAGGAAAACAAGTTGTTGATCGGTTAAAGACTCTGGGCTGCTCACTAGTAGAATGAGTCCAAAATATTTTTGATTTATTGGATAATGTCGAAATCCGCCATGGACATACTTGGCCTGGGAATCTTGATTTATTTGTTGTTTTAGCAAGTGTTTATGTATCTCGGAATTTCAAGTATTACTGCTTGGCGAGACTTGTAACAATAATTGCCTGACTTTTTGTTTTACGATTTACAAATGAATTGTTTAAAAGCTGATGTCTTCAGGCACATTGCATTGTACTTTAAAATATCATATCATAAATAACATTTGAAAATCTGCTTAGCAAATAGACTATGGCATTTGTTTTTGCGCACAATATAATGTATGCATATCCGATGAATTAAACACGTAGCCGTTGAACATGTTTGTGATTACATCATTAAACGAAAGAATCATAGTGTTCTTAAGTCAACTAGGTGCCTGAGGCGAATATCAAAACTGTCGGCAGGGTGCTTTAACATAATTGTTTACAAACAATTGTCTACCAGTTCAGCCGTGCCTGCTTTTTATATGTCCATTCAATTGTGTGCATTCTGTTCCTCCATCTGGTAAAATAAGTTATGTTTCGAAAAGACCTTTGACATAAACCATGCCCTTTTCACTAAATTTAAGTTCCTTTCTCATTTGCTCAACTTGTTGGTCGTCACCTTGAACAACAATCTCTGATAAGGTTGCATCTTCTTTAACTATCATTTTCACTTTAATTTGCTCCTTTCTTGATGCTCGAGTCCAGTAATAAGCGCCTCTGCATGTATATTCACAGCATCATCATTCATCAGCTCATACTAGTAATACTCTATTTTCATTCTACGCATTAATAAGTTTAATGTATATTGTCATTGCTTTCACTTACGCCAATGGGCTTAAGATGGTCAACAAAAACCAATTATTGCCAACATCTGGTACAGTTATGGTGAGCACAAGGGAAACACTTGCCAAACTGATGGCAGTGCAGAATGTTAACAGTGCTGCCTGCCCCCTGCTGGGAACCATTACTCCTTCAAACCTTCATAGAAGAATAACCAAAACTTGTTTAGATACCTTTGTTTGATTGTTAACAGCATAAATGTTGTGTTTTCATGTATAAAAACATGCATTTACTAGTCTACCACTACTTATAATAGTGTCATTTCATCACAATATTAAGAAATTAATCTCTAAGTATTTTTGAAATGTGTATAAAATATATAACTTTTGTTGATTAGAGAATGTAATGATTACTTACGTGATTGTTTCTCCTCTATCAACTACTGCAAAATTATTACGAGTAAAGAATGATAGTATCTCCCCTGCAACAAGATTTGGTGCTTTATTTCCACCTTCCTCTATAAAAATCTTCTTCACAATCTATATTTTCAGCAAAACCATAGAAACCAAAATTGTCAAAAACACATCAACAACAAACAATAAAACAAAGTGAAAAGCATGAATGAATGAATGAATTACTTTGGATTTGACAGAACGTTTGATGAGAGACCAGAGACCAGGAACAGAGATAACAAAGAGACCAAGAGAAGTATAATAACTAGCCTGAGAGTAACCAGTGGTTTCTGTAAGTAATAAAAGAGAATTTGGGTTTAGTAGTTGTTGTTGGTGAGTGATGAATTCGGCACTTTCTTGAAGGGAGAGGTGAAGTTTCTTTGGTTTTGGAGTTGGAAGATGTTGGTGGTGGTGCCATGGTTGTAGTTTGTTGGTGTGAAATGGAAGAGAACGGAGAGGGAGTGGATGTGGGGATGACAGCATCATCTTGGTAGCCATTGGTTTTGCAGAGAATGGATAGGGAGAAGATGGGTTTAGCAGTTGTATTTAACGGTCTAGATTGATGACATATTGCTTTAACGGTTTAGATGGAATGAGTTTATCTTGCTTTAATTAAACTTGTGTGTTGATTACATTTAGGCCATCAAGATTAATGTTGTATATTAAATTAAGGCTTAAACATATATTTAGTCCTTGTATGTAAACCAATTTTTCGTTTTAGTCTCTGTATCGAAAATTTTGACAAAATAGTCCCTGTATCGCGCTTTTTTTTTTTACGTTGGTCCCTGCCGTCCAATTTCATCCAAGTGGCAAACGTTTTGCCACCTGTACCCTGCCACGTGGCCAAAAAATGTTGCTGACTGGATTAGAGGGACCAAAACCAAAAAGTTGAACTTAATGCAGGGACCAAAACCAAAAAATTAAACTGAATACTAGAGGGACTAAAACCAAAAAATTAAACTAATTGCAAAATGACACATTTAAACTTTAAATCCTTAAATTGAAATTTGTTTCTCTACTCTTCTCTTCTCATCAACCTTTCAACAGAGAGACTCATTGCTAAAAAAGATTATCTTGATGATTTCCCTTTCAACGATCCCGATCAACAACCGCCCAATCGTGGTAGTTTTCTCGACGCGCTTTCTGACCACGTTGTCAACATTCGCAATGCCTCTCATAATTTCATCAAAAAACTCATCCAAATGAGGCGCAATGATCTACACAAAATTACTTTTGTCATGAAAGTTGGTTTATGAGAAGAGAAGAGTGGAGAAACAAATTTTAATTTAAGGATTTAGTGTTTAAATGAGTCATTTTGCAATTAGTTTAATTTTTTGGTTTTAGTCCCTCTAGCATTCAGTTCAATTTTTTGGTTTTGGTCCCTGCATTCAGTTCAATTTTTTGGTTTTGGTCCCTCTAGCATTCCACGTGGCAGGGCTCAGGTGGCAAAACGTTTGCCACTTGGATGAAATTGGACGGCAGGGACCAACGTCAAAAAAAAAAGTGCGATACAAGGACTAATTTGTCAAAATTTTCGATACAGGGACTAAAATGAAAAATTGGTGTACATACAGGGACTAAATGTATGTTTAAGCCTTAAATTAAAAAGGGTTAAACATGTTTTTATTCAAATTAGATAAGGTCTAAGTTCAAACTTCATCGGTGCTTTGGGATGAAGTTAAATATAATTTATTTTTGTGAGTGTTTTTTACGTAGATATATTATTAAGTGTCAGTTAAAGTCTAATGTTTGTTATAAATTATGGTGAAGATATGCGTTAGAGTTATTTGTGTAGCTGTTCTTTGCTCAATGTATTGATTCAATCCAGTGAGACTCTTACACAACCCATTAATTATATCAAAGCCTAATTCGACTTGTTGGAAGAGTAATAAATGAGCAGCAACCTTCGATTGCACATACAAAGAGATTCACACTTGAGGTGATATATTGAGATAAAACAAGTGTGATTTAAAGTCCACATTAGTTGGAACATCAGTGCTATACAACACAACATGCACGACATCATCAATTACTTAAACAGATTTCAATAACCAATTGTCAAACTTCAAAAAAAAAAAAAAACACGCCACATGATGTCATCCCATTTGCACGATCTTTTCAATCGTGCATACAAGCATTTTCTTAGTTGGAAAAGTTTATGCTAAGAGAACTTATTAATCCAGTATCTTAAAATTTAAGATGAAGATATTATATTAGAATTAGAATTATTCGTGTACTTGCTATTGAGGACGTGTTGATCCAATTTAGTGAAATTCCTCTCGCAATCCAACACTTTGAGAGACCCTAACCCCTCATCTTAAAGTTCATCTCATATAAAAATGTTAACCATATTTTTATTCAAACCCGAATTGGATGTTGTTGTCATGGACGCCACACGATTAGGGAGACCACGATCATGATCAAACAACAAATTTCAAACGATTTTTTTTGTTAGTTTGAAATTAGATTGTCTATGTCTCAAACTCACTAATTATATTATTATTTTATGTTGAAAATAATACCAGCTTTAAATGTAAAGCATTCGATCTTAAAAAAAATAAAAAAAGCATTCGATCTTTTTTGGACAATCACTAGTATTTTCCTAACCTTGTGATTGCATACGGTCTTTGATTGCGAAATGCAAACAATCTCGAGTGTTGAATGGGTACCACAAAACATTGAACACGTGGCATTGTACTTGCCACGTTTGTAAAAGAGATATACTCCTATTAACTCATAGACATGGTAAACTATTGGAGACGTAGAGGGATAATAGCCATGAACAGCATAAAAGTTATACTTCAAGTTCAAAGATAGAAAAGTCAACTACAATCAAATATACATTGTCACAATGCTCCAAGAATTGTACGAGTGTACATACAAGGTGTCGGTCAATAAAAGAGCGGCCTAAAAAGCCTTATGCGTTGCGTTGCAGTTGATTTGAAGACATCAAAGAGGAGAGATTCATTTCATTGTCATGACAAAAAAGATATTTCATATTTGTTTTTGAATCAAAAGAAAATTTAATACTAGATGAATAAAAATATTAAAATTAATAATATTGATATTCCTCAATTGAAATACATTTGTCCTCGTATTTCTAACTCTAAATTGAATTTTCACTAATTCGAAAAATAACTAAATTTGATGCAAGATAGGGTCTAAGTGAATTTTCACTATTTCATTTTCATGTCAAGAGTCCAATCGTCAGTTGTCACATACATAAGTAGCTCACTTTTCACATTATAAAAAATAACATAAATATATAGGTGGAGAAAAGTATTTGACATTTAAAAATTGAAGGACCAAAACAAAAAATGAGACAAAGTAGGGGAATCAAAATTGTATTGAAGACAATTAATTATCGAAGTGTAAAATAAAAATATTCTTAAATTCTTTAAATAAGCATATGCATTATATAATTTCTACCTGTGAAAAGAAAAAAATAGTGTTTGACAAGACCAAATTTAACGGGATAGTTATGGTGCATAAGCTTATGCACCATGCATAAATAATAAAAATTACTAAATGCACCCTTCAAATTATTAGTGCACCCCAAGTGCACTCCTTAAATTTTTAATGCACCCCAGAATTTAGGGGGTGTGTTAGAAATTTGGGGGTGCACGAAGCAATTTGGTTGGGATGCACTATAAATTTGAGGGGTGCGTAAACAATATAAGATATTTATGCACGGTGCATAAACATGACTTATGCACCATAACTTTACCCAAACATAACATAATGATTTGATTATTGAACTGTTCACAATAAAAATGAGTTTTAAACATACTAAAATAAAAATGAATTTTTATGTTGTATTTTAAAAAAGGATAACAACGCAAATTGTTGCTGGTGTACCTTCTATTCATATGTAATTAACAATTAAATATGGAAAAAAAATTATGTGATAATAATTTATGTGTAAATATTGTCAAAAAAATAATTTATGTGTAATTTTTTTTTTTTTGACAAAATGTGTAAATTTCTTTTTTTGGTACATAGACGAGATGACAAAACCACCAATAAACTCACACACACAAGTGGAGTGACCGTAGTTCGAACCCAGGTCATGGACGTCCGGCCTTGCAATTTCGGCATTTTCTGCCAGTTGACATAAAACTTCTGAACAAATGTGTAAATTCGAACCCAGGTCATGAACGTCCGGCCTTGCAATTTCGGCATTTTCTGTCAGTTGACATAAAACTTCTGAACAAATTAGTAAATTTCTTGTTACAGTATTTACTATTTCGTTTAGGCAAATGTTAACATGTGCCCCAAAAGCACATGTTAAAAAATTAAAAGAAGAAATATTCGCCTCGAAATCCGTGCATTAAACTTTTTAAAGTTAAAATATTATGTTTTTCAATGTAAAGTTTCTATTTTTTGATTCTTAGGGCACATCTTAACGAGACCCTTTCGTTTATATTCAAAAACTAAATAAATGAACTTTTTGAAAACATAAGTAAAAATTAAAATAATTTTGGGCTTACAATATAATAGTATTTAACATAAGCCCACCGTGAGGTAGAGGAGCTACTAACCCTAGGAGCTGGAGCTGAGCCGCCGAGTCGAGGCCAAGTTCGCGCGAAAGAAAATAACGGTTCGAAAATGAGGCCGAGCCACACTGTCACAGTCACTCACTCTCAACTTCAACTGTGTTCCTTCCATAATTCCATTTTTACCCTTCTCTCTCGCTCTTAGGTTTATCGTCTTCTTCAATCTCATTTCCTCTTTACCTCTCACTACCGCCCACAATTTCACTGGTAACTAATTCTCTCACTTTTTAATCTTTTCTTTTAGGGTTTCGTTTTTCCATTTTTAGCAATGCATTTGCTTCTTATGGTGATTTATATATTTAAATTGTATGGTTAAGTTGGGAGGAAGAGTAAACTCCTAATAAATAATGTGGGATTTAGTCATTATTATGAGTTGCATTGTAGTATTAATTGTAGTTTTATTAAGATTTAAATTATCTGTTAGGCAGCCTTATTTGTTTTGGTTAACTTTATATGCATACTATTGCTCATGTTATTTCCTACTAAGGCCTTAGTGTCTGGTGTCCGTGTTTGTGTCCGAGCTTCATACTTATTTCAGTTTGACATGTGGGTATTGTAGAAGCTTGGGTAATTCCTGTGTAAGAACAACAATGTCAATACTCGATATTTATATGGCAATACAATAATGAATGGCCATGTCAAATTTCTTGTGGGAGGTTAGGTTAGGTTCGCAATCAGAATCACTGATAGTTGCATACCATCACGCGTCTTCTGTAATGAAATATTTTTAGCTTATTGTATACGCGGAGCAATAAGTTTTTATTCATTCTTTTTTGTAATTTAATTTTTAATCTTTATGTGGGGGGTGGTGGTGTATGGAAGCATTTGACAGCAGCGAACCACATTATAAATCTTACTTTTGTTGGGTGACATATTTGGATAAGGTTTTATGTATAGGGAAATGTTATGATTCATTTGATAGTGGTGTTGAAGGTATCCCGAATTACAACTTGTATTTTGTGCGCTTTACTTTGTAGAGATCCTACGAGAAGGGTGTTTCTCATCTTAATATTGAATCTCTTTTCTTTTTGTGCCAGTTAGGTTGCTTAAGGATGAAAGCTGTTCATTAACAGTGAACAGCCTAGTGTTTTGCTTCCTACTTGTGTAGTGTTCTGCTCAATAATATTTCACCTTATATGCTAATGGCTGCTGATCAAAGAAGAAAGCGATTAACTGTTGCAAGCATGGTTAGTTACGGTTCGCAAGAGCAATACAGGATTAAAAGAAAGAATTTTGGACCACCAGCGCAAAGTGATTTAACCATGAGATCTCACATTTCTGTTGAATGGGATGCTAATCACCAAACGGTTGTTGCAAAGCGGGAACAAATTGGAATCAGTTGGAGACAAATGAGACCATTTGCCAGATTTGATCACAATGGACATAAACTCTTGGCAGACGTGCTTGCCATGCCTGAAGAAATTTCTGGCCTGGATAGTTTAAGTGAAGTGCTTTCCTACGAGGTAACAATCATGTTGTAATACTTTCAGTTATTTGCAGCTGGAATAATATTTTTTTGTTCAAGAGTATTATCTAAATTCTCTTTTTTTTGTAAAACTTGTCAGGTTTGGAACACACAGCTTTCGGACAATGAGAGAAATTTCCTTAAGCAGTTTCTTCCTGATGACTTAGAGCCAAATCAAGTTGTCCAGGAATTACTTTCTGGAGATGACTTTCACTTTGGAAACCCTTTCTTAAAATGGCAAGTTGTCTTTCTTTATATTTTATCTGTATAGACATGGTCTGCGGTAATTTGTATGTGTGGTGGATCTGATAGCATAGTATGTGCGTTCATACATATACGCAAGTTGTGATTATTTATTCGTTTGAATGACTCATGAGGACTATTATTCATTGATATAATGTGGTAACTAGGTTGACTATCTTTTTGGGCCGACTTAACCAAATTTGTCAAATGAATATTTGGTTCGAGGTCCTATTTGTTCGATTTTTTGGAATTTGATCTAGGTTTAATCATGTACTTAAATATACTTTAATTTTATTCCAGACTTTTTTTGCCAATGATTTAGCATTACCCTTTTTTTCTCTTAATGTTTTTGTTTCTTTTTATTTTATGGGAAGGTTTTATTTCACCCTATTTTTTTTCTACTTTTTATTAATAATATTTATTTGTGGTTTGTCAGTTCGGGTTAGAAGTTTCAAACTATTTGGGATGACTATCTGATGCTGCTTGCTTTTGCTTAAAAAAATGTACTTCAATACATTTTTAGATTTGTTGTATTTCCAAAATTTTGTTCTGTAGTGGACTTAATTTGATTGTATTTTCTTTCCCCTTGTCATAGATTTTTAGTTTATATTTGGTTAAATGTTTTTGGTCCTTCTAAATAAGTGAATTATTGTTTTGGTCCCTATATTTTTCTTTGTTTTTTTGAATATTTATCATTCCAAAATGTGAAATCACTATTTTGGTTCTTATCGTCACGTGACATCTGTTAACTGCCTGTGTTTTTGTGGAATGTCATGTGGTCATCTTAGGTGACACTTAATAATGTCAATTGTGTCTTGTTAGCACGAGACTCTGTACCCCCTAAATTTTTACTTGAGCCCTTAAAATGAATTTTAGGGGGTGAGAAACAATATTTCAGATTTTAGAAGAATGAAGACTAAAAGAAAATATTAACCGGGACTAAAACCAAAAAGAGTAATCTACTAATTTCAGAATTTGGAGGCATGAAAATAAAAGAAAATGTTTTACAAGGACCTAAACCAAAATTCTCTCATATTACATGGACTAAAAACATAGTTAACCATTTATATGTTTTGGTTTATGTTTTATTTTATGATCATTTCTTTACATCAACATTGTTGTTATGCATGGTTCCAGCTCTAGAGTTAGTTCATAGAACTGTATGTGTTCACAACTATAATAAGTATCCAGATCGAGCTAACCCAATTATATAGTTGTTTTGTGTAAACTTGTCTAGACGCACATAGATTTGCATAGAATAAGTTTACTACATAATGGTTATTTTCCATCACCCCTACCTAAAATGACAGTTGTTCGGTATTTTTAGATTAATCCAAAATGCAACACTAGAGTCTGGTTTCATTTCGTCTCTATCGTATTCTCAATTTTAATAAAATTGTTCGTTTTCTTTAATCGTTTTTATCAATTCCTCAATTTCTCTTCAGTGGGTTCCTAAAATTATGGAATATCATCTTTCAGTTGTATAAAATGCCTGTAATTTAAGCTAATTATTAATACAACGTGAAATTAAACTTTCTTTAGTTTGTGGATCATTCATCAAAATATTCACTTTTTATACTTTAGAGCCACAAATGAATGGTCCATATGCATTTGCAGGGGTGCTTCACTTTGTTCTGGTGATCTTCATCCAGATATGATTGTTTGCCAGGAGCAACATCTAAAGTCTGATAAAAAAGCATACTTCTCGCAATTACGTAATTATCATAAGGAGTAAGTCATGCACAGTTATTTTTCTGTAGATTTTGATTTTGTTTCTTTTGGCAGGGTACTTAAATAAAATGTGGTCATTTTTCATTTTGCAGTATGATTGGATTTCTAATTAAGCTGAAGGAGAGCTGCAAAGATCCAGAAAAGGAAATTCTACCAAAGATTCCGAGGTTTGACAATTGGAAGACTATATATTTTGCAATTTGCACACACCGCACTCTTTAACACAGAAGTATTGAGAATTTACAGGTTTATTCCATAATTTTATTACAGGGATGTGTGCTTTACATGTGCTTTGAATACTTACGTAGATGGTTATATTTTTCATGGTTGATATAAATAATATGGGGTCAGTGTCACATTGTTTCAACTCTTATTCAAGATGTATCTGATGAAATAGAAACAACCACTCTAATTTTTGTTTAGCTAATAATGCCTACATTAGTAGATAAAATAAAAGGGTGTGTAATGTGCATTTACCTATTTTATACATCTGTATTGATTATTTTTTCTAGTAATAATAAGCATTTTGCTTTGTGCAGGTCAAAGAATGATATAGAGAATAGAAGACTGTCAAACTTGGATGAATTTAGACATGATGATCATGATGGGAATGTTACAGTGACATCTGAGTCGTATTCCTGGGGCACAGAGGAGAAAGCATATGGTGACAACCTAATTTCTTCAATGGGACAAGGCGATGAACTTCAAAGAAGGTAACTATCTCTGCTGCACTTGATTAATGCTTTCGTAAAGGTTGCTTCAGATATTTGCTTGTACTGCTATGGTGTCTCCAAGATCTTGAATTTGACTGCTGTTGTCAATCAAAAATAATTTTTGATTACTTTTTTTTTTTGATAATGAATATTTTTTTATTACTAAATGAATATCTATGACGAGTAGGTACATATGTCAAATGATGTATTATGGATTAAGGTTTATAACTAATTCCTGAGGTCATTTGATGCAAAATAGATAGAAACTTGGTGTTTTATTAGAAAGTGTAGGGAAAAATTCAACTAAGTACCAAACTGAATACACACAGTAGTTTTAAGGGTATGCAACCTCCCTGCCCAAAGACCCAATTTCCCCTGAAATGCTTTGGTAGCAGTCCCTCATCCTCTTATATTAATAGGCAGCATGCCTTGTTTCTTTTGATTATGTCAACTCAACTAACCTAACTAACCAGGTAGCTACCTCACTTCTGACATGCTTTTCAAATGTTTTTATTTCTTATATTGGTATTTTGATTTTCTGGCACCATATATCGTCTACGGGATGGATGCCACCATATATTAATGCTAAATATTTTTTTTAATACTTTCTCAGTCTTTAATTAATAATATATTTTTAGTATTAGTGTCTGTGTCGCTAAAATAGCACCCGCTCCCCGCCTCCTGCTGCACTCCATTTTTTGCGGTTGGCCGCGCTGCTATCCAAGATTGATATCAGAGCTTTACTGATCCAATGCTTAACTAACTGCTTATAAAATGACGTCTGACAGGATGCTTGACAAAGACTTCAATAAATGTAAACCAAGAAAAATGATGGCTTCTACAGATTTGATGCCTAATGTGGAAGGAAAACCCAAGAAAGGAGGCAAACTACACAAGGAGAACATTCCCGGTAGTGATGGTGAGAAATATATGTCATATATCAAGGTTAGACAATCCCTCTTGAATCTCTAAACTATATTGAATTGGTAGGGGCAGTCATCTTTGTCTCTGGGTTAGTTATGTCATGAGTGCTACTGTAATTAGAGAGACAAAAAAGTTGGTTCTATGTTATATGAAATAATCATTGCTGTCACAACTTGTTTTTAAACTTCAACTAACATATTGAAAAGTGAGCAAATTCTTTAAAACTGCTATAGTCGCATACTCTCTTAATTACCCTTATTTGGTAGATATTTTAGTTTGATTTATGTTAATTCTGTTTAATACAGTTCTAATACATAACACAAAAAAAATTACTTGGTGGTTTTCCTTCTTTTACGATGAGATAACGGAGCAAACTTTTGCATTTTTTACTACACAATTATTAGTATATATCAACAATATAAGAGAATAACAAAGAGACTAACAAAGACTGACGGCTAGGGTTTCATTAGAATACCAATACCAATAGCTTACATAATAAAAGTTACAGGCAAATATATAACATCTAATGAACTATAAACCTAACGGGCTTAATAGCGTAGACCCAATAAATTCATTATCTAACACTTCCTCCTCTCAAACTCATGATGCAACAACACTCAACATCAAGAGTTTGTCAAACGAAAAACATACTAAGTAATGTAAAGTTCTAACACTACCCCTCAAGGCGGATTGAACCATGCTCCAGATACCATGTTTGTATTTGGAAACAAGCTCTTATTAAAGATTTTTGCTGTCTTTAAACTATCCCTACAAAATAGGGTTGCCTTTGGTATTATAATATCTTTCTCAAGTTGTAATCTGAATTTAAGTCTTATGGCCTTCATTTGTGCTTGCATTAACCTCACATTTTTATCTTTAAGGGTCATTAGACTTATGTTTTTGGTAGTATTCCACTTATTTGGAGAACATTGATCAAGCAGTTATTAAGTAGGAGGAATACACCTTTGTCGAAATGTTATAAAACTCAACCAAAGGCTCTATTCCACTGCATGAAGCAGTGAAAGACACAAGTAAAGGAGGATGTTTTGCACTTGATACCATGGTCGAGTATTGTTGGCTCAAAGTTGGTAACATGCCGCCAGACCCACAATGGTCCAATAAAATTTGTATGGAGACATTTAGGGCAACCTAAATTGCTATTTGGCCTTCATGAAGAAGGCAAGTTGAGTTGTTTTACAGGTTGCATGCTCCTTAATACAATTTAGAGGGTTGCCCCAAATGTCTCCATTTAAATTTTCTTGGACCACTGTGGGTCTGGTGGCATGTTACCAACAACTTCGAGCCAACAATATCAGACAATGTAGTATCAGGTGCAAAACATCCTCCTTTACTCGTGGCTTTCACTGCTTCATGCAGTGCAATAGAGTTTCAGTTGAGTTTTATAACTGTTCGACGGAGGTGTATTCTTCCTACTTTACAACCGCTTTGATCAATGTTCTCCAAAGAAGCGAAATACTACCAACAAGCAGAAGTCTAATAACCCTTATAGACAAAGACGCGAGGTTAATGCAGGGACAAATGAAGTCCATAAGACTTAAATTCGGATTACAACTTGAGAAAAATATTGTAATACCAAAGACAACCCTATTATGTAGGATAGTTTAAGTACGGCAAAAATCTTTAGTAAGAGTGTGTTTCCAAATACAAACATGGTGTCTGGAGCATGGTTTGATCCGCCTTGAACTTGTCGCTTCCGCTACTTGTGTTCTCAAAAGTTTGGGAATATTTTTTATTTTTTTAGTTTTGTTGGATAAGAAACGATTTGTTGGATAAGTATATATGGCACATGCTGATTATTTTCTATGTTTCAGATTAGCAAGAAGCACCATGAACTTGTTAAGAGTTTGAAGCTATCATGTAAAAGTATCCCAGCTAGCACTCTTGACTGTGTTTTGGGTGGCCTTGATAACTTTCATGTGCAACCGTACGGATTATTTATCAAAGAAGAACATAAGAACTTGCATGAGCATTGGTTAGTGCAATGTTGAGGGCTACCTTTATCAAATTGTTATTAAATGTTACATTACATTTGAAATTTGTTTTACCATTATTGCTTACTTGAAGATATTTTATTGCTATAGGTTACAATTGGTGAAGAAATACCTCCCTGCATCATATGCAAGCTGGACAGCGAGACTTATACAGAAACATGCAATGAGAAATTCTTTGTTGCTTGAGATGAAAGATAAATCAAATGTTCTGGTAGAGGTTTGTAATAATGTTTCCTTTTCTGAAGATCTATTACAATTTCCTAGCAGTGAGCTTGCATACCCTGCATCAGTATATCTGTTTATTGACTTTGACAAGATACTTAGGTTTACCTTGCCTCTTGTAGCATGGTAGTGGGCATTATTTTTAATGGTTCCGTTAAAACCTTTTTCACTAATAATTTGCCATACAGGATGAAGATATTTTGAGCACAAGAGTCCAGGCTCAGGACAAGGAGGATGGTGGTGTTGATAGACACTCTAGCTCGGAAGATGATGAAGATTCTATTGTTAGAGTCCCAGAGAGCCCATCCCTCCATAGTTCTTTTCACAGCAGAGATGACGAGCTCCACCACTTGCATGTAGATTTGGAAAAAGGTATTTTATCACAAGGAGGTGATGCTTCACATAACAAAATGGAGCATTCAAGGATTATGAACTCTCAGGATGATCCCATTAGTGAAGGATCCCCTTTATCGTCTGATGAAGAGTCTATTGCTAGATTCCAAGATAACCCGTCTCTCCATAATTCCTATCACAGCGATGACCAGCTCCACCACTTGCATGTAGATATGGAAAAAGGTATTTTATCACAAGCAGATGATGCTTCACATAACAAAACTGAGCATTCAAGAATTATGAACTCTCAGGATGATCCCATCAGTGAAGGAGCTCTTTTCTCATTTAATGAGGGTTCTGTTGCTAGATTCACAGAGAATCCATCCGTCAATAAATCTTATCATAGTGGCGATGAGGAGCTCCACTACTTGCATATAGATTTGGAAAAAAATGCTTTATCAAACGGAGATGATGCTTCACAGAACAAAACTGAGCTTTCAAGGAACTCTCAGGATGATTCCATTGGTGAAGGATTGTCTGATGGTCATGCTTGTCAAGCAACTAAAATGTCACATTCTTACTATGATTTACCCGTGTCCCACGATTACACAGTGGATGGGTTATCTCTGGTAGGTTCACAAATTAACCAAGATAAACAAACTCAAATGATTTGTCCAGAATCTAATTTGCATCAAGAAGGCACCGGCAGACAGTTGTTACAAAGGCAGTCAGATGACGGTCCCTTCAGTTCTTACCAAAGCCAGGATCAAATTGGCTTGGTTCAGTCTTTCATCAATGATAAAGGGGTTAACTCCTATCACTATGAACCAAAAAGAGCTGAGTTAAATTTCCTGGCTGAACAAAAAAGAGCTGAGTTAAATCTCCAGGCTTTAAACGATGTTCCGATAGGGGATGGCCAATTTTCTAGTCATTTTAAGGACTCGTTGCAAACATCTCTGACATTGGATCAAGGTCAGAGGCAATCTGGAAAGGTTTTTGTGCCAGAAAACATATCAGGTAATATTTACTCTGATGCAGGAAGATACTTAAACCCCAGTCAAGATCCTTTATCCGCCGGAAATATTACTGATTGGGCTGTTAGTGCCCCTCGTATGGTACTACCTTCTCAGTCTCATGTTAATGCCGCAGGAAATTTTTCTAATTGGGATGTTAGTGCCCCTTGCATGGTAACACCTCAATCTCACGTTAATACCACAGGAAATTTTCCCGATTGGAATGTTAGTGCCCCTCGCATGGTAGCACCTTCTCAATCTCATGTTAATCCTTTCATTGGTCAGCCTTGGTTTTCTTCTGTCCATCAAGTTCAGGGTACCTGGAATGGATTTGGGGTTGGGAGTCTATCAAGTCAGAGTCTTGTCACTGGAGGGAACTCTGATCAAAACTTATCAAGTGTTCTATCTCAGTGTAACCAATTACGTTCAAGTAGCCCTTACGAGTCAATCAGACACACAGACCAGTTCCTTTTGCCCAGAACCTATGGAGTAGTAGATGCAGGTACACATAGGATCAATGCTGTTGTACCACCATATTCTCATCCACTAGATTATTTCAGTGGACGTGATGCACCTGGTGCTCTGTTGCCCGATGATATGACATGGATGAACTTGCCTCCTCAGAATCCTGCTTTAAACGATCAAATGGGAAAATCATACTTGAGGTCATGGAACCGGTAAAAGATGTTTGACCTAATTAGCACAGTTAGTTTTGCGACATCCTAATATGAGATGAGATAGGTTTATGTAAATAACTATACCATGGTCAACTCAACATCATGTACATATCTAGATATTAGATGTGCTGGAAAGAGAGAAAGAGAAAGCAGACTTAAGCATTTTAGATTGATAGGAAAGTTAGATATTTGATTCTTAATTTTGTTTTTGATCATGTGTTTCTAGAGAGATATTCTTTAATTAATTTTGAAAGGTATCTAATGCTGAAAGCAGGTGCCTCTTTTTGAGCTATATCTTTTTTCTTTTTTTTTTGACTAATTTTGAGCTATATCTTTGTGCTTTTTTTTCTTTGGTCTTTTGATATTCAGCTGCAATGCTTTATTTATACACAAGCCAATGAATAATGGGATATAATTGCTCATAAGTGATGCTAGTATGTAACCACTTATAAGAGCTTACTAGACAAGATAATTGAATAATTGCATTCCACCTTTACGAAATGGAACTGGGGTCATTCATTTGTCTTGTTGGCTTTTTGACAACCACATCATATGAAAGTGTAGAATATATAAATGCCTTATCAGTTATCCTCGACAATAGTAATTTGAGTAAATCAGGTAGGTTCTAAAAGCGCTAGAAATCAGACTATTCAAAATAATGTTAAGTATTTTATTGACTTTGATATTTATCTTGCATGGCATTATACTATATGAATATGAACTGAATAAAAATAAATGGTATGAGAATTTGAAGTTCATTTCTAAAGAATTATTTCTAGTTGTATTAGTTATTTATGCTATTAATATGAATGTTTGTGAGTTTGTTTGAAATTTAATTTTTTGATCAGTGATTTTGAATACTCTATTAAATATTTTATTTTTAGTCTAAAAATTCTTCAATTGATAGAAAATGCCAAAATTATCATGACGGACGTCAATGACCGAAGTTCAAACTCCAATCACTCTATTTTGTTTGTGAGACAACTTGTCATTTCGTCAATTTACAAAAAATATATTTATCTTTAATAAAATAAGTAATACTACCTCTGTTCCAATATATAAGACATACTTTAACTAAATGACACTATTCATTTATCTTATTTTGATCGTATTTTTTTAATATATAGATGTAAATATTAACATATAAAATCTTGTTTAATTCGTTTTGATGAGTATGTATTTTCAAAATATCAAGTTTTTATAATTTTTATTAATAGATAATTAAATATATTAGTGATCAAAATTGTGCATTGACGTGTGTGCAGTGGTTAAAATCTATGCAGCCCAGACACAGACACGACACAGACACTGACACGTCGACACAAATAATATTTTTGAAAAAATAATATAATTCAATGTAATTGTAAGTGTCGGTATTGTGTCGCGTGTCCGACAATGGAATACGCCTAATCTAAGGAGTGTCGGAGCTTCATTGGTTAAAATGGATCTTATATTTTGGGACGGATGTAGTAATAAGTTTGTTGATTATATATTGCATTTAATTTAATGTGAATATGATGGAAACTATGTACTGCTTGTTTTACACTAACTGTAATTAAAGAATAAATAAATAAAACAGCTTTGAATAAATCCAAATTCAGTTTTGTGTCTTGCAATCTCCCCTCAAAGAAAAGAAACTTACCGTTTGTGACTGATGATGAATGAATTCATGATCATCAACAACAATCTCTTCGCCATCTGAAACTCAATCCAAAGTTTCATTCCAAAACTCATACATACGGTGCGACCCATCTTCATTTTTCATCACTCATTTTCATTTTATGGGTTTTATGGAACCTCTTTGTTTCATATAACCTGCACTACACGCACATACCCTTTATCAATTTACATCATAAAAACGTTTCTTTTATGCTTATTTTGCTTCAAGTTTTGATTTTTTGAATAGTGTTGCTGAAACTACTAAAAGGGTATAGCTTGAAAAAAATGGCACAAGAATCATCACAACAAGTGGATCCGAACAAGAATGAAGTTATTCGGTTAGAGCGTGAATCTGTTATTCCAATTCTTAAACCTAGGCTCATTATGACATTGGCAAATCTTATTGGTATGTTGCTTTTGTTTCAATTTTTTATCTTTCTATGTTGTGTTGTATTGATATTTATAGAAGCATGTTTAGGGTTTAATGTTTTGCAATTTGTGGTTGTTATGATTGTATTTTGATTATTAATAGTCCTTGAATGAAAGAGCATTGTTGGGGACAATAAAGCACGGACACAAACACGGGACACGACACTGACACTGACACGCCTATTCCGAGAAGTGTCCCTGCTTCATAGGTTGGGGTGGGTGCAAAATGAGTGTTGTTTTTTTCTCACATCTATAAACAAAATTGGGATAAAGTGTCCAACCCTTTATGTATTCAGTTATTTACCCCCCAACATAGATGAAGATTCATGGTTTTGTAAAAGGGTTTTTCTATCATGTGCAATAAAAAAACGTCTGTAACTGCGCTCTGGGTTGCATTGCAGCAACATCATGGATTTTCATGTCTCTGCAACCACAATTGAGGTTGCGTCAACTGCATTTGACTGCGGTTTTCTGTAATACCTAGGATCTCAATACAACCGAGTCCGTTACTGTGACTGCAATTTAAAACTTTATTTATCAATAGTTTGTCCCCCTTTCCTGAATTTATTGATGTTATTCGTTGTTATGCAGAACATAGTTCTGACCGAGCTGAGTTTTTGAAGCTCTCCAAGAGAGTGGAGTACACAATTCGAGCTTGGTATCTTCTACAATTTGAGGACTTGATGGTATATTCAGTTCTTAATCCTTTTGATTTATAGCCTATATATACATTGGGGTTGTGTTAAGACTAATTCCTTTATGCCTTCAGCAACTCTACTCCCTCTTTGATCCTGTGCATGGGGCACAGAAGTTGCAACAGCAGAATCTAGCTCCTGATGAAGTTGATGTACTTGAACAGAATTTCTTGACATACCTATTTCAGGTACTATCTCAAGTTGATGCATTGCGAATGTACATTTCTCTTGGGTCCATCTTGTTAATATAATATAGACCTTTAGAAAGTGGTGAAAATAAAGTAGCACAATAATTTAACGTAAAATAATTAAGGTTGATTGAAATAAAATATTACATATTTTTTGCAGGTAATGGAAAAAAGCAACTTCAAGGTAGTGACTGATGATGAGATTGAGGTTGCACATTCAGGCCAGTATCTTCTAAATCTTCCCATATCTGTTGATGAATCTAAGGTTTGTGCATAATATGTGTTCCTTTAATGCCATTGTTACTTGGGATGCTTGACTTTGTTGCTAACAGTTGCCGATTTCTGTTTTATTTGGCTAATGTAGCTTGACAAGTCACTTTTGAAGAAATATTTTGAAAAGCATCATCATGATAACCTTCCAGATTTCTCTGATAAGGTATGACCCTGGTAAATCTAGTGCAGGTGGCTCTAATCCATCATGGATTTCCTGATTTATGGTGTTTGTTATCCAAATGCCATTGTATGAAACACCAGAATTATGATTAATAATTGTCTATCTCGTTGAAATTTGATTTGTAGTATGGTGTTTAAATTTTTTTCTAAGGTCTATTGATTTATTATCTCCTTTGAGTCATAAAACATTTTTCTAGATTCATTATTGGAAATCAGAATCTTTGTTGTGTGCGGTTAATTCACTAAATATTGGTTTTGGGTGAAAGATCTTGAAAGTATTGTCAATCATTTAAAATAGAAGTTTGTTTAAATTTTGCTACGCTACAGTGCTATATTGCTACTATAGCCGGTATTTGGCAACACATCATACTAAACATATATCGCAAAAGAATAGTGGTTTTTTAAAATTCTGCTACTAAGGGCCACTATAACCACTATTTGACAATAGTGTGTGTTGCTTATTAAAACAAAATAGTGGGGAGAGCGGGTTTGGTGATGCCTTGTCGCTGGTTCTTTCTTAGTCTTATTAAAATTATTTTTTGTCACGATGATGTCTGAACTACTTATTATCCAAAGTCCTACCCTTAACTACTACCCTACTCCAAGTGGTTTATAGTAATATATTTTAGTATTTGCAATTGATTCTTGATAAAGAAGCATACTCTTATAAATGTTGATGTAGTTATGTCACATGCACTGAAGTTTAGCAGCAGAACATGATACATGTGGATTGATCCTGTCAGATGACCGATTATCCCAAAAGCTTAAGCTAAGCTTAAGCTGTTAGGAAAGGCCACATCAATGATTTTATATTATTTCTAACACGCCCCCTCACGCAAGAGCCCATTGGGCTTGGAGCGTGGATAATGCATAGGCCCACCTACCATATGCTTAATAATTCCACTTTTAATTAGAAAGTGAGGGGAGCGGGAATCGAACCCTAGACCACTTAGTCATAGAGGCTCTGATACCATGTCAGATGACCGATTATCCCAAAAGCTTAAGCTAAGCTTAAGCTGTTAGGAAAGGCCACATCAATGATTTTATATTATTTCTAACAGATCCTATAGACTTTAACCGAAGACTGGAAGTTTTTAGATTAAGAAGGTTCATTGTTTGCAAGCATCCAATAGATTTTATTTGACTTTTGTTACTTCTGTACTTGTTTGGTGCTGGATCAAAAAATATGTAATTCCTTGAACAGATGGGAAGAATTGGTTTTGTTCCTCCAACTTAAGTTTATTGTGAAACGCCAACCTAATGCATCCTATTGTTTTAGTATGTTATCTTTCGGCGTGGGATTGGAATTGATCGAACAACTGATTACTTTGTCATGGAGAAAGTGGACATGCTCATTGGACGATTTTGGGCTTATCTGTTAAGAGTAACTAGGTAAGCAAACTCTAGACTGGAAAGTTAATGTTATAGTCGATGCTAATGAATAATCCATTACGAGAAGTCAATATGTTTATTGTTAAACCAGTTTCTCTCGGTAAAACCTTTAAAAGGTCAATATAGAATGATTTCGTGTTTGCATTACTATAGTAAATATCATCAGCTTCATGTTTGCATTGAAAGACCATATCATGAAATCTATACTTGTGAATGTACCACAGTATACTCATCATGTTTCTTGAGCCTTTTATTTCTATTTCCAGAAACCATTTTAAGGCTGTGGTTTTTACAGGTTGGAAAAGATTTTATCAAGAAAGCCAAAGCCTAATAAGAAGGATTCAAGTGGCAATGAAATGGTCCGTGAAGCAACTGGGGATGACTTTTATGTGGAACGGATACGTCTTGAAAACATGCAACTAAGGTCTTATTCCATCTGTGTATGTGTGTGTGTGTGTGAAAGGCTAAATTTTAAAGAGGAAGTTTTAGTTTAAGATTGGCATTACACACACACACACATGGTGTTTTTTTCTCACTAAAATGTTATGCTCATGCATCTGACTTTCATAAATTTTGAATTTGTGATGATGTTGTCACTTATGAAATTGTTTGCTTAAATTTCCAGCTCCCGTAATTTACTCGGCAAGACCTTGATCCAAGAACCAACATTTGATAGGATAATTGTTGTCTACAGGTATATCTTCCTTTTCATCTCAAATTTCTATCCATAAATTTGAAATCTAATAAAAAAATTGTTTTTCAGGAGAGCCAGTACCAAATCTAAAAAAGAACGAGGAATATTTGTGAAGCATTTTAAAAACATTCCAATGGCTGATATGGAAATAGTTCTTGTGAGTTATAGCATTTGTTAAACATTTAAAAAAAAAAAGATCCAATATTTATTAATAACTTTTTGCACCAACAAACAAACACAATTGATGACTTTAGTAATGAATTTCGTACTTGACAGCCAGAAAAGAAAAACCCCGGATTAACTCCAATGGATTGGGTCAAGTTTCTCATATCAGCAATTGTTGGACTGGTCAGTTCTTCAACCTAACTTGAATGTTTTCATTATCCTGAATGAACTAACGCCCCTAATGTTCTTTGCAGGTTGCTGTATTTAGTTCACTCGAAATGCCTTCGGCTGATTGGTGGGTCATATTTGCTGTTCTTTCCACAGTAGTCGGTTATATTGTCAAGACATACTTCACGTAAGTATGTTGACTTTCCTGTTTGCTTAAATGTGTGTAATGATTATTAACTTTGAAATTAGATCTATTTTTAATATGTATTAATCTAAATAAATCCTTCTAGCCATTGATTTATTTAAATAAATCTTTCTAGCTATATTTAATAGCTGTGGCTACTTTTTCCTTTCCACAGGTTCCAACAAAACTTGGCTCAATATCAAAATTTGATTACACAATCAATGTATGATAAACAACTGGACAGCGGAAAAGGCACACTTCTCCACTTGTGTGACGATGTCATTCAGCAAGAAGTAAGCGCTAGCTTGATGCACTTTGCTCTTTTCTTATCAAAAACAATATATAACTATTGCTGTTTTTTTATAATGCTCTTAGATATGTTTAGAAAATAAGACAGGGCTGGCTATTCTAATACTCTTAGAGTTTAGCCTTTTTTCTGTATGCAACGGTACCACTCACCAGCCAAACATCTAATCTAATGGCTATTATTAATCTGAAATTCTTGTAGGTCAAAGAGGTGATACTTTCATTCTTTATTCTAATGGAACAGGGTAAAGCTACAAGACAGGTTTGTACATGAACACAAATTTCTAAATCTTGTTTTCCTTTCCGCCACCTTTTTTATTTAGAAATTTTCTTCTTTTTTATTTATTTAGGGAAACAAGTTACTTTTAGTGTTACTTAAGTACTTACGTTAGCTATATGGTAATGTGAATCAGGATCTCGATCACTGGTGTGAGGAACTAATCAAAGAAGAGTTTGGAGAGGAATGTGATTTTGATGTGGATGATGCAGTTAATAAATTAGAAAAATTGGGTATCGTCAGTAGGGTGAGATTCTCGAAAATTCTCTTATTCTAATCTAAGAAGTGATTATATCTATGGTGAAGTATTTAATACTTACACATCTTTTTAAAGGAAAACTAGGCATTTTTTCCTTCAACTTTGCTGGAAACTAAATGTGTTTCATCAAAATAAAATAGGAAAGATCATATGGCTTTGTTTTCTACATAGTAGTATCGGTTCAGAACTCATATTTTTAAAAGAAAACTATACATTTTTTCAAATATTTGTATGGGGAACACATCTCATGTGATATATCTAGTCGATGTGAGACTCAACACCCTCCTCATGCTTGAGCCTAGATGTGTAAAGCGATGATTAATATGGCTAGAAATAGTTTCATCTGGACAAAAAGAAAATCTCAAACCAAATAAATGCTAAAATTGTACTCCCTCTGGTCCTATATATAAGAAACAATTTACTTTTTAGATACATTAAGAACTTGATGTATCTAGTCAATAATATAGACTAAATATATCAAATTCTCAATGTATCTAAAAATGGAATCTTTTCTTATATATAGGACCGGAGGGAGTATATTTTTTTTGTGAAGATTTTGATTTATTTGTTGACTGGTGATTCATGTTGGAATTCAGGATTCTATTGGTCGATATCAATGCGTTGGACTAAAACGGGCTAATGAGATCATTGGTACCACCACTGAAGAGCTTGTGCTCAAGGCAAGACAGGGAAACCTTACTACTTGATGTTGATGGTGTTTACAAAAGCTGCTTAGCAGTCTTATGTACATGTTAGTGTTGGTTAATAATGATAATCCTGAAATTAGTGGTTAAATATTTTCTTCAAACAATGCTAGTTTGATGTCTTTTCTCTTGGATGAAATTCATTTCTTTTCTGCTATTGTCTTCTGTATTTTTCATTTTTGTCAATGTGTTTCCTACAACTTCACTCTTTTTCCAATTTTTTCTGTGTTAATAAAACATACTCCCCATTCATTATACTGAAGCACATTTAATTGCAATGGTTTGTCCAAGTTAAATATGTTCAAGCTTTTATATGTAACACTTTCATTCAATAGAGTTTCTACTACGTTTATGTCAATTTTGATGATAAAATATTATAAAAAATTAAATAGTGCCTCTGGAGGACTCTTTAAACTTTTAAATAGTAAATTTTGATTAAAAAATTATGTAAAGTCAACGTATTGGAAATTTAAACGTTCTACTTTTTGAAAAAAATTATTTTTTTAAAAGGAATCCTTAAAGAATGCCCCATGACAGTGTTTAACAAGACCCATATTTATAAGCGTTTTTTGAGTTTTGAAGTCTCTCTTGACTCTAATAAACCTTTGAAATTTAACTTGCCCTAAATTTTATCAAAAAAAACATAGGTACAAGATATGTCCTAAAAAATTGGTTGGGTCAAAATTTAAGGATGGGTTAAGGTAAAAATTTGACTATATCTTAGTTTGACCGATAGAGCTTTGAGATTTTTCAAATCTAGATAAGATTAAGAAATTAAACAATTTACTCATTTAAAATCAAGTTTGAATAAGAGAGCGATGTTTGAGCAAAAGACTATTAGGAATTTGCAAAAATCCAAATCACTCTTCTATAAGTATACTTCCAATTAAGGGTAAATTTGATAAAAAATCAATTAAATATTTTTTGAAATGGAAGAAGCAAGCAACACCTAGTAGCATATTCTTCAACAATTTATTTTAAAATTACTAGTGGTCCAACTCCTAGATATTCCTAAGCCAAAACTTCACAGAACATGATGATATATATAGTTGAATGAAATAAGAAAAAAAGACTATTCATTTGTCCAACAGTGATCCAAATTTGTCAGCTACATGTGACTCAACAATTATCTTATTTATATGATATGATGTTTTCAAAATCACTTTCCATATTGATACTAATTGATATTGTCAATTTGCAATTTGGTTCCCTGTGATTCCTATCCGTACTTACTCAAGATGCTTGCATGCATGACTGAACAATTTACAATGCCATTTTATATAGCTTATTGTGCAATTGATGTTTTTTTAACAATATTATCTGCTAGACTCTTAATATGTTGAATATTTTATAGAACAACTTGCCAATTATTAACACTGGCACTAAAAATAAGGTGATCATTTGCTTAACAATTAAATTTCTCATATACTACTTCTAATATTTTTTCATGGGTTGGCTTGGTTATGGATAAGATGCTCCAAACCTTTACTTTAGACCCACTAATAAGAAAAATCTTGGAAAAACTTTTATTTTGACAATAAATCTTGGAAAAATTAAAAAATAAAGTTAGAAACAAATGAAATTTAAATTATTAACAGAAATTCTCTATTCAATCAATTATAATGAAGAATTACTTTTCCTAATGTAAAACCATGTTACTGTCCCTACTTTCTATTTACATGTTGGAATTAAAAAAACAATTAAAGAAACAATGTTGAGAATATTCTATTGTCCCCACAACATCATTAATTGCTCCACAAGGTTTTTTACATCAATATGTGACAACTACATTCACATCTTTTGGTAGAAGTGATACACAATTTTGGCATTTCTTTTGTACATACACTGATCTCAAACCAAACATTTTTTAAGAATAATGACAATTGCTTCATCACCAAGTAATTAATGAATTTTGGAAAATTTTCATATTTCCCATGTGGTCACATAAAATATACCTTCTAAAAATGTCAAAAAAATCATAATGGCACATACCATTCTGTAACACTACATGACCTCATTGGATGCAAGCAAAATGCATCCAGTAATAACTCCACCTATATTCTTCACATGATGTCAAAAAATACTGTTGGCCAGCACAAATGTGAAAGGAAGAACTTTGGTTTTTGTTGTTGGTAGGAACAGCTCATAAGTTTTTGACATTATATGATGAGAATGAGATTCCTAATGATGAGTTTTGTAGTTGCTGGACCTGTAGCCTTTTTGTATGATATCTGTCCTACATGTGAAAAATGTATGTGTCAATAATTGATGTTTAATATGATTAGCATAATAGAATATTCACAATATTGGGCATAATAAAGTTGTTGAAAATTTGTAGTTAACTTTTGAGAGTAATAATAACGTGGACCGCCCTGTGTCAAGTGTTAGATTTAGGCGTCCCTGAAGGTGTAGCGTAGCCTAGCGGTATGGGACACAAAATGAGTTTGATATATAGGAGGTTCAGGGCTCGATATCAGCTGGTTACTATATAAGAATCTTAAGAGATGATCAGAATGTGGATTCTTATATAGTAGCTAGCTGATATCGATTAGATGATCAGAATGAAACAGGCAAACAACAATTATAAGTATGCGATTAGATATTAGAAAAATGGACTAAAGCAATCTTAATAAAAAGCATAATTGCATACATGGAAGATCATATCTTGATAATAAAGACTTAAATCACTGCATATCTCATCAGGAACAAAAGAAAGCATCTTAGTGGATATTTTGTTGTCAATGCTAGATTTTCTGATTCAAAATTTACACAAGTGTAAAGTTTAAGGCGAATGGTTACTCTTTCCTAATAATTTCCATTTGTGTACTATTGATCATACAAAATGACTATTTAGATGTATGCCATATAAAAACTAATATCAGAATAAGAAAAAGTTGCAAAAGTAGATTATGTAAGATCACTCACCTCGGTCAGAATGTTCAAGCAACTAAAAGCGGCATTCCTTCGCTGTTTGGTACACTTTGCTTAAAGTTTTCAACTTTTCAACTGTTTCAATTTTTCAAGTACATACTTCATTGATGGTCGAATAGAAAGAGTCTCTTCGGTGCATGCTAATGCAATCTTTAAAAGCCCTGTCAACTTTTCCTTAGGTCCTGATTCCCACAAAGCAGACGAAAATAGCTCAGAACAACGACCTTCAGTCATTAGCAGCTCTGCCCACGGTACTATATTGAATCCATTTCCATAATCAGAAAATGATGGATCAAGCGACCTTCTTCCCGATATCAATTCTAATAGCACCACACCGTAGCTGTAAACATCAGCTTTATCAGAAACCCTACAAGTGGTGGCGTATTCAGGTGCAACATAACCAAACGTGCCAGCCACATCGGTAGTGGCATGAGTCTCAGATACCTCAAGCAACCGTGCCAAGCCAAAATCAGACAGGTAGGCATTAAGATTTCCGTCGAGTAAAATGTTGCTAGGCTTGATGTCTCGGTGAACTATGCGAGGAACACAAGCGTAATGAAGGTAAGCAAGGGCCTCGGCAATGTCTTTCGCAATTTTGTAAATAACCGGCCACTGCACATTTTTCCCTGACTTGTCATGTATGAAAGCTTCAAGGTTCCCACCAGAGAGATAATTGTAAATTAACAACATTTCAGCTTTTCCTACATAATAGCCAATTAGAGTCACAAGATTCTTGTGTCGAATTCTCCCGAGAGTCCTTATTTCTGTTTCGAACTGTTGAATGCCTTGAATTCTACCTATTGACAGCCTCTTTATGGCAACTAGAAAACCTGGGGATAGCTCTGCCTTGTATGTTGACCCAAAGCCACCTGTGCCAATTAGATACCGGATGCTGAAATTTCCGGTACCTGTTACAACACTATCATAACTCAATTCTATTGGAACAATTTGAAAGGTTACCACTTCTCGCCTTCTGATGCTGCTGAGCCGAGTAATTTTACTCCTTCTAAACCAAATCACCAACACTATTCCCAAAAGTGTGCAGAAAGCCACAAAAGCAGAAATGGCCACCGCAATAACCACAGTTCTTACTTTCTTCCCTCTACGACTATGTGAATTATTTACTGCAAGAGGAACTGGGATAGAAGCAGGTGTGTCATAGTATGGATCAGGGCAAGAGTGCAGGTTTTTATTCCCTCTATATGAATCGCAATCACTCGGGTGTTGAAGATGAGGAATATGACCGGAAAGATTATTGAAGGAAACATCTAGTTGAACAAGCTTGGAAAGAGCAGAAACAGATAATGGAATTTCTCCAGAAAGGTTGTTGTGATCTAGTAACAGAACTTCAAGACTTGTTGCATTTGACAAAGTCGTTGAAATTGTTCCAGTAAGAGCATTGTGAGATACATTCAAAACAACAAGGGAAGTCAATCTACCAATTTGGTAAGGAATTTCTCCTGTCAGATTGTTTCCTCCTAAAAGCATCCGTTTCATGTTTTTTAGGTTTCCCAACTGATTTGGCAGTGCTCCTGATAGTTTGTTCCCACTCAAATCAAGATGCTGAAGCAACGCCAAATCACCTATACCAGGTCCAATTGATCCATCAAATTGATTGTATGCCGCTTCAAATTCTGTCAACTGCAGGCAGTCAAGAAACAATGTTTGGGAAATCTCACCAGACAGCTGGTTCACACTCAGGTTAACCGAAAATGTCTTGAGGTCGTTACAATTTGAAACTAGTCGGGATGGAAGAGTTCCGTTGAATTTATTATTATTGAGAGATAGCATGTATGATACTTTATGAGTAGGAGTAAAAAGATCATCTTCAAGAAAGAACAAAGGTAAAGACCCTAGGAAGTTGTTCCAGCTGAAATCATGGCTAATGACAATAGTCTCTTCGAAACCTGATCCAATGAACGCATTCTCTTGAAATCTCAAAACAGGAATGTTAAAGTATGCATCGTTCCAACCTTCCAATTCTAGAAATGCAGGTTCTAGTGCAAGGACACCGCTAACTATACACCTTTCTTTCCGAACCTGCGGAAGCACGCCAGATATATTATTCCTGCTTACATTGAAATACGTCATACAAGAAACATGAAGCTGCCGCAGAGGTAGATATCCCACCAAATTGTTAGAACTCAAATCCAAGAAAGTTAAATTCCTACACATCCCCAAACTCTCAGGCACAACACCAGTAACATAATTCTCAGCCAAATTCAGTACTCTAAGAGAGCACGAATCTGTCCAGCCACTAGGCAACCGTCCACCGAGATTCGCTCTAGGCGCCCACAAAACCCGCAAACTCGAAAGCAACAACACTTCATGAGGAATATTCCCAACAAAAGCATTATATTCACCTCTAAACCTATCATCCACCGAGCTTCCCTCATCAGAACCGTCGCGGTCATCAAACAAATCAGTAAGCACAAGCACAGACAATCTCAAACAATTACCTAGCTGTTTAGGTATCCCTCCAGTGAGGCTGTTTCTAGAAACATCTAAAACTCTAAGTTCAACAACATAACCAATCTCATGAGGAATTTCACCAACCAAAATATTCCCATCAACCAAAAGGGTCCTCAAGTTTCTACATATCCCAATTTGGGATGGAATCTCACCACTCAAAAAGTTATGAGACAGTTTCAAATACTTCAAAGAATCACAACTACTAGAACCATTCAAAGGAATTGAACCAGAAAATTGATTATCAGAAAAATCAACAATTTTCACATTCCCACTAAAAACCAACCCATTAGGAATAAAACCAGAAAAAGCATTACCAGAGAGATTAACAAATACAAGTGATTCAAAATAACTCATCTCAAAAGGAACATTCCCTGAAAAGTTATTCCCTTGAAGCTCAAGAACCTCAAGCTCCCGGAGATTAACTAAACTCGCCGGAATCTCGCCGGAGAACATGTTTCCGGGAAGAGACAAAACTCGAAGCTGGGACATATCTCCAATGGAATCAACCAATTCACCGCCGCGAAGACCGGTAACATTAAGAGAAGTTACTCTGCCGTCTCCACCGCCGCAAGTAACGCCGTGCCAGGTACAGAATGTGGAAGAAGAAAGGTGGGACCAACCGGAGAGAAGATTTGAAGGGTCAGAAGAGACGAAGCGTTTGAATTTGAGAAGTGACAATGCGTCGTTGGGAATCGAAGGGTTGAAGGCATTTGTGTGATGGGTAGTGAAGAAGAGAAGAAAGTGAAGAAGAAAAATGAGACCCATTTTTGAAAGAGAGAAAATGGTGAAGAAAAATGAGTTGGGTTTTCTAAAGATGTAAGCTTTGAAGGTTTACCATTTCCGGCGGGGTTGCCGGAAAATGGAGGTCCGGCGAAGATGAACGGCGGCGAGATTGAGAGAGTGTGTGGGGAAAGGGGGTAAGTATGTATGTGAGTGTGAGTGGCAAGACAACTGAATTTACGTTGAAAATGACACTAATAACTCATTTGGAGCCAAAACGGTAACATCTCTCTCTCTCTCTCTCTCTCTCTCTCTCTCTCTCTCTCTTAAACAAATTGTTTTTATAGGACATTTTTTTTTAGAATCAAAATAAATAAATTGTTAAAATTTATACTAGTATTTATATAAATGTGTTTGAGCATTTTGGGTTTATCCTCCATCTTAAAATTGAATGTTTTATCTTCGTCTTAAGTATAGAGCAATTTTAAATTTTAGATCAGTTGTTTAATCTTTTGAAATGTCTTCAATTCAATGAAGAGGATAGTCACTGCATTCGGCAGTGAATACCTTGATCTTGATAAAAAATTTACGAAATGATTTCATCCGATGTTGAGTCTATCTCAAGTGATTGATGTTTTAAATGTGGTCGTAAATTATAGTCAAAGTTACATTCAGCCTCCTGACATTGATGAGATCTTAATAGTGTATATAATACTATTAAGAGGCAATTTAAACTCATAAAAAACTAAATAAATTGTTTTTTTTTTTTTACTAATAAATAAATTGTTTTTAATTCAAAGATTATTCACATATTGAGTTTAAAATGCATGAGTTGCGAGGATAATTGGGATAGATTGTAGATTTGTTTTTATTCTTTTTCATTTATGTTCCAATTACATGTACAAGTTTAGAGAAACAAAACAATAGACATAAATGACCTTTAGTGTTAGTGAGCTACTAGTACCTAACACAACTTAGCCAAAGTTTCTTACATGAAAAAGAGCATTGCTATACCAAGCGAATTTTTTATCACGATTTTATCACGAAACACGTCCCTAGTGTTACTAAATTCCAAAACTGCTTTATCTTTTATTTTGACCAAAATTATAGTTGTTGTGTGGGATCAGGGATGGATAATAAGCCAATTGCAAATTAAAAACATATATACTATAGTAGCCAATTGTAAACAAATATACAGAAAAATATATATAGTAAAAATAAAATAAAAATAGATAGATGAAAATAAAATAAAAATAAAAATAGATAGATCAACACACATATTTGGATCAAATTTTATAAAATATCATTATAAGGGGTAAATATAACAATGATGCAATATAAGATATTTGGTTAAAAAAAATATAAAAAAAAACTATTAAATGAAATAAACTTATGTTGATAAAACTTAAAAATAACTATTATATACATGATATATTTTCACATATAAAAATATAAATTGAAATAAATTATACACACAACCAAATACCCATAAATGATATTATTATTATTTTGGTCAGGTAATATAGTGGCTAGTATTTACGTCTTAAAAGTGAATAAATAAATATACCAAAATTTGAACTGATCTTTATATATATATATATATATATATATATATATGTGTAATATGTCATATTAATTGAACTAAGACAAATAAATGGGTATTCTATTAGTTGCATCAAGAAATACACGTCCTAGAGTTAGTGTTAGTGTTAGTATTAAATTCCAAAATGCTTTATCATTGATTTTGACCGAAATCATGTCATGTGTGAGATAATAAGCTAATTGCAACATGTCGTGAAAATGCCGTGAAATTAATATTCGCCGTATCTAGCATTTTCCCATGAAAAAATGGACAAAAATGGCAAATTTGTTTTTGTGTGATATCATATATGTTGGAGTTCACAACAGTAAGTTACACCGCATTCCTTGATTCTTATCACGGTTTGCATTTGGAGTTTGCAGCAATGGTCAAGTTATGTGAACTTGCAAAAACACATTAAATATAACAAGGTCTTGTCTCTATAGATGAAATAATATATACCCAAATTTAATTTAGCTAGTCTGAATAATAATAAAAATGATAGAGATTTTGGATATTGAAAGTATCCTCGGGCCTATGAATTAAGACCATGATCCTGGAATCAGGCTGAATGTCTGTCAGTGTCACGTTTCAAATTTTTTATATTAGTTTTTGGAATATTTCAATTTAAACCGAAAATTAATTTTAATTTATATTGTATAAAGCATTTCAAATCAATAGAATACATAATCCAATGGGTGTGATTGAGCGGTTGAGACTTATCCTCCCTTAATTAAGGGTCGAGAATTCGATTCTCACCTTGAGTATGGAACTGCGTTCGACGGTGGATACCCCGATCTCGACAAAAAAAATCAATAGCATACATATATATAATATGACATAAATAGTAGATATTTGAACCTCTTAATCATAATTCTTCCATCTCATATTATTAGTCACATATATTAGTATAAAAATAAAAAATTAGTTACATACTCCTTTTGTCTCATATTATATATATATATATATATATATATATATATATTATTTTTTTTTCAAATTATAAGCAAAAAAATAAAATTTTATCATTTTTAAGATGGACTTTTACTTATTTTCATGAAATTAGATGCAATTACATTTAATTTACCTTCTTTCTACTTTTTTCCATAATCAGAAACCGATACAATTTTTTTTTGACAAAGGGAGACTCATCTCATTTCATTATATAAAAGATTAGTAATACAAAAAGAGATAAAATTAAAAACATGGCGACGAGACCAAGATCGTATGAGTTACTCTATTCGCTTGATGCTTAATGGGTTTCAATTCTTTGAGTAATTGAGCGAAACTCGGATGCTCCAATTCTTACGACACAAAGCACATAAAAATTTTGAGCATCAGTTTCAAAAATAACATCATAGAAACCTCTATGTTGTAATGTCTTCATTGCCTCAAGTAAAGCTAGAGCTTCTCCTGCGGAAGGCGATGCGCGGTCTGAACCATCTTCCACTCTTGCCAAAGGTTCATAGCTTTGTAACCAAGTTGTTGCCCGTGTTCCTTTTCATAGTTCCAAACCCAATTATTTCTATTATTCCAAAGACACCATATAAACATAGCTGCTTGGTCTGCTGACACGCTGTCGCACTGCTTGCATAGTTTCCGTAAGAATTCCTTTACCAAGCTCACATTCTGATAATGAGGCATGATGATATGATTTAGTTTAGCTCCTTGTCATGATTGCTTACTGATGTCACAACCATAAAGAAAATGGAAGTCATTCTCTTCATCTCTTTTGCATAAAGGGCAGATCAAAGGGCATTGAACAAGCCGTTCTTGCAAGTGAACTCGAGTTGGTAAACAACTTTGACAAATACATCTCAATATAAGACTCACTCCGTCTCAAAATGTAAGAAAAAAAATAAAAATCGCATTTATTAAGAAAAAATAAAATGTAATGATTAGGAGTATGTTTTTTTTCAAAAAAGTAGTATAGAAAGATGTAAAAACAATTTTTATTGGTTGTTGGTTATAGAAAAAGTAGGAGAAAAGGTAAACTTTTCTTGAAAAGATAAATGTTTAAACTTTTTCTCTTATATTTTGGGACAAAAGAATTGAGTCATTTTCTCTTATATTTTAGAACGGAGGGAGTAAGTGCTTAGATTTTGGAGGAGCTTAAATCTTCCACAACTATTTCCAGTCATTATTACTATGAGAAGTCATGGTTTCAATTGGACCATTTTTTATTTTTGTTTACATCCCATGAAACTTATTTAAAGAAAAACACAAAAAATCTTTACTTCAAATTATTATATTTTACCTTTATTAATAAATGTAACTTTTTTTTTATTATTTCTAATATGAGACAGAGGGAATATATCATATATTCAATTTTTTTTCACTCATAGTTAAAGTGTGTGACTATTTCTACCAAAAAAAAAGTGTGTAACTAATGACTATAACCATTTACACATAAATCCAACAATCTCCTCAAATGTAACTCACGCCATTCTATATTTGATCCAAAATCCAAACACATGCAATCTTTAATGTATTATGGAGTCATATATCTTATGTTTGAATATACTGTATATTTATAAAAGTGGTTTGAATAAAAAAGTTAATATAAAAATCACATTTTAAGGTAAAAAATTACAAATTTTAACTTCATATGAAAATCACTTTTTAAGCCAAAAAATCAATTACGTCGAACATCAAAACATGTCAAAAATAGAATATACAACCTTATAATCGCTTTTGACACCTTCAAAACCGAAAATTTACATTTCACCTCAATAGAATGAAGCTAAACTAGATAAAATGTGTCACTTTTATTTTGAGGAGAAAGACAAACACAAAGAACACTACAAATAACATCACCTATTGAATTAGTCAAAAAGAAAACACGATCTATTGAAGAAACCATTTTTACATGTGACACATAGTCAAAGATTGTTTAGATCATTATATCATATTTAAGAGTGACCATAATATTTAAGATGCTCTAAAGTCTCCTTCCAAACTTTTTAAATATAGAATATTTGGTTTTCTCATCGGTTCTTATATCTTGTGTTATTTATAAAGTATTACTACATGTTTTGAAATGAAGTGAAATGTATAGAAGAAACCAAAAAACAAGTACTGTACTGTTGTTTTGGGAGTAGTACGTCACTTTTCCGATGTATCATCGACATTGTAAAAGCTTTGGTAGATGAAAGAGAGTTGTCTTGTTAAACAATTGTTTTTTTGGCTTTTTGCCAATAGAAAGTGAAATTATTAGGTAGTAGTGCCCATGGAGTTTTTGGATGCTTGCTCATTGTTGAAACTTGAAAGGAGGAGAGTCTAGAACAAAGCATTTTTATTTCTTGCGTAGGCTTACGTAACATATGTTATTTTTTGACAAGATTCTTAATCTTTTGACAAATTATTTAACAATTTGATTCCCAATAAGTAACTTAACTTGTATTACCTCCTCTTTTGAAAACTATGCACAAAAACAAAATACTCTATCAAATTCTTTCGAATAAACAAGTCAATATTTATCAATATTAACACTTCTCGGTTCTGCTTGGCTTAACTTGGTTGGTGTAGTTGTTCTATTAGGAATAACTTCCTGGTTCTAAACTTTATAGCGGTGGTGGTGGATGTATGTCTAGGCGTATATGCTTCTTTTGTAGGTTGATTTATGTAGAATAGATATGTTTTTGGTGCAACTAGTTCATGTGCCCCATCACCAGCCTACCACTGTGAACGGTCCAAATCTACTTCAAAGACCAACTTCACCATGAAATCCCAATTCCATCCATCCAAAAGAAGTGAAACATCACAGCCCCCATCAGAAATATGGGAGAAATTTTCCCCACTCCCAACAGATTCGGAAATAAATTTTTTTATACCCTCCATAAATATACTTTTGAATAAATTATGCTATTTGAAAATACATTTTAATTAAAAAATAGGTGCCGTTTATGGTGGGGTTGTCGATTAATTAAGTTACCTATGGTGGGAAATGTTCATGTCACCTGCTATTGATAATAATAATAATTTCAATTTGCTTTGGGTTCTGTTTTGATCCATACCATTTTTTCTTGATCTAAGCCTTCTATCCCTCCACAAAAACCATATCGTTTTGGCATCGGGGTTGGAATCCGGTGAAGAGGGGTGGTGAAAATGTTGAGAGGTCAGAGGAAGAGTTTAGTGACTATGTCGGTGTTTGCATAAGTAACGAAGCAGTCTATGAAGACACTACATAGGGTGCAAGGTCTTGAGAAGATGTGAACAATTTTGAGGAGAATATAGAATTGTCATTCTCTGCGTCTCTAAGGCATGATTCATCATGAAGTTGTAAAACTGCAAATTCCAGTGGAAGCTCAATGCATGTCAATGTCATTGTTGTGTTTCCCCCCTTCAAAACATACAATTCATTGCATGAAATCAATCATGATTGCGGAGTTGTTTAATTTAGACGCAAGATCAAATTACATTTGTGTCTAACGGTTTATGTAGCTATTGTATTGGTGTAGCTACTATAGATGACTTGATTGCGGAACAGACAAACAGTTATTATTATACTTCAGTCTAACAATTTTCTGGCTATTGTATTGGTGAGGTTACTGTCATTGATTTCCATTGTGAAACTGCATGTATTTTATGTCTAAGATTAGAACAAGCAGCTTGACCCCAAATACGGCCATGTATCTAACCCACAACTATGCCTAAAATTAAACTAAACTAATAAAACTTGGCAAAACAAAAGGTAGAAAAGCTCTAAAAGGTTATGCGGAATTGGTAAGAGTTGTCGTTTGGTAAGGAGGGACCCGACTTGTTTTGGAGTGAGTGGTTTAAATTTGCAGGCATTTTGGGTCTTTTACTGTGCATGGTGTTTCCATTGCAGCAAATTGAATGAAGGGGGTTGAAGGTTTTCAGGAGTTCAACGCAGGCTTAGTAAGATTGTGGGTTTTAGTAAGCAGGGTATTGGGGAGCTAAGCTCAGCCTGTCTATTTTATGGCAAACAGAGCTCACCCTAAACGGCATTTTTGGTGTTGAGAGCGGATTGAAGTAGTTGTTGGGCACTCAAATGCCAGACAAGTAAATAACAATCTTACTCACACATGTTCACTTTCACAAAATTAAACCCACTATTATCCAAACCTGTCTAAAGATGTTGGTAAAAAACCCTAGGTAGCAAGTTTGGAGCTCACCTTCCTCTTGCCAAAGACGGAACCTTTTGGTTCAGTTTGGGATTGGGTCTCATGATCACATTTCCTACCACTGCCATGCTATTATACTGTTGCCCTAAAACGTATTCAGAACAACAATAGAACAGAACAAGGAAGTAAACAAAAAAAATATGATACATTCCTAGCTCTCATAATCACATTTCCTCCCATTGCTAATCTACTATACAGTTTATACCGTTACCCTAAAATGCATGAACAACGACAATAGTATAGAATAAAGAAGTAAACAAAGAAAAATGATGCATTTTGGTTCTAAAAAGATGGAATTAAAGAAACAGAGAAACATACCAAACCCTATTTGAAAGGTATAAATCCCAAACAAACTCCATCATTACCATTACAAACACAGCCACTAAATGATAAAATTGCAATTTTACATAACATCATTTGATGATGCATCATGAATTCATGATATATAACAATGCTTACATACTATCACAGAGAGCACAGTCACAATCTCATCAATAAATATTAAAACTACAAAAAATCCTTCATGCAAAATATAAACTTGATGGTAATTAAAAGAGACTAGCAGGTACCAACTAAAATCATGTCAATTTAGATATATCATCATATATTGTTACAAATTATGTGCTATACTTTCAATTGTTGGCCAGTGACACATGCTTAAACAAATTGCATGCACCGCAAATCATCGGTAACTATCTCATGAAAAACTATAAAGTTCTAATCATAATAACAGGGTCTAGAAAATAGTAAGACCTATTATTGTAAGTCAATTATAGAAAACCTTAAAATCATACCTTAAATTTACATGTCACAACATTGCAAAACTAGCCTACTACACAGTTTGATGAAGTGATATCTCTTTGAGAAGTGCATATCTAGCTTTGTTAACAGTATGAAAGCAGAGATATATATGTTGCTCAAGATCCTTAAGCAACTGTTCAAAAATCGGCTGCGTCTTCCGAAGCTGTTTAATCACTTCCTGTATAGGATGTCTATCCCTTCCTCTCTCCAACGCAAATCGAACATAAGCCTTATCGCCTTCAACCGCAGTTTGAAGCCTATCCACAAGACTATCAATAGTATTAACATGATTCACAACAAAAGTTCCACTCTCAGCAGCATCAAGCTGTTTCAACCTAGCCAATTCCTTCTTCTTCCTTCTCTTCTGAAAAGGAATACAATACGGCACCATCGCCGCAAAGCCAATCGAAGCATGCGTAGCAACGACTACCGCACTAACCACTGCCACCGATACAGTAGCGAGCAAACAAATGCCGCAGCCAATAGTACCATTCCGAAATAAACGAATTCTGTGTCGGCATTTCCTCCTATCGAGCTGAATTTCGTGTTTAAGATCGAAAAAACTATTCTTTAGTGTATGAAAATGAGGGAAAACAAATGGGTTTTCATGAAGGTTGAATTTAACGAATAGATCATAAGCAGTGTCGCATTGCGGTTGAGAAAGGGATGAACAATCGTTAGGAAGCACCGAAATGAGATCGAAAATAGGTTTATACATTTCACCAGCACGATGAACGGTGCGGAAGAGAATAAGACCAAGATGTGTAGTGGTTTCACTGTGATCGAAATATGAAGAAACGAGACGCGTGAGGGTACTTTCGGGTTTTAAGTTTGCTAGGGTTTCACGGACGCTGTTCGGGTCGGGTTGGAGAACTTGGGTTAGGATATTACGGTGGTGTGAATCTTCGTCTTCGTCTTCTTGTTCTTGTTCTAGTTCTAACTCTTGTTCGTTATTTTGGTTATGGTTTTGTTGAAGTTGAATTTGGATGTGTGATTGAGAAGGTGCTTGAATCATGGAGCGAATTTCGTTGTAAGAAGGAGCTTGAACGGCGAGATCGTATTCGCGAGAGACATTTGGGCTTGTTGATGGGGTTGAAGTTTGTTCTTGGATTGAGTTTTCTGCGAAATGAAATTGGGGATTGAGTGAGACATTTTTACAAACAGGTAGTGTGTGAATGAAAATGAAATTGAAATTGGAAGGTTAGGGTTTTGAGTGATAATTATTACCTTGTGAATGTGGAGATAGAGGAGGAGGAAGGTTGCGTGGTGAAGAAGTCAATGAGTTGAAGGAGAGACATTGCAGCATTGTAGGAGTACTATGTTTCTGTTGAGATTGTTAATGAAGATGATGATGTTTTGTTTCTTTGTTTGGGGAAGAAGTTGTACACTCACTGTGTCTGTGAGGGTGTTCTCTGGGGAAAGAAAGAAGGAGAATTTCAGAAGCAGAGAGAGAGAGGGGTAGCTGCTTGAAGTTGCTTGGACTTGCTTGGACTATATAGTCAAAATGGTAATTGGACCTAAAATTGGACTATGAACTCTGATTTGTATGGTCTCAATATCAATTTTTATCGTAAATCGATTAGGTGCATTCTACTGTATGTATGCATTCTGTAAATACGGACCGTTTGATCGTGAACAAACGGTTATAATTTTAAATTTAGATTTTAATTTATTTTTAAATATTAAATTGAGTTTTAAATCTCACCGTTTGATCTTATATTGAATGGTGATAGAATTAAGTTAATATACAAGAGAAAAAATAAGAAAAAGGGTCTCACTTCTCATCATGAGGTGTCAGTAGCTCTAACAAACTTGGAGGAGAGAATGCACATGGGACATATGTGCTCTTGTGAGTGGATGGATAAGCCTATGAGTCACATTGATTGTGTGATTATGCTTAGGCAGAAGTTGAGCTAGTTCTAACAATTGGGAGAGGCTTGGCCTCTCGAAGAGCCATTTTATTCTGCATAATTACTTTTCTGTTTTAGCTTAATGCTGATTATTTGTATCCATTTCCTTGATTTAGATCCCGTTTTATCTCTAAATCAGTTACCATCTATAATATACTTCCATTCTATCATTTCTATACTATTTTATTGTTTTTTCTACTGTTCTATTGATATTAGATCCTATCAAATGGTTCAGATGTATTGAATGCAGTGCAGTCGGTAATGATCGACTGCACCCAATCCTGGTCAGTTTTTATTGAGAATTTCTCTTTATGCCCCCAAACATACTCTCAAACACCCCAAAATCTGCTTTTGCCCTTTAGTTTTGGAAAAATACAATTCATTAAGAACCCAAACTTCAATTAAAAAAAATAGATTCCCCTCGCATAATTAGATTCCGAACCATATCTTTATTATACGAACATAGAATTTCACCCGGTCAATTGTGGTATTTTTTAAAATTATGTGCGGTTTTACAGATGGTTCTCATTACAATGTGGTTTAGAGACGAATTAAGCGGAAGTTATTGGGCTGTGACATTTGGGACTAGCAACTTTTAGACGAAAGCATATGTAAATGGATGACATTCACATCTTAATAAGAGAGATCTTAAGATCGTGCAAGTATGGGGACTACTACCTCCGTACCAAAATATATGTCGTTTTGACCAAATCACACAAATTAAGAAATGTAATCATTGTTGTATGGAAAAGGTAAATTATGAGTTAGTTTACAAGATTATCCCTCATTAATGGTATGTGAGAGATAAATTATAAAATTGAAAGAAGAAAGAGAAATAATTAATTAAGGGTATAAGAGGAAAAAGAGCATTAAATGCTTCATTGGTAATGTAAAACGACATATATTGTGGTACAAATTTTTTTCTCAAAACGACATATATTTTGGTACGGAGGGAGTACATGATTGAAGAAAGACTTAAAAAAAGACATGTATCTTCTTTCTTTTTGATAGCTCATATCATAAGACCTCCACAATTAAACTCCACAATTAAGTGTATTTAACTTGGAACACTCTTTAAATAGGGGGGAGACAAATCACACAGAAAAGACCTGTATTGACTGTCTACAATACTTAAGAGCAGTTTGAGAGGTTACAAAGGGTATTGATATTTTGACACAACTTTAATATCAGTACATTGTCATTTAGTTTTTATGAGTATTTTTAAAATGCATAAGTTACACAAATAAGAGAGACATAAATAAACAGTGTTATTTAGTTAAGGAAAGTGAAAGTTTATTCAAATTTTTAACTGTTGGTGTCTAATTACAGTTGGCTACATCCAGTTTTTGGCACATTAATGACAGACAGTCTTGATTTCTAACAAACTTATGCAATATTATTAAATGATTTTCAAGATCAGCTGTTGGAATTAAGAATGCTTCCATTTCTGGTGTAAAGTGAACACTTTCATTGCATTTCCAGTGCTCACATCAACAATTCAAACTTCAAAGTCAAGTTATGAACCTAATGTACTATATAGTACTTGTAAATTTATGAGTAGTATCATAAATGAATGGAACTATGTGGTCACTAGACAGCAAGAAAATAAAAGATAAATAGTTTACCACACCAACCAACCAATCTTTACTGTCATATTAACAACAAATAATTGCTTACAAGAGATTTCAATCTTAATCTCATACATTTATGAACCCAAAAAATATTATGAGGGGAAAATAAAAGAATACAAATGCTCATTGGCACAGAAAAAAAAGGGATAGATATAACTGCTTTTTATACACTTGTGAAGCAGATAACTAGCCCTATGTAATTCACAAATATATTATAGGTAACAATTTATGAATATAATACCATCTTTTTTTTATTTAGTTGATTTGAATAATTGACTGCCAAGAGTCACAGTTGGTGTTCCTTCACCCATCATTGTTGTCAAGTTCATCTCTTTTTCGATGATTCGATCCAGTTCCATTTCAACATAGCTCATGGCAGGTCTTCTTTCACTTGAAGGATCCAAACATCTTATTAACAGTAGGATGTAACTTTCCATGCCTTCAGCTGTAAATCTACTCTCCATTCTTTGATCAATGATTGTAGACATGATGCTAGTGTCTTGATTACTTAGCACCTGCATTAGAGAAAGAAAAACGAGCACATATTGACACCGGGCGGTAATAATGTAAGGAAATGAATTAATTGAATGTAGTCAAATGTGTCATGTCGGAGCTGGACACAAAACATGTCTTCGATCAGAAGTGTCAGTGCTACAAAGTACAGTAGCACCCTAGATCTATGAATGTCGAGAGTCTCATAAATAGTGATTCTAATATGGTATGAAAGTCTATCTAAATTCTAATACAATATCCATTAGTCTATGTCAAACTTTGCGAACTTTACACTAGCATTAGGGGTGTGTATTGAGAGTTTTACACGGGATAGTGATATAGTCTAAATAGCAATTCTAATGATGATTTATATTGGATGGTGATATAGTCTGAATAGTAATTCAAACGACGAAGTTAAAAAATAATCATATACCGATTCGACCAGATTTTGACTTGTGTTTATAGAGGGTGACTCTGTTGCTTCTTTCCCACTCAACAATTCCAGCAAAAATACTCCAAAGCTATACACATCGCTCTTCTCAGAAAATTGTCTAAACTCTCTCACCCTGCAAGGGATGGTGGTATATGAAAAATGCATGCATAACCAAGACAGAACAAATCTTAGATGATTTTTAGAGTAATTACTCAGGTGCAAGGAATATCTCATCTGATGCCACTTGAGAAGACGAGCCTGCAATGTCAACTCTCCCTAGAAAATTACGGAGTCCTGCATCCGCGACCTTAGAAATGAAGTTTTCATCGACAAGAACATTAGATGTTTTGAAATTCTTATGCACCAAACGTGGACTCAAAGAGTGAAGATGAGCCAAACCTACATAGAATAGTGTATGAACTATGAATGAGCTTTTGAAAATCAGAAACAAGATCCTCATAATTTTATGCATAGATAAGGTTTACCGAGTTACTGAAAGTCTTAGGATCGTGGATCCATTAAGATACTTGTGTATTTTATTTATCTAAAAGAGAAGAAAACTGATACCAGGAAAGCCAAATGCTCACTGATTTCGCAAGGGATCACCTTTAGCAGCACCTTGAGCTATTGAGAGTCTATGCTTGAATTCTAGCTTCTCTCGTGGTTGTTGAGTAGCGCCTTCATAGGAAAATCATAGCCACAATCATCAGCATGAGCACAACAAAACTTTGCATAAATATAAGATAAAACTTTGTCGAAATGAAATATAGTGACTGGTGAAATTGCAGAAATTTACCATACAAGTGACTGGAGACGCTTCCATTAGGCACATATTCATATATAAGAAACTGTAGATTGTTTTCTTGGCAGTATCCAATAAGAGTTACGAGATTCCGATGTTGAATAGCTGAAAGATAGCGTACCTAAAGTAAAACTTAGTCATGTTAGATCAAAATAGTATATGTATATTGTCATTCAGAAAAGAAACTAAGTATTTTAATTTTACCTCATCAACAAATTCCTGACTTGTGACAGCGCGACGTTTCTTGATGGCTACAAGCATCCCATCTTGAAGTAAACCTTTGTAAACTTCACCAAATTTCCCTTCTCCAATCAAATTTTTGTCACTGAAATTCTTTGTTGCATGTGAAAGTTCTTCCATCGCAAAACGCCTAGTATCTCGAATTTGCAACTCAATTCCACCATGTCTTCCCACTGCATGTAATGGAATTCCTTTGCATATCATTAATTAAGGAAGTTAACACATTGAATATTACAGAATACACTCATGTGAGATGTTTTTGTTACCTTGTGATTGTGAAGGATCAGAGGACCCTGTCTCGGAAGTCCTCGAAACACTTGTTTGACGAAACAAATAAAACCATATAAGTATTATAGATATCCCTACCAATGCCACGGCTCCTGCAGCTCCTCCTAATATCGCTGCAAGAGAACTTGACATCTGATATGGGAATCACTTCACTTTTGTTGTACAAATTTACACCAACTATTATTATACATCAAACCTGGATTCCAAAACACAATAACAAAATATCAAAATCTATGAAAACATATATGGATAATATGCTTTTTGAACTAACATAAAACACTGTTAAAAGAAAAAGTTACAATCATCTGACAATGTTGAAAAATAGGTTTTAAGACAGATTGCGAAAGACATGACTTTGCTTGGACTAACAGTGAAATTAGCAAAATCACGGTGAATCACTGTAATTCTGGCAAAGGCCTACACTTTGAAGCTTCATAAACTAACTGTGCCACTGTGATTCTTCCAAACTCAACGTCAATTCAAACATAAACATGAAGGCATGCAGTTAAGAATGCAAATATAAAAAACTAAATAAAAAATGAATATAATGTAATACAATGCAGCACAAAAAGAAGAGTACATTAAATAGGTTTTTGACAGTGAGAATAAGACTAATGAACAGTTTCAACTTCCAAGCTAAAATATCACCAGCAAAAACTTCAACAAGTTAAGCAATTTCTGCAAAATGCATGTAAATATTTCTAATTATCATGCAAGATGATAAAATTGGATCTAACTTACAACTACTAAACATTGCATAAACTCATCACATAAATAAATAGTTTACATTTAAGAATAAAATTAAAGTAAAAGTGTGAAAATGGACCAACAAAAACAAAAAGAATAGATTAATTACTTTTTATGAAATGTAAATAATGAAGCAGGATCTGAGAAAGCCTGTGATACATTTACCAATGACACTTTGCAGAAACCTTCCAATGTTGGTCACGAAAATCAAGATTGACCCAAAAATTCCCTCTTTCTTCTTCCCTCATAAAAAAAAAAAAAAAACCAATTCACAAAACCTCAACAAACAACAACACAGTCAAAAAATCAAAGATGGTTTCTTTCATCAAAACCAAATAAACCTTAAATAAAAAAAAACACCCTTTTGAGATCAGAAACAATTGTTGAAGTTGAAAAGTGGTGCCACTCTGTAAACAATGAAAACCCAGAAGAAAAACTAAAAAAAAAAAGTCTTTTTTTTTCTTTGTTTCTTTTATAGCAGAGAGTTTATGTAATGTAATGTATGATGGTTGGATAGTGGAAAGAGACAATGCCGACAGAAAGTGACCTTGCGCCGACAGACACAACACAACTATCAGCAGGTTTATTACTATCACCTCTACCAAACAAACTCAATTATAATTTCATCACCATTAATATATCTATATATATATATCTATATATTTATATTATGTACATGAAGAAAACAAGGGTAGAATTGAATTCAAGTACAACTAAAAATATTGTTTGTGGAGAGTAGTTTACTTTAGAGAGAGAAAGAAACTATGAGTGTGTGTGTGTGTGTAATGTTTGTTTTGTGTGTTGTGTGACATAGAAGAAAAGAGGTGGAAATAACAATATTAATGATATAATTTTATAATTTATTTTGTGGGCTGTAAAGTAGCATAATTGTTGTCTGGTACTGCAAGTTGAATTGAGGTTTATTTTGTGTGTTTGTGTGTCGTGTACAGAGCATCCTAGCTGTAACAGATTCACATTGTTAGTATAGTACTGTCATAGACATATAGAGAAAGTAGAGTAGTAGTACATTTTTGCAGTTTCACTAATTTGTTGATCATCTTGTTGATTTGATATTTGATGGTTTAAATTGTATGATAAATTGGGGTTTTATATAGTTAAATGATTTTGATTGTTGATTTGAATTGAACGGTTGACAACTGTAATTGCGTGACCAAATTTAATCGCTACAAATGATTTGATTGCGTAAAATATATGTTGATTATGGAGTTGTTAAATTTAGACATAATTACGCTTTGATGTAGCGGATTTGTGGTAGCCATATTGTTGAAGATACTACATATGATTTGTAGCGTGTTTGGTTTTACGCTTACTATGTTATCCTCGTGTCTTTAATCATGATTCATGTGAAGTTACTTCTGATGATTCTTAGTGTGTTTGGTTTCATGTCTACAATGTGATTCTCGTGTCACTAGACTTGATTCGTCGTGAGTTTGTAAAACACTAAAACTACAAATTCTAGAGGAAGCTCAATGATCGTTCTTGTCGTGTTTTTCACCCTTTCGATGCATACAAATTATTGCGTGAAAGCAATCATGATTGTGGAGCTCTTATTAAGTTTAGACGCAAAATCAAATTACATTTGGATCATGCGGTTTTTGTAGCTATTGTATTGGTGCAGCTATTATAGATGATTTTTGATTGCGTAAAATCGATTATGATTGTGGAACCGTTAAACTTAGATATTATTACACTTCTATCCAATAGTTTTGTAGCCATTGTATTGGTGAAGCTACTATCATTAATTTCTAGTGTGTTTGGTGTCACATTTACAATGTCATTCTCGATATAGGTATGATTCATCATGAATTCGTGAAGCATACAAATTCAAGAGGAAGCTTAATGCACGTCTTTGGCGTGATTTTTGTTTCCTTTCAAACATACACTTCATTGCGTGAAATCAATTATAATTGTAGAACAGTTAAATTTAGATATAACATCAAATTATATGGACTTAGGTATTACTAATTTTCAAAATGATTTAAGTTAATTTGATTTGTCTTGCTAGACCACAAGTAGGGAAAAAGAAATACCAAAAGGGTGTGAGAGGGAAAGAGAGAGGGAGATTCAAAGGTGTGGCTTGTTCCTTTGTGGGGTTGTTGTACCCTACCATCCAGCTATGTTGACGTTACTCCTACTAAGCATTTTATATATAAATTTTAATCTTTATAAAATATAAGGATATGATTATCTTAATTAGATATAAGTGAATGAAATTTAGAGCAAAAAGCAAAGAATATGCAACGGCAAACTCTACTCTTTTTAAGCTTTTGTTTATTCCCATTTCTAACAGCAACATTACTTTGGATTCTTGTCAATTATTTCTTTAATTAATACTTGCATTATTATATACAATGACTAATATAATTTGTTATTGTAAATTGTAATGTAAGCACATGAATATGATAGGGTGATGATGATTACAAACAAAGTCAATAACTTCTATGAATTTTTATATCCGTCTTGACCACATGGATTGCATCAATAAAATCAACCTATCAAGAATCATCTTTGTGTAATTTTTTCTTTTTCTTTTCCCCTTTTAACATCATTTTTAATTTTACCTAACTCTTCTTTGCGAAGAGTGTGACATGACCAAAAAAGAAAAACAATAAATGGGTTTGTGGTGGTGTACTATGAAGTATGAATATTGGCAACAAAGCAACGTCAACCAAAACAATTATGACATGGTTGCTTTTGATTTGAAAGATTCTTATACTTGATCAAAACAAAGACAAATATATGGGTGTAATGATACTTGATCAAATAAATGTAGAGCTCTATGGGAGGGTATGGAAAAAAAATTAATTTTCTCATAGGCGTACCTTGAGTTTTAACATATGTAATATTCTTATCAACTGAATTATATGATTATAGAGATGCATAGAAGATGTTTTACCGTAGGAGAACAAAACATATATACTTTCATATAGTAGTTAGATTTGACACTTTAAACATGGAAAAAAAATAAGAAGTCTGAAGTTTGAATTATGAACCCTCAAATAATATCCTCGATAGGAAATCATACATTTTCAAAACTAGTAAACAATAAACATTAGACTTTTTCTGATTTCAACATATAAACCATCAGCTCTTCCATTAAACTATCTTTTTTTTGTAAATTAATGAGAACCTCAACTCAACAACAATAATGTGTCTTCATAACAAAAACACAATAATGTGTCAAAGAAAACAAGAATAATTTTAATAAAAAATACGTAAAAATAATGCAGTAACCAATAAAACAACAACGTTAGTTACACAATGTCAATGTCCAAAATAATTGAGGTTCAATGATTTTGCATCCTTTCTGTTCAATGTTCATCATATGATCAAAAGACCATTTTGCAATACAACTACAATTAATTTAGTTTTTGTTTGGTCTCTTCAAAATTGGCATCACTGGCCTAGTGTCAGTATATTTAATTAACCGGTTTTGCCTCATATAGATTCACTGGACCCTTTTTTCATTCTGTGTAACACATACCTAACATCAAATAAATTCATATAACATTATTATTTAATTTCCCTTCAAAAAAACAAAAATTTAGATAGTACACATATCAACACAACCCCACAAAAGATATCATACATATTTAGTGTATGTTTTGTGTCAAGACGAATATGACTAAGTGTATGTTTGGTATCACGGTAGATGTGTCAGAATCACGGTGATTCACCGTAATTTTTAGAAGCTACAAGTTGTAGCTTTTGCAAAGTCACGGTGGATCACCACATTTCTGACACATCCACCGTGATACTAAACATACCATAAATAATGGCGACTCACTATAATTTTTTAAAAGCCACATTTTATAACATTAACAAAATTATAGTAAATCAGTGTGATTCTAATATACGTATTTATCTTAATATCAAATTATATAGAGACTTATATTGTGTGACGTGGAAAACAAGATTACCCCCCCTTCCATAATGCCCAATAAGGAAGCCCAATTACTAACATGTCACTGTTTAAGTTTTTTCCTTTTCACTTTTTTGTAACTGTTTTAATTGATGGTCATGTTTCCACCACTGCCAGGTGATGTAGCTTATTTGGAGGGTACCTCTCCTTCATACTTTAATCATAAAGCTATAAATTATAGCTATAGCCTATAGGCTATTAAAATTGAGGGACCAAACATTATTATTTTTGGTGAATTTTGTTTTTGTGAATAAAAAAATATTGTGACTAGGTGATTATTAATATGTTATAGCTATAGTCACATTTGTTGGAAATGTAAGCATTACTTTATGTTATGATTTGTGAGTCATTAGATTCTTAAATAAGAGCTCACTAGGATATAAGCAACATTATTCCTTCCATTGTGCTAGATGATTATTGTTAGCCAGCACTATTTTATTTTCTGTTAATTATTTATTTTTGCTTTTGATTAAGTTGTTGGAACTTAGAAATCATTGAACATATCAAACTATACATATAGCTTTGTAACCAAAAAAAAAAAACTATACATATATAGCTAACTAACATGGGTTGTCTAAGTTTTAAATTGTTGCTGAGTCGCAGTACTTGATACAACTTGATAGTTGATATTATAAAGACTTACATAATGTTACATTCATACACAAATATGGTAGTCAATGTATACTATTTTTATATTTTTATATATAGAAACCCCTACTTTTGTGGCCTCATCGAACACTGTAGCTTGTACTCTCTCCGGTCCTTATTATAAGAAAAAAATTGGTTTTTAAATACATGAAATGTTTGATGTATCTAGACTATGTTATGAAATAGATAACATTTTATGTATTTAAAAAGTAAATTTCTTCTTATAATAATGACCGGAGGGAGTAATTTATAAATTGGTCATAAAATAAATACTACTAGTAAATTTTAAAAAAAAAATTCCGAAGAAAAAGGGGATGTTTTGTTAATAGGAATAAGAAAGTGTTTATAGCCGTTGCGATATAAACAAGAATACTCATCCGAGCCGCAGGAACATGTACATAAAGAATACGAGAATTTCCACCTTGTTGAAGATCTAATGGTGCTACCCGAAGACTTAAATGAATAGCCATCGCTGTTAAGAACAACCGAGATCCAATGAGAATTAGCGCACAGCTTCTGGTCTTTGACATCAAAAAAGAAGGTTGTAATAACGATAACGAAAGGGACATCTGATAATTTTGTCCTAGCTAGTGGAACAAGAAAGACATGGATCTATATTCAATACGCATCCTCTTTCTACCGAACCAACGGCTCCGGTTTCTCCCGATCCCAAACCTCTTATTCCGGCTAACTACGACTACTCAGGAATAGCGGCGTTTCCGCTGTTGGGGATAATAGCCTGTGGAAACTAGAGCGTCTTTAGTTCCATACTACTAGAAAGGCATTCTATCAAAAAAGAGAACTCATTATGTAGTAATCTTTGGAAGTAAGTATTCTAGCTTCATAGGGTAGAAGAAGGGGCTCGGGATCTTCGGATCAAAGTACCAACCAAGCGGGCAAGAACGCACTGATCTGTAGTACGCCTCAGGAGTCGGCGGAGAAGAGTTCCAACTAGGCAAGTCGTTCCTATTTCAGACAAAATTTGAAGTCTGAACTACAGTCTTTCTATGCAGTTCATAAATTTAGTAATCATTCGAAGCTAGTCACTTTGTCTGGAATTAAATTGGTTGAAGTTATCAAAAATGAAATTGGTTGAAAAAATTTGCATGTATAAAAAAAATTCATTTTTGGTTTGAACTGGGTATCCTCTGTGTGTAATTGCAGAGACTGATCTCTCGAGTCGGATAGGACCACAAATGGTGGTTAAAACTCTTTCTCGAGAGAAATTATACTTCTGCATTCTTAGGGCTGGTTTCAATCTCATGATCTTTAGTTAAACTGGAAAAGATCTCTTACCATCTCATCCAAATGTTTTTGGGTAAAATAAAAAAATTCATTTGAAAGAAGAGAATCTATCTAATATGTATGAGAAATTGCTCAACAGAAACCAATCACAACTTATCAGCTGTGAAAAATGATAACTAAACAAAATGTAGGAAAAAAATTGGTAAAAGGTATTTGGATACTAAAAATGTGTCACATGAAATCCTATGTAAATGGAGAATCAAGATGTGACCCAAATTTGAAACATGAAATCAAAAGGCTTTTTAGTGGATATGCGGCTGTCCTATTTTATACTTTACAGTAGTAGTGACTGGTTCAAATCATTTGTCCAAATTTTTTCCATTTACTTTCATTATTATCAAAATAATGATACATTACTACATTAGAGGGAGAAAAAAAAAACTAACTAAGAATATGAATATTATCACTTCCAATAATTTCTTTTAGTGTTGTATTATTTTTCTCTAAATAAAGTGAGAAGAGAAAAAGAAACATTAAAAGGACAATAATAAGATGCAAGACAAGACAGCACTTAGAAGTACAAGTTCAAGTTGATCAAATTCTTTTTGGACAGAGATCCCATTAATTGGGCTTGTTTTGGCAGCTTGGCATTGCCCATGTATTATGTTGTGGACTAGTGCCTAATTTAGTTGTAAAAATTTGGTTTTATAGTTTTAACGTGTCAAGTTTAAATTTTGTCAAAATCAATTATACAGTATAAAATAATAATTAGTGTCATATGAATAAATAAATAAAAATTCTCTTCTCCAATTTTTCAAAAATATTATGAGAGCTTTTCTTCTTATTTTTCCCTAACATTTTTTAGAAAACCTCACATGTGCCTTAGATGGCAAAAATTGTATTCTTGTTCTGAAGTATAGTGGCTTTGGAGGGTAGAAACAATATGCTCTAATCTATGATATAATGTTTTTAATTTATGCTTATGTTGTTATTGTTGATGTTTATATTTGTGAACTATTCCTCTGTTGAGTTTGTTTCAATGAAAAGTTCATGTGCTCTATATTATGTTCTTTTTTTGTTTTTCTGGAGTTCGGATTTTAAAACTCAAGTTGAAAAACATATTTCGAATTCTATAATTTAAGCGAGATATTTTTTGAATTTTGGGTCGCACGAAAGGTTTAAGGGTGATAAGAAATTTATTGTAGTCAGTAAGAACAAAGGCCCAATAATAAAAGAACTAAGGCCTGTATATATTTTTTTTTCTTTTTTTTTTTGGTTGGTAACTAAGGCCTATATGCAAAATGGGCAAAATGCACCATGGGTTGATTTTATTTTTATTTTTGCACCCGTGTAGATGTTAATTTATAAATAATTTTTTTGTTATCATGATATTGATACGAATTGAAAGACATGAAAATATGCATTGTGAGGACACCTAACCAAATGGTGTTGGAAATATTACAGTATATAAAAAAAAAAGTAAGTGATTATGAATTTCTTCCATGTTACAATCACTTGGACACCTAAGCAATTTTGAAGATAAAATATCACGTCGATTAAGATTGTCTTTCATTGAAAACTATTATTAAAATGTCTCAAGGATAAAATTGAAACTTCCAAGTAGACATGGCAACAAGGCTCAGACCCATTTGCATCCACCCGCCCTTGCCTCAAATTTAGCGGAGCAAAACTGTTTCAGCTGGGTGTGGGGGAGGAGAAAACTCGAATTTTGCATACGAAGGTGGGGGCGGGGGCGGTATGACCTTCCACCCACCCCGCCTCCGCTCTGTCCAATTAAAATTGTAGTTTATGCGGATGGGTGCGGAGGCGGGGCGAAGATACTCGTTCTCTCTTGAGAGCGGGGATGGGTGCTCAAATATTATTCTGATTGAGTTTGGGGACGGGGTTGTATTGCTTAAACCCGCCCCGTTGTCTTGCCTACTTTCAATACACAAATTTGTTCCAAATAATATGTAGATGTTCCGTTTGAACCTCATGAGAAACACATGTTAAATATGATAAACCCCGCCAACAAAAAATCTACCACTAGGGCCAGAACACCAAAACCATCTATCAGAAGTGTTTGCATGCAAAACATAGTTAACTAAAATAAAACAATAATATCCAGCATCATCTTCATCTATGCTATCGAGATAAGAATATCAACGACCAAAATAGATAATCTATTAAGCTCCTACTGATAACTAACAATCCTTTAAAAAGATGTATGTTCTTCATCTCTCACCGATCTGCCAACATTGATGTGAACAAAAAATAAAACAGAAATTTTTAAAGATTAAAATCAAAATTCACTTTATTTTTATGGATCAAAACCTTATTTAAATTTTTATTATTGTGAACATGTTTCTTGTTAGGTTTTTATTTTGGTTTTCACCTGGTTCATTGGTCATAGTAGTCAAGAATTCGGAACGAGTTCTGACATTAAGTAGTTTCAGTCTCCTCCCAAACGCAATTGCGGTGATCGAATCGTGATCCTCTCAATCAAATTCAATACCAATCACCACTAAACAGTGGTGGAGCTAGAAATTTTTTTGAAGTCCAGACAAAATCTTAAGCTTAAATAAAAATCTCAATTTTGAAAAAAAAATGAGTTTTACACTAAATTAATCCTTAAAAATTATCAGTTTTACTCTAAATTAACCCCTAAAATATCAAAAACAATTGTTTTATGATGAAAATCTCAATTTTAAACAAAAAATATTAATTTTACCCTAAATTAATCCATAAACATTACAATTTTACTTTAAATTAAATTTAAAATACTAAATTTTTTGTACCGAACCTGGACTGATTCCCTGGCAGGCCCTATGGTGGCTCCGCCGGGAGTGGTTATGGTGCATAAGTTTTTTCCTTATGCACTGTGCATAAATAATGAAAATTGTTTAGTGCACCCCCCAATTTTTAATGCACCCCAACTAAATTGCTTAGTGCACCTCCCAAATTTCTAACGCACCCTTAAATTAGGGGGTGCGTTAGAAATTTGGGGGTGCACTAAGCAATCTGGATAGAAATTTAAGAGGTGCACTAAATAATATGAGATATTTATACACGGTGCATAAACATGACTTATGCACCATACTTTGTGCCGATTCCGCCACCACTGGACAACTGGACAACGAACATTTAGTTGTTTTTTGTTAGGTTTGATACACTAAAATTTGTCAAAAGAAAATCTCATTTTTCAAGGCGACATTAATGATGGAGTGAAAGAGAGTTGATAATAGTATCAAAACACAAAAGAAATGAACCGCAAGTAAGGTAATGCTACCAACCTCATATAGCCATGAAAATCATTCACAAATTCACTTCCGAACACGTAGCAACTCACAAGCAACGTCTTTGCCCCATAAATCTGTCAATTCTGGAAAAGGTAGGTCCTCTTTCACATAATTGCAACATGCATCTAACAAAACCAATTGGTTTTTTTTAGTGTATACCTTTATTTAGGGGTATTTACTTTTTCAACAACTCAAAGTTTCAATAATATTTTAATCAAGATATTTTTTTATAAAATACACCGTTAAATTGAAAGTTTGTATAAAATTTCAGATAAATTCAAAATCATATGATATGTTATTGAGACATATCAAAATTAGCAGTTTGTATGATTTTTTTAAACATCGTTAATTTTTAGATTTGTCTCAATAGCATATTAAACAATTTTAGATTTGTCTAAAATTTTACACAAATAATTTATATGATATAAACTTTTAATCCAACAGTGCATTTTATAAGATTTATATCGATTAAAATATTATTAAACAGAGTGTAGAGGTAAATACTTCTAAAGTACACAAATTGTCAACAAAACAATTACTACCGAAATACACCACACTCTTCCTCACATGAATTCTCGTGGCAACCTTTTCCATATATTTAATTAATTAATTTTTGTTGTCTATAATCTCTATACATATATTAATTAAGTGATAATAACACCTAAAATTTACGTACACGGTTGCAAAAAATTTTATCTTAATATTATTGGTATTGTCAATCTAAATATGTTTATCTTACCAACTTAAAATTGTGTTGTTTAAATTTTGAAGCTAAGAAATATAGTAAAGACGTTTTTTTACGTGAAATGTTAGACATTTGACTTTGTATACTATATCATTTTGAATTTTTATTTTATGTTTTTTTGTTATTTCAATTAACACTGAAAAGAAATAAATTACCGCATATTAGAGAGAGACTCTCGCTCCTACGTATCCCCAAGTACAATGAGTTAACTGTAAAATCAGAAAAGAAAAAAGAATCTCTCTCTTCTTCTTTCTCTTGCGCCGTTTCCTTTCTCTCCAAACCCTCACAAACCCTAACATTTCAATTCCTAAAATTCACCCAAAATCACAACACAAGACATGAAATTCATTTGAATACAAGCTTGCTAACTGATTCCTCCGTTCATTTTCATCATCAAACGTACGATAATCACCGAAACGAGCCCAAGATTTCTCAATCCGAAAACGAAGAACAAGGACATAGAAGGTCCGATTCATAGTTTCGGACGGTTTCTTTCTTGATCCCTTTTAATTTGTATCCATATTCATTACATAAACTGTTTTTTTTTTTTTTTTATAAATAATTTGTGATGTAGATCCCTCAATTTCGTTCGCGTTTTTTCCTTTTTTTTCTTCTGTTTTGTGTTTGTGAACTTGTTATTTCTCATGTGTTTTGTTTCCTTTTTCGTTTTGATTATGTTCGTTGTTTGATGTTGTTTCCACGCGATTTTGAACAAAAATGGTTTAGATCCGAATTTTTGCGTTCGATTTATGTTTCGTTTTAAGCTGTATTTGGAAAAAAACCAGTGTTAGATTCGTGTTCTCCGTTCAAAAACGCTTTGATTTGACTATCTTTGTGCTCTGTTTGGTGTTAATTTGCGTTTGCTTGTCTGGACCAAGTTCTGACTCGGTGAGTTTCCATGGCTGCTACTGAGTCGCTGAGACTCGAATACTAAGTGTATTTTTGTCATTGTCAAAGTATGATGTCAACTTTTTGTATTTAAATATCATTGTTGAAAATACAAATATCACTTATATATTTTTATCTCTACCTTTTTTTTTTTTATTTTCTACAATTTATATGCATTTTAAAAATACAAATAAAAACACAAGAGACATTTTGACATTAAAATTTTCATATAAAAATATCAATTCTCTATTTAATAGCATATAATTCCGACCAAACTTATTACTTTTACATCACATTACACATGGATTTTCTAAAAAGAAAAGTAAAAACATTACATTACATTACATGACTAATTAGGATCATACCATAATAATAAAAACACGATATTATCTCAAATTTTGATTTGAGTTTGCCTAAAGAGTTCGTTCAAACAGATTTGATCCCTAAACAAATTTTATTTCCCAATCCTGCATCTATCAAATTCAACCCTGAACTGGAACACTATGAAGCACAACGGTCTCAACAGTTAAACCTGGTCCAAACCCAAACAATACACCCCATTCCAACCCTTCACCGGTTGTTATCTTCCCCTCCTCTTTAGATTTCTTTCGCATTTCATCCAAAATAAACAAAACACAAGCACTTGACATATTTCCATATTCACTAAGCACATGCCGTGTGGACCGGAGTTTTTCCTCGTTAAGTTTGAGTTTTTCTTCAACTTGGTCTAAAATAGCCGGTCCACCCGGATGAGCAATCCAAAATATCGAATTCCAATCATTAATCCCAATGGGTGCAAAAGCTTCAACCAAACTCTTCTCAATGTTCTTTGAAATAATCCCCGGAACATCTTTCAATAAATGAAAAGTGAGCCCCACTTCACGAAGATGTCCGTCAATTGCACCTTCAGAATCAGGAAGAATAGTCTGAGCAGCTGAAACAAGCTCGAAAATCGGGCGCTCCACAGTTAAATCTGGATCCGCACCGATAATCATCGCTGCAGCTCCGTCACCAAAAAGTGCTTGTCCTACAAGCGAATCAAGATGAGTCTCCGATGGACCACGGAAAGTAACAGCGGTAATTTCAGAACAAACAACAAGAACTCTCGCATTTTTGTTATTCTCAGCAAGATCTTTCGCTAAACGAAGCACCGTGCCACCAGCGAAACAACCTTGTTGATACATCATGAGGCGCTTGACCGACGATTTAAGGCCTAGGAGTTTGGTGAGCTGGTAATCAGCTCCTGGCATGTCGACTCCGGAAGTGGTGCAAAACACAAGATGTGTGATTTTGGATTTTGGTTGTCCCCATTCAGCTATGGCTTTTTTTGCTGCATCTTTGCCTAGCTTTGGCACTTCCGCTACGACAATGTCTTGTCGTACATCCAATGATGGTTCCATGTATGCACACATGCTAGGATTATCTTTCAGAAAGTCCTCCGTGAGGTGCATGTAACGTTTCTTTATCATCGACTTTTCACCTGAAAAAAATTAAGAACAATCCGAAAAACTTAATTTCTTTTGATTGGAATTTTTTATATATATGTATAATTACAATGGATTTTCACATTTATTTTTAGCATAACATTAAGAAGTAAAGAAAAAACCGAATTAACTAAACGAGAGAAAGAGATCCCGACAACTATTGCTGTTAAACTCTTTAAAAAAACAATGAAATGTTTTACATAAAATAAACCAGTACTGCCTCAATTTGTAATGTAATATAATATATCAAAATTGCAGCCTAAGTTATACTTAAATGTAAAAATTTATATATCAAAATTGCCACATGAATAAGACTGTGAATATGATTTACAATTAGATTGTAACATGTTTATTTGTGCCTATAGTACTTATGGTTATAAGTTTTTTTTTTCTCTTAAATTCTGGAATGTAGTTTGTGACACTAAAAATTTATATTGCAATTGCTTGCAATCGGACAAAAAATAAAAAAGCGACAAGTAAAAAAGAACGGAGTAATCATTCAAAAAGTAAACTACAATCATCTGAAATAACAAGGATTGCGACGCAACAAATATCAAAGATTGCAACGCATCTAATATAATATGAAATAATACTATACTATAAGGTATATTAACATGATCAATTAGAAACATACACATGCGCTTGAATTTTGTCTTAAGGTCAGTCATGTGTTCACTTTTGGTAATACGGAAGTAGAAATCAGGATAATCAGCTTGTGTGACACAGTTAGAAGGATTGGCTGTGCCTAAAGCCAAGATATTGGCAGGGCCATTAGAACGTTGAGCATTACGAATTTCTTCCACGGTAACCATTTTTTTGTGAAGAAATAACCAAAGAATGCAAAAGGTAGTTAGATATTAATAAAAATGAGATTTGATGTGGTGGGAGAATTTGGAAGGTTAATAGTGTTGTTGATTTGGTGGATTGAATGGAGAAATATAGGTCCTATATATAAATATATTTTTGATATTGGAAAGAATTTGAGGTGCACATTAATATTACATGCAAATAATGGGGAGTGAAGTAGGTTTGAGGAACGGACAGATTAGAAGATACGTGTCTTATGATTAAACCGTGGTTGATATGCAGCCACATAGTAAGATCAACAAATTGTTGGTAGTTATTACCCTTTGTTTGTAGGGCAAAGTATTATGGCGTCTTTTTCATGTCGGTTAACTTAGGAGTGTTTTATTAGTTTTTTTTTTTTTATCAAGTAGTCTAGTGATTTGAAATTCATTTATGATATAAAATTTTTAAATATCAATTTAGATGAAAAAGTTTAATTTAATGATATTTAATATTATCAATCGAGTTTAAATTTACAAAATTATATTTAAAACTTGAAATAAAAAATGTTTGGAAATACACACATAAATAAATAATTAATAGAGAAATAATTAAGTTGTAATATTTTCTCTTTTAATTATTTTTATTTGTGTAGATTAATGTTCAATTTTTTTTTGTCTTACATATATTGTAAATAAAATAAAAATTGTATTTATTAAAAAATTTAAAAATTTGAAATATATTTTTATTTGTTTTCATTAAAATAAATTTAATATATGGAAATTTATAAACAAATTATCGATTATTGTTTAATAAGAAAAGAGAAAATAGCACAAATTAAATATAATTTACACTTAATTTTTCATAAATAAAAGCAATTTTTCAAAAAAAAAATGTTTATTTTTCTGTTTTATGATTTGAAAGTACTTTTTTTTTAGCTTTTGTAATTATTTTGGTTACTTTTTTTTTTTATAAACATTTTTTTTTGGTTACTTCATTATATCAATATATGGAATGACTCTTTCAATCCTTACCAAAGAAGAATGACTCTTTCAATATAATTATTTTCCTACGTTGGAGTATAAGATCACAATTATCTTCGTTCTTAAAATTTAGATAGTGATTGACTGGATGTTTGTTGACATCAAAAACAAGAAAAATGAAAATATACGTTGATTATTAAAACATATAATTAAATATTTTATTTAACGATAAATATATTATCAATAAAATTAGATTTATGTTCAAGACGAACATATAGATATGTAAAAGAAAATTTTACAAATGTATATTCATTTTTTTTTTTAATTTTGAATAATGCATATCCATTTTCTTGTATTTCTATTAAATTGACAATGATAAAAAAACCCATCTGAAAAGAGTACACCATCTCAACTTAATGAGTTAAAAAGAAGCAGAAATTATTTTTTAATTTATAATTTTAAATTTTAAACCATTAAGACATTGACCGTCAAACGATTATCAATAATTTAAATGTATAAAATATAAATGTGTGGAATAGCAGATAGCAGCCAACAACCCTGATCCATTTTTTTTTTTTTTTTATAAACGCTGATCCAAAATATTGTCTATTGAAATTTTGAACCAAATTTAAATACCAATATACAACACTACACGACAGGCAACAACATACGAAGACGTCCAATATTTACCAAGTACTACGTATTTTTTACGTTGACTTTTATAAAACAAAGTACTTAAAAAAACTAAAACATGAAAACTTAAAACATAATTTTGTGGAATTTTTTTTTAAATAAGTTGTATAGGAACAAGGGCGGAGCACCCTTAGGGCAGGAGGGGCCGCGGTCCATCCCTAAAAAAATAAATTTAATATATGGAAATTTATAAAAAAAGTTATTGATTATTGTTTAATAAGAAAAGAGAAAATAGCACAAATTAAATACATTATAATTTACACTTAATTATATTTTATGATAATAAATTAAAGCAATTTTTCAAAAAAATGTTGATTTTTTCTCTTTTATAATTTGAAAGTACTTTTTTTTAGCTTTTGTTATTTTAGGGGGGGTTATTGGATTAGGATTTCGAGGGATTTCGAGGGATTATTTTGACAAAAAAGTCTTGAAGATTTTAAAAGACTTCGTGGGATTATATTGATTTTGTGAGATTTTGAGAGACTTTTTTTAAAAGATATTTTACAATCAAGATTATTTATTTTTTTTGACAAAAACAATCAAGATTCTTACGTAACAAAGAAAAAACAAACCTTTTACTATTTTTCTAACCACCACAAAAAGTTCTTGGAAGTTTATGAGATTATTTGGATATGTAACCGATTTATACTTTTGAATACCAACAGATTTTGTGGCGTGGAAAAAAAAATGTCTTGATAAAAAATCTTGATTGGATAACAACATATTTTGTGGCATTAAAAAAAAAAAAGAAGTTTTGATTAAAAATCTTAATTGAATAACAACGGATTTTGTGACATTGAAAAAAAAATCTTGATTAAAAATCTTCATTGAATAACAACGGATTTTGTGAGATTGAAAAAAAACAAAAAAGTCTTGATTGAATAACACAAGACTTTTAAAATCCATTAAAATCCCTCAAAATCCATTAAAATCCCTCAAAATCCTAATTGAATAACCCCCCTTAGGGTATATGTATACTTTCATCAATTTATTTTTTTGGTTACTTCATTCCTATAAATACACAATTATCAATCCTTACCAAAAAAAATACTCTTTCAATATAATTTTTTTTTCTACGTTGGAGTATAAGATCACAATTATCTTCGTTCTTAAAATTTAGATAGTGATTGAGTGAGAATAAATATTAAGATATTAGTTTATTTTAAGTACTAGTGTCATATTATGTCATTTTACTTTTTTAACCCTTATGTTGTATTTAAGAAGACTTTGTGTTTTATTTAAAATCAATGAAACATAATAATAACAAAAACTCTTTTTTTTTCAAAAACTCTCAATCAATACTATACTTTTGCATAATCTCTTATTTATACTGAATTATATTCTAAATCATTAGAATCTTACTTTAAGAATTGGATTTTATCAGTTAGTCCCTCATGCATGTTTTATATAGCCTATTTCCCCTGGTAGTTCGTTGTTTAGAGGGGAGGTGTGCTTTTGCTTTGTTTTTGCTGTTAGCCTTGTTTGTTTGGCTTGACTAGTACCCCCTGTACTTATTTTAGCTTTTAATAAATTATTTGCAGTTTAAAAGAAAAAATTGGAAAAAGTTAGAGTCAATCCAAGAGTAAAGCCATCAAAAAGTGTTTTATGTCTTTAAATTTAGTAATTTTTTACTAAAATAATATAGTTTTTAAAAAGACTTTGTAATTAAATTCACCTTAAACCTCTTAATATGTCGTACCAATCTTGACAAGAGATTTAAGCTCTTAAACAAGTAATCACGAGAATAGAATAACTAGTCACAGTTAAATAATAATAAAAATTTCATACCTATATATGTCCTATGAACTTAGCTCAATTAGTTGGACACCACATTATATATGTAAGGAACGGGTTCGAACCCCGGTCATCTCATTTCTCCACTTTAAAAATGGAATTTCTAGTTGATAGAATAATTGACAAAAAAAAAATTCATACCCATAACATATAATATTCTAATTAAAAAATAGCTACATCATGCACGTGTGACGTGCCTGGTGCAAGTCAATTTGCCAAACAATCTCAGTACAAAATTAGGAATTTAGGATACATAATTTTTTTAATATAAAATAAAGATACTATAATTGTTATTACAACAAATAAATACATTTCCATATTTGTTTTTCCGTAGAATGTATATTAATACATCCTAGCTCAATTTACAACAAATGTTAAAATTGTTATATGAGACAACTCAATTCGTCATGACAATTTGCTCCTTAAACACCTCCCATTCTTTAACTATTCCTTTTTGGATCCAACTCCAATGTTTGTATTGCATGTACTTTTAAAGTCACTATCAATAATTATATACTCAATATGTATATTATCAGCATATGCCATTGTACTATGACACTTTTTTTAATCATATTGCCATTGTACTATGATATAATTTTTTTTTCTGTGTACTATAATATAATTAATCATATCAGCATATGCCATTGTACTATGACGTTAAAACGTTAGCTACAGTAGCAGGTTAATTTGAGGGACGGGTAACTAGATACACATGTGAATGTGATATGAATTGCAATCAGGTGTGGCTGGTAGACTATAACCGATGGTAGATGTAATACCACCTATTATAATGCATATTGATTCAAAAATAAAAATATGCATGTATCAACAATTACCACTAGGATCGATTTGATAATAAATAGAGATAATTGATGAACCTAATTCATTGTATTAAGAGTTATGCTATGCATATTAGATGTAGTATCTATAATTTTATACAATGAATTAAATTGATTGCAAATGCCAGGTAGAATTGAGTTGATCACTAAGTCACACTAAATTGCTTGCCCAGTTGCCCAAGTACCCATTGCTTAAGTCTAACTGGACTAGTCTCTTAGAGGTCAAGTTTTACAAAATTGCTTTCCCAACTCATTGAGTTAGAGACATTGGAGTTTGCTAATTATATTGTACTCATTTTGGCCTTAATTATAAACAATTTTCTATTTTTTTAGTTTATCGAACAACTAATGTATGTAGCTTTAATTATATATCAGATATACTAATTATTTAATGAATCTAAATAGTGGAAAGTAGCTGCTTATAATTAAGGTCGGTGGAAGTATTATTCTTAACCAAGGATTCTCAATTAAAAGACGGTAACATGAATTTTGTACTCTACCCATGAATGAATTTGATTAAAATATGAACTACAATCAGAATATGCCCAAACCATGAATTTTTTATGAGTTCAAAGCATAAAAAATTGATTGAAGGGTGGATAACCCCATCCATTAATTTTTCCACTAGAAACAATCCATGTCCCGCCATTTATAGTTTGTTGTCTGTCCTTTTGATTCTTGTATTGTCTTAACACGAGTTATTTTAATTTTTTTTATTTATCCGGAGATAAAATGATAAAGTATCACTAAAACTTACACACTGTAATGTTCAACCATATATAATATGGACATTGTGAGTTGAACCAACTAGAATTTATTATAGACAGGTTAATTAAGTTGGGGTTCGGTCCATATAACATTTGACTAAAGTTACACTATTTAGGCCCCGTTTGGCCCGACTTATTTTCTCCTTTTTTTCTTCTCTTAAAAATAGTAAAGAAGGAAAAAATTGTGTTTGACTCTATTTCTTTTTATTTTTTACTTCTTTACTTTATTTCTCTAATATTTTTAAGGAGAAATATGGCTAAATTCAATTTTATACTTCTCTATTTCGTTTAAGCAAAACAGAAAAGTAGAAAATAAGCCGGGCCAAACGGGCACTTAATAATGTTATAACATATAAGATGCGTTTGATCTGCTAAAAAAAAGTATTGGACAAGACAAGTCCAGTTGTACTGCGTTTGATTGTAAAACTGTTTCAGGGATTGGACAAATCGGGTGGCAAGGGACAGCACAAAAACATAAATTCTTGTCCTCCACTAAACCACAACACAACTTTTTGTTCATAGTACAAGTGATGTAAAATAAAAAAATAAATATTTTTTCCACTAAATGTCATATAAAACAAAAAATTATTCAATATCATAAAATTTTGTCCTGTACTATTTTATCTTGTACTGTGCTGTTCTATCTTATGCTGTAATGTCCAATACTTAGTGTTTAACAGATCAAACACACCCATAGTGTCAAAAAAATAACAAATAAAAAATTTAGCTTTTTTCATTTAATATATATTATTGATACTATAGCTTTTATAAATGCTCATTAACGTTGGTGACATATATATTACTAGTACTATAGCTTTTATAAATGTTCATCGAATCATTTCTTATAATTAATGGCAATGGCAACGGAACGAGTCCTTCACATGAAGGGTGGAGTGGGAGAAACAAGCTATCTAAATAACTCATTACTCCAGGTATTATCCAAAAGTATTTTTCTTTTGATCATCATGTAAAAAAAAATGTAAATATTCAGCACCTCATAAATAACTAATTAATTTTGTGCAGAGGAAAGTGATAATGCAAGTGAAAACCATACTTGAAGAAAACATGATATTGATGGTGTCCAACAGAACTAAAAATTGTTGGAAAGTAGTTGATTTAGGTTGCTCTTCAGGACCAAATACACTTATGGTCATCTCTAATATCATAAACATCATCAATAAAATTAGCTTCAAGTTAAACCATGAGATAAAACCTGTATTCCAAATTTATCTCAATGATCTATTTGAAAATGATTTCAATACCATATTCAAGTTACTTCCTGATTTCTACCAACAAATAAAAGGAGAGAATGTTGGAGAGTGCTTCATAAATGCAACACCAGGAAATTTTTATGGAAGGCTCTTTCCAAATAATTACATCGACTTTTTTCATTCCTCCTATTGTCTTCATTGGCTATCTCAGGTTAGCATTCACACGAACCCGGCAAACTTTTTTGAAACAATTTCTTTTGTTAGAGTGATACTTATTTTAAAACGGAGAGACTATGCAATAAATTTTCTTTTGTGACATTAGGCTCCGAAAGGTTTGGTCAAGAATGCGGAACCACTTAACAAGGGAAACATTTACATCACAAAAACAAGTCCTCCATCTGTTTATGAAGCATATTTTAAGCAATTTGAAAGAGATTTCAAGTATTTTCTAAAGTCGCGCTTTCAGGAATTAGCGTTGGATGGTATGATGGTACTAACATTCATTGGAAGAGAAACAACTAACTTTACTTCTGCGCAAGGGATAGTTGGAATGGTACTCAACCAGATGGTCCAAGAGGTAGTTAATGTATTTGATAATCAATAAAAAAGAATTATATTGAACACTTCAAAATAAAAATCTTACCCGGTCTCAAATGTCTTTCGATATTTCAGATATAGATTGTATGCAGTTAAAACTATATATTTGTAGTCATGCAGTGATGTGAGATATGACGTCCAATCGATCAACATCACACGCTCTAATATAAAGTTAAATTTGATATGTCTGATCTTGATTGAATGGTCAAATCTCTCCTCGCTATATGCAATCCATATCCTACTACTATTTCACACACTTTAGGTACTTACTTTTTTGCCTTTTTCTTACCGGGTTACCAAACAAACAATCCTTAATTATAATTTGTAGGGTTTGGTTGAAGAGGAGAAATTGGACTTATTTGATTTTCCTGCATACCATCCTACAATAGAGGAAGTAAGACAATTGATTGAGGCAGAAGGATCTTTTACCCTTCAAAAAATTAAGACTTTTAAAATGAGTTGGGATGCAAATCTTGAGAAAGATAGTGTTGATTATGTTGTTGATAGTAAAATGAGAGGGGAGTTCATAGCCAAGTATCATAGAGCTGTTTATGAACCTCTTTTAATATCTGGGTTTGGTGAAAATATCATGGATGAATTGTTTTCAAGGTTTGCAAAGGTGCTTGCACAACTCATTGAGATAGAGACATTGGAGTTTACTAATATTGTATTGTTTGTGACCAAGGATTCTTGAAGATGGTACGATGAAAGAATATCATTAATATGATGTTTGTAGTCCTTTTGATTCTTGTATTATTTGTCGTATTACATGGTTTTGGTTGTTTCTATCTTATTTTGTAGTATTGATTTCTCTTATGTTAATGTTGTCATAGACATTTCCTTTGGCTACATATATCCTACCTTGTGTTTGGGTTCAATCCATCATAATTTTATCCTTCTCTCACATATTTTCACACTAATTTTTGTTGTTATATTTTTTTTAAATTAAGTAATTTATTAGTTTTGTTTTATTATTAAATGATTTTTTGAATTATTAATGCATTTATATATCACATATATCACATTTCAACCCAAGGGGTGTGGTTGAGCGGTTGGGACTCATCCTCTCTTAAACAAGAGTCGAAGGTTCGATTCTCACCTTGGGTATGAAGCAACTTTAAATCTTTGGGCTAGCTATCCCATCCATCGAGGTGCCTCCAATCTAGGGAAGGAATAGTCACTGCATTTGGCGGTGGATACCCCGGTAGAACAAAAAAAAACATATATCACATTTCAAGTGTTTTAAATTTCTCTAGACATCTAAATAGTCAAGATAAAAACTCGATTTAACAATCTTATATGAATTAAATACATTTAACAATCTTATATATCAAAATCTATATATAGATATCCACTAATTAACTACTAACTAATACTCCTAATTACCAACTAACTATATCTTTTAACACATTTGTCCTCTGCAAAAATCATGAGCAGCTTACTCTCATACTCCCTAGCTAATAAAGATCATAGCCCACGTGTCTCCCATCACCATTCTCTTGAAGTTTCTATAAAATTTCTAAATATATTTCTAAAAATTAAATTATTAGATGTCAAAATCATTTTTTTTAATGTATCATTAACTTTCTCAATTTTTCAAATAAAATAATCTGCAATCAACCTACAGAGGCAGTGATTGCCTTCTGCTTTGAAATTTGTTCCCAACTATCCCCATACTTTGCGTTTGTGATAGAGACCCCCTTGGACACATTTTTGCAGCAAATTGTGCTGTGGTGTGTTATGCTCAATTTTTTTATTAGTCCCACAATGATCTATTTCTTTCTAATATGAAAACAGAACAAAGTGAACAACTAGAGAATAATAGTTCAAGCAAATCATAGTTACTTTTATCTTAAACATGACAATAGAACGAGTCCTTCACATGAAGGGTGGTGTGGGAGAAACAAGCTATGCAAATAACTCCTTATTACAGGTATCATCATCTTCATGTTTTTATTACTCAACTTTGATTTAATGAATGAAAGTTGGTTCTATATATGGTGCACAATTATGCACAAATTTGGTTTTCAAGGTTAGATCAAGTGAAACATAAGTGAAATATGATGAGATTTATTGATCTAACGATGAAAAAAAAGTGTGTGACAAAGTTAGTGACAATTAAACTTCTATCTATTTATGCAGAGAAAAGTGATAATGAAAGTGAAGACCATATTGGAAGAGAATTTGAAACTATTGATGTCCAACACAACTTCTAATGAATGTTGGAAAGTAGCTGATTTAGGTTGCTCTTCAGGACCAAATACATTTTTGGTCATTTATAATATCTTAAACATAATCCATCAAATTAGTTTGAAGTTAAATCATGAGACACCTATGTTTCAAATTTATCTCAATGATCTATTTGAAAATGATTTTAATACCATCTTCAAGTTACTCCCAGATTTCTACCAAATTATACAACAAGAAAAAGGAGACAATGTTGGTACATGTTTCATAAATGCAACACCAGGGAATTTTTATGGAAGACTCTTTCCCAATAGTTATATCAACATTTTCCATTCATCTTATTGTCTTCATTGGCTATCAGAGGTAAGTAGCACTAAAACAGAGGTAATCTATTACACTTATAGCCTAACTGATTGACATAAGTGTGCATGTTTGGTATCACCGTGATTTTGTATCTGCAAAATCACAGTAACCCTCCGTAATTTTATTTCTGCAAAATTACAGTGGATCACCGTGATTCTGACATTCCACCATAATACCAAACATAGGCTAAATGGTTTTACATATTTAATCGTTGTTTCTTTAATATAACTTTTCTCATTTTATTCTTTAATTTGATTGCAATAGGCACCAAAAGATTTGACCAAGAAAGCAGAGCCACTAAACAAGGGAAATATTTGTGTAACAATAACAAGTCCTCAATTAGTATATGATGCATATTTTGAGCAATTTCAAATAGATTTCAAACATTTTTTAAAGTCACGCTTTGAGGAACTAGCATCGGGTGGCATGATGGTATTAACTTTCCTTAGCAGAGAAACAAAGTATGAAATTACTTCTTGCGAGGTACTTAGCACAGTACTTAATCAGATGGTACAAGAGGTAAGTAAGCTTTTTGATGGCATGTCTTATTGTCTATAAACATATCAAATTTCGTTTTTAATTCTTACACTCATTTTTTAAGTTCAACAAAATATAACCAAACGTTAGTTGGTTCAGTGATTGACGCTGGACTTAATAGGAGGACCACGGTTTGATTTCTCGCCATTTAAATGTATCGGAACCACTTGATGCTAGGGTGAAAACCAAAAAAAGAAAAAAATGTACTTTTAGTAATTTGCCTTTTATATTTAAAGGGATATATATTTAACTCTTTTCTTTAATTTGTGATTTGCCTTTTACATGGTTATTCCTATTTTTATTTGTAGGGATTGGTTGAAGAGACAAAAGTGGACATGTTTAATTTGCCTATATATTATCCAACAATAAAAGAAGTTAGACAAGTGATTAAGGAAGAAGGGTCTTTTACCCTTCAAACATTGAAGACTTTTAAGATAGGATGGGATGCAAACCTTGAAGAAGATATTGTTGATTGTGTTCTTGATAGCAAAATGAGAGGAGAGTTCATAGCTAAATACCATAGAGCTATTTTTGAACCTCTTTTAATGGTAGAGTTTGGTGATAATATATTGGATGGAATCTTCTCAAGGTTTGCAAAGTTGGTTGCACAACTCATGGATTTAGAGAGATTAGAGTTTACTAATATTGTATTGTTCATGACCAAGAATATTTGAAAGAAAAAAAAAATGGTCGAGTGGGCCTCTTATTATATAATATTTTCTAAAGCATGAGTGTTTGAACTATCTAGATCATGATATCCACTTTACTCTAATTTGAATCATTCATCTCTCTCTCACACACACACTAGCTATGTTTTTTTTTTACTTGTAAGCAATCAACTGTTAGATTAACAAAAGAGAGGGCATAAAATAAAAAATGTATGAGAAAATTCAAATTAATTCATGTTTGAGCTTAGATGGAGAGAGCTATTGTGTTGGTTTTTGGAGTATGAAATATGTATCTTTGATAGATACTCTGCCCTCAAGTCAGAAGGATATATAGTAGTAGTATGAGATTTGAAGACATACATTTTACTTTTGTGAGACAAAAATTTTATAAATGTAATATACTTGTGTGTGTTATAGGTTTTTTTTTAACGACAAATATATTATTAATAAAAATCAAACATCGGTACAAGATGTACTTGTGCGTGTGTCACTATGGAATATTCTCTTATAACTTTTATTTAATTTATTTTTGATTTTTATCTTTATTTTGGATCTTCCTCCTTTTACAACGCAACACGTTTCAGAAGTAACAAACCGCTACTGCTCACTTTCATTAATTTTTATTTTCATCTATTTCCTTATAATATGTAGAATCAAATAGTAGCTCATTTCACCAAAGACTTGGAGATTCCCCATATGCCCGACTTTTAAATTCATACCTCATCTCCGGAAAGTGTTCATGATCTTTTCAAGAATGAAGAAATGGAACCTACTTTCTTCGTGAAATATTTTTCTTTCTAATTTTCTTTTTTATTTTATTTATTTTTAACTTCCTTATCAAAAAAATAGTAGTTCATAACACAAACCGCATTTCCAATCTGTATTTAATTTATTTATATTTCAAACTAGTCCGCCGATCACAATTCACCGTCGCCTGCTACTCGACTTTCCTCCCTCCCTACATTCTTCTATTCTTTTTTTTAGGTTAGTTTTTACAATTGTTCCCTATTCAAAATCCTATATTTTACTCTCCGTCTCTCTATATTTTAGACTAATTTTGTATTGTGAATAAGGAGAACAAAACAACTCCATATAGTTGTTTGAATATTTTTCGGATCTGAAATTTTTAGATCTAGGACAGTTATTCTAATTTGTTGGAGAAAATGCTATATCTATTGTGTTTGATTTTTAAAAATTAATTTTTTTTAAAAAAATATTGTTGGCGGTTTTTGCTGTCATGAAATTAAAATCCGTGTCATAAACTTGTTGGTTTTAACCGCTAAGAAGTTGTCGCCATTTATAACTTGTTGGCGGTTTTGATTGTCAAAAATTTAACGACGAGCGATTTCTTATAGTTTTTAGCCGCCAACAAATTCTCACTTCTTAAGGTCTTTTGTTGAGTCTTGAGAGTTTTTGACCGTCAATAAATAAATGTTTTCTTGTAGTGACGCATATTTGGCATATCTTCAAAACTCCTTAATTTTTAGCACCTTTTCATTGTTGGTCATTTCCCCTACGTACTAGTAGCAAATAAAATGTAGAAATAAATTAAAAAAATTATTGAAAAAAAGAAAAACAAATGAATTGAAAAGAAAGGACACACGCTTAACATACCTAATTAATTCATTTCTTATAAGAAGAAGTCTCACGAACGAAGTAGCACTGTAGTAGCATTGGGTACGTATCAATTAATGAATGGAAAAGAAATCATCGGACTAGCTAGCTTTGCTTCTTATCCTTCTGACCCTACTCAAGATAAATAGTTGCTATATATATATATATATATATATATATATATATATATATATATATATATATATATATATATATATATATATATATATATGATCTTCTATAAATATGTATAACATGTATAGTAGCTTCTCTCATCAATATTAGTAGAGAGACTAAAGAGTTGTTTGTGGTATTTTATTTTGTCATGGCAATGGAGCAAGTTCTTCGTATGAAGGGTGGCGCAGGAGAAACAAGCTATGTAAAAAACTCATTAATTCCGGTATATTATTAATATTATCTTCTCTTTCTTCTTTAAAAATATATACTAATACTATTGTTGTTTTAAGTTAACAAATTAACAAATTGGATATGAAAATTCGTCAAAAAAAAAAAATTGGATATAAAATTGTTATTTTTCTTAAAATTTTAGTAGCTTTTAATTTATTTTCAACATTGTTGATATAATATATACTCCTTCTGTCCAAAATATAAGAGAAAAAATTACACTTATTAAAAAAAAGTGAAACATGAGAATTTGAAGTATGATTTTGTGGATTTACCTTAGAATAAGTTGCATGGGAAAATGCAAAGTTAATTTTTATTAGTTGTTGTTTATTGAGAAAATAAGAGAGAAAAAAATTAAATGCAATTTATATTTAATATATGAGAGTAAGGAAAAAAATTTCTTGAAAATAGTTTTTTCCCTTATAATTTAAGACAAAAAAATAAAAAAAATCTTTTATAATTTGAGATGGAGGGATTATATTCTAGGCAGCTGACTAACCGGCCAGATTTTATGGTCTAGCCTAGATTTAAGTCAAAAGTGATATTATGCTCCGTTTGGTCCGACTTATTTTCTACTTTGTTTTTATCCTAAAAAATAGTAAAGAAGGAAAAAATAGTGTTTGACTCTACTTCTCTTTATTTTTTACTTTTTTACTTCATTTCTCTAATTCTTTTAAGAAGAAATATGCGGCTAAATTCAATTTTATACTTCTCTATTTCGTTTAAAAAAAATAGAAAAGTAGAAAATAAGTCGGGTCAAACGGAAGTCTTAAGAGTTCGTTTGATGCATAAAACATGATAATTATCATATCATATTTTTTATACATATCTTGTAAAATAATTATTTTTTCTAAATTATTTTTGTAATACTTTAAATTTATAAATGAAAATTTTAAATAAGTAATCAAATAATTTTATATAGTTTTTAATAAAAATCATGAGCAAATTTTCAAGTCCAAATTTTTATATGAATCATGATCAAATAAATAACTCAATTATATTACATATGTTAGATAAGCTAAATAAATATATAATATATTTGTTCCATAAACTTAACTTAATTGGTTGGACATATTGCACGGACATATTGCACGAAAGTAGAGAGATCCAGGTTCGAACCAGATACGCCACTTATTCACTTTTAAGGGGTGAATTTCTAGCCACTAGATTACCTGACCAAAAAATAAATATATATAATATATCTATGTAAATAATAAAATTACCATTACAAGATATTTATATTTAATTTGTTATATAAAATTTAAATAAATATCCCTATTTTTCAATTTTTAATAATTATTTTACTTTAAATATTTTAATTTTAGTAGAATTTTTATTTTTTAGATTTTTTAAATTACAAATCCACCCTTATGAGAAAATTGTGTATATATTTAAAAATTAATTATTTTATTTTAAATTTAATATTAAATTATTTATTATTTATATTTATTATTTTTCATTTTTTATTTTAAAATATACTCCTGCCGGTAACCCAACTCAAATTCATTTTTTATATTGTATAAAATTGTATATTATATTGTATAAATTAAATCAATAATTCTTTTTTTATCTTATTCCGCCGATAACCCAACTCAAATTCAGGATACATTTTTTAACTAGAGAGATATGATAGGATAAGTTTCAGGATAAACTTGATGCATGTCTCACCAAACACTAGATAGAGACAGGATATGATACATACATTTATCATATCATATCACTTATTCTGTGCACCAAACTAGTCTTTTTTTTACTAAAATAAAAGATATTCATTCATTCAAATTGATAGAATACATCAGATTTAAGTACAAATTTTCTAAAAATGAAAAGGATAAATCTGCGAACAAACTCACAACATCCAAATTAATATACAACAACTTACTCATGCCTACAAATATTATAATAAATCAAAGTAACCGGAATATATGCCTCTGAATTTAATTTGCATCGTTGACGAACTAAATTATTCTCTGAATCAGTAGTTGACCGAAGTTGATATGCCAATTCAATTGAACAAACACCGCAATAAGACGAAAAAACAAACACCACACGAAGATGGAAAAACAAACACCATACGAAGACGGGAAATCAAACAATGTTGCATTAAGACGACAAAATCAAAAAATTAAATTATGTGAAAGTCACTTATTTAGGTTAAAACAAATGAGACAAGATGTAAATGGGTGATTTCGAATTAAAAAAACTCAAAATCACCCCTTTTTGATGAAGAAAACCTAGAGAAGAGAAGAGTTTTTCTCTAGAAAAAATAGGGTCGGCTAGAAGAAGAAATGTTTAATTATAGTAGCTTTGCCTTCCTATTTAGGTTATATTGTATGTAACAAAAAAAAATCATTAAGGTTATAAGACATAAAAAATCATTTTAACTTACTAGATGAGTTTACTTAAATAAATATGAGTAACATTCATTCTATTTTCTTTTTGGTAACATATTTATTCTTTTTTTACAAAAGTAACATATTTATTAATCTATTTCTATTATTATTAATTATATTAAATTTTGTACTTTGGTTAAATTATATATTTGTTAATATTTTATTACTTTAAATTTATTAGTCCATGTTTATAAATAAAAAATGTTTATTAGTCTATGTTAAATTTTCATATATTTATATACATTTATAATCATTAATCTAATTTTTTTTGACAAAATAATCATTAATCTAATTAAAAATGAGACATCATATTAAATATCAAAATAAACTTAATTCAATGAATTTATGAATACTTTAATTATAAAATTATATTTTAAATCCCGAACTAGAAACAGGCTATGCAAATAACTCCTTATTACAGGTAGAACGAGTCCTTCACATGAAGGGTGGTGTGGGAGAAACAAGCTATGCAAATAACTCCTTATTACAGGTATCTTCTCCATGTTTTTCTCAACCATTACTGATTTTTTTTCTACTCAACTTTGATTTAATCAATGAGACTTGGTTCTATGGTGCACAAATTTGGTTATATATCTGGGTTAGACCAAGTGAAATATGATGAAATTTATTGATCTTACGGTGAAAAAAAATATGCATGATACATTCATGTGTGCATCATAAAATTAGCAATTATTGAATTATGTTTTACCAAACAATATTTTAATATTCAACAAAATTAGTGATAATTTATAATTTTTTTTTGTTTATAGACAAAATTACAAGCCATTAAAAACCCATACATAAAGTGGAGTGTGACAATGTAAAGTATACAATTTCTCACTTTTTTTTTTTTTGAATAAGGAAAAATTTATTGATAGGTGTTCTTTGCACAAGAAGTACAAAAAGAAACCTCAAGAAAGGATAAAAAACATTACAACCAGGAAAAGAATTGCTGCCCCAAGCTACAAACAGCAGGAGAAAAAAACATACACCTCACAATAAGATGTAAAGGCCAATACACTGAATAACCAAAAGAAAAACCATTATCTTAATAAACATAGAATTGGTTCATGTATCCATCATTCATAGAGCAGACATGATGGAACTTGTAATTTCCCAATCCACCATTGCCATGACTTTTGCTTGATCTCTGCTACAATACCTGCTAAGTCACTTGTGCCATTCTCAAACACAATTTTATTTCTGTTCAACCACAAAGACCAAATTGTTGCATTCCAATCCAGATCATAATCAGTCCTTTACGCTTTTGCTTACAACCCGGAACCTCTGCAAATGAGTTCAATAACGACACTAATTAAACTATGAGGAAGAGTTAAATTCATATCAAGCCAGCTTAAAACTCTTCCCCAAACCTGAAGCGCAAAGTCACAATAAACAAAAAGATGCACCGCCGTCTCCTCGCCATTACTACACATAACACAAGAACGATCCCCTGCATGTTGGATTATTTGTCTCCGAAAGAGATTATCTCTTGTCGCAATCCTATTATGAAGAACCTTCCACGAGAAGCTCAACACCTTAGATGGTGCCGGACAGTTCCAGATTGCTTTAAACGCCTTAGACTCCTCCTGCGAAATATATATATCACCCAAAAACTTTTCTGCCAACAGAACATAAGTAGATTTCACTGTGAACACCTCTCCTTTCTCAGCTTTCCAACCCCATCTGTCCTCCGCATCAGTCAACACTACCTGATTAATTAAAAGGAGCAGTTCATCCAGTAGAATACTCTCCCACACAAATAATCTTCTACGCCATCGAAAATCCCACCTTATAACTTCACCCACCCAAATGCAAAGGCTTGCAACAGAGGCATCTTTTTGAGTTGAAATAGAATACAGTCTAGGGAATTTTCCCTCCAGAAGCTAGTATGCTCTCCATTACCTAATTTCTTGACTGCTGCCTGAGAAAACCAGTTTGTATCCGAGTTAGTACTGATCGAACTTATATCCCTCCACCAAGACGAGGCAAACCAAGGCTTACACTCCTCTCCCACTATTGCTCTTCCTATCGCTGAATCACCATATTTACCTTTGATCACCTCCTTCCACATGCATACTTCACTTGAGAGAAGCCTCCACCTCCATTTTGCCAACAAACTAATGTTAACCGCCCTAATATCTCTCACACCGAGCCCTCCTTGATTTTTTGGTCTGCACACCACATCCCACTTCACCCAATTTATCTTTCTCCCTCCTCTAGGACCACCCCACAAAAATTCCCTTTGAATGCGCCTAACTTGTTTCCAAACTTGAATTGGAATTTTCATGAAGGAGAGAAAATAGATGGGATAGCGTTGAGAACCGAATTGAGTAACACTATTCGCCCCCCAAGACTTACAAATTTATTTCCCCATCCCCCGAGACATTTACGAAGGGAACGGATTAGAGGCTCCCAAGTCGATGCCCTTCGGTGATTTGTCCCAACCGGAAGACCTAAATAAGAAAAAGGGATTGTACCTGTTCGGCAATTAAGAAAAATAGAAGCCAATCTCAGAAAATCTTGCGAAACATTGACTCCCATTCCCATAACTATACATTTCCAAAAATTAACCTTCAACCCTGAGGCTAATTCAAATCCTCTCAAAATATAATACAATTTGTCACTAATTTACAAGCCACAAATTTTGGTGACAAAATTATAAATGAATTTTGTTTTCACTTTATTACATTTTATATTCTTTGATTTTGTGAAATTGATTCTAGTTAAAAATAAGTTAAACATAAATTTATTAATGTGTGCATATATGTATTTATATAAAAATACTAAAAATCAATTAAACATGTCAAAATTAATTTTACATCTATAAAATCAGTTTTGACTACAAAGTGAAATCAAATATACACTTCTGTTATCAAAAAAAAAAAATATACACTTCAACAAATTTGTCACTAGCTAATTTATTTTTGCCTAGTAGTGTTTGTAGATTAGTTAACACAATTGCTTAGCTTGCTCAATATAAATATATTTTCTTAATTAGACTAAAAACAAATGAGATACTAGTTGATACAAAGTGTATATTCTGGCACTGTAATTCATTTTACCCCAAAGTTTTTTCCTTTTCCACATCATGCCAATCCAATATTATCTGATATATATTAACTCATCTAAACTTTATGCAGAAAAAAGTGATAATGAAAGTGAAGACCATAATGGAAGAGAATTTGAAACTATGGATGTCCAAAACAACTTTTAATGAATGTTGGAAAGTAGCCGATTTAGGTTGCTCTTCAGGACCAAATACATTTTTGGTCATTTCTAATATCTTGAACATCATCAATAAAATTAGCTTGAAGTTAAATCATGAGACACCTATGTTTCAAATTTATCTCAATGATCTATTTGAAAATGATTTTAATACCATCTTCAAGTTACTCCCTGATTTCTACCAAATTATACAACAAGAAAAAGGAGACAATGTTGGTACATGTTTCATAAATGCAACACCAGGGAATTTTTATGGAAGACTCTTTCCCAATAGTTATATCAACATTTTCCATTCATCTTATTGTCTTCATTGGCTATCAGAGGTAAGTAGCACTAAAACAGAGGTAATCTATTACACTTATAGCCTAACTGATTGACATAAGTGTGCATGTTTGGTATCACCGTGATTTTGTATCTGCAAAATCACAGTAACCCTCCGTAATTTTATTTCTGCAAAATTATAGTGGATCACCGTGATTCTGACATTCCACCATAATACCAAACATAGGCTAAATGGTTTTACATATTTAATCGTTGTTTCTTTAATATAACTTTTCTCATTTTATTCTTTAATTTGATTGCAATAGGCACCAAAAGATTTGACCAAGAAAGCAGAGCCACTAAACAAGGGAAATATTTGTGTAACAATAACAAGTCCTCAATTAGTATATGATGCATATTTTGAGCAATTTCAAATAGATTTCAAACATTTTTTAAAGTCACGCTTTGAGGAACTAGCATCGGGTGGCATGATGGTATTAACTTTCCTTAGCAGAGAAACAAAGTATGAAATTACTTCTTGCGAGGTACTTAGCACAGTACTTAATCAGATGGTACAAGAGGTAAGTAAGCTTTATAAACACTAGAAAATAATAATTATATTGTTTATAAATATATCAAATTTTTCGTTTTTAATTCATAAGTTCATTTTTTATGTTCAACAAAATATAAAATTAGGACTAGTTTTTAGCCCGTAAAGAGCAACTAAAAGTACATTTATTTATAGTTTTGCAGAGACTAAAAAATACATACAGAAACTTAAAGTGGAATTTAAAATATTTATAGGGATCAAACAATATATTTAAAATATATACTTCAATTTGTGATTTACCTTTTATATAATTATTCCTTTTTTTATTTGTAGGGATTGGTTGAAGAGACAAAATTAGACATGTTTAATTTGCCTATATATTACCCTACAATAAAAGAAGTTAGACAAGTGATTGGGGCAGAAGGATCTTTTACCCTTCAAACATTGAAGACTTTTAATCTAGGATGGGATGCAAATCTTGAAGAAGATATTGTTGATTGTGTTCTTGATAGCAAAATGAGAGGAGAGTTCATAGCTAAATACCATAGAGCTATTTTTGAACCTCTTTTAATTGTAGAGTTTGGTGAAAATATATTAGATGAAATCTTTTCAAGGTTTGCAAAGTTGGTTGCACAACTCATGGATTTAGAGAGACTAGAGTATACTAATATTGTATTGTTCATGACCAAGAATCTTTGAAAGAAAAAAAGGTCAAGTGGGCCTACCTTTATATAGTATTTTGTATTCGAGGTGCCTTCAATCTAGCAAGGAATTAATCACTGCGTTCGGCGGTGAATACCCTAGTCTCGACAAAAAAAATATAGTATTTTGTATAGCAAGAATGTCCAAGTTGATCATGATGGAGAGATCTGCTATGTTGATGTTTGGAGTATGAAATATGTATCTGTGATAGATAGTCAGAAGGGTAGTAGTAGTATAGAGATTTTAAGACATACATTTTACTCTTGTGAGGCAAGAATTTTATAAATGTAATGTACTTGTGTTTGTTATAGGTGTGTCACTCAGGGGCAGAGTTACCCATGAGGAGGGTAGGACCATAGTCCTAGTCCGTCTCTTATATTTACTTCCTTCGTACCAAAATATAAGTGATTTTGATTATATCACACAAATTAAAAAATGTAATCATTGTTGTATGGAAAAAAGAAATTATGAGTTAGTTTACAAAATTGTCTTTCATTAATGGTATGGAAAAAATAAATTATAGAAGTAAAAGAAGAAAGAGTAATAAATACTTAAGAGTATAATAAGAAAATTAGCATTAAATGTTGCATTGATATTGTAAAACGACTTATATTTTAGTACAATTTTTTTTCCTAAAACGACTTATATTATGGTACGGAGTGAGTATATTAAATATATTAAGAATTGTGTGCTTATCATCAATTTATAGCGCGTTTCAGTGGTTGTGAAATGTTCTTTTTAAAAGTATGGCGTAGATTCAATTCTCTTGGGATACAGTTTTTCATTTTACCTCTATTTTTAAGAAGAAAAAAAATCCAAGGCAGGGTTTTCATTTCCTTCATGCAATTTTGTTTTTAATTAATGAGTACTCATTTAAGTAAAAAATCAAAACTAACACCCTCCCAAAATATAAAGGGTTAATAGGTCAATATCCCCTATAAAATACAAGAGTATTACAAAAATTCATACATTACTGGAAAGATTTTCAAAATTTTATTTATAGAGAATATTATAAAACTAGTGTATTTTACAGAGCATATTGATCTATTAATCCAAAAATAAACTTAGTTCCACCATTCTCTTCAAATTCCAACACCATAGTTGTCCCGTTGGTTTGGTATTTTTTTTCGAAATCGAAGTATCCACCGCTAAATGCAATGACTAATCCTTTGCTAGATCAAAGACACCTTAAAGGATGGGATAGTTGACCCAAAGATTTAAAATTGTCCATATGTTCAAGGTGAGAATCGAACCTTCGACCTTTGATTAAGGGATGATGAGCCACAATCTCTCAACCACACCCTCCTGGATTATTTGGTTTGGTATGAATATGATTATATTAACTATTTATATTCTATTATGATATATTGCACTATATTTTAATAAAATGATATTTATTAGAAAAACTCATCTCACAGTGAGAGATAGAATAACTCTCAATCTTAATTTCTTCACTCATGATCTGATTAAGATATGCAATTCCTATCTGTAATCTATTATATTAAAGCGGATATCCTATAATTTGTGTCTAAGATCGGCAATTTTATAAAATTTCTTTCGATCAATATCGGAGCCAATTAGATTTTTTTTTTTTTTTTTGACAGAAACAATCTTAATTCATTTCATTCATCAATATAGCTTCAATACAGGATGGTATGTAATCAAAATCTTGGTGACTAGCAAAAGACAATGCCGCTCGAGCTAAATAATGAGCCACATTATTGGCTTGTCTCCGAATAAAACTTATCCTAAAGTTTGATAGAGCAACTAAAGAGGTTTTACAAGCATGTAATAATGTGCCAAATTCAGTACGAAAATTAAGTTTTCCGGTGATGCCGTCAACCACTAGCTTACAATCTAGTTCTATGTCAACACTAGAATAGCCTAAATTCCGTAACCAGAGAATCGCCGATTTCAGCCCCCATGCTTCAGCTTCATGCGGTAGTGGGTTACCAAAATTCCACATCGTCTTGGCTCGAATAAAATTCCCCCTGTCATCTCGAATGCACATTCCCGCGCCATAACAGTTCTGGTCCTTGAAAATCGCAGCATCTACGTTGCATTTGAATATGCCCTGTCCCGGTGGCTGCCACATCGTGCGTTCTGCTGGTGTTGCTGCGCTTAATCGGCTTGCTGCACTAGGAGAATGACGCGCTGCTGATGTTGTATGTTGTTTCCTTTCTTGCGCTTGCTTCCATTGTTCAATCACATCTCTTGCCAATTGAAACGATACCGAGGGTTGAAGCTCCATATCCTCCCAAATCTTTTGATTTCTTCTCTTCCAAATACACCAAAGTGCAATGGCAAATTGAATAACCTGTTGTTGTGAGAGCAAGTCAAGTAAATCAAAAAATAAAGAAACAAAATTATCCGCCGTATCAATTAAACCGTCAATTTGAGCCCAAAGTCCCGCTTCCTCCCATATTTGCTGCGCCTTACAACAACCAAAAAACAAGTGCCAATCGTTTTCAAAATTCTGTGGACAATGAGCACAAGTGTGTGGGCAATTTACTCCCTTTTGTCGAAGTTGTTGTCTTGTCGGTAAGCACTTTCTCGCCGCCCTCCATAAGAACACCTTCACTTTATTTGGAATTTTTAATTCCCATATGCTTTGCCACTTCCCTTCTACTTTCAAATGATTATTATCTACCAAGTTCTCCATAGTATAATAATAGGCAGATTTCACACTGTAATCTCCACTTCTTGACAATTTCCAACATGGAACATCTTCTTGCATATCACTAAACAAAGGAATGCTTAATATGCATTGTGCATCTCTATTGTTGAAAATTTGAGAGATTAAGTTTCTATTCCACTCCCCACCACCTGCCACCATAAGGTCACTAACGTGCATACCTTCACCTCCCACTGTTATAGGTGTTGTGATAAAAGAATTGTCCTCTTCTCTAAGCCAAGCATCTTGCCATACTCTTATATTTTTCCCATCCCCTAGTCGCCATCTTAGACCGCCCTTGACAATTACCTGTGAAGCATGGATACTACGCCATATAAAACTTGGATTATGGCCCAAAGGTGCCTCCAAAAAATTCCCTCTCGGATAATATCTAGCTTTGAAAATCCTTGCCATTATAGTATCATTATTTGTTGTCAACCGCCAACCTTGCTTCCCTAGCATAGCCAAGTTAAATCCATAGAGATGTCGAAAACCCATCCCTCCATGTTCCTTCCTCATTGTTAGCTTGTCCCACTGCAACCAATTTATTCCTTTCCCATTACTTCGATTCGAACCCCACCAAAAAGAATTGAGCATCCTTTGAACCTCTTCTCCTAAGGTTAAGGGTAGGAGAAAAGAGCTCATACAATAGGTTGGTATTGATTGAGCTACTGATTTGATTAAAACTTCACGTCCTGCTTTTGACAAATGTTTTCCTGACCAATTCTGAATTCGTTTCCAAATTCTATCCCGGATATAGTTAAAAATTGCCTTCTTCTTCCTTCCCACCATAGATGGTAGGCCGAGATATTTGCCCGTTCCCATGCTCTCTGTCACTTGGAAAATGCTTTGAAACTTATTTTTCATCTCCTCCGAAGTGTTTCTGCTGAAAAAAATTTCTGATTTTTGCATGTTTATTGCTTGCCCCGATGCTTCCTCATATTTTTTAAGAGCATCCATTAGTGTGATAGCTTCACGCTCTTCAGCCCTGCAAAATAAGAAACAATCATCGGCAAATAAAAGATGTGTTAGTATTGGAGCTCCCCGACATACTTTCGCTCCATGGATTTCCCCACGGGATTCAAGTCTTTTCAATAGCGTTGATAGGCCTTCAGAACAAATGATAAAAAGATATGGAGATAAAGGATCCCCTTGGCGGAGTCCTCTACCCGGTGATTGCAAACCAACATCCTCTTCGTTAACTTGCACATGATACTGCACACTTTCCATACACATCCCCATCCAATGGACCCATTTCTCATGGAACCCCATTTTCCTCATCATACTCTTCACATAACTCCAATTGACTCTATCATAAGCCTTGCTTATATCAATCTTCAAGGCTACTTCTCCCACTTTTCCTTTCTTCTTACATTTCATATGGTGCAAAATTTCTGATGCAACGATCACATTATCGATTATGGATCTATTTTCAACAAAAGCTGCTTGTTCATAGCCAATTAGATACATATAGCCATTATCATGTAATTTTTACGAACTCTAATTTGGTTCTTACGAAACAAACGTGGTGAATTGGATTAAGTTGAAATTGAATAGTATACATTTCTCAAATTGATGTAGAGGTTACAATAACCTCATATATTAAATTTTTATTCTCTTTTTTTCTTAAGATATTAATTTTTTTTTTGAAGCAAGATATTAATTTTTTATTCAACAGTTATTTTATTTCTCAATTCTCTTTTTATTTTGTTTATTTTATTAAAATACTCAATTCTCTTTAATAATAGCTATATTATTTTAAAATTATTTGCTGACGTAAGAGACAAAAAAATAATGTTTTTGCTGACGTGATAATGTCCTTTTGTTTATGTGGAAATTGACTTTTGTCCTTTTATTTACGTGGAAATTAACTTTTGTCTGCCACGTTAACAAAAAAGTGAACAGAAAAGTAATCCATAAAACATAATTTTACAGAAAGTAATCCAAAAAATAATTTTATAAGAAGGAAGACAAAACTTATCTACTTTGCAGGATATAAAAATCTATTAACTCACCATAATAATAATAATAATAATAATAATAATAATAATAATAATAATAATAATAATAATAGAAGTTATTATTTCAATGGTGCGTTTGATTCACAAAACACTAAGTATATGACAGAACAGTACATGACAGAGCAAGATAGTACATGACAAAATAAGATGGTACAAGACAGGATAAAATTGTATCGAAGAGAGATAAGGAGATAATTTTTTTCATATTTGAAAATAAAAAGGGTATTTTTGTATTTTTTATAGTTGTACTATGGACAAAAAGTTGTCATGTGGTTTAGTGAAGGACAAAAATTCCTGATTTTGTCATGTCCCTTGCTACCTATTTTGTCCAGTCCCATAACCAGTTTTTACATCAAACAGAGTACATAAATTTGTCTTGTCCAATACTCTATTTTTTAACGGATCAAACACACTCCAAAGTGAAAAAGGAAGAAAAACAAAATAATAAAATAATGGGCTCTATTAGTGACCTATGGTGCAAACCTTGCACCCATTGTGCAACAAAGAAGCCACCACTATATTATACTATAATTTACACAAATGAAATAGTTTTTGCACACACTATTATATAAGAGTAATTTTTTTTTTGTATTAACAAATTTTATTTTCGTTGAATTTTAAGTATGAGTGATTAAATATCACATCAATTATGAATAAGAAGAATATTGAATTAAAAGAGTGAACTACTAACTTAATACCTTAAGATTTTAGATAAAAATGTAATATCTTTTTCGTAATCCATAGAATATGTTGTTTCTCCGGATGCTCCATGGATTCTCCAGCTACTCCATATTATAATAATCTACTCCATATTATTATAATGTCTTAATTTCCTACTAGTGAGAGAAAAAACTAAATATTATTCCTTTCAGTACTAAAATATAAGTCACTTTAAAAAAATATTATATCAAAATATAAGTCACTTTACAATATCAATGAAATATTTAATGTTATTTTTCTTGTTATACCCTAATTATTTATCACTCTTTTTTCTTTTACTTTCTTCAATTTATCTTTTTTATATCATTAACAAAAAACAATTTTGTAAACTAACTCATAATTTATATTTTTCATACAAAATTAATTACATTTTTTTTAATTTATCTAATACGGTCAAAATTTCTTATAGTTTAATACGGGGTAGTAATATTTTTCAAATAAAATCATCTGCATTCAACCTATAGAAGCAAAGCAGTGATTGAAAATCTGTACCAAACCGCCGCCATACTCTGCGTTTGTGATAGATAGACGCCTTTGTTGACACATTTTTAGTCCTCTATAAAAAAATAGAATTTCTCTGTTTTTGGAGACTTTTCCAAATACAAGGTAAATAAGAAGGTCTTGGAAGATAATATATAAAGGCACAAGGTTGAAGGTTGCATTATATTTATATTCCTTTCCTTTCCTCCCAAAATTGGCATAGGTTAGTGCTTGCATATTATACCTTGAATTATCCAATCATATAATCATTCTTGTGATAATCTATATTATATGATTTAAATACAATAATCTATTTCTTTCTAATATGAAAACAGAACAAAGTGAACAAGTAAAGAATAGTTCAAGCAAATCATAGTTACTTTTATCTTAAACATGACAATAGAACGAGTTCTTCACATGAAGGGTGGTGTGGAAGAAACAAGCTATGCAAATAACTCCTTATTACAGGTATCATCTCCATGTTTTTCTCAACCATTACTGAATTTTTTTCTACTCAACTTTGATTTAATCAATACTTAAATAATCATTTGATCCCTGTAAGTTCGCGTGTTTTTTGTTTTAGTCCCTGTATATTATTTCTTTATTACAGGTGGAACGAGTCCTTCACATGAAGGGTGGTGTGGGAGAAACAAGCTATGCAAATAACTCCTTATTACAGGTATCATCTCCATGTTTTTCTCAACCATTACTGAATTTTTTTCTACTCAACTTTGATTTAATCAATACTTAAATAATCATTTGATCCCTGTAAGTTCGCGTGTTTTTTGTTTTAGTCCCTGTATATTATTTCTTTATTACAGGTGGAACGAGTCCTTCACATGAAGGGTGGTGTGGGAGAAACAAGCTATGCAAATAACTCCTTATTACAGGTATCGTCTTCATCTTCACATGAATGACAGTTGGTTCTATATTCTATGGTGCACAATTATGTACAAATTTGGTTTTCAGGCTAGATCAAGTGAAATATGATGAGATTTATTGATTTAATGATGAAAAAAATGTGCATGCATGATACACTCATTTGTGCATCATAAAATTAGCTATTATTGAATTATGTTTTACCCAACAATATTTTAATATTAGAGAAAATTAGTGATAATTTAAGTTCTAATAACTAATAATACAAAATTTTGGTGACAAAATTATAATTGAATTTTGTTTTCACTTGTTTATATTATATTCTAAAATAGTTGATTTTGTAAAATTTAGTTAAAAGTGAATTAAACATAAATTATATGTTTGCATATATTCATGTAAAAGTGACTATAAATTTGAGTCTAAAAATTAGTTCTACTCAAAATCAACCGAACATGTCAAAATTAATTTTGCATCTTTAAAATTAATTTTGCCTCTCGAAAGTGAAATCAAATATACGCTTCTACAAATTTGTCACTAGCTAATCTATGTTTGCCTAGTAGTGTTTGTAGTTAATTGGTTAACATAATATTTTGCTCAAAATGAATATATTTTCTTATTTAGACTAAACACAACTTTAAATGAGATACTAGTTTTTTTTTTTTTTTAAATAGGCAAATAAGATACTAGTTGATAAAAAGTGTATATTATGGGATTGTAATTTTTTACCCCAAAATATTTTCTAATTTTCCTTTTCATCATGCCAATCCAATATTATGTGATATATATTAACTCATCTAAACTTTATGCAGAAAAAAGTGATAATGAAAGTGAAGACCATAATGGAAGAGAATTTGAAACTATTTTTGTCCAACACAACTTCTAATGAATGTTGGAAAGTAGCTGATTTAGGTTGCTCTTCAGGACCAAATACATTTTTGGTCATTTATAATATCTTAAACATAATCCATCAAATTAGTATGAAGTTAAATCATGGGACACCTATGGTTCAAATTTATCTAAATGATCTATTTAAAAATGATTTCAATACCATCTTCAAGTTACTCCCAGATTTCTACCAAATTATACAACAAGAAAAAGGAGTCAACGTTGGTTCGTGTTTCATAAATGCAACACCGGGGAACTTTTATGGAAGACTCTTTCCCAATAATTATATCAACATTTTTCATTCCTCTTATTGTCTTCATTGGTTATCACAGGTAAGTAGTGGTACTAAATCAGAATGAGGTAATCAATTATACTCCTTATAGCTTAACTGAATAACATAAACTAAGTGTATGGGGTGTGAGAGTCGCACTTAATCTCCGTGATTTTGTAACTTCTACAAAATCACAATGGATCACTGTAATTCTGCTGACACCCACCAGGATATTAAATATAGTTTAAGTCTATGTTTAATATTACGGTAGATGTGTTAGATTTGCGGTGATCCGTTGTGATTTTGCACAAGTTACAACTTCTAGAAATCGCGGTGGATCATCGTGATTATTAGTTATGACACATCCACTACCGTGAAACCAAACATGTATTAAATGAATTTACATATTTTAGCTTGTTTTTTGGATTAAATATGATTTTGATCTCTATATAATGGAGATTTCAAGTTATACCTTACTTAATTTTTATTATATTTTTAGTCCTTATAAATTTTTCTTGCACATAATTTTAGTCCATACTAAAAATCATGAACTAGAAATCAAATTTTGAACTTATTTTTTTGGAGGAACTTTTTACCATGTTCTAAACATGTAAAAAAATCATTCATTATATGTTGGTTTAACGGCAGAGACCAAAACTAAATGCATAATAATTTTTCAAGACTAAAAATTTAATATTAAAAAATAATCATTTTTATAGTGACTAACAACATATTTAATCGTTGTTTCTTTAATCTAACTTTTCTCATTTTATTCTTTAATTTGATTGCAATAGGCACCAAAAGATTTGACCAAGAAAGCAGAGCCACTAAACAAGGGAAATATTTGTGTAACCATAACAAGTCCTCAATTAGTATATGATGCATATTTTGAGCAATTTCAAATAGATTTCAAACATTTTTTAAAGTCACGCTTTGAGGAACTAGCATCGGGTGGCATGATGGTATTAACTTTCCTTAGCAGAGAAACAAAGAATGAAATTACTCCTTGTGAGGTACTTAGCAGAGTACTTAATCAAATGGTACAAGAGGTAAGTAAGCTTTATAAACACTTGAGAATATTAATAATAATAATAATAATAATAATAATAATAATAATAATAATCTTTTGATGGCATGTCATATTGTCTATAAATATATCAAATTTCGTTTTTAATTCTTACGCTCATTTTTTTTAAGTTCGACAAAATATAAAAACTAGAACGGGTTTTGAGCCCGTAAAGAGTAATTAAAAATACATTTATTTGTAGTTTTGCATGGACTAAAAAATGTATACATAAACTAAAAGTGAAATTTAAAATATTATAGGGATTAGACAATAATATATTAAACTCTTCTCTTTAATTTTTGATTTGCCTTTTATATGGTTATTCCTTTTCTTTATCTGCAGGGATTGATTGAAGAGACAAAATTGGACATGTTTGATTTGCCTGTTTATCATCCTACAATAAAAGAAGTTAGACAAGTGATTGAGGAAGAAGGGTCTTATACCCTTCAAACATTGAAGACTTTTAAGATAGGATGGGATGCAAACCTTCAAGAAGATATTGTTGATTGTGTTCTTGATAGCAAAATGAGAGGAGAATTCATTGCTAAATACCATAGAGCTGTTGCTGAACCTCTTTTAATTGTAGAGTTTGGTGAAAATATATTGGATGAGATCTTCTCAAGGTTTGCAAAGTTGATTGCACAACTCATGGATTTAGAGAGACTAGAGTATACTAATATTGTATTGTTCATGACCAAGAATCTTTAAAAAAGAATGAGTGTTTGAGGTGATCATGGAGTTAACTCCTATGTTGGTGTTTGGAGAATGAAATATGTATCTTAAATATATACTCTGCCCTCAAGTCAGAAGGATATTAAGAAGGGATAGTAGTAGTAGTAGAGATTTTATGACATATATATTGTACTTTTGTGATGCAGGAATTTTATAAATGCAATGTACTTATCTTATAATTAAAAATATTAGTGATCAAAATTGTATATTAATATACATATATATAGGGGTCAAATATAAGTATTTGCTTACATTCTGGTTATACATGGTCGGTCAGCACTGATGTAGAGAGCTTGGCATGAGATCCATACACTGAACACTCTTTTGTGGTGCATTATGGTTATTTCTGAGGCCCGTATACTAATTTTACGCCTTAATATTTCTGATAAAATAAACATACCGGCATCTCTTTTTCTTTCTTTTTTTCTTGAAAAAAGACATGCTAGCTTCCCGTTATATTAGTTTTATTTATTATCCAATTCTTATTCTGTCAAATGAATTTACAATTTTGATTGCTTGGATGCATATGTGCTAGATCACTAATAGTGATTTAACTGTCCTATCAGGTGAGTCTTGACGATGGTACGATCAAGTGTTTTGATGTTCGGACTGTCGTGTCCAATGCCACATCTGAGCAGAGTGCTACTTTTACACTTCATGCACACATTAAATTTGTTACATCCGTAGCCTATAATATGTCAGCCCCTAATGTATGTATCTTAACACTTTTGGTGATATTACCAACTTATTATATGCTTTAGTTTAACCCTGACCTGTTGACATGGTCTTGTGCAACTTCTTGCTACTGGATCCCTAGATGAAACGGTAATAGTGAAGTTGATTTCCTATATACATTACTGTATGCTGCAGATTGGAATTCATCGAATCTTATTGCCGTTATTTGTCACAGGTAAAACTTTGGGATTTGTCTAATAACCAACCATCTTGTGTCGCATTTAAAACTCCAAAAGCAGTCAGTTATTCGATGAATCTAAACTATTCGATGAATCTTCATGTCTTTTGTTGAATTGGCGCCAACAACGTAACTTGTATTATTTATGGGGAGAATGCTACGGTACAATGGAGAAATTATCATGTACCGGTACACTAAACATGTTGACCAATAATTATTTGACATGTGTCATATTATATTATTAATATATAAAATATAAGTGATGAGTGAGATAAATGGTACATTTTTATTGGTTAAGTACCAATACAAAGAATTTTGGCAAAAGTACCAGAGAATTTCCCTATTTATGGTGTTTGTTAGGGGGCTGTCTTTTCCATCTCTTTCTCAGAGGACAACCCATTCTTGTTGGCTATAGGAGGCTCAAAGGGAAAGTTACAAGTAAGTGAAAATGACAGATGACCTTTGACTTTGGTATTCTTAATATTTCCATTAGTGAAGTTGATGTATCTAAATTATTTTGCAGTTATGGGACACCTTATCTGATGAAGGCATCTCTCGAAGATACGAGAAATACAACAGGAATTGATATGAATCTTGGATAAGTTTTGAGTTATAGTGGTCCTTTCATTCAGGGGCGGAGCTACTTATGGGCAAAATAGGGTCATGGCCAGTCCGAAAGTTCAAAAATGTCATATATTTATTTGTACTAGTTAAAATCTATGTTATACTCATTCCGTCTTACAATAATTGTTTCTTTTGGATTTTTTATTTGTCTCAAAATAATTGTCACTTTAGAATATCAATGTAATCTTTATTATTTTTTTCCATCATTATACCCTATTTATTGAATTTCATCTATTTAACTACTCCATTAACTATAATTAATAAGGGTGTTTTAGTAAATGATATTAATTTAATCATTGAAATTATAGAAATTGCGTAGAAACTTTAAAAACTATTATTTTGAGACGAAGTATATGTTACTAGTTACAATAAATTTACAATTTTTTTTTGAAGAAGCTAAACTAACCCACCTAAATTATCATTAGAGAGAATCGAATCTGAAATCTCGAAGAGGAGCATACTCTCAGTTCCCAAGTCAATACCACCAGACTAACTCAAGTAAGTTATAAATTTACAATTGAATCACGTGCTTCAATAGTTGTGTTGCACCTTTATTTAGAGATTAGAGCGGGTTTGATCCCCGCAGCCAACACTTATTTTTTTTAACTCAATATTAATGAAAATGCAGATTCACTGTTATTATTATCAATTTTAGTTTCCAATTTTTAATCAAAACAATTTTATTTTTTTAACCAATCAAAATTCAACAAAATAAACATGTGATTTTGCAAAATTTCAAGGAATTGAAAAGGCATTTGAGAATTAGGGATTCATTTGAGATAATATAGCTTAGTTTTAATTTATTGTTTTATTAATAAAAAAATTATTAATATCATTTGTAATATTTTATGAGAATTGACTTTGTCATGTTATTAAGGTTGATCCTAAAATAAGGTAGGGGATTAAAAGTAAAAAAAAAAAATTAAAATAGGAGGACAAAAATTTCCAAAAATTGAAAATAAAGCTTTTAAAATTATAACAATTTGAAGTGACAAACCAGCGCCGCCGCTCACTTCATCATCTTCCTCAAAACCCACCGCCTCCGTCGGTGACTTCTGCGCGTCGCTCCGGCAACACCACCGTTAACCTTTCTTCTTCTTGTTCTTGTTCTCACAGTGTTAGAAAGATGGGTAAGAAAAACAAAGCAATGAGGGAAAATAGCGACGGCACTGTAAAACAATCTCCACTAACTCTCTTCGTTTCAAATTTACCCTACTCCTTTACAAACTCTCAGGTAAATACTCTTTTTTTTTTTTTTTTTAATTTACCATTGTTTTTTTGTTATGCTAATTCTTTGTTTGTTGAATCAATTCAGCTTGAAGAAACTTTCAGTGAAGTTGGACCTGTTAGGCGTTGTTTCATGGTTACCCAAAAGGGTAATTAATTAATTTAGGATTAAGCTAATTAAGTTGATTATGAAAGTAAATTTTTTTCTGACATTTTGCTTTATTATTCTCAGGGTCTACTCAACATCGAGGTTTTGGTTATGTTCAATTGTAAGTTCAGTTCAGTTCATTTCTGCTTGTTTTACATTACTAGGTCATGTTTAGATAAACAACATAACTAGGTTGTTATTTTTGTGATATAAGCTATAGGTTGTTTTCTAAGTTATACATAAGAACTTATGGAAATAAGTTGAAAACAGCTTATGGATAGTTATGTCATAAGCTGTTTATATAATTTCTTTCAAACAATCTTACAAACGCTTATGCTAATAAATAAGCTCAAATTAGTCAATCCAAACAGACTTCTAGTAATCTAGTTCATTGCAATATTTGAGTTTCCAACGTTACTTTATGTTGTGTTGTGTTGTGTTGTGTTCATCCGCTTATTTTAATATTGTTTGCTTGTATATGCTTTGCCTATGGTTATGCATCAATTGAAGTGTAAGTTAGAATGTATATGAATGAATGAATCAATATTGTTAAATAGCGACTATGATTATAGTCTTGTGGAATTTGAAAAAATTGCTAATGTTCAGTGATACACTATTTAGTGCAAAATGTTTTCAAATAGTAGATATAACAGCGCTATAGCACTATGACTATAGTCTTGTGGAATTTGAAAAAATTGCTAATGTTCGGTGATACACTATTTAGTGCAAAATGTTTTCAAATAGTAGATATAACAGCGCTATAGCACTATGACTATAGTCTTGTGGAATTTGAAAAAAAAACTGCTAATGTTCGGTGATACACTATTTAGTGCAAAATGCTTTCAAATAGTAGATATAACAGTGCTATAGCACTGTTGTGTAATAGAATTGAACAAACAACTATTTTTTGTGATCTGCAATTGACAACACTGAAATGTAATCTGATTGGTAAATGCATAAAAGGTTGTGTTGTATGTAATATGCTGAATAATCACAGTAATGTCCCTCAACAGTCTACTGTCGGTTCACAAAACTTAAGAGAAGATAATATTGGTGTCATGAGGAGGGAGACAGTTTTTTAACTTTATTATAGATTTATCAGTTTTATAGTGCTTGTTTCAACAATATCAGGCTAGTCTTATTTTGATGTTACTTTGCAAGTTGTTGTGGTAGTTCGTGATAAACTAATATGAAATCACAATATGTCAATTGACTCTTTTATTTTTTGTAATTTCTTCTGCATATATTCAAATTATAAGTTGTAACATGACTTTTTCTGGTTTGTTATTAATTGTTTTCATCTTCAGTGCTGTTGAGAAAGATGCTAACACCGCCATTGAGCTGAAGAACGGTTCATTGGTTGGTGGCCGAAAAATTTCAGTGAAGCACGCAATGCCTCGTCCACCCCGTGAAAGAAAATCAAAACCAGATCAAGGTTAATTGATGCTAGCCTCTATTTCTCTTTCAGATAGAGCATGCTGCGATGCTTTGATGTTATACATACTTTTGGAATGTTGTACAAATGATTTGAACTTATCATCGATCTTCCCGTTTTTTTTTCTCATTCTTTCTTTTATGGTGTAATAGAAGGCAAGGAAGATGATCTTACTGAGTCAAAAAATGATGATAAAGACAGTGGATTATCTGGAGTAGAGAAACCTGTTTTAGTTCCAGTGGAAGAAGGTTGGGATTGTGTTCATGTCAATTTGGTTAGCTTTACAAGTTGCTCATTTATAGATTTATTGCTTTTTATTAATATTATATTTCATTTCTTTTAGAAGGGAAAGTTTTGAATAAACAAAAAAACTCAAGGAAGCCCGTGGAAATAAAAAAAGCAGCTCTTTTTGATGCAGCAGATGAGGAGGGTGGCTCAAAAAAGCAGACGTATTTACTCTTCTCCCTTTTCTTACTCGTAGTTCAGCCATGAAAGATGGTTTTTTATGGTTGAGATTACAAGATAATGCGATGATCCAATCCTTTACATTATGGATGTGTCTTTTCTTAATCATAAATGCATTCCTCATTTCTAAAATGTTGTTACTTGTTCTATCTATTTTGGCAGGGTTGCTAGAACTGTTATATTTGGTGGTCTTATGAATTCTACTATGGCTGAAGATGTTCACCATCAAGCCAGAGATATTGGCACTGTGTGTTCTATTAAGTACCCCCTTTCAAGGAATGATCTTCAGCAACACGGTAACTGTTGAAATTTTTAATGATATGGTTTTCCAGTTAGGATTTAGATCAACAAAATTGAATTCAGTTTTATGTTTATAAAGATTCTTTATACCGCTTTGGATAGTTAAGGTCATTATGAAAATTTTCCCAGGTTTGCTGCAAGATGGCTGTACTTCGGATGCTTCAGCTGTACTATATAACAGTGTAAAATCAGCTCGTGCTTCTGTTGCAAAATTGCATAATAAAGAAATAGGAGGGGGAACTGTTTGGGCACGGCAACTTGGCGGTGAGGTAAAGTGCTTGTCATAGAACACTTCAGATGATAGTATCATAATGCAATGGATATAATCTCTTATATAGAGAGATCATAACTGCTAGCTGATTAAGAGAGGATTTGCCAATCTATATTAATTGAATGAATATTTTTGTTTTGCATTTGTTAAAAAAGTTTTAGCTGTCATAAAATCTGAATTCACACTATTGTATCATGTATTAATTTTCTTCTAAAAAAATATAGATGAAATTTATTTTGTTAAAATTTTTGTTGTATGTGGGCTAGGGCGCCAAGACTCAGAAATGGAAGCTTATTGTCAGAAACCTGCCTTTCAAGGTTTGATCTGTAGAATTATGGCACATTAAATAATTTTTTAGAGACCTTGTTTCCTAATTACTTGACTAAATATGGGTACAGGCCAAAGAAAATGAAATAAGAGATGTATTTTCATCTGCGGGGACTGTATGGGAGGTATTCATTCCACAGAAGTCCGACACGGGGTATATATTCCTTTTCTTTTCCTGTCAAAAAGTGTTTTGATAAAATATTATACATTATGTTGTCTTAAGCTGTTTCCCCCCCTCATTTCCTGTGTGCAGTCTTTCAAAGGGTTTTGCATTTGTAAAATTCACCTGCAAGCAAGATGCGGAAAATGTATGAACTGTTTCAAAGGTTTTAGTTTACATACTATTTGTATTATAAAATAACTTTTATACAAGTTTTCTGCTGCTGTTTCAGGCTATTAAAAAACTCAATGGATCAAAGTTAGGGAGTCGTCTCATAGCTGTTGATTGGGCTGTTCCGAAAAAGATATTTAGTAGTGATCCAAATGATACTCCTGCTTCAGAGGAAGGTAATTTGTTTCTTAAGTGGAAGTCATACTGCCTATTCGATTGAAGGGAATGGAGTGCTTTAAACTGCTTTTGGCATTTGAAAGCAAAAATAATCAAACTCATTGTTAATACTACCCTTTGCAACTAATTTTGCTAGAAATGTTAGTTTGCCGATTTTTTTAACTAGTAGAATTTTCTAAAACATAGGTCTTGCGAGCTGTGGCATTTCCATACTTTAGATATAGACATATTATTATTATTATTGGAATGAATGTGCAACATATCTTCACTGACAAGTGTCAAAAGCATTGTATTTCTTTATATATGATAGAGACAGTTAAGAGTCAAAAATCCTATTTATGAAATTCTGGGTAATAGATTTAGAGAAGGTAAGAAATTGATAGAAAATAGGACTATTATATTGGTACAAAAAAGCCAAAGTCCGGGTAATCTCATAATCAATGTTCACATGTTTGGATAGACTTGAGTCTAATTTTATCTTTGCTATTATATCGTGGATAAATTTGTGAAATAGACTAGTTCCTGTGTTTATATAGCTAACTTATTACTACTCATGGAAAGCAACTGAATATATGTTTCTTATATCATTCTCTCATTGTGTTCTAAACTTCAATAAATTATGAAGTAGGAAATCAATTGGAGCCAAGCTGTTGAGTTCTGACTAACTTACTGTAGTTATAAATTTTTGGAGAACATAATATGACAGTTGAGTTTCAAAACTTAAAATGGATTTTGCGACTACTATTTAACTGCTTTTTTTTTTGTAGCCTTTTGAAATTCTTAAGTATATTATATGTTATTGTTATTTTAGTGCTTTAGTTGGTTATACTTGGAATTGTTGTAATCATATCGAGCAGTTTGAGCTTTTTTCTTCATGGGTGAATGATATATTTAACATAACATTTGAATTTTGAAGCATTGGGTCATTCTTGTAGTTATGCTATACATGTTATTTGTTAATAGGTTTTTCATTGTTGTTCATGACTACATTTCCTCCTTCTTAACATTGTTTCAAACTATTTAAATAAGACATCCTTTATGATTTCTTTAGGACAACAAAAGGTGACAGATGAAGATGGTAGTACTACTACTGAGGATGATGTTGAGCATACTGACAATCAATCTGAACATGGTGACGATAGTGATATTGATGGTGACGTGGAGGAAGATGTTCCGTCTGAAGATGATTTTGACATGGAAGCAGACGTTGCAAGAAAGGTTCTTAACAACTTGATTATGTCCTCCGCTGCGAAAGATGTATCTGCAAATAATGATTCTACGTGTTCTGAAGAAAATAAGGAGCCAAAATCCAATGAAACTGTTAAGGACGTGGATAGCAAAGCATCTAAAGAGTCTGACAAGGTTTCTGCTATTTCCAAGCCCGAGACTTCAAGCAAGTTATCTAATCCTAAGGAAACAGAAGATGATTTGCAAAGAACAATTTTTATAAGCAATCTTCCCTTTGAATGTGATACTGAAGAAGTGAAGCAACGGTTTTCTGCATTTGGAGTAGTAGAATATTTTGCTCCTGTTCTCCACCAATTGACCAAGTATGTCCAATAACTCTTTTTCTGTGTTTCTGTTTCACAGATTATTATTATTATTATTATTATTATTATTATTATTATTATTATTATTATTATTATTATTATTATTATTATTATTATTATTATTATTCATACTCCCGTTTTACTCGATGCAGGCGTCCACGAGGGACTGGTTTTCTTAAGTTTAAAACTGTGGAAGCAGCTGATAATGCAATTTCAACTGCCAATGCTGCTTCTGGGATGGGTATTTTAGTGAAGGGTAGACCATTAAAAGTTCTAAAGGCTCTGGATAAGAAATCAGCTCATGAAAAGGAACAGGAGAAAGAAAATAAAGAGGTTCATGACCACCGCAATCTTTACTTGGCAAAGGTTTGTCTTCTCCTCTGTACCTCTTGTGTTCAAGGCTGTTGTAGCTGATATGCAATAGGAGTAACATTTGTATTCTTTTAAATTGTAAAAGGAGGGACTTGTTCTTGAAGGTACTCCAGCTGCTGAAGGGGTTTCAGCAAGTGATATGGCAAAACGCAAAGAGTGAGTATTTTATGCCTTTGAGTGCATATGTCATTTATAATTAACTCACAAAGTGTCACATTGATTTTAATTATATATGACCATGTCTTGTGTTTTCTGCATATGATGGTCAATTCAATGGGTTCATGTTTTAATCACTGTAAATTCTTTCTAATTTGCTCAATATTGGGATTATCCACTTTTGGTCCTTGCATCAGTTGCATGCAGGAGGAAAACATAAGGACCTGTTTTCTTCTTGATTTTCTTTTCCTTTTTACTGAGGTATTTGTTGTGAAAAATAACAAGAGGGCAAGAAATTCGGAGGCTTGAAAAGCTAACCTAATAGTACTACTATAACTTCTAACAAGGAAGTGATTCTTGCACAGACCATTCTGTGCACAAAACCACAAACGAAAAATGAGTCATTGTTGCAAGTGAAAAAGTTGGGTTAATGAAAATTTAAATATGGTTATAATGAAATCAAAATGGTTGAGGGATATGCGATATACTCCCTCTGTCCCTTTTTATAAACCCATTTCTAACTTTTCACTTATATTAAGAAAAATTGACAGTAATTAATGTATAGCTATTACTCCCTCCGTCCCATTTTAAGTGTCACAGTTGACCAAATCACACATTTTAAGAAAAGTGTGTAAATGAAAGAGAGAGAATATGACTTTTACTATAATACTCTTTTTTTTTATTGGTAGTAGATATTGGAATACTAAAAAGTAGATTTTGGAGTGTACTTTTTCTCCCACCTAATGATTGCTTTAAGGGATAAAATAGGAAAAACAAATGTTATAAATAGTATAGGACATTTATTTTGGGACAAACAATTTTGGCAAGTAGGATATTTATTTTGGGACGGAGGAAGTACCAAATTTTCCTTTGTGTGTGTATAGATGTAATGTAATCAAGATTGACTTTGCATCTTCCAAGACAAATTAATAGCATTAATTACGGTTATGTATGGAAAGATATAATAAATGCATCTAGTAATTTGAAAGAGAGCTTATATTTAGGAACAATATTTTTTCCATTGGTGCTTATAATTAGGGACGCAGGGAGTACGTTTTCCATGTATGTATCATTGGTACTTCTATGCTACTATTATGATTTCCTTATTATTTTATGTTGTATTTGATCTTCCACATTTGAATGGTAAAGATAATGTTATTTTTCTGCCGATGGTAATTCCTATAACTGATTTTAGAAATCTTATATTATTATCTGTGAAAATTTCAGTTTGGAATGGAAAAAGAAGACGAAGCTTAAATCTCCAAATTTTCATGTTTCGAAAACTAGACTTGTTATCTACAACGTACCAAAGTCAATGACTGAAAAAAAACTAAAGAAGCTTTTCATTGATGCAGTTATCTCTATAGCTTCCAAGCAAACACCTGTAATTCGGCAGGTTGGTTAAATAGGTTATGAGGCAATTATTTTATCTGTATATAGCTTTAGGATTTCCATTATGTTTTTAATGTTACAAATGTGTTTTGCAGATAAAGATTTTGAAAGATGCAAGGAAAGAGAAGACTACTCAAGAACAGTATTCTCGTGGAGTCGCATTTCTTGAATTTGCAGAGCATCAACATGCCCTTGTTGCTTTGAGAGTTCTTAACAATAATCCCGGTAACAATAACATCCATTTCTCAATAGTGAAAATAGTAGCTTCGTTATTAGCTTGGTAACTTGATCACTTTTAAAAAAAATGAATCAATCATAAATGTGTCCTGAGAAGTGTGTTCAAAAAAGTGTATTGCTAGCATTTCTATGTTCGGTGCACCATGTTTTTCATGTAATCTAATGTTTTTTTTACCACAGAAACTTTTGGTCCTAAACACCGGCCAATTGTGGAGTTTGCTCTTGATAATGTTCAAACATTGAAACTGCGTAATGCAAAGCTACAATATCAGCAGCAGACTCCTCATGATGACAACAGAAAACGAAAATCTCAAGAGCACGACAAACCAGCAAAAGACTCGGAATTGAACTCAAATAGTGAACAAGGCAGAAAAGTGGCAAATGGAAAATCTCCTCATGGAGACAAATCCAAAAGACAGAAAGACAACCATAAGAGTACCAATACCGACGTGTCATCATCAAAAGAAAATCCGAAAGCTTTGGCGGGGAAGTTAAAGAATAACCAAGATGGCCAGAATCACAGTGCTAAATCACCTGAAGGTAAAAATACTGCTATTGACGGTAATAATAGGAAAACATCAGGAAAGAAAGATGACGCGGTTTCTGGAAAGAGGAAGATGAAAAATCAAGAACAAGCAGGGGAAATGGTTTCTAGGAAAAGGGTAAAGAAGAATAAAGATTCAGTAGAGAAGGACACAGTGGACAAGCTTGACATGCTTATTGAACAATATAAATCCAAGTTTTCACACAAGGGTTCCCAAGGAAATGATGGTGAGAACAAACAATCTAAGCTTAGGAAATGGTACCAATCATAATTTTGTTCTGAAATGAATTTTGACACTTGGTTCTTACCCAAATTCTTGAGCCTTACTTGAGTTATTTCAAACTTTTTGGTCTAATTTATAGTGTAACAAATATTTACTAGCCTTTTTGTAATAGCACTATGTCTTTGAAGATTAAAGCTGAAACCAATGTAATGTGGCAGTAGAATTATTTTTGTCAAATTCACAAACTAATTAAGCTGGTTTGACATACTAGAAGACTAAAGAGTATTGCTGAGAAACAATTGGACCATTTATTTAGCTGTTGATTCGATATTTAAAGAGCAAAAACATAATAATTCCTTAAGATTAAGAATTAAGAAGCGCAGATGTTTCCATTTTCATAGTTTCTAAATCCTTAATTAAGAATTGTATTTGAGTATGGAGGTTAAGAAATATAACGTTAAGCACATGGTATATTGAATCAATTATACAATCTCTATTAATTTGAATAGCATCATAGAAATGTTGTAATTCTTTTGATATGTAATGTTTTTTTGACATGTAATATGTTATGGTCATATAATGTTGTAATTCTTGGAAATTTATACACTTTGTAAAAGAAAATCATAGTAAGATTTTACACATTCGACTCAAGCAGCCATTACTAAAAAACTTTTCATTGTTGTTCTTCAATTCACTTCAATTTGTAGGTAGGGGGACATTGAAAATCATCCCATGCAAGCAACATTACACATCAATTATGGAATATGAAAATTGGTTCGAAAAAAGAAGCGGAAATGAACAAGAGTTAGACTTTTACATAGATAGAAAGAAAATAGACACAAATCAACACTTATTTGAAAAACAAAATCTTAACCAGCTGTGTCTAGTAGGGTACGAAAACATATATAGCTAATCAGAGGCGATCCTGCTATTTAAGAGGCCTTGTTCAAAAATTAACAATGGACCCTCTAAAAATAATAATTTAAGAAAAAAAAAACAAAACATCTTATATTTAAATTATAAATAATATAAAAACAATTATTATTGTAAAAAAACGTCAAAAACAAACATATCCTAATAAGAATTAAATTTATTGCAAAGATTTTAAATGATATAATAATTTAGTCTAAAATTATTTCTCGACTTTAATTTGATTTAAAATAAAAGAATTAAAATTATTTATAAAAAAAAGTGTAGAAGTTAAGTTTGAAACTCAAGACCTCCTAACAACAAATATTATTGACAACTAATTAACCACCATTCTATTGATGAGAATATGATATATTATGAACATTAAAAATATATAACTATTATTATAAGAGTTTATAATTTAGAGGCCTTAAAATTTATCGATATTTTGAGGCCTTGTGCCGTCGCACATGTCGCACACCCCCTGGGGCCGGCCCCGTAGCTAATCTAGAGTTTAGCTAGGAGATAAGTAGTGGTAGATTCTATAATATAATGGATGGTGTTTGAAAAATAAGTATAACTCATAAGTTGTTTGAAAAATAAAATATGAAGTATATTATTTGAAAAAATAATCCCAAAAATACACAAATAAATATAATATTTGAGCAAAACACTAACTAATCAATCAAACAAAACCAAAAAGTATTTTGATTTCATTTTCAAAAAATCCAAAAAGTGAACCAAACCGGTCTAGTTACAGGCCTAGTAGGATCTACTCTTTAGTCTCTCAACAAGACACTTGGCATTAGATTTAGTAGAGATGACCGTGATTCATCCCTATAAAACTACAATTATGTTTGGGAAAGAATTGAAATCACTTATGTCAAAACTTGTCCATCAGTAATAAAGAAAATGAAATGTTTAATTTGGATTGGATTGGATAAATATGTTTAAGTAATTTATACCATCCCAAGTTATAGTTTAAAAAAATAAGTAGAGAAGATAGTGGGAGAAAAATAGGGTCCTTAACTACATCAAAAGAACATTTGATTCATAATATTAACGAGACAGTTATAGAACACTTTTGACCAAAAAAGAGACAGACAGAGAACAGTTTTGACCAAAAGAAAGACAGAACTCTAGTTTACAAGTAACAAAATCAACATCATAATATTAACGACATGATTCATTACTATTCATACTCTTAATTATGCTACCTTGTCTCCATGATGACAGCACGCAAAACACAAATTAAAACTCACACACACCACGTACAACGTAAATTAACACTTTACATATTACAAAAAAAAAAAAGCAACAACAACAGTACTCACTCACAAAAACGAAAAACTCTCAACCATGACCATGACCATTGATCTTTATCTCAGAAGAAAAAGGAAGAGCTTCCAAAATCAAAAGTTCCATTAACAGAACCACCTGCCACAATGTTGTTACTCTCTGTTGCACCTCCCAACATTTGATTATTATTATTATTATAACAATCCACATTCTGCTCCCATGATGATGATGATGATGAATAATAATGATCATGATTATGATCACCACCGTTGAATATTCCATAGTTACCATGATCATCATAACACGTGGAGCTTGTAATATCTGGTGGCAAAGGTGGAAGCTCTACTTGACTATTGTTGTTGATGTTGTTACTGCTACTAACAAGGTTAAAATAGGAATTTCCATTGTAGCAAGCTTCCAATGTAGCAAGAGGAACTTGAGGAGAAGAAAGATGATTATATTTATTATTTAAATAGTTATTATTGTTATTAATATTATTTTCCTCACCGTAACCGTAATTAGCGGAGGAAGTTATAATTGAAACCGGGTCAAGACAAGGAACAGGGTCGGGTTGAAGAACAAAAGAAAGATCATGAAAAGTTTGAGGTTGTTGTTGTTGTTGGTCAGGGGAGAGAATTGGAGTAACAGATGAACCAGGAGGAGTGTCTGCATAAACAAAATTGGTTCTGGCACGTGAGCCACGCATGCTACGTGCGGCTCTATCGTAAGCTAAAGCAGCTTCTTCAGCAGTGTCGAATGTTCCTAACCAGTGTCTTTCTTTCGTAGATGGATCTCGAATCTCCGCCGCGTATCTTCCCCATGGTCTTCTTCTTACTCCTAGGTATCTTCCTCCCCATGCCGTTTGTTGTTGGTTGTCTTGTGTTGTGGTTTCGCTTGTTGTTGCTGTCGTTGTTTGTTTCTTCTTTCCTTTCATAGGACTCATATTATTGTAATGTAATATATTGTAAGGTTATAGAAAATGAAGAAAATATTATGGCATGCAATTATGGAAATGGAATAATGCAAGGAGTTTTTAGAGTGATTTTGTAACTGTTTTTGTGTTGTGTTGTGTTGTTTCCTTTCTCTTTCGTTTTCTTTGTATTTTGTTGTGTTGAGTTGAGTTTTGCATGTGAATCCATGGTTTAAATAAGAGAGACTATGGTTATTTAAATTCTCCTTTTTACCCTTGTGTTTTTGTTTTTTTTTTTCATCTTTAGCCTTGTGATAACTTCTTAGAATGAGTGTTGACACGCGCATGTTTTTCTGTTTGTTTAATTTGTTCAAAATTTTATCTAAGTTAACAAATATTAGTTGGTTCAGTGTTGATTTACACTTGATTTAATAAGGAGGATTACTGTTCTATGCACCATACCTATGCTTGAGAAAGAATTTAAATCACTTGATATCAGAATTTATTCTGAAATAGATTAATCGGTTTAATAGATAGAATATCGGCGATGAGAAAAAAGCTATCACTTAATATGTATGTTTATAAAGAAAATAATGTAAGTTTTGTTTATGTGAGCCTAAATCGGTTGGTTTGGACCCTAGTACGTTTGGGATGAAATTCTAGTCATTAGACAATCCGACAAAAAATGTAAGCTTTTGCATAATTATCTGATTCAGTGCCATGCCACTGGTCTCATAATAATTGAGTAATCTAATCTATCAAAAAGGTTAGAGAACAATCAGAGAGGGTGCACTGAGCAACACAATCCATCACTGACTCTTCACATATTTTATTACGTATTTTTAGCTTTTTTAGTAAAAATGGTCATAAAAAAATTGTATGTGATATGAGTTTCATGTGATGGGAGAATGAAAGGGATATATAAAAATAATTAATTGATTAATTGATGAATAATTGTTATTTAAGAAGATGAAAATACAATAATTATATAATTAATATTGGTGGGTGGCATAATTAGAAATCTAAATGGCCCATGATAAGCATGTTCTCTTAGTACCCCATTTCATGATTATTCTCCAATCAAATTAGTTAAACTTAAATAAACTTCAATATTGTGTCCATAATGGGGAATAAGCCCCATATAGTCCAAAGTTCTGCATGTGACTTTTCAATCAAATCATGGAATTGTACATGAACGAGGAACTAATCACACACACAATCTATTAAGATATAGAATATCAATAAAATTACATTTTATCTCTAAAGTCTTTTCTCATTAAATTTGATGATGATCATTTCAAAGGAAAAAAGGTTCATATGAATTGATCAGTTGCACATTCTAATGATCATTACAGATGGGAGGAGCTCCATGCCTTTTTTTGATGATTAGGCTATAAGCTAAGATCTTTTAGAATAAATAAACTATACTTAGATTGATTACTAGTAATTATATGGGTGCTATGTGTCCAATCTGCTCATTACTCTTCATTTGGCTGCATGCATATGAATATGATGCATACTCTTGATTTCTTTTTAATCATGTATGCATTATAATGCATATACTCTTATGATTTAACTTTTTTCCAAAACAAAATTTTTATAATATTTTTCATGTAAATAGAATTCAAATGGGTTGATATGTCAGTGAAGATTGAGTGTAATTTAAGTGATCTATTTTTTAAATTTTTTATGAGTTTTATCCGACTCATTAATTTCTTTTTGCAATTGATATTGCTGGAGTAAATACTCGATTAATCTCCTTAATTATATGAATATCGTTGAATCAAATGAATTTTACCAATTAAGTTGCTCTTTTTTAAAAATTTAAAAAATCTAAAATATGAAAGTTTAATGACATAGTCAACGAAGGTTTGTTCGATTGATTAATAGGTGACTCATATCCTGCAAGAGCGATGGTTCAACTTCAGCACTCTCTGCACCTATAACTATATGCGTTTTTGTAGTTTTAGTTTATCATGTTGTAAAAAATTAGAATGATTGTTCATTCGTCCTCGTAGAATAGATCAAATGGTAAGAACCGAGGGACGTAAAAATTGGATAGAGGGAGGTCGAGTGATCAATTTCGGAGGGAACAGTTTATCTTTTTGATATCAAAAAATGATTATTCATTCAACTAGGCACACCTCTTATTTGGTTGATGTTTGATGCTTAATTTGAGTACATAATATAACTGTTTAATTTACTCGTGAACACATTAATAGGATCAATTTTATTTTATGTATGTGAATTTTCAATAATTTAGTATTTTCTCTACTTACAAAGACAAATTAATATGATTGACGGTTAGAAAATATAGTATAGTGGTTACTAGATATGATTGACAGTTAGAAAAATCAATCATTTTAATGGATGATTAGAAAATATATCAGTTATTGTACCCAAAAAAAATGTATCAGTTACAAGAAGTAATCATTTTAATCCTCATGAATTTCGGTTACCCCTGTCCCTGTGTCATTTTTTTCTGGTCTTTTCCCCAAAATTAATAAAATCAGTTACGAAGTAGTAATTTACTGCATTAATTAACTTAATTCCATTCTGAATTTATTTTTGTGGCCTAAGATATTATGGAATGAATGAAGGTATTTGACATTGTAACTAGAAATATATGTCTAGGTGTTCAATGATGATTGATGATAAATTTAGTAGATAGAATTATGGTTAGATTTTTACGACCGTATTTAGAAAGAAATTAAAATTATTTTATATTATAATTCGCCTCAAACTCTTAATTATTAAGATCATTTTTCACCTAAAAATTCTTCTCCTAAGAACCGGAAAATGAAAGCTAAAAAAAAAGTATACGTTTCAGGGGTGACAATCTTCCAAGGGAATTCAAGCATTTTATTTGATTATTATCGAAGTTTAACTTATACTAACCCTTTTAATATAATAATAGGGTGTTTAAGGAATATCATTACTCACCCCACCCATGTGCGATTGCGACCAATTTGAGTCATAAAGTCAAATCATAAGTTCCACAGTGTTCACTTCTTTTCATCAACAAAAGTTCACTTTTATGTTCATATTTAATTGGGACTTAATTAGTATATTTTCATAGATGGTTTTAGAAGTACCATGCCTAATTGTCTATCATTTAGATTTAGATTTAGATTAGATTTTATCTGGGCCTTTGGAGACGAGAGAAAGGAAGAGCTTTGAAGGGAAAAGTATAGAAAAATCTTATACTATATTTGAGCCAATATTTTTATTGAAAATGATAAATGAATATTTATAATTAGTTGTCTTTAAAATTTTATGAGTATTATAGCGTAGATTGAATTAAAAAATAATTCTAAACCTTTCATAATCCTCAATTTCATATACACTTTCTCCTTCTTTTTACAAAGCACTCTCTTCCCCTGCTAAACCTCTAATTAAACAATCTAATTCATTCTACCAAGTCATTAATAAGCACATGAAAAGTCTTATTAATTTTTATTCTCTTTTTCACCACAGTATCCAGTTCAGTGGCCCGATTAATCCGGTTTGGGATGAGTTCTGACATCAAGTGATTTTTCTAAACTTATTTGTAGGATATTGAACTGCGGTCCTCCTTATCAAATTCAACGTCAATCGCTTTCGAGTAAATATGCATAATATTTCACACTTCACTCGCTTTCTTGATATAACATATGAAAGTTTAAATCGTTGTTAATGATTATTAGTGTAAAATTAATTTACACTTATGATGCGTATTCTTTAAACTCTTAATTATTCTACAAGCTTTTACCAATACTTATAAGACTTTACTAATTTGTGTCCTAAAAATGCATGTTAAAAACTTTAAAGTGAAAGATTTGAATTGATAATACCAGCACTTATGCACCGGATCCCATCAGAACTCCGCAGCGGAAGCGTGGTGGGCCCATAACCCACAGGTCCCTGGTATCAGAGTCTATCCTAGATCCATTTGTTGTTTGTTGTGGAGACCTCCCATATTTGGGGCACCCGTTTCAGCTTGTTCAGTTCTGGACGTGAGGGGGTGTGTTAGAAGTCCCACATTGGCTAGAGATATGGCATAGATAGCCTTTATAAATGTGTGCAAACCTCAACTCTCAAGCTAGCTTTTGTGGTTGAGTATAGGCCTCCCAAATTTTAATAAAAATAATACATTTTTGTAGAGAATTGGAATTATTCATACGTGTGAAAATTTATGAATTATCTTATCTTAAGTTTTAAAAAAATTGAAAAGGAGCCTTGTAAATAGAGATCAAGATATATTAAGATCATAGGAAGTACACTGTACAAGTATAATTGACAAAAAGTTGTTAATTTAACCTTGAAATATAAGAGAATTGTAGGGACTACAGTGAAGATAAATTTTAAATAACTAGTTTATTTAGAATTAGAAATTTAATGAGCTTAAATTGTTCGATAAAGCTCAAATTCAAATTTGTAATCAAAATATTTACCGATCAAACTTTATTTGCAATTTCCGTCTAATCTTTGTATTACAAGTAGTGGTCTCTTTCATTTGAGAGTTGGAGAGTTAATTAAAAAACAAAACAAAAAAATTAAATAAGGAAATGCATGGATAAAGTTGAAAATACTTGCTAAACATTTTTCCTACTTTAAGTTTAGAAAGGAAATCAAATAAGGTGTTGGGCAGCATGTGAGAAAAACAATAGGGTGTACCTTTCTTGAGGAAAACAATAACTAGCTAATTCTTAATTATTTAACGAAAATTAACTGCAGCACCTGATAGTGGATCTTTGACCAAATGTTTCATACCTAACAATGTTGCTTACATGAAGTAATTAGCTAGAAAACATTGCATGAAAATAAAGTACTAGTACAATATACTAAGGTTTGATGAAAAAAGGATAACTAAGATCTTTCCTTGGGGATTTGAACTTCAGTATTAATCAGTAATCCTATAATTATAATTATTCATTATTTAAGGTTTGTGTCGTGTCTGATAATGGGCAATTTGTCTTGTGCATTAGTAGCTCGTTCGTAGTTGTATTGTATGTGTCCAAAAGCATCTTAATTTTCTTTGTATGTAATTGTCCCACATCCGCAAAATATGATGGTCTTAGTCAATCATTTCATATACAATTCATATATTAAAGGTGTAACACATGGATGGAGGATTATACTTTCCACATAAATATATTTGCTAGAATTTAAGTGATAGCTATTTTATTTTATTTTTATTTTGAAAGATCAAGTGTGAACTAGTAGTATTAGTCTTGCATTTATTTTAAGGTTTGAAATGTTATTCTTTTTACGAAAAGAGGATAAAGCGCAATGACCAAGTCTAAATTTATCCTTACAAAATTAAATTAGTTTGCAAGATGAGACAGGCAATCTCTCACAAATACTCCCTCCGGTCTCATATATAAGCAAATTTACAAAAAAACTCTTTGTTTAAGAAAAATATCTAAAGCATTTAAGTCAAACACACTTTTTAATTTTACCCCTACTTTTTGTCTTATAAACTGCTATAAACATGAGAATGTGAAAAAAGTAGGGATATATTTGGAAAAATGACATTGATTGTAATAATTAGGGATTATTTTTGCTTATATATAAGACTTTGAATTTTTTTGTTTTGTTGCTTATATATGAGACCGGAGGGAGTAAATATTTGTAAGTTGATCGAAGGAATTGCTTGCTCCTAATGCTAAATCATCTCGAATAAATATTTGTAAGTTAATCTAAGGTATTCACCGCCGTGATTAATCAAAAGAGTAGCTGACCCAAAGATTTAAAGTTGCTCCATACTCAAGGTGAGGATCAAACCCTCGACCCTTGATTAAGGGAGAATAAGCCCCAACCGTTCAACTACACCCCTTGGGTTCAACTTCTCTCACGTATATGCTTACATTAATTACTAAAAGGAATAATTCATAATTTAATTTTAAAATTATTAATTTCTCTTAAATTATTTCATTAGCGCCTAAACATTATAAATACTTTAGTTCACCATTTTTATTTTTTTTGATAAATTTTTAAGTTTTATGAAAAACTTGGTTTAGTAAAATTTATGAAACTTAAATAGTTTAACATGTTGCAAGAGTGGAAAACATTACGCAGTGTTGTTACTACTACAGGGTTGGTTGATCAGCATGTTGTGCACAATGTTTGGTGCAAACTAGGGGTTGGTAAGGTTAAATACAATATTGACGCCTCCTTTCCATCTAACTCTAATAGAGTAGGCATTGGGGTATGCATTCGAGATGATCAGGGTGTATTTATTTTAGCTAAGACCGAATGGTTTACTCTAAGGAGTGAGGTACATATTGGTGAAGCACTTGGACTATTGTCCGCTCTCAATTGGGTTCATGAGCTTAATTTAGGATCGGTGAAATTTGAGTTAGACTCGAAAAGGGTAGTTGACAGTTTTCACTCTACACAACCAAATTTCACTGAGTTTGGTGTTATTTTAGATCGTTGTAAAGTCGCTTTTTCTACTTACTATAGAAACTCTAGTGTCAAGTTTGAGCGAAGACGAGCAAATGTGGTTGTCCATAATTTAGCTAAGACGGCTACATTGTCAGTTAGTTTTCAGTTTTTGATCGATGTACCAAGTTGTGTTAAACACATATTAATTAATGAAAGTCAAAAATGAAACTTAAATAGCAAGAAACATATTACTATAGCGAACTGATAAAAAAAATTATGATACTACAAAAAAAAATCATGATTTACCAAAAAAAATCTATCTTTGTTCAAGCCCACAACTTTCACTGGAAACAATGTGTTATATACTCAATTAATCATTGGAAAATGTAAACTAAAGTGAAGTGAAGAATAGCGCCTACTATAAATCAAAGAAACATGGACCAAATTTTCCAAGTCTAAGAAGTTTAATTATTCTTCTTTAATCTAGTTTCAAGCAAAACGACGGTATAATCCGATTCATATGCTTTATGTCATTTAGTGGCTTTCATGTTATAATCTTTTTTTCTTTAAATAAATAAATAGGCATACATGAATTTAACTCAATTAGTAAATATATCACATTATATATGAAAAAGTCGGAGTTCGAACTCATGACACCATGACATCTCACTTACATATTTTAAGGATAAAAATTTTTAGTCACTAGACTACTTAACAAAAACAACTATAATCATTAAAAATTATTAAAACTGACACACAAAAAGTAAAAGTGCCGAAGTTCAAATTTCAATTAATTACGTCACCCGGTCTAGCGATTTCAATAATTTTATTAGTTAAAACTAAGATTTATGCACTTTATGTTATGATTTAATTAGGACTTAGGAGGGATGTTCATATAGTGTCGTTTTCTACAAAACACACCTCCCCTTGAACAAGAATCTATGCTCGTGGAATTGCCTTTTCTTCATGTGCAGCTATAGTGCCTATTAAGCAGCATTTTTTGGTTCAAGATTTGTATGTCACAAATAATTAAAATAACCCATTTAAAAACTTATATACATCAAATGTATGCATTTTAACATCTTATTGTCAAATCATAAACAGTAAAAATTTCAACTTATATGATTTTTTTAATTAAAAAGCATAAGGGAAATTGAAATATTCAATTGAACAGTTATTTTGGATGATCATCTCGAGGGATAGGGACCTGGCTATAAGAAGACCAAGCAAGCATGGCTCTTGCACTAATCACATTAGTCCAGGAGTTTACTGTAGAAATGTGAATCTTATTGGAATTTTCAAACTTTAAATCATTCTCTTAAATTAATTTTACTGTTTATTTAACTTAAAATGTCATGTTCATTGTTCACTTATGTCTATTCATAGTGTCAACATGATCTTTTTTTTGCAACTTGTTTTATATTTTATATTATTAAGAGAAAACAATAGCATTCCTTTGTCTATTATTAAATGTAAAATAATAATAATTTGTTTTATAAGCCAAACAAATTTGATTAAAAGAAGCACAAGTTGTTTTCAGGTGAAGCACACAATAAAGTAAAGTACATGCAAAACCATAAGCTTGCTTAGTAAATATAGTAGCAAGTCTCCATCCTTATGCTGTGCATCACAGATTGAGTGTGACATGAGTGGTCCAATATTTATAAACTAATAAATATTGAATATTATTGTCAAAAAAAAAATTGAATATATCGTATTAGAATTCGGATTAAGTTTAACTCAATAGTACAAAATCGTTCTGTAAGGTGAAAATTATCTCACATATAAGTTACATAGTCTTTGCTTACATTTGATATATGATTAACTTTAATTGTAACATTCATATCATATCAAGTCCATTTATTTAGTGAAACAGTGATTGGTACATGTTGGTTGATACTGCATAAAAAATTTCTGAGTATCCTAAATTATTTTGTATATGATGTAAATTGATTTATATAATCATTTCAAGATTGTGACTCTAAGCTAGTTTGCTCTAAACTTGTTGACTTGTCATTGTATATGTTTGATGCTTTGCAAAAAATTTAATTTGAAGTTCTTCAGCAATATTTTTCACCAATTACTAAGTTGTGATCTGTCAATGCTAAATTATCCTCACTCTTTTCGGGATTATAATCTCAACTAAAGAAAACATAACTCCACGAGCACACAAAAACCCTATCACACTAAACCCGCATTGTACAAATCATGAGTATTAGACGCAGTTTGAGTAGTAAAATATTGCGCTGCAAACATGCAAAATTACAGGTAAAATCTATATTCTATATACATGTATGGAGCTAGCAAACTTTGAACAATACATGTATTATGTATATAGTTTTTACCTAGAACAAGACCAAATGGAAAATGTAAAGAAATAAACAAAGTTGTTTGAAAAGATTAAAAGGCACAAGTTAATGTTTGACCAGTTTAATGGGTAAGAAAGATGAACTGAAGATTGAATAGTATCACCATGGATAGTACTGTCACCAGAACCATTGTTCAAAATGAAACCAATGGTGCTGATTGAATAGTATCTTAGAAAATTATGAACTGAAGATTCTCAAAGGTAACATCTTCTTTGCCCTTTGTGATAGCAAGAAATTTTCACAAATGGTGCTGCTATATAACAAGTTTTTTATGAATTGTGGGGTGAAGCAAATAGCTATTTAAGTTCATATACACTTGAGACTTTCACCACCACATTCTAACATCATGATCACAAAGGAAACAAGAAAAAGAACCTAATCGGTGACACGAGCATATAAAGTCCAAATCATTACTTCACATTTTGGTCTTATCAGTTTGAAGGAGTTAATGCACAATACAGCACATGTGTATAGCAATTTCAATAGCCAAAATGGATGGCTATCTCTTGAGAAGCGCGTTGCAGTAGATTACCATTAGAAGGAACACCGTGGTGCGAGGATCTTTTATAGCAGTTGGGTGACAGACTTTGACATTCTGAGACATCTGTTACGAGAACGGAAGCGGGATCAACATCATTGTCTTGCTTCTCAAGGTTCGTGTCTTCTGCCATAACTCTGGTAAACTCCTCAAGTGCGTTGCACATCCAATCGTATCGGCTGAGTCTAAATGCTTCTTTTATGTTTAACTAAGAAGAGAAAATATGCATGCCAACTAGGTTAAAAATTCTCCCAATGTCCAAAACTATGAATTGCAAGTATTTAATAATTATCATAAGGATTCCGTTTTATTTGTAACAGCTGCATTCAAAACTAATTAAACGATTTGTTCAGAAGAATTACCCATCGGCGAGCACGGTTTTTCTGCTCAGGCCAATCCTCGAGTTCTTCGGTCACCTCCAAGGCAAACATGTATCCTCTGCAGCCTCCTTCCATGCTACACAAGTCCTCACTGCTTTTGCTTCGGAACTCCCATACTCCTAATGGAGTCTCCTGAAAATGAAAATATGCCAATTAGCTAAAGAAAATTTACCAAAAGTATATCATATAGACCATATTACAAGAAAGAACAGCTTGCACTGTTCCAATCATAATACATACTTATTGATTGTTAAAGAATCATTTCCATATTCAGCAAGTTAATTTCAGTATCCAGTACCAAATGAGGTTCTGTTAATGTGCTGTTAACTTGTCTTGGAATTAGTTATGCCTAGAATGGGTGCTTCATAACAAAATTGACTTTGATTTGTTCCTTCTTGTGTCGTTGCTCAAGCAGAGGAGGAAAAGTGTAGGAGATGCGGCATTATATAACCAGAATGGGCTCAACTAGGTGACTAGAAATAAATTTTATTCAAATCTATGCCACTAAATGTTATATCAAATCAAAGTAGAGAGTTGCACAAGTTATAGCATTCCGATATAAGCGCATTGCTTGTGTTGCAGGTCAAACCATTGGAAAGATGTTTATGATCGATAAATGATTTTTTGGCAATTTGCTAACACTGATAGATTTTCATTAGAGGACGAGCCTTGGCACAACAGTATAGTTTCTGCCTTGAGACCATGAAGGTCACGGGTTCAAATCCAAAAACAACCTCCCCATTCCCACTTGCGGAGATAATTTCCTTACATCTATCTACCCATCCTAGATCCTACCTGCAAGGAGCCTCGTGCGCTAGGCTGCCGTTTGATAGATTTTTGTTATTTTGGGCTCAGATAGAGATTTTTTGCTACATCCAAGGAGCACAAGTTAAGTTAGATATCTGTCCTTGGTGTTAAAATTAAAAATTTCTCACACTTACATAAGTGAAGTGAAATTTACAGCATAAGAAAAATGCCTGAATGATATCATGATCAACATCTCATATATTGATTGGTTAAATTTTTCAAGATGGACTATAACCAAAAATACTTCATAATCTATTGGGAAATTGAACCTTACTCTTAGTATTCCTTTAACTCCCGCTTCTTCTATAGCTTCGCGACAAGCGGCTTCTGTAACAGTCTCATCATTCTCCCAACCACCCTGCCAAAGAGTAGAAATTGTAACTTTTCAGTATTAAAGTTCTCATGCGGATGGAAGTTATGGGCGCAGACAATATCAAGTACCTTTGGAAATACAAGGTCGTCACGTTTTGGTGAAGAAATCATAAGTACTTCTATCATTTCCTTGGTTTTTTCAACTTGATCCGCATTCTCTTTTCTCCATCTATATGGAATACATCTGTTGTAATACATAAGAAATTTTTGAAGTGAATCATGTGGCTAAAAAAACTGTTGCAACTCATATCAATGTCAATCCTCAAAACTCTACAGGCAAAATATGTATGCCAGTGGTTATCAAATCAAAAATAAAATCATGAATCCGAAGACCAATTTTCCGCACTGTGAATCGAATCTTATTATGAATTGTAAGAATAATGAAAAGTATTATGAAATGTAAGCATCATTAAAATCCACATGATGTTAAGGTGAAGAAAAAATGAAAAGTAAAAGTATAATGTTTTCCTACGCAAGATTTTAAATTATTTCTTTTAACGAATCCCACTCACCGCTTTGTTGCTTCATTAATTTTGGCATGATCACAAGATTTAAAATATTCAAGAGTTGCTTTCATTAGTTTAATCCCTTTTCTCTCATTATTTTAAAGTCCACTTGAATAAATTGATTGATTAAAACAAAGAATCAATGATTCAAAGCCTCTGATAAAAAGGAATAGATCAGAAATTTCCATGCAACTACTATGAATCCAACCTTCAACAACAAACATATCTCACAGGATTTGGAAACAGGAAAAATAACAACACAACAATAATTTCAATAAACAAATATTGCTACCATAGTTATTAACTACTCTGCATGCCACAACTGTGATACTGATAAATCTTGAATTTGTCTTACTTTTATATAAACATAAAAGCCAAAACAAATCACGCAATTTGAAGTTCTATTTTTCATTTTTTAATAGACCTTAAGTCAATGACATGGCCCACTAATTTAATTTATCATTGTAATGAACATATCCAAATGAAATATAATTAAAATATAATACAGAGAAGACAATTATTAAGAAACAGTTCTATGTCTATGATGCCTTTCTATTCCACAAACAAAAATGATTAAGATTTCATCAACTGTTAACAACTTTACAACTTTATTAATTTTCAATTTTTGTAACACCAATAGTAATCATATCGAGGGCCGGGGACTAATCCTTCAAACTACGTAGATCTATTTAAGAGACCAACATAAAAGTTCACACATAACGGTTACAAATCGAACTCTGACCACATGCTTAAAACCCAACCATACCAAGGATTAGCCTTCGATCGAAATTTTGACATTCTATATAGAACTCTTTCAATGTTGCCAACCATACAATTCATCTAACAACCATGTCACACAACTAATTTTCTATTTGCACATAAAACAAAAGCAATGAATTTGTCTCTTAATTTAATGGCTCTACAACAAGCTACACCATAAAACCATTGTAGAGGATCCATTGTAACAAAGGAAACAACAAAGAAGATCAATGGAAAACCAGCACACATATCAATAAGCACAATAATGCATGGTCATAACAATAAAACAAAACAAAACATAACCCAAAAGGGGTTTCAAAAAAACCAAACATAAAAAAGATTAGATTTTTAAGGTAAAAAAGCTATGTCTTCAAAATGGAAAACTTACCCAGAAACAAGTCGAAGGTTGTCTTCATAACGTTGTCTTTGTCGCCCCGTTCTTGCTGGCACACACGACATAGATTCTAGAAAACTAAAAAAAAAAACCCAAAAAATTAAATAAATAAAAAAACATAAAAAACACCAATTTGAAGAACACAAAGAAGAATCAGAAAATGGGTCTATCTTAAAAGATAAAACAAAACAAGAAAAACAACAAGATGTTGCGTGTAACATACCCAAGATACGTTTTCTTTCTTTCTTTAAATCTTGAACACAACGAATAAAGAAGCTTTCATTAGTCTAAAAAAAAATAATGAAGAATCTTAAAACTTTTGCATGAGATAAGAACAAATCAAGAAAAAGCTGATTTTCTTTTGGCTAAACACGTGTATACAATTGGTGTGAAATGGAGATTCCGTTGTTATCAAAGTTTAAAGTTTCAAGAAAAAGCCTTTTCCAAAGCATGGGATACAAATGGCAGAAGAAGAAGAACAAGAAGATGAAATGGTCCAAAAAGTTGATTGCAGAAATGGAAAAAAAAGGAGAAAAAAGGAGGAAGAAAAGCTTCCACGGAAAAACAGAGGAAGAAAGAGGGATAAAGAGAATTTCAGCGGGTTCTTAGCAATGGCTTCCATTTATAATTGGTTATTATTTAAACTCTTTTTTTTTTTTTCTTATAAAGGAATTTCTTAATCTTATTTTTAAATTTTGGTTTAGTCAATTTTTTATATTCTTTTTTTACTAAAATGCAAAACAAACAATGGAACAAAAATATGGGATTTATGCTAAGTAAATTTAAGACTACCCTATCAACAATTGACCAATTCAAATGATAAAGACTTGAATATTCTTTAAATAATTAAAAGTAGTTAAAATGTTAAATGCTCTTGTGGTTTTTTTAAAAATAAAAATAAAAGTAGTTAAAAGTAGAGTTGTTAAATGAGTTAATCTCGTCCTGTCTAGTTTAGCCGGATCATTATTATTGGGATATATATTAATAAACTCGACCTAATTTATTTGGACCTCGTGGGCTAATGGGTTAACCTGACTTATTTACATTTTCATTTTTTACTTTGTTCACTAATTTTTACGTCGCTATGTTGTATTATTTTTCACAATTATGAATTTATTGTGAATAATTGAATGTAATTGTAAATAATTTTTTTATTAGCACCAAATATCAATTAAATTTTACTTTTTCTTTTTTGAATCAATAAATTTTACTTTTATTCTTATAAAAAAAACTAAATCAAATTAATAATTATAAACTTAAATTTTTTAAAAATTTAGTTAAATGTATAACTTTTTATTAAGTTTACATATTTAAAGATATTTTTTATTAATAATTTTTTAATTATATAATACTTTTTATATTTGTATTAATATTACTTTTACAAAAAAAACACACACACACACACAATATATTCATGATTATGGGATGCTATACTAGTATGTTAAAGTCTATAGAAGGAACATATTATATTTTTGCTTTGAAGGATAACTTTTTCATCTCTAAATATTTATAAAATGAGAGTTAGAAACTTTATTTTTCAAGAAGTTAAATTAATCCACCTTCTAAATTGGCACTGAAGAAAATTGAATCTGAAACTTTAAAGAGAAACACACTCTAAAATTATAAATCAATACTACTAAACCGGCCCAAATGGATTTGAGAGCTAGAAACCTCATAATGTCATTCGACCATTATAATATTAGTAGTGATTAGAGTCAAAGTTGACATTAAAAGTGAAAGAAATCAACATGATTGTTGGGTCTTCTTTCTCTATGTAGAAGACATGTTTAGATTTCTTGGAAAGCCTTCTCTCCATGAGTCTTGACCCTCCACTTCTACACCATTCTTAGATATTGTTGTACATATAATCTTTTAAGAGTTCACGATAAAATGTATGTTCAATAATAATAATATAACAATGGGAGCAAATTGAATGAAATAGTTTCTCGCATTCAACCTTCAATGTGTAAAACAATAAAACCGTACTCGTTGCTTGCACCATTATCTAATTATGTGTTAGAATAACAATTAGTGATAGAAGAATAAAGAAACACAGGTAATGGAATACTATTGCAGATAGTAGGCATGACAATATAATCCATCTCCGCGGGTACAAGATGTCTCGCCCCAATTTTAATAGGGAAAATCCGAGTTAATTGAATTTGAATTCGAGTTTGAGTCTTGTTCGATTTTAAAAGACATATATATATGAGAGAAATAATAGAGACATTAATATCCACCCCGAATCTGTCCCTAAATTCGCCTCATTTATATCAAAATTATATTTGTCTCTTAAATTAAGAATACTTATACAAATTCTTAAATTTCATTTGTGTTTATTTTTATATATGACTTTAGTTTTTAACAAGTTATTTTCTCTATTTTATTCATTATTAAAAAATCATATTATTGAAATAAATTAGTTTTGCGTTGTTAATTTTTTTATTAAAAAAATGCGAGAATACAACATAATTTTATGTGGACGTGAGATGAAATGGAATACCGAAATTCGTTGGAGTATCCAGTGCCGTAGATTAGGGTAGGCAATATAGGCTATATCCTAGGGCCTCCAAAAAATAGGGGCCTCAAAAAATATTTTTTAAGGTTTAATGGGTTAGCAATGATAGCAATAAAATAATTTGTTGAAGAATATATAATATGAAAATTTAATTGAATAATGAATTTGCTTCAAAAAATGTTAATTAAGAAGGATACTATTTTTAAGTAGCTAAAATGTTTTTTGATGATATTGATTAGAAAATGACATTTTTTAATTATAATATTTTGAAATTGTTGATGATATTTATAATTTAAATATATAATGTTCTTTTGAAAAATATAATATATATTTTTTTTGGTATAATTTTTTTATTAAGGATTCATTTTAATTATTTACCTCGGACCTCCAAAATATCAGAAACGGCACTGGGAGTATCCTAACACCTCTCAGTATGGATTTCTAATTTTTATTCTCGATAGAAATAAGAATGAGAAATGTAGATACCCAAATTTTGATATCTTGTAGATATGTACTAGTAAGGTTGATATTTGAGGATTGAATTAAAGGTGCAACTAACAATAAATAAAATGTGGGATATTTTTCCACTAAGGATTCAATTCAAGAGAGTACACTCACCTGCCGGGCATGGAACGCAGCACTTACCATTTACTACCATATAATGGACGTGTTATTATAGCTGAAAACTACGAGCTATTTTATTGATTAAATATTAATGGAGCACATGTATTGCTGGATATATATTTCAAACAAAACAACTACGATTATCATTAATGAGGAACTTCATAATATTGAAGTTTCTTTTGCAACTTATACTCTAAATTAATTAGAATCTCATCAAAATGGTCAAACACCACATGTTGAGACATGTCCTAATTAAGATATGCTCTTTATATCATATGTTAGTTTAATACTAGTGATTAGCGTTAGATTTGATATGGATTAATTACAAATTTGATTTTCTACAAGTATACTTAAAAGAGACTAAAATTATTAGATATCATAATTAATCTCATAAATTGGATTAGTCGATCTAATGAGTCAAATACTGGTAGTGTAAAAAAATAAAAACAAATATGCAATTGATCATGTTATTTGCGTTCTAATGGGTTTTCATGGTATATCTATCTGATAAATACGTCTATTATTCATATCGGAGACAGAGACCAAGTTAATGTGTAGAAACATTACGTGAGAGAAGCAAATAGGACACATAGTAGTTTTGAGTTTAATAAATATGGCATACTTATTTAATGGAGTTCGTTAGAAGGTGGTTAGTAGCACATGTGAACGTGAACAAATTAGAATACAAATTAGCATAGTATGCAGCTCCGGTTATAAATATAAGTAAATTTGAATTTTTTGATACATTTAATGTATTTAGTTTATATTATAGTCAAATACTTAAGAGTTAAATGTATCAAAAAAGTCAAATTTGTTTATATTTGTGGCCAAAAGGAGTAATTATATTTATATATTGCTACCTCCATCTTTAAATTATATTTATTTATCGTACAATTTTTTTCAAAATGACATATTTTGGTACGAAGGTAGTAATATTTATATCTATATATTACTAAAAATTACGGTTAAAATATGATAAATGAATAATAAATTTGGTCAAACAGAGTCTTATATTTATGGACGGAGATAATATTATTAATATTATTATTATTATTATTATTTTATTCTTGTCAAAAAATTATTATTATTATTATTATTGTTTTTTTTGTAAGGTATTATTATTATTTATTCATGTACAGTGTTTTATTTTGTTACAATTTATTTATTCATGTCTGTCGGAAACGGAAAAAGAAATTAACCATAATCAATTACTACCTCCGTACCAAAATATATGTCGTTTTGACCATATCACACAAATTAAGAAATGTAATCATTGTTGTATGGAAAAATTAAATTATGGGTTAGTTTACAAGATTATCCCTCATTGATGGTATGTGAGAGATAAATTATAGAATTGAAAGAAGAAAGAAAAATAATTAATTAAGGGTATAAGAGGAAAAAGAGCATTAAATGTTTCATTGGTAATGTAAAACGACATATATTGTGGTACAATTTTTTTTCTCAAAACGACATATATTTTGGTACGGAGGGAGTATTTGATTTGATTTATTTATTTATTCGTGTATGAAACGGAAGAAGAAATTAAACCATTGTCGGCATGCATGTGAGTTCTGCATACAATGTAAATGTCCCAATTAATGATAAACGTATCTTACATTTAATCCCCTATGGCCCATAAGCTTACCCACCTTCACCATTTTTAGTTCAACCAAAACCTAGATAATAAAGAAAAGACAAAAAAACCCTCTACAAAATGTAATTCAATACAGTTGAAATATATAGAATTCAAACTTTTTCTAAATGTTATTATCTTCACATTAATTCTCATATTAATCTATCATCCCATTTTTGAGAAATGACTATAATTAAGTGTGCTATTTGAATGAATCTTAAGACACGTTCTAAGCTGAGTTCTAAGACCAATTCATCTTATTATTTTTCTTCCTAAAATTTTAAAAGTGATGAGTCACTTTATAATCCACACATATACATGAGAACGAGAAGGCCAGAGATTGTTATCACTAAATTGTTTGTTGGGGCCTCTATGTGAAATCAAAATACAAATACTATATGACACAAAAAATTGTTGGGGTCTTTGTCAGTGATGATACCCATCTCTACTTCATTAATTGGTGCCACAACTTCCAAAAGTTATTGACTGGCCAAGTAAACGCCTTTCACTATTTAATTAAGTATGTACTTCTATATTTTATTTTATTTTATTTTTATTTCTAACATTTTATAATTTCTTATATTTTTTTGGGTTGGTTAGCTCTTAATTAGCTTCCAACCTTTTGTTTTAAAAAAATAATAATAATTGAGGTAATGAGATTTGTCTTAATTTTTTTTTTTGAGATAATGAGATTAATTATATTTCAAGGAAAGTATATTTTTACTATATTTTTAATTCCAAATGTATCTTTTTTCTACACCAACATTATTACATTAGTCTCTAAAGTTTTGTTTGACGTTTGGTGCAAAAGTTGTATTTTTAATACTTGTCGATAGATTACAAATAAATAAAATTTGTATAGTAGTTGAAGTTTAACAAATAGTAATATTCGTCAAAAAAAAAATAGTAAAATATTTTCGTGTAAAAAAATAATAATAAAGTTATATATGAGTAAAAATTTACTACTATATGAGTTAGTCAGAAATATAAATAATCTGACCTGATTTTTAAGTTAATGTTTATACAAAAGGCATATTTAATTATAAGCATTACTATATTATGATTTGGTAAGAAAAAAGTATTAATATTGAAATAAAGTAAGATGCCTTCTATCTTAACATTATAAATAACTAATTAACATATGCCTTGTTTTAATTTATTTATTTTTTAGTACGTAACCTTCTTTTAAAAAGTTTTAAATACTATTATTTTATTCTCATTTTCCACATGGTGTCATTATATTATGGATAAGATCCACATAATATGAGCCAAGTGGACATCTATCGTTTTTTCAAGTTGTGATCAACTAGGCAACATCTCCTACATGCTCAATGTATTTTCTTCCATCAACCTCTCTCTTCAAATAGACCATAGCAAAATGATTTTCTTTTGTCATGTAACAAAATTGATTGGATTGAAGCATATACTCTATTATTTTTAAGCAAAATCTTAAGTGATGTTAGTTAATTATAAAGAAAAGATGTAGCAATATTTCCACTTCACTCATAACCAATGGTCACAATCACTTTTGTAGTGTACTCCTAGCGTGACCAATGAGAGTGACACATTTAAGAAACAATTGGCATATGAAGCCTATATGTATAATGTGACTTGTTGGAAACAAGTGACTGTGCATGCCAATAGCTACATTTGTTAATTAGATTTGGGGAGACTAATTTGTCACTATAGTTGTTATAAACTAGAAAGTTCCATGTTAGCATCCACGTGCTTTGATTATTTGGACAATTCATGACGTAGGAAGAACAATTATGTTTTATACTTACGAAACAAAGCTTGCGACAAAATTGATAAAAATAAAAAATAAAAATTAACTTACTCTTGTGTTTGGTATTAGTATATTTATATAGTGGACTAATAGTTATGGACTTATGGTTAAGTGATATACCGAAGCTAATTCATTTCATTATAGTATAGGCTGTTTAATTTGAAAATTCAAATATCAAAGCAAAGAAAAACAATCACGTAAACACATCTTTAATGGTAAAAATTGTAGGAATATTTGATATATTAAGATACAAATTTTATTTCTTAGTTCTTAACACTCTGTTCATCACATACTATGTTGAGCCAATGTAGATTGGTCTAGTTGATAATGAGTTAATTTATATTTTATAGAAGCGTGATTCGTGAACTCGACTCATGTCTTTGTAATTGCTCTCTGAGGCAGGAGATGTTGAACAAATAAAATTATCAATTTTAAGAGTAAGATGATCAATCTAAGTCACTAATTATTACAAATTACAATTACAAAATTCGAATCCTATCACTGTTTCATATGCTTCTCTATCATACAACAAAATCTGTTAATGTATGTGAAGCTTCATATTAGTTTATGAAGCACCATGCAGGACAAACCAATTTTGTCCTCCCAAGAATTTTGAACAAAGTAATGTTATTTATATATAAGAATGAATTCAGACAATTGTCACAATAATCAATTGTTGACTTTATTCTTTTGTCATCAATGTCTTCACAGCAAAAGCATTCCCAACAATTGCCAAAGGTCAGCCATGTCAATAATACTGTAGTAGTTATCAAATGAAGCAGTCAATTTCTTCACTCCAAATCCAAACTTTTTTTCATAGACTCATAAACCATATAAGTGATACTTGCTGATGGGACAACTTTGAGCAAATTAGGAAATATTCCTTTGTAGAATCCCCTAAATCCTTCATGTTCCAAGGTTTTTCTGAATACATCAGCCATTCCTTTATACTTGCTTTGGGCCTGCATTCTGAAATCAGAAGCTGTTTTACATTCTATGTTCGATAGATAGCCAAAATGGTTGAAGGTACAAAATAGGTGTTTAACAAACAACAATTTAGAGCCAAAACTTACCTTGTTCTAACGACTTGTAATGGGTAAACGCATGTTGCTCCAAGAGCTCCTGATACCGTCCCACATCCTAATTGTACCAGAGGGCCAGGTTCTATAGAAAATCGCAGAATTTAAACACAACTGAAGGCAATACCTGATACCGAAGATAACAGACAAATAAGTTTATTGTTTTTACCTCCGTCCTGAATGATATACTTTTTGGACATCTCCTTCAAGGTTTCATAAGCAGCTAGATCTATCCCAGCATACGGGATAATCCCAAGAACAGAAGGAATCAATCCCCTATAAAAAGCCCGGGGTCCTTCCTGAACTAATATATCTTTTGAAAGGGTTCCAAGACTAGGAACTTTTCCACTTGCACAAGAATATGTTTGTAGCCGTGTCTTAACAAGATCCATAGGATATATCGCAGTTTGAGCTACAGCTCCAGCTATACCACCAGACAGCAACCGCCCCAGTCCTCCAATATCAGCCTTACCCTCTCCTCCTTTAGCATCCACAATGAAGGTCTTCATCATCTCATAGGTATAAAATCTAATGGCACTCTCAGGAGCCACCTTAAGAACATTTAAGCCATTGCCTCGAAAAAATCCTACTACACCACCTGCTTTCCAAAGATCTTTTACTGCAGGCATTATACGAGCTTTTGTTGTTTGGACTTGCAATGCAACCTTTAGACGGTCAAGAGGCGCAGTTGCTGTCCGTGATGCAGCACCTGCTACTCCTCCTGCAATCAGATATCTAGTTGCATGAATGTGCTTACCAACACCTTCGGGAATTACAGTTTGTTCCCCGATATCGACCAAGCATATCCGCTCCAAATAATGGTAAATGTTCTCAATAGTTGCCTCATGAGGGTAAAGCAGCAGAAAATCCCTCCATTCCTCAAATGTTATAACACCATTATGATCCTTATCAACACGCTCAACAAACTGAGCGAGCTCCTCGTCATCAATTTTTATCCCTGAAATAGAGAGACTAGTGCGTTTTATAGAATGAACCAACTGCCAAAGCACATCACAAAACCAAAAAATCTAAATTATATAGCAAGAATCACTAAATAACTAGATACCTTATATCCAACTTCAACATTTTCAATCAAATTTATAAATGAAATGGGCTTCTTTGTGTATGTTGTCTATCATTAATTCAGGACATGTTAAAATAAAATAGCAAACTAGAGTGATTTGTCAATCAATCAATAAGGACACGTGAAGTTCAAAATAAAGTTACACAGAGCAATTGATAAATATCATGACGGTACTCAGTTATGAGTACGACTACTGATTAAAAGAACCTATAAAAACTGGTAAATCACTTAGTTGATAAGGCAACATGCAAGAGACGGTTACGTTAACAGAGGGGATTAGAGTCTATACAGATAAGCAATGATGCAACCAGAGTCTATACAGGTAAGCAAATTTTATACATAAATTGCCTCCAACAGGAAAGATTATGCCAAAATGTGCAATAATCTCCCAACTCCATCAGAAAATTTCTAAGAGGATTGACTTAGACAAATGATAAGGTATGGTAAGGTTAAAAGAACATTAGTAAGCAACTTTACATTGTTGCACTATTTTAAACAGTCCAACAATTAAAGCATCCCAGGCACAACCTATCCAAACAATTCATTGATACTGAGCTAGCTTACGCAAATTATGGGTTAAAAGCCAAGCCATGACAGGGAGTAATCCATAATCAAATTATCTGCAGTCATAAAATCTAAATGATTTATAGCGACACATAACAAAATCACCCCACGACTGCAATCTAAATGATTTATAGTGACACATAACCCATTTCGAGCTTACGCAAATCATGGGTTAAAAGCCAAGCCATGACATCAAAATAATGCGTTTATTACAGACATCAAAATAACGAGTTCATCACAGACATCAAAACAAAACCGTTGGATGACGTATCCAACCAACGGCACACTCCACGTTCATGGCTTGAATTAAATTTACTGTCGCAAAACATGAGTCATCTAACCTTTCACTCGGAAGTTATTACTACTATAATTTACCGGGTCAATCAGTCTTCATTCTACTTCTAACATACTAAATGAATGCGTTAATTTGTGACGACATGTAATCCAAGTCCGTGGTAGGACTAGGATCCATGGCAAAATAAGTGTCATTAAATTTTATTTTTTTGGTTTTCATCACCAGTATGTGGTCCACTTGACCGACTAATCCGGTTCGGGGGTTAGTTATGGCATCCAGTGTCATTACATTTAGTTGCATCTAAAACTACCATACCAGGCAATATAAATCAAAATCAACAAAAAGTAAAACAATCAAACAACTAAGATATCAACAAAATTGGACACTAAATTCTAAAACAAAGAAAGCAACAAAGACATGCCTGCTCTTACAAGTGCCTCCAAAAGCTCCTCAGGCACAATGCAACCACTATGTTCAACATCAATAGCCTGAAATATACGATAAAGCTCAAGCTCTTTATCATCCATATACTTCTTAAACTCAACAAAATCAACACGTCCATCTTTGTTTGCATCACAAGCATTCAACAAATCAGTAGCATATTTATACTCAGGAGGAATCTCAAGAGCAGATAAACCAGCTTCAATGTGCGCAATTTCTAAATAACCGCGACTTTCCTTATCGAAGAAATTAAAAAGGGTTCTAATTCTCTTATCCCTTTGTTCCTTTGTCTCTTGTGATGCCAATAAAACATGATCCATTGTTACTGAACCCGGTTTTTTCACCGGGCTGGAACGCTCCTCCTTCGATTTTAACCCCATCGAACGATACTAACAAACCCGCGATTCAATTCAATTCAATTCAATTTCATTCAATTCAAATTCCACACTGAAAAGAAAGAAGAAGAAAAAGTTAGTTATAATGAAAAAAGCGATTTTGAAACGCGATTAGATTCGAGAACACGAATGTGAGTGATAAAGTGAGATTAATAATGATCGAATAAGAGAAGAATATTCGATTTTAGTTTATTGCGATTGGGGAATGAGGAATTTGATTTTTTTTTATTTTTTTTTGTGCGTGAAATTGGGAATTGAGAGAGTGAAGAGAGGAAAATTTTGATACCGTTTTGGGAAGGGAGTTGTTGCGGTGGCATGGAGAGATGGGAGTGAGGTTAATGCCGGCGGCGATGAGGGGGATCGCCGGAGATGATGGTGGTCATCGGAGAAGAGAGAATATTTGTGTTTTTGGCGAATAGATGATGAACACACAAAATAAGAGAAATAATTAAATAATAATAATAATATAATTATTAATAAAGAAATTAATTTTCTTTTGAAACAATAAATAAATCAATTAATGCTATAAAGAATGTGATTGTGATGATTCGGATTCGGACACAGTGTGATGTGAGATGAGATGTAGAAAAATTGAGTCTAGAAGGTTATGTTCTTTAAACATTTGATCATTGTTTAGGTCAAGTGGTGAAATATTTCATCATACACAAATTTTATAAAATTAATTCGTCGATAAATTAAAAGTTTATATTATATAAATGATTTATGTTAAATTTTACAGAAATTTAAAAATTACTACCTCCGTACCAAAATATATGTCGTTTTGACCATATCACACAAATTAAGAAATGTAATCATTGTTGTATGGAAAAGGTAAATTATGGGTTAGTTTACAAGATTATCTCATTAATGGTATGTGAGAGATAAATTATAGAATTGAAAGAAGAAAGAGAAATAATTAATTAAGGGTATAAGAGGAAAAAGAGCATTAAATGCTTTATTGGTAATGTAAAATAACATATATTGTGGTACAAATTTTTTTTTCAAAACGACATATATTTTGGTACGGAGGGAGTATTTGATTGACGTAATTGTTTTTGTATTATTAGTGAGCAATAATACGTCTATTAGAATTGTGAGAGGAAATATCCTCTTCAAATTTGTCATTCATGAGAATATAATATAGAATACACCCTCTTTGAATTTACTTTTTAAATTTATTAAATAATTTATATATTTAATTTATAATATAGACTTGATACATTATTTATTTTATAAACAAATTTATTTATTTATTTTTGACCAAGTATAAAAGAATTTGTTGCTTATATTTATATATGAAACTGAAAAGAGTCATGGTGTACAATATTAATATAGCTGACCTCACCACCAAAAAAAAAAAGTCTACTCAACCAAAAATATAGGGGACCTAATTTAATTTAATGAGTATCCTATATGATAAAATATATGTAGAATTCAATAGTCAAACGTTTCCTTCTCTAAATATTTTGATTAAATACATTGTCATCCACGGACAAGAATGTAAAAAATAAAAAAGAAATGTTAAACAGTGTTTCAGGACTAATGGTTGAGAAAAAAAAAATAATAAAGAAACTTTTAAAATTTGTGTATGCTATTTTTTTAAAACAAAAAACACTTTTTTTGATAATCTTGACTAGTGTTCCGAGGACACGGACACTAGTTAACATGTTCTCTAATACAGGATTAAGAGGACTTTTCGTGTAAGTGTAATTGTGCTTTCCACCCAAAGATTATAAATTAAGCATTTTACTCCCTAACTTAATATTATTTATTGCAATATGCCATTTTAAGATAATTTAACTAGTAAAAAATATATAAAAACAAAGAGTTAAAAAGTTAGTGAAACTCTAAAAAATGAGGGTTTATTGTCACTAGAACTTACTAGTGATAATGTGACAAAATCAAAGTAGCTAAAATATTAATGTGTTTAGAGTTTAGATTGTCAATGTTAACCACCTAATCATTGAATCACTAATATATCAAAGTTTATACATCAATCTAAATCAAATGAAATTTGCAATAACAAAGGAATTTAAACAAGATTTATGTCTAGACGATAAATCAAACAACTTATCTTTGTGGGAAATGATAATAAGTTATTTTGATTAAAAGATTGAAAGCAGAAGCAAAGAGGGAATTACATGTCAAAATTACTCAAAACTATCCATTTTTAATGGACGGAGAAAAAGAGTAATTCAAATTGATGGAGTACAACAAAAACAAATTCATATGGAGTATCCCTAATGCTTAGAAAATTTTATCTAATTGTTATGAGTTGGATCAGGACCTTCTGGAACCGATCTTGCAATACGATAGGCATTAGAAAGTCGCAAGGAACTATAAGTACTACTAGCTTTTTGATAAGAACTATGAGAAAGTGATGGACTTAGATTGTTCTGCATGTCCTTGTTGCATCCATGTTTCATACATGTTGGTGGTGCTGCGAATGAAACATATCGAGCTGAAATTGTTTTTGCATTGTTTGTGAGCAATAGTACTCCTATTACAATTGTTAGAGGAAATACCATCCTCTGCATATTTGCCATTTCTGAGAAAACAATTAGAATACTAAGGTTAATTTAATTATTTTTTGGTACGATACTAAGGCCTAATTAAGATAATGAGTACTCCCTCCCAGGTAGGAGTAATATATAAGAGAATTCTTGACCAAAAAAATATATAATATAAGAGGATTCCATGTCAAATATTTTTTTACTATAAAAAGAGTCAAATATTTGACCCAATGTATTTATTTATTTGTAATATATATTCTCTATACAAAATTATATTTTTTAAATAATTAATGTATCTAATCTATAATAAATTATTTAATAAATTTAAAAAATAAAATTTTACATATATTATAATTGGAGGGAGTATACAACATCGAAAATGACGTATCTACATTTGTTTGGTTGTGAATAATGATAATCAAAAACAAACTACTCATTTCATTTCTTTTATAAACATATTTATCGTATATTTTACTGTATAATTATTATTAATTGAATTATTATTTGGATTTTAAGTTCTTTTCAATTTTGAATCGAGAATCATTAATTCATTTTTTTTATATAAATAGTTTTTGTGAATATGTGTATTTAATATTGATTTTTCATATTTCAGAACAAAGAACAAAACTAGAGTGTTTATCATTTTGTAAGGAGGTGCTCCTTCCGTCCCAAAATTATTGTTTTTTAGAGTTATGTACGTGGATTAAGAAATAACAATGATTGATAAGTTAAGTCTCTTTAACCCTTACTTTATTAAGAAATAGAAAATATATTTAATTAATGCTTTAACTTTTGTAAAGGTACAAATGATAAACCAACATTAATTTTACATTGATTTCTGAAAAGAACAATAGTTTTAGGACAAAACTAGAAAGCTAAAATGATAATAGTTTTGGGACGGAGAAAGTACTACTGAAATAATTTTCCTCCTTGGTGGAGTGACTTCATGAGGAATCTTGCCCGGGTCTTGATAGTACATACTTGCCATGTCATCTGGTTGGGACGTAATGGGGTTAAATTCAATGATTCAGTTATTACTTTGCATGTAGCCAAGGTTAAGATACTTACGGCTATTGCATTGTCTGCACCTATGTTGAAAGGATATAGTTTTGTGACTGAGTTGGCTATTTTACAGAATTTTAGTCTTGCTTCTAGGCTACGGAACGCGCCACATATTGTTCAGGTTATATGGAAACCACCGCAGGTTGATTGGGTGAAAGTTAATATAGATGGTTCAGTGGTGGAGGGCATGTCAGCCTGCGGGGGTATTTTTCGGGATCATTTAATGAATTACATTGGCGGTTTTGCAGCACCTTTAAGACAGGTTTCGGTTCTGTATGCTGAAGTAATGGCCATTTGTTATGCTTTGGAGGGAGCGGCCACCAAACGGTGGAATAATATTTGGGTTGAAAGTGATTCTACAGGAGCAATGGCAATCTTTGTCAATCCTCGTTTAGTCCCTTGGGAAATTCGCAACCGATGGAATAATGCTTTAACAATTGGTCTAAACATTTGTCATTCACATATCTTTCGAGAGGGCAACATGTGTGCGGATAGGCTTGCCAACCATGGTCATACTATAGTGGATTATATTTGGTGGGAGGACATACCGCCTTTTATCACGGTAGCTTTCATTCAAGACAAGATGGGTTTACCTGTTTATCGTTTTGACTAGTTTGATTTTGCTTCTCGGTTTCGTTGGGGTTTTGGTCTAGTCCCCCAAACTTGTACATACGTTTTTCCTTTTTTTTCTTTTCTATCTTTATATAAATATTATTATTATGAGCTATAGGTATAGAATGGGGTGTCTAGAGATGTCAACCTAGTCGGGATCTTTATATGCCCCTTGATACTTAGATGCAAATATATACATACAGCAAAGTAAAAGAAAACTGAAATCATAATTAATTTGCTATATACACGGTCAAGTATCAAATTAACACGTAGACTGTAATAATCATTCACTGAAAAATACAAGAGGTGCAACTTTGAAGAAGTTTCGACTGAATTATCCTTAGGATAATCATTTTGGAGAACATACATCTATTAGATCCGGTGGTGGAGTTAGCAAAAAAAACTCTAATAGGCAACAAATTTTATACAAAATTATATAGCGTGTAAAAAGTTGATCATAAAAATATTAAATATAAAAATTATATAGCGTATAAAAAGTTAATTATAAGAAAATTAAACTGTGCACAATTTTTTCTATCTCTCACTCTTTTGCAACCTCTAAAATATGTAGTAATAAAGACATTTGGTTCTTTCCTAAAAATTAGCATAGTAAGCGGTATGCGGCATCATTTGAAGGTGAATATTCTAGCCAAAAATGAAAGATGTCTAACCAAGTGTGTTGAAACCGTCGTAGACGACCCTCTTTACCAGACAAAAGATATTTAGCAACAAATCAATCAACTAGATTCATATTTAGCAACAAATAAGACACAAGTACAATCACAAACAATCAACAAAAAACACAAATCTTACTTACCTCTCAATTTGTTTCAAATATTACGTAAATATTACTTCTTTTGATAACCTTAACTAATGCTATGAAGACACTAGTAAAAAATTCTAAATTAAGCATTTTACTCCTAACTTAATGTTATTTATTTGAAAGGGGGATATATGAGTAAAAAAGTCCTTTTAAAATAGTTTAACTAGTATAAAATATTTTGTAAAAAAAAAAAACAAACTAGTATCAAATATATAAAAACAAAAGTTAAAAAGTTAGTGAAACTCTAAAAATTAGGGTTCATTGGTTTCACAATAGTAGAGGTCCCCTCAATAGAGATCTCTTCTCTTCCAATAGAACTTACTAAGGATATTGTGACAAAATCAAAGTAGCTAAAATATATTCATATCTTTAGATTATCAATGTTAACCACTAATAGATCAAAGTTGATACGTCAATCTAAACCAAATGAACATTACAACAACAAAGAAAATTAAAGAAGATTTGCGTCTAGATGATAAATCAAACAACTTATCTTTGTGAGGAATGATAATAAGATATTTAGATTAAAATATTGGAAAAGAAAGCAAACATAGAATTACATGTCAAAATTATCCAAAACTACCCATTTTCGATGGACAGAGAAAAATAATAATAGTTCAAATCGATGGAGTACATCAAAGACAAATTGATATGTAGCGCATCCCTAATGCTTATAAAATTTCATCTAAGCGTGATGAAGTTGATTAGGACCATCTGGGACCAATCTTGTAACATAATAGGCATTAGAAAGTCGCAAGGAACTATAAGTACTAGATTGCAAGGAATAATGTTGTATTGAATTATGAGAAAGTGATGGACTTAGATTGTTCTGCATGTCCTTGTTGCATCCATGTTTCTTGCATGTTGGTGGTGCTGTGAAGGAAACATATCGAGCTGAAATTGTTTTTGCATTGTTTGTGAGCAATAGTACTCCTACTACAATTGTTAGGGGAAATATCATCCTCTGCAAATTTGCCATTATTTCTGAGAAATCAATTAGAATACTAAGGTTTAATTTTATTATTTTTTGGTACAATACTAATGCCTAAGATAATGAGTACTCTCCCTCACAGGTTGGAGTAATATATAAGAGGATTGTTGACCAAAAATATATAAGACGATTCAAAGTCAAATGTTTGTTTTATTATAAAAAAGTCAAATATTTGACCAAATGCATTTATTTCTCTTGAATCTCTCTACAAAATTTCGTTGTTTAGATTTATTAAATAACTGATATATCTAATCTATAATATAGACCAGATACATAAATAATTCAATGAATATGAAAAATGAAAAATGAAGTTTTTCTTATAATTATGATCAGAGGGAGAATACAACATAAAAAATGAGTATATACAATCGGAAAACAAAACAAACTATCCGTTTCGTTTCTTTTATAAGCATATTTATCGTATGTTTTACCGTATGACTATTATTAATTGAATTATTCTTTGAATTTTAAGGTCTTTTCTAATTTGAATTGGAGAATCCTTCCTTCACCTAAATTTTTCTTATAAAAATAAAATAATTTCTTTTATAAGCATAATTTTTTTTGAACTTATACTTAAAGGCTTTTTTTTTCTTTTCTAAAGAGTGTTTATCATTGTAAGGAGGGACTACAGTCTACAAAACAATTTCATTTTGACATGCTCTAATGTAACAAACATATACAGCAAAGTAAAAGAAAACTGAAATTACAATTAATTTGCTATACACTGACAAGATCAAGTACCAAATTAAGACGTAGACTCAGATAAACATTCACTGAAATACAAGAGGTGCAATTTAAGAGTGTTATCTATTAATTATTACATCTTTCAAATTGCAATTGTTAAAAACATAAACCTACTAATAACACATTATACATACTGTTAGATTGACACTGCATAATGCAGTGGAAGAGGGTAAGATCAAGTTCACAATTCACAATTATTCTACTACATTCATCACTATAAATATTGAGTTATTGTTAAGTAACTAGTTTCCCATAGCATGTTTAGCCTTCTCCAATGCTGTCTTGGCTGCAATTTGCTTTGTGTTTCTCTCTGCAACTTTTTTCTTTGCTGCTTCTGCCTGTCGAACTCTATCTTCAATAGTCGACATTCTTCTTTTTATATCGCCAAGCTGAGTTTCTACCTTCATAGTCTCCGAATCACAAAATTTCAACTCATTTTGTTTTTCACAAAGCACGTCCTCAAGGCAAGAAACCTCTTCAGAAAGCAATTTTTTCTTCTTATTGGATGACAGGAGCAAAGCCTCAGTCTTCATGCATTCATCCTTGATGTTAGCCAGTCTCACTTTCTCCTCCTCCAATAATTTACTGTGCTCCTCCAATGTAGGAGAATTTTCCATGGACTTATCAATTTCCGCCATAGACATTGCGAGATTGATGAAGTCCCATACATAGTTAAAAAACTGTTCACACTCAAATCCGTAAGGATTTAACGCCAAAAAAGTGGCTTCTGCAGTCTCTCTCATAGACTCATGCTCGTGAAAATCCAAATTCTCCAGATCATTGAGAAGGCGCAGCTGTGTGTTTATCAAAATGCCTCTTTTTACAGCCTTCAGTTTTCCTTCGATTACTGGTGAAAGTTGGGTACATTGATTAGGACTCTTAATAGCAACTTCTCTGCATTCACTTTGACTATTAAGAGTATTTGTTTGTTTAGGAACAAAGATAGGATCGAACGATGGAAAAATACCTGTAATGATGGGAGACAAAAACAAAGTGAACAATGCAAAATAAAAGTTGATGGTACACAAACAAATTGGATCAAGGAAACCATACTAACAGCAGAAAAATGGCTTAGATTGATGGAAAGTCAAACTTTGAATTGGATGAAAGAAAATAAGGCGGCCTAACTAACCCACTGGACAAGAACCTGCAATAATATCAAGAGAATTTCCACATATCGCTTCTCTGTTAAACAATTTTTTTCTAAGGAGATATGCTTATACTACTGTAAAGTTCATTTTTGCGATCAAAAGGAAAAATATATGGCATAACACAATCAAACTCCTTAGGTTCAAATTAAGTTGATTCTATCTCAAGATGACATTTAATGTTGAGTTGTCACAGATGACGGTGATAGACACAAAGCAAGCTTAAGAGAGGCATTTCCTATATGTTCACCTACTATGACTTTGGTCCAATGCTCAAAAGAATAATAACATCGAGTAAAGCAATTGATTGCAAGGATCTGGGATTGGATGTATAGAGATTAAGGGCGAAAATTCAAAATGAGATAACTTGCCGTTGGAAGTAGAAGCAGGAAAATAAAGAAAAAATGAAAGAAAGATATTGTATACATCTAGAAAACCAGAAAAAGAAAATAGTACCATATGATGCATCCGCGGAAACAATGTCCTTCTGAAATAGGCTCTGTTGACAACTGATCCTCGAGGGTGTTGAAAAACGGGATGATATGGCCTCAATCGCCTCCCACGAGGCTAAGTTTATAGATGCTAGATCATCATCCTCAAAATCAATTTCTGGAAAACCGGCAGATTGTGAATTGGCCACCTCTATTGGTGATCCTCCACATTTTCCCTCTGGAATCTCGGGTAGAGACACAGGTGAAGGATTTTCAGAACCGTCTGTGATTTTCATCCGTTTAGTTGTTAATAGCAAATCACTGGCCTCAGCCAAGTCATTAGCCAGGTCTTTGACAGCTGTTTCAGTTTGGTCTCCCTCGAAAAAATCATCGAGAGATCTATGCCTGCTTGGTCGGATAGGATCGATGCTTGTGTTATTGACCGGTTCAACATTGCTTGCATTATTGAGTAGTTCATTTTCCAACACACGGTAACCACAAGAGCCATGACCCTTTTTAATATCAATAAGATTAGATGTGAGCAGAATGACGAAAACAAATTCTACACAGTGAGAGTCCAAATAAATGCAATATATTAACTGAAAACAATTTACATAGACTACTATAGAAATCAACTAAATTCCCAACTACAATTACCACATAAAAGAAACTTCTCTTCACAGCTAACTTTGACATACAATGTTTACCCTATTATCACAATCACGACATGCTACACCATCATGTGTCCACATCATTTAGCAAATAAAGGACTAAGCTTGGTGTGTGTCCAATCATGTGTGTAAAAGTTTGAGAGCAGACAAACATGCAAGTATCAAAAAAAGGTCTACAACTACAAGCAGGGTTGCGGCATTGTGACATCAAAATTTTATCTTTTTCCAACCGCAATTATGGCCGTAGAAGCCACACTTTAACTGCAACTCCCCGCAATGAAATGACAAGGATCTCGACGTGACTTTGACTTAAAACTTTGGTTAATGTATGCTAAAAATGCAGAAAAAATTCAAACTACCAACAATTGCATAAACAATGTAGCCTACGTCAGAATTGCGGTGATCCATCGTTGTAGCTTCTGAAAAATCACGGTAGGACACCGTGATTCTGACACACTCACATTGATACCAAACATGCAATGTAGTTTGGCAACATCAAAATAAACCCTCATTTGGTACTAAACAAACATCAAATGTTTCACAACAACACATAGAACGAACCATATACTAGTAAATTACATAACAGACAAAGCATAACATGATAGTACCTGTTTAATGGGGCAAATAAAATAGGTCTGTCCTGTTTCCATGACTTTTTTACAAACACCAGCTCGGCATTCACACTCAGGATACTTACTCAAAGGAGGCTGCAAATCACTCTCTTCGATTTCATCATACCACTTCCAAAAAACACACCTTGCACCCTAATAAGAAACAAAACAACCCAGTAAACAAAAACTTGAAAAAATGACTAAAAATCGAAACTTTAAGATGTTAGAAACATACCCTTTTGACAGGACATACTAAATACTTCCTGTCAGGGTTTTTCTCACTATGAGAGGTTTTAACATCACAGAAACCGTAACCGCAACGACACCATACATCTTTGGAAGCAGAAAGAGGTTTGTTGCTGTTGTTGTTGGGGGTATATTGAGGGCAAGAGGAAAGACTGTGTCCTATTTGTTTGCAAAAAGAGCACATAGTATCAGTTTTCATTCGTTGACGTTGGTGTTGAGTTGGAGAGAAATGTGTGGATTTTTGTGGGGTGGATGGAACAAATTGAGATTGGGGTGAAGGGGTATAAGGAATCATGGTTTGTTTTTGTTGTTGTTGCTGTTGGGGTGTTTCACACATCATTTCTTCTTGTTGTTGTTGTTCTTCTTCAACTCTTTTTCTTTTTTGACTGTGTTGTTGTTGTTGTAGAGAGTGAGGATGAAGAGGGTTGGAGAGAGACGTTGAAAATGTTGTGATCATTATAAAAAGGACAAAATTACAGAGTCTGTGTTCTTGCTTGGTTGCTTGCTAGTTGCTGCTACCTCTACCATTGCAATAAGAGTCGGAATCTCTCTCTCTCTCTCTCTCTCTCTCTCTCTCTCTCTCTCGTATTCAATGATGTGATTCAACTATTCCAGAAGACCAGAACAGTAGTAGCACTGTAGCAGTAGTAGTGTACTTTGCATCTTTATTTCCCATTGTTGCAACTTCCAACGCAAAGGGTCTTTCAAGAATAATAAAGGAAAAGACTACGTAGACCTTTCTCTATATCTCTACAAATTTCAAGTCATTAGTTTATAAACCTTGTTTTCTTTTCTTTTTTTAGGAATTAAATATACAAATATTATATTTTTTAATATAAACTTATTATGTTTAGATTTTTTTTGGTAAGTAAGCTAAAAAATAAAAAAAAAAGTAAAACGAGAAATTATTCATGAGAAAATAAAATTCTTATGCGTTATTCTTAAGAAGATTACGAGTTTTTTTAGAGGAGAGGTATGCGTTAAGAAATTGGAATCAGAAGAAGTTCAAAGTTTAGATTTCTTCACATATTAAGGAAAAAAAATTATTTATTGGATATTTATAAAAATAAAAATAAAAAACTTGTTAAATTTTTATATAGTTGTGGACTTAAAGTCTGTTTGATCTGTAAAATAAAACTATATGATAGAATAGTAGTAGTACATGATAGTATAAGTCAGAACAATACAAATAGATGTTTAAGATATTTAATAAATTTTGTCTTGTACGATATTTAGTAGAGAAAATGTTTTTTTAATGATTTAGACAATTTGTGGTAAAGACAAAAGTTGTCATGTGATTGAAAAAATAGTATATGTTTTTGTCTAATCTCTTGACTCCAGTTTATTCTGTCTCAATGACAATTTTAAAATAAAAAACAATACAAATGAAATTGTCCTATCAAATCTTTTATTTTTTAGCATATCAAACACACAATTATATTAGCAAAATATTATATATTGATGCAATTATTTTGATTTGTATTTTCATAAATAATATTGATGTTTTAGATATTTTTTTTCTAGGGTAAGACCATGTACAATGGCCCAATTAATGGGGTGTTTAATCACTATTCCGTCAGCTTTTGCCAGAAAATTGTAGGAGAGAGAGACGAATTTGTTGAACAGATTCAATTGTTGTGAATCTGACACGCCGTGCCACATGGCAGCGGCGGATTGGCCGAAGCAGGGCGCGTGCGCGCCAAACGCGACAGGGGCGCGTGAGCGTAGAGCGCGCGCGGAGAGAGGAAAGGCTGAAGATAAAGGCCGACACGTGGCACAACGTGATTGGCTGGGCGGATTTTTTTTGCATCCTTATCTTTAAACTCAACTATTTCACAGCAAATTAATTTATTATTTTTTTATTTTTTCACCAAAATTCGTAAAAAAAATTTCTCTATAAATAGAGACTTGGTTCATTTCATTTGGACACAGAAAAAAAATCATAATTTTTCACTCTCTTAATCATTTTATTAGTGTTTATTAGTGTTAATTTTGAAGTTTAAGTGTGTTTTTTTAGTAAAATGAATCCCAATAATTATTTCAACACCCAAAATTTGAAATTATTTAAATTTTTTTGTTAAGTGTTCGTTTATTTTAATTTAATGTTAATCGATAATTGTAATTTTATTTAATTATAAAAATAAAATTTGAAATTTAAATAAGAATGTAAAATAAAAAGTGGTGGGGTAGAGAAAGTGGTGGGGTAGGGTATCTAATGAAAAAATATTGGAGAGAGTAAAAATTGAATGTGTATTGAATGATGATGTGAAGTATAAAAAATGGAAAAATAAGTGTTGAATTTGTGGAACTATTGTACATGGTCTAAGAAGATACCGTGGAAAACATATAAGTGCCCTTTCTCCTTATTGTCACATTCTTATGTGTAAGGACTTTTTGGACAACTTTACTTTACTAAAATTATTTATTTTCATTTTAATAGATACATTTTATTACTACAATAGTATTATCAATTTGAAAACAACTTTATGTCAAAGAAAGTTCTAACCAATTCACCCACTTCCATCATGTCCAAATTCTCCATCATCATGTCTAGATTCTCTATTTTTTGTCCATATCTATTACGATCGAGTCTAACATTAAGTGGTGCATTATTTATGTGTTTTTATTGAATACTATTAATTTTAATGAATATCAATAACATATAAAATAATTTTTTTAATAAATTTCATAGATAATTTAACAATATAAACTTTTAAGTAAACAGTGACATTTATAAATTTCGTATTTGTTATAGTATTTTTCATAATTTGTGCACCATACACGACTTAATCAAGTGATGTAAGACAAAGTCATATTTTACTATTCCCTTCAGTCCTCAATATAAGAGGAATTTTACATTTTAGGTTTATTGAGAATCTAATTCATCTAGTCTATATTATTAATTAAATACATTAAATTATCAATAAATCTAAAAAGTAAAATTCTTCTTATATTAAAGATCAGAGGGGGTAGTTTTTTTTTTTGACATCAACAAAATTAACTTCTTTCATTCATCAAAGTAGATTCAATATAGGATGATGGTATATAATCAAAATTTTAGTGACCAGTAAAAGATAATGACGCTCTTGTTAACAAATAAACTATATTATTAATTTGTCTCTTAATAAAACTTATCCTAAAATTTAATAATAGAATCAAAGAAGCTCTAAAAAATATGTAAAATGACAGCAAATTCGTTTGGTACATATAATTTGTTATTGTTATTAGCATTTTTTAGGTTTATGATGTTAATTTTCTTTCATTTATACATTTTGAAACATGTGAATTAGTATTTACACTAAGTTTGTTTCAATAGAAAGATAGTAAAAAGGAGAAAAAGTTGAAGGAAAGAAAGACTTTCCCTAATTTGAAATTATTAAAAAGGAGAAAGGAAAGAAAATTATAAGTAGGTCCTATGTTTTCCCTTCACATATGAGAAGAAAGTGATAAGCACATAAATTTTGGCCTAAAAGGACAATTCAACCCCTATGTTAATTGTATTTGTTCATGTTAATTTCTTTTTCTTTTCTAAAATAGCAAATCATATTTTGCTATGTGGCATCCTTATTTTTTGAAGTCTAAGAATAAGTCATCTTTATTTTTTTTCGAATCATGCATTTTATATTTTAATTTATTAAATTAATATATGTTTATAAATATACAATAATATTTATATATAAGAGTATATATGTCAAAAAAAAGAGAGTATATATGTCATTTATTAAACACACATACATTTATTTCTTTTCACTTTTACCAAACAAAGTAAAAATCATCTCACTTTCCAATCACTTTTAATCATTTAATATTTTTTCCTTTCATTTTTTTCCCGTTTATTTTCTTTTGTAATTCAAACACACCCTTAGTGTTGATTATTTTACGACGGAAAAAGTATAAAAAAAAAGAAGAAGTTAAAAACTGATTAGTGTATAAAACAAGTAGATAAATTGTTACTCACGAAGTGTGTCTTTTTCTCATTTGCTTGATTGATTTTTGAAGTTGGGGCTCTTGAAGAAATCCTCATCCTTTCTTTCATCATATTTCATTTCAGGTATCTTCTTCTCTCAGCTATTTGTTTTCAGTTCAAACACTCTTTCTTATGACACACCACATGTTTGATGAAATTACTCAACTGCTACACTCTAATTTCATTTCATTGCTAATTAATTACTACTTAGGATTAGGAATGGAGAATGCTAACTGGATTCTTGTGTGTAGTAGTTTTACTTCTTTGCATTGTGCTTAGTTCTGACCATTTGATTTTATCAATTGGTAGTATTAGTTCTCAATATTTAGGTTTATTATATAGCATGCTGACAGAGGGAAAAAAAAGTAAATTTATAACAAGCAAATTGGATTTTGGTGTCTACCGTAAAAAAAAAGGGATTTTTTTTGAACGGCAAATACATTATTATTAATAATCAGGTCTCTGCACATGACGAACAGAAACTAGTAAAAGAGGACTACAAAAATCCAATTGGTTTGTTAGGGGGAATGCGGAATTAAAGATTTATGCATTTACTTATAAAACAATGAAGCTAATTGTGTTTCTTATTTCAGTTATTTGTGCTGATGTTTGAACCTTTTTGCTTTGTTTGGTAGTTTGGAAGGGAGGGAAGAAAAATAGAGAGAAATCTTATACCTTATTTGAGAGTGATTTTTGTAGGTAATGTCGTAATGATAAATGAATTGGTTCTTGATAAAACATTGTTTGTTTCTTTGCAATTGCAGAATCAAGTGGCTCTAAGAGGCTTTTCAATTCAATGCCGATTTCCAACGTTCACATGCTTCAATCCGCCCGAGGTTTCCAGAAGTGCAATTTCTCCATTTCTAGCCATGGCTATCCCAGATGCGGTTACAGGACCAACCACGTAGCTTTTGCTTCTATGCACACATCTGACCCTAAGGTACTTCCATGCCAATTGCAAACTAGCTAACTAGTTTCTTTCTGAGATTCTTAGGTTTAGACATTTGGTTGCTTTGATTAGCAGGTTATTTAGATAATAGGCAATGTAAGCCCTTGAGAAAATAAGAGGGTGTGTGGTTTGTCTTTTGTTTTAACTTTTATTTTTTGCTGATTTTTTATAGCAAAAAATTTCTATAAACAAAGTAGCATCAGAAAACAAAATGATCTTCCAATTTCATTCACAAAATTTTGAACACACTATGAAAATGAATTGATATTTTTATAATTATCAGCGAAAAATCAAACTAAACTAAATGAAGGGGGCAAGTTTGTCTATTGGCCAATTTCAGTGCATTTTCCTTGTGGCAACATTTGGGCTTGGTTTTAAATGATGGTTTTCATGTCTGAATTACTGTCCTTGAGATAGCCTGTATGGTTTCATGTGTGTAATGTTTTAACAAGGTCTAGGATATCCTATTATAAATTATCTTGTGGCAGTGGACATGCAATTTGATTCTGCATTCTTTTTTATCGTCATTTAAGCTGTGGTGAAGTATCTGGGGCAAGCATCCCTGTTTTAAAAAATGATCGGTTGCATAACCATCTATGACAGTAATCATGCATATTCCTAAATGGAGTTAATCACATGGTTGAGAATCAACTGGTGACTTTTGCCCCTTCATCACAAGACTGAAATGCGGTAGACCCGAAGTAAACACTAATCGTTTTTTTGATCTTGAACAAATCATTTTTATTTAGCAACTATCATTGTTGCCTTCTTGTATCTTTATAGCTCTGGTGCTGTTTTAGTTGTTAAATTTCCCATTTAAGTTGTATAGAATTAACGTCATGTAAGTCAAGTTTATATTTCTGTGGCATCAAGTCCCCAAATTCTTTTTACATTTTAATGGTGATTGTACATATGCTGTTAATACTAGCATGAAAGTTCACCACTTCATCCTTTAATTGCTTAACAAATGTCATGGCATTTGTTGTTTTCATTCCTTCTCTCTTTCGATGTTCTTTTTGATGATAGAAATTCTTGTTTTTGCATTAAAAAACTAAACTTTTGTCAGGTAGACTCATTGCTGGACGGTGTAAAGTGGGATGATAAAGGTTTGGCTGTGGCAATAGCTCAGAATGTTGACACAGGGGCCATACTGATGCAAGGCTTTGCAAATAGAGAAGCCGTGGCTACAACCATATCTTCTCGTAAGGCCACATTCTATAGCAGGTCGCGATCAACATTGTGGACCAAAGGAGAGACCTCTAATAATTTTATCAATGTCCATGATGTCTTTCTTGATTGTGACCGTGATTCTGTAAGCTCTTGCTGTTTTTTTTCATTTTCTGTTTTTTTTTTTTTGTATCATATGAAGTGTTGAGTACTTTTTTTTTCCTTGGTAATAACTTAGATAATATACCTTGGAAAACCGGATGGACCTACCTGCCACACAGGGGCTGAAACATGCTACTATACACCAGTCTTTGACTTGTTGAAAGAGGAAGAGGTTAGCTTGAATCAAAACCAGCATGTTATTGTCTTACTTTCATGCAACATTCAAATTGGTTTGGTTGTCTGTTACAGGCTGAAGGAAACAAATTGGCATTAACCTCTCTGTATGCATTAGAGTCAACAATCTCTCAGCGCAAGGCAGAATTAGTAGAAGAAAATGGAAAGCCTTCATGGACAAAGCGATTATTGCTTAATGATAAGTTGCTGTGCTCTAAAATCAGGTTGGCTATAAAATGTTTTTTCTGTCGAGTTTGATTAAAAGAAGTTCCTTTTTCACCCCCCAAAACCATATTCTTCAGGCTTATGAGTGAATGCAAACCATATTCTTCACATTCACATTGAATTAAGAAAATAGACTGCCTGTTTAACCTCTCAATATGTCTTAAGATTGTAACTTTATCTTTCTACTTGCAGAGAAGAGGCAAATGAGTTGTGCCAAACACTAGAGAATAATGAGGACAAGTCACGAACAGCTTCAGAGATGGCTGACGTACTCTATCATGCCATGGTTCTGTTGGCACTGAAAGATGTCAAAATAGAAGAGGTTTTACAGGTTCTGCGGCAGAGATTTTCCAAGTCTGGTATTGAGGAAAAGAGAAGTCGTGCAACCCAAAAATCAGTGGAAAACTGAATGTTCTTTGTCAAGTCTATATTTCAAACAACATATTTAGCTTCTGGTGTCATAGTCGGATGTACAAGACATGTTTTTACCATGTGACTGCGGCTGAGTAGGGGTAACTCTGTCTTATATAGCAAACTGCAAGTCTTTCACACCTTGAGTTTTTATTTTCTGTCATCTTAGTCATCATTCGCTTAGCTTAGATTGTTGAAATTTGTGTCCTCCTGTAATGTCGTCAATTTATTGGTTTTAGCTTTGACTCTTATTTGGTTCTATAATATCATCACAAGAATTAAGTTTATATCATTTAACTATAATGTGATTTATGTTGAATAATGTATTAAATGCTGTGTTTTTAAATAATCATGTTATTCTTTTATCAGTGTCATTAGGCACTTGTTATACACACGCGCGTGCGCGCATACACACACACTTATTGAAAGGTAGTAAATCAGCAATTACTATTTTTTATTGTCATAATATAATTACTAAATGCCAAAAGGCAAATTACAATTAATAGCTATGCATGCCACCTGATAAATTAGGCACACTGCATTATGAATATGATTCAACAATACTTTTGGTGAAATTATTCCCTGATAAATTAGGCTGATACATATATAGATAGATCATAATAGAAGTGGTGAGTATATTAAGAAGGTGGAGTTGGATGAGAAGAAGGTGGAACTGGGTGAGAAGAAGGTGGAACTGGGTGAGAAGAAGGTGGAGGTAGTATAAGGCTACTTGTGCATCTGGTCATGCACACTGTATTAGTTCCTTCACAATTCATGGCACAACCCAAGAAATTATCAATCTTCTTATTGTAACAACCAACCACACAAGAAAGAACACCATCCCCACATTTACCAAGGCACTGTCCCAGATTCTCTCTTTGTTTACCAACATCATGAGCAGTTGCTAATGAAATCAGCATAAGCATTCCAAGAATTTGGATCACATGCTTGCCTTGTAGATTCATTGTTAAACTGTGCTTGCTTTAATCAGTTAATGAATTTCTCTAGTTTCACTAAGCTAGCTTTTTGTGAATGAAATATATCAAAGCTATCTACATTTATATACTTGTTATGGAGAAGGTGGTGGTCATCTTCACGATTGAAACAATGTGTCATACATATTGTATGATAATATGATATAGTAGTTTGGTATTTTGTTGAGGATGCTCTTAACATGCTTGAATTAGGCTATTTTTAAGTTTCAAAAACATCTTTCACACGAATCAATTACATGATTAAACATTTTAGATTTACTTGTACTCAAATTAAAAATATCAATCAAAATGAAATTCTTACACATTTTCTATAAATTTCAAAGTTTATCAATACTATTATGAGTTTATTTAATACTCTATCTAGTTATTTGTCTAGATGGAGTTTTAATGTCTGACGGAAAAGGAGAAATTTTAATGAAGAGAGAAAATAAATATGGTTTTTGTTCTGCCCAAGAGGTATATTTATGAAAAATAATTGCCTGAAAATATACTACCAGACACGTATAATATTTTTAGAAACATGTGAATGGAAAAAGAAAATCTCCTATAATTTTTAATTGTCAAAAAAAAAAAACATGTGTTTGGTTTAGCGGCAGAGAATCACCACTATGAATTTAGAGCTTTCTGAACATAATTTTTTAAAAACTACAATGTGTAGCTTCTAGCCTTCTACTTCACCATGTTTTCCACCCTAGTTTTGATGTTTAGTCAATAATGATAAACAAAAGTGTTTTTAATTTTTCTATTAAATTTTATCTAATATGCACAAATAAATTGGTCACACAAATACATTTTTTTTCACCATCTTAAATAAGTTACATCATATAATTAGAATCTCTTATGCTTTAATGTGTTCTGTCATCTTTCCTACCTTAATCTAATGGTTGAGATTGTAAAGGAAAAATAAAGTACAATATAATCTCTATAAATTAATAGAGTCAGGAGCGGAGAAATTTATTAATTTAGAGAATTATTAATTTATCGATAAATTAATAATTATCAATTGAAAGAGTTTTTAATGACTTATAAATCAATAATGACTTTAGTAATATGCATTGGAAATCAATAATGACTTTTGATGTAAACAAGAGGAACAAATGAGTCCAATGTATTCTTAAGCAAGTTTGCCATATATAAATTACATGAATTTTTTTTCAGTTTCTATGAATTATTAATTTATGATTTTCTTGGGACCGAAAATTACAAAGGGATCTCCCAAAAAATTATTATCTTATTATTTTATCGAATTTTTCAATTTTTTACACTGGCCCAAGTCGGGACTGGACAACTTTATTATTTTAGAGAGTTTATTAATTTACCGATTATTAATTGAAAGAGATTTTATTGTAGTATGAAGAGAGAAACAACAACAACAGAGATCAAATAGTTGTAATTAGTGCAGGATAGACAACATGAGGATTGACAAGAGAGGATCCGAATCCGTCTAATTTATAACTATTTTAGTATTTTAATATTTCTTATATTTAATATTCAAAGACTAATTAATAGACAAGATCAAGATCATCTTCTGCAGTTTCTCTCATGTTCTTCATCCTGCTCTCATCTCAGCTATTCATTCATCTTTTTCCCCTATCTTCTGCACTATTATTTTTTGAGAAATGTTAACATGTGTCCTTAAGGCACTTGTTAATGTACTAATAAAAGAAATTTTGCATTAGAACTTGTGTATTTTATACTTTTAAAACTCAAACATTATTAATTTCAACACATTATTACTATTTCGAATATCCTTAAAATGTACCCTTAGGGCACATGTTAACCTAACTTTTTTTTTTCCAACAACCATTGGATTAGAAAAGAATTAATTATTTTTAAGGACTAAATTGCAATAACTTTACTTTTTAAGGACTAAATTGCAATAATAAAGAATTACTATTTGTTGTATGTGTGTCCTGCATCTACACCATCCATTATGATAGTGCAGAAAAGACATAGCCTGTTATGTCAACCACACAAGATAATCATTTCCATGTTTTATTGTTTTGGATGATGATACATACATGAGATATTTCTAGTTTCCTGGTTCAAACAAAACCTCTCCAAAACCCCCATTTTCATTATCCTCTCCAAAGATTCAAACTTTTCAATGGCACCTTAAATTCACACACACCCATCTCCTTCATTTCAATGGCTTCTCTTCTCCCAACTCCACAACCCATTTCCACACCCTTCATAACAAAACTCAACTCTTCCCCAAAAACATTGAAACTCTTCATTCTTAACCCTTTTCATCACAAAACCATCAAAAGACTAGTTTTTTCACCACCCTTTTCCCCTCTCAATGCAGTCCACACACAAGGACTCTATTTCCCTTCACCCTCCAAAACTGATAAATTTGAGCTTGGAAATGACCCCATTTCAGTTCTCAATGAGAGGATTCATCGTGAATATGGTAAAAGAGAGGTTACTAGGACTGTGATGGACTCTGAGGAAGTTGATAAGTACTTACAAATGATTAAGGAACAACAAAAGAGGGGGCTTCAGAAGCTTAAAGGTGATAAAGAGAGTAAAGATGGTACCATTAATTATAAGGTAGACCCTTACACACTTCGTTCTGGGGACTATGTTGTGCATAAGAAAGTTGGTATTGGGAGGTTTGTTGGGATTAAATTCGATGTTTCGAAGAATTCGATAGAACCTACTGAGCATGTTTTTATTGAGTATGCTGATGGTATGGCAAAGCTTCCTGTTAAACAGGCTTCTAAAATGCTCTATAGATATAGTCTGTAAGTTTTCTTTTGCACCCTTAAATTAGTCTTCTTTTTTGAGTAATTAGTCATTTCGATGTTTAAATATGGAGGCTATGTCACAATAGTCCTTGAATTGAATGTATGAAAATTACAAAAAATGTACCTAAATCTGTCTTTTGTTAATCATTTTGATCCTCAAATGTGTCTTTCGTTAGTTAATTTAGTCATCGAACGTGTCTTTCGTTAGTCAATTTAGTCCATAAAATTACTAACAAAATAGATGCTTGGGAATGTGTTTGCAATTTTGATACATTCGAGGACTATAGCGACCATGCCATACACATTTAGCCCAAACGAAATATGAGAAACTTATTTAGGCCGTACACATTTAGTTATTTATTTCTTTTCTATTTGTTGAACTTTAGAGAGTGATGAAATATGAGTTTGAATTGCTTCAATGAAATATGAATGAATTTGTTAATTGTTGTGTGGATTTTGGGGTGTGCTTTTACAGTCCAAACGAAGACAAAAAGCCTAGGTCATTGAGCAAGTTGAATGATACCAGTGCTTGGGAGAAAAGAAAGAATAAAGGAAAGGTTGCAATACAGAAGATGGTTGTTGATTTGATGGAACTCTATCTGCATAGGCTTAAACAAAGAAGGCCTCCCTATCCTAGAAGTCCTGATGTGGCTAAATTCACAGCGAAATTTGCTTATGAACCTACGCCGGATCAGAAACAGGTGGCGTTATTGTAAATTCCGTGTGTTTTGGTCGAGGGGAACTAATTGATGTTTTTATTGTCTAGTTTTACTTTTAAGCACCAATACATCAAATCTCACATATTGATATTTCTTTATGTAATGATTGTTAAGCTATTTTCCACATGAATATTCTTTCAGGCTTTTATTGATGTTGAGAAAGATCTGACGGAGCGAGAAACTCCAATGGACAGATTAATTTGTGGAGATGTCGGTTTTGGCAAAACTGAGGTTGCGCTGCGTGCTGTCCAATGTGTTGTATCAGCTAAAAAGCAAGTGATGGTTCTCGCACCGACAATAGTTCTAGCAAAACAACATTTTGATGTTATTTCAGAGCGCTTTTCTGTATATCCTGATATTAAAGTTGGACTACTAAGCAGGTTTCAGGTATGTATGATATTAGTTTTCCCATTTTTGTCAGTCTTAGCAACATAATTACTGTCAAACAAATATGAGCTACATGCTTCTAAGTGCATACTCCTATTTATGCGTAAATTTCTCATTTATATCAATTACATTCATTACACTTATCCCACCCTACTTGCAGACCAAGTCAGAGAAGGAAGTGTACTTGGAAAGGATTAAAAATGGTGACCTAGATATTATTGTTGGAACTCACGCACTCCTTGGCAACCGTGTTGTTTATAACAAACTTGGCCTGCTCGTGGTTGATGAGGAGCAGGTTTACCAAATATCTTGAATAATATTTTCCTTCTTGTGATTACAACGTAACTCCTCCCCTACTAAGCAATGATTTATTGCACTGCAGAGGTTTGGTGTCAAACAGAAGGAGAGGATTGCTTCTTTTAAAACTTCCGTGGACGTACTTACTTTATCTGCAACCCCTATACCGCGGACTCTTTATTTAGCTTTGACAGGATTTCGCGATGCTAGGTAACTAGCCTTCCACAAATTATGAAAGAAAATTGGTTGTCTATGGTTATCCTGGCCCTTGGAAGATTTAGCTGTTATGCATACTTAGAGGGGCACTTCAAATTTTGCGTGCTTAAGACTAATCAAACATCCATTAAGTTAAACTAACCTCTAAGCTTAGGAAAAACACAATTGTAATTTCTATCCTTATTTTCTATTTCAGTTTAATTTCAACTCCACCTCCAGAAAGAGTTCCTATCAAGACTCAGTTTTCGTCATTCAGTAAGGAGAAAGTAATATCAGCCATCAAGTATGAGCTGGACCGTGGTGGTAAAGTTTTTTATGTTCTGCCACGTATTAAAGGTGATTTATCTCAACTAATCATTTTGTTATCTAAGTATGGTCATTGTTGTCGGGTGACTTAAATCACACACAAAAGTGGTGCCATTAAGCATATTCGCTAATCGCTAATGTGCCTCTATTATATACAGTATTGACTCTGGTTTCTTAACAATTATTTTTCTTATAGGACTTGAAGAAGCAATGAAATTTCTTGAAGATGCATTCCCCGATGTAGATATAGCCATTGCCCATGGGAAGGTATTTACTCCTTTTATGGGTCTGTTGCCGTGTCACATGAACCTTTGGGATCGACAAGCTGAGGCCTGAAGCTTGTTAGTCTTGGCTGATTATATTTTCCCATAACTATCTGTATGGGGAGATCAGATACTAAAAATTGCATATTTATTTTGCATCTTAAAATTACTCAACAAATTGCATAGTTATATGCTTATATTAATGTCTGAAATGGTATATTTACCCCATAAATCTTGGATCTTTTGAGGGCTCTTGTGCATCATATACACACTCCATTTACAAAGTCATTACTCTTATGATGAAGAACTGTGATTGTTTGGCTTTACCAACTCCAGAATTTGATTTTCTTGTATCAAAAGTATATACATTATAACATACTCCGTTTACAAATAGTGATCTTTTATCTGTGTAAATTTGACTTTATTTCTGGTGCAGCAATTCTCTAAGCAATTAGAGGATACCATGGAGAGGTTTGTTCTTGGTGAAACAAAAATCCTTATCAGCACAAATATAGTTGAAAGTGGGCTTGATATTCAAAATGCAAACACCATCATCATTCAGGATGTTCAACATTTTGGCCTGGCACAGTTGTACCAGGTTTTGTTCTTCCTAATTAATTTTTGGTTAAGATATTGCCATATTTTCTGTTGTTATTTTAGAGCATTGTTTAGAAATGATTGTCGTTATTATATTTGCATCGTATTATGATGTATTGTCTTAGAATTTGGGGTTTGCCTAATGTCATCTAGGATAGACTCTAATGTCATCTAGGCTTAAGGCCGAACTCAACCTCATAAAACTGGTTTGTAAAGTGAAGATTTCATAGGCATTGTTAAATCTACTTAGACTTTATCTCTAGCTAATGGGGGACTAGGGTTTTTCCTAATACACGACTTCACACAACAGTATTGGGTTTAATGCGTGAATAATATGGGCAATCCAATAACAAATCATATTATTATATTTTGTAGATGTTGAAGGTGATGCAGAATAAGAATGTTTGGCCTGTGACTAGGCTTAGTCTTCTTAGTATTTCTTTTCTGCGAGAAATTGTTTGGCTTGCAACTATTTCCTTAAGAAAAATATAGTATTTTCAATAATGAGGTTAAATGCTTACCAAATAAGTAACATGAGTAATAGTTGACAGAGTCGGACTGTTACTTGCATCTTATTACCTCCTTGTGTATTCCAACTACAAAAAAGTATAGTTTGGAAGCCCTAAGTTTCGAATAATAAATAGGTGTCTTATATTGTTGAAGAAACCTTGTCATCCTTGGCATACACAATATTGTTACAAATACAAAACATTCTTGAGCGGTTAAGCCTTTGCCTAACTACTTAATTTCTTGAGAGAGTTTGTCCATGACACTGTATGAGCGACTCTGACCAAGTGGTCCAAAGTTTGACCCTTGCCAAAGTTGGTGCTTGACAAATATGATTTAGCTCTTTGCAATGAATGAATATACCCAAAATTGTGCATTGTTAAAGTTTCTCATATTTTTGTTGGAACAAAGGAAGGAAGATTGGGCCATTTATTTATGTTTCACTAATATTGGCATTTGTTTCCTTTTTCAATATACTTGTAGTTGCGTGGAAGGGTTGGGCGAGCAGACAAGGAAGCATATGCATACTTATTTTATCCTGATAAGAGTCTACTCTCTGATCAAGCAGTGGTATGTTTCTCATCAATCTTTACCTTTTATTTCTGAAACATATTGCATGAAATAATACTCGATACAACAAAGTGTATTCCATACTACTAAACTATTATTTCTAAACTTCAATTTATTCTTTCATTTGAAATATTGAAAATTTGCGAAATTCTGCCTAAAGCTAATGTTCTCCTTAGTGACTTTCTATAGGAAAGGCTTGCAGCTCTTGAAGAATGCTGTGAACTTGGTCAAGGATTCCAGCTAGCTGAGAGAGATATGGGTATAAGAGGTTTTGGTACTATTTTTGGCGAGCAACAAACTGGAGATGTTGGAAATGTTGGCATTGATCTTTTCTTTGAGATGCTCTTTGAAAGCTTATCCAAAGTAAACTTTGATTTCTGATATCGATATTTCTATGCGCCACTAGTTTAGTTCTAGTTAATATAGAAGTATTCTTTTGTTTATTTTGCATGAACTGTTGGCTGAACAGCGAAAAATTGCTTCCTTAGGCACTTTAGTCTTAGTTAGTTTTTAATAATTTTTCGTTTTGGTTTTGGGATTGATAAATAGTGGAATTGAGTATCGAAGTGTGTTTAACACAACTAATTTGGTCTTGGGATTTTACTTGCAGGTTGAAGAGCACCGTGTTGTATCAGTTCCTTATCACTCAGTGCAGGTATAAATATTAGAGAAAAATGTAGCACAATGAATTAATGAAATGAGCATAATTAATGTTGCAGCTGATGCATTTTACACTTCTCTTTTATTTAGGTTGACTTAGATATTAATCCTCACCTTCCTTCTGAATACATAAATCATCTCGATAACCCTGTGGAAATAATAAATGAAGCTGAGCGAAGCGCTGAGAAAGACATCCGGAGTCTGATGCAGTTTACAGAAAATTTGCGCCTCCAATATGGCAAAGAACCTCGTGCCATGGAGATTATCTTAAAGAAGCTATACTTGAGGAGAATGGCAGCTGATATAGGGGTAACCAGACTTTACTCTTCAGGGAAGACAGTGTTTATGAAAACAAACATGAGTAAAAAGGTTTTCAAGATGATGACGGCGTCGATGACATCGGATATATATAAAAACTCATTGTTTTTTGAGGGGGACCAAATTAAGGTAACTTTCTCCCTTCCTTTTTCAATTTCTTTAATTAGTGATCTTTGTTTATCACTTATATATTTTGTCTGTCTATTCTGTTTTGTTTCCCCCGAATCATAGAAGTTCTTTCATCTTCAAAGTTCAAACACATTCCCACACAAAATATTGACTAGTATATTTTAGGCAATTTAGCTAATCTGGTCCTTTTATTACTTTTAATTTATATAAAACTATCTTGTTATGGATTGTGTTTGATTAGAATCATAACTGGATAACATTTTCCTTACTTTCATCTTTTATTGCTTACACCCTCCAAATGTAGGGATTTGGATTGTGCGCACTGTGACTGCACGCAGTCGGCCATATCTGAACCGTTCAATGATCCATATTTCAATGTAGATTTTGATTTTTTAAAAAATCTAAAATATAGGGAAGACAGTGTTTATGAAAACAAACATTTTCCTTACTTTGTCTAAAATATTATCTAAATGTTATCCAGTTTCCTTACTTTCATCTTTTCCTTAGCTAAATGTTATCCAGTTATGATTCTAATCTAAAATATTTGGATTATCTCATCTTGATTAAACGGTCAAGATGTGGCTGACTGCGCACAACCATGATCCACGGGCCTAGTATTCTTAATCAGGGGTCTAAATTTTCCGCAATGATATTTCTGGTGCAGGGTGAACTTCTAGTAGAGCTACCAAAAGAACAACTTCTAAATTGGGTCTTTAATTGCATGTCTGAACTTCATGCTTCACTAGCATCCCTCATAAAGTACTAGTTTCCTTGCCTGTTCAATTTCACCAACATGTAAGTTGGATACCTGACTCATTGCATACATCACATTTTACAAATATTGGGCTAATTCACTATGCTGAATAGTCGCCAAACTAACCGTGGCAGCCGCAAAACAAGATCTGTATTGCATGATGTCATGATCATCTTTGCAGTGCAGGACATCAGATCAAATTGAAACAATCAGTTGACACTAGTGACAGTGCACTTCTTTTTATCGTGATATAAAATCAGCGCACAGAGCCATAATATGGTTTGTTACAATGGTGTTGTCGAATTTGTTGCATACATTAGTACATGGCATGGACATGAAATACAAGAAGTCGAAGAGTTATCGACCGGATTAGCATCATTCTTTCACTTGTAAAACAACTTCAAGAGCTACATACAATGGCCTATAGAGTTCTCGTCCGGTAAAACTTTAATCAAAATGTCCATAATTTACCTTTTGTATATGTCAAGGAGTAAAGCATTTTTGTTGCCTAGAGCTACATTATTTTCGTCATTTTTGTTGCCTTTAAGGTTTCATTAGTTACCTGATCTAGAGAAATTCAATGTAAAGATTGGAGGCACAGTCTAGCTTATACATTGATGAATGGTGCATTTTTGTTGCATATTATTGAGAAATTTCCTATCTTATTTTTAGTTATTACATATTTTTGTCTTTGTTGCAATTACTTTGCCGTGTGTTATTGTAACTAGCCAAACATATTTTTGTTCTCTTTCCTTTTATTTCATTTGCAAAAGACAAAAACAACAAATATAGTATAATCTAATTTACCATATTCTGTGCTTATGCAAGTAGTACTTAAATTTGGAGTTAAATTTTAGGATAATTTTTTAAAGGGTCTTGCTAACGAGTGCACCAGGTGCACTCTTTAAGCATACTATTTAAAGAAATTATTTATTGAAAAAGTTAAACAGCACAATTTTCAATGCGTTGACTTTATACAAATTTTATAAAAACTTACTATTTAAAGGGCTTAAAGAGTGCACCGGGTGCACTTTTTAGCATTTGCCTTTTTTTTTTAAAATTTGTCTCCTAAATTCTTCAACTAACTTGGGACAAAAGCTTTCACATAATCTTGATGGAGTCAAACAGCAATAGTGGTATCTTGATTAATAAAGGGTGACCTCCTTCCCACTCGTGTGCCTCTATTGTCTCCCTCATCTATCGTCGAATATTCATTGTCCAGCAATAGCAGTATTTTGATTAATAAATGCTCTTTTTATACTTGCGAATACTCTCCTTTCACTCATTCTTTTTCGATTATGTTAACCTTCTTTGACAGGATGTCGCCAATATTTTTTTATAATCTTCTCATTCATTTTGCTTAATGGCTTCCCTCTTAGAAGAAAAAAACATCAAAATTTAGAGTTGAAGCCGACATGTTGTCGCTGAAATACAATAAAGTATGTGGGCTCTAACAAAAAGTAAAAAGGCCCTACTTGCTACGTGACGTTCCCATTGCATTGTTTGTTGTAGGAATGAACAGTAGAATAGAATAGAACACTCCCGCGAGGAACACGTTACAAGTAGTAGGAGTAAGTAGTAACTGTTTACTACACGCCACAAATGAGAGGCAGTTTATGTAATTGCAAAACTTTAGTTTAGGACATTTATCTCTTTCTATTTTTTTAGTACAATGGACATTTTATACCATTAAATATATAGGAATTAGAGTTTCTAACTTATTCATTTTCATTTACATTACTTAACAACGCATAATGGTTTTGGGGTTTCTCTAAAAAAGTTGGGAGTACTAATGCTTATATAGCCAAATTATGAGATGTTTTACTTAGTCTGCAACTAGCTTAGCAGTGGAGGTATGTGTGGACTCTTAGGTAATTATGATGAATATTATTGAGCAAAGAAATGTGAGTGCAATAGGGGAGAGCTTGGTGCAGAAAATTCGTCAACTACGGGAACCAAATATGTGTACAGATGGATTAGCTAATATTAGATGTAGGGGAAGTATGAATTTGATTATCCATGAATTTTGTCCTAATCTTATTAAAAAGAGGTTTCTTGATGATGTAAAGGGATTTAATTTATTGTTACTTTTTTCTTTTGGGTTAAGACTCTCTATTTTTTTTCCTTATAACAAGCAATTATAACCAATTATATTTTTTGTCAAAAAAAAAAACCAATTATGTTTTCTCCACAAATATTAGTCAATTTTAATAAGTTTAGTTCTCGTCTGTCCCATGAGTTTAGCTCAATTGGTTGGACATATTGCACGAAAGTGCTGGGATCCGGGTTCGAACCCGGATAAAAAAAGTTTAGTTCTCGTCTCATTTATTGATGATATGGATCAGGTATTCGTTTCATATATCTTGATAAAACAAATATCAAGATATTTTAGTATTTTAAATTTTAGTATTTAATTAATGTTTATATAATATATCTTTTTTTTTGGATCAGTTGTCCCACTGGTGTCTCTAATTTAACGAGGGGAATAGTCACTGCATTCGACGGTGGATATCATGCTTTCGACAAAAAAAAACTATACCTTTTTCTGATAATAAATAAATGAATATTAATCTAAATATATTTTCTTATTTATTTATTTTTGAATGTTAAATATATTTTCTTATTACCATGTTATACTTATAGATACACAATTTTGATCACTATTTAGAGGTTTAAATTTATATTACTTAAACTAATTTATTATCATTGATTTAACTATTAAAATAAAAATAGTGATTATTGATTTAAATTATTAAATAAGCAACGCAATGGGTGTGGTTGAGCGGTTGTGGCTCATCCTCCCTTAACCAAGGGTCGATGGTTCGATTTTCACATTGGGTATGAAGCAGCTTTAAATCTTTGGGCCAGCTATTCCACCCATCGAGATGCCTCCAATATAGCGAGAGAAAAGTCACTGCCTTCGGCGGTGGATATCCGGTCTCGACCAAAAAAAAATATTAAATAAGCCTGACCAAAAAATATATTAAATTAAAAATATTACTATTAATTAGTATTAATTTCTTGATTGTCCACATGTTTTAGTTCAATTGGAAAATTATGATGTTATTGATCTACATAATCTAACTTTAAATTGTTTTTTGAATCCAATTTTTTTGAATATATTATGAAGGAAACTCCAAAGACAGGTTGGGTGTGGGGACTCTGTAAAAGTGTATAGTCATCACTTTGAGTTAAGTGCCATTGCCCAATTCGCTCAACAATTCAATTCAATTCAATTCATTATTCGCATTTTTGCTTCAAATTTCATATTTGACTTCATCAATGAGTTTTCAAGATATTCAACATGGCTCAAATCCACCTTCTCGCCGAACTCAGTCACCATCACAAGCTGTTGCTGCCGGAATTTTTCAGATCAACACCGCCGTTGCTACTTTCCGACGACTCGTTGACTCCGTTGGAACTGTTAAAGACACTCCAGACCATCGTCACAAACTGTACGTTGACATAATATATGTGCTTTGTTTCATTGTTTTGATTTTTTTAATGTTGTTTGTTTCATTTTGATCACTATGTTGTTTGTTGTGTTTTGTAGACATAATACGAGGCAGAGAATATTGCAGCTTGTGAAGGATACTTCTGCTAAGCTCAAATCTTTGTCTGAATCTAATCGTGATGCTAATGTCAATGTATGTTACTATGCTTCACTTATTGAGTTATTGTTATTTTTATTTTTTTTCATATTTGTTTGTTTATTTTTTTATGTTTCATGATTTACATTGAATTTTGATTACACAATTGATCATATCATTACCTAGAAAAGATTGTAAAATAATTTGTCTTCTAATTTCTACTCCCTCTGGCCAAAAATATAAGTAAAATTGACTTTTTTGGTTCATTTTACTCTTGATGTATCTGTCTCATAATATAGGTCAGTCAGATACATCAACAGTCAAATAAACGAAAAAAGTCATTTTTGCTTATATTTGTGGTCAGAGGTAGTATTGTATTTGGAAATTTTAATTTTCCGAGAAAGTCAAAAGTCAAACCTTGTTGAAATTTGAAATAGTGTTGTCAATGGCAGAAAACAGCGATTTGTTCGAATTATGTTACTCAACACTGCTACTATAGCTGCAATTTTACAATATTTTTATACTAAATAGCGTATTGCTGAACTATAGTAATTTGCTCAAATTCTGCTATATCTGCTATTTAACAACAATGGGGAATTCGTTAAGTATAGCAAGTTATGTACCGTAAGTCAATTGATCGTACCCTTTGTGTAGTTTTTTCTTGGTCTTGCAATGTGTTTGTGTATAGTAGTCTGATTTGTTGTTTCTTTTTCATGATTGAAAATTAAGATTGTTAGCTAAACTTGGATGTTGGTTATACCCTAATGTAATGGCTGAAATTTGTTTAAGCAGGGTAGTAACAAAATTGAAGATGCTAAGCTGGCAAGAGATTTCCAAACCACATTGCAAGAGTTCCAGAAAGTTCAACAGCTTGCTTCTGAGCGAGAATCAACTTACACTCCTGCTGCCCCTGCTTCTACCTTACCAACAAGGTCAGCCATTCTTTGTATAGCAGTAAAAAGAATTGGGAAAATTATGTTTCTTTTAGTCCATAAAAATGACGTCCGTTCAAATTTAATTCATATAGAATCTTTGTTCATTTTTAATCTCCACTAGAAGTAGTGTGTTTTAATCTCCGGTATACACTTTATTTGAGACTCAGTATTTAGGGACTAATGTTGATGAGCTGATTTTATAAGGACTAGAAACATCAAATTGCACCTGCTTCTTTATCTGATTCTCCTTCGGTTTACCTTATTTATCTTCATTAACTAATATTGAACTCTCTTCTATTATCTATGTGTTTGTAAACAGCTCTGGTCCTGGTGAAGAATCTATAGATATAGAGCCTGAAAGCCAACCTTTTATCAGAGGGCAGATGAGGTTAGTCTGCAACATATAAACTATTTCCCTGGACCAATTGAATTATATTCAATCTTCATCTTATTATTTGTCAATTTAAAAACAATTTATATCTTTGTAATGCATAGATGCATAGCTTATTATTGGCTTAGGCCTTAGTTAACTCTTGATTTTAGAAAGATTTGTGGGATATTTTTGTATGGTTTGGATTTGCTTAATCAGTGAAATAAACTGCAGGCAAGAGATAGTTCTATTGGATAATGAAATATCCTTCAATGAGGCCATGATTGAAGAAAGAGATCAGGGTCTTAGAGAGATAGAAGAGCAAATTGGACAAGCAAATGAAATATTCAAGGACCTTGCTGTTTTGGTTCATGATCAAGGGATTGTTATTGGTAACTAAAATTACAATTGTAAAAATAGAAATATACTACACAGTTAGCTTTGCTGCAGAATTTAGCTATTCCTTTTGTTCAATTTGTTTGCGTGGTTCTGGCAGATGACATTCAATCAAATATAGACACTTCTGCTGGTGCAACATCTCAAGCTAAGGTCCAGCTAGTCAAAGCAAACAAAAGTGTGAAATCCAAAAATAAATGGGTGAGTCATAAAGATTGGATTATAATGTTGTCACTCTCATGCTTGATATTATTGCAAATTATTTCCAGAATATGATTTGTTTTATCTAATATCCTGGAACTATATGCACACTACACATACAAAATCCACTGATTTCTTGTCATCTCATACATAACATCTGCACACAACTCATTTGATGCTTATAGAAAAATATGCCAAACTCGGAAGAGATGCAAAAGTAGTATTGCACGGATTGGAATAGGTTAGACTTTGCAAGGCCCGAGTCTCACTACTTCGAAAATGTTTGGCCTGAGTCTGGCCATTACCTGAGCTTTTTTGAAACCTTAAAAAATCTAAAAGCATGTTTAAAAGGCCACTTCTCTTCTGCTTTTTACTACAGCCGCTTTTGTAAATAGGTCAATGAGATTAAGTTCTATTTAAATTCCATTTTATAACTTCAATTTAACTTCTATGTTATAAACACTGGCAAGTAGACCATTCTCATATATAACTTCAATTTAACTTTTCTTACATTGCAGTGTTGGTGGGTGCTTCTAATTTTTGTGGCGGTGCTGGTCATCTTCCTCATTGTACTCCTTGCTTAGTTCGGAAAGTTGCATAAGTTGGACACATTTTTTTACTCCCTCAGTTATTACTTTTTCAAGATTGATTTAAATTGATGAATCTCGTCAAATTCTGTTAGTTTATAAGTGTCTCGTGGTGTGAAGATTGTTTGGACCAAAAGAAATATGTTAAAAGACTGCATTGCAGCCCTCAACATCCATCAGTTTGATGTCTTAAGTGAGCATTAGCAGGTGGAAGTTGGAAGAAGTGACTTTATGTAAAGTGATTTTAGGAAAAGCTATCCTGTATTTTTATATAGATTTGTGATATAGAATTTGTAGTTGCTATTGAAACATTAGTTTGCAATGCAAACCATGTACAACAAATTACCAAATTATTTAATAGCAAGCTTCCTGTGTGTATTTTAACGTTCATGCCGGAGCCACATCCCAATGGAATTGACTATGTAGAGGAGGAGCGCTAGCAACACACTCTCTTTTGAATACTTTTTAACATTTGTTTTTTAATTTATTGAAATTCATGTGAGTCTTTCACTTTAAAAATAGATCTACATAAATTTCAACCAATTATAAAGAGAATATTAGAGTGTTCACAAGAGAGAGTGTTGTTGCTTTCTCATAGAGACAATAATATTACATAAGTGGGGTCACATTGCATAAATACATACTCCCTCCGTACCACAATATAAGTTGTTTTGAGAAAAAAAATTGTACCAAAATATAAGTCGTTTTACAATACCAATACAACATTTAATGATAATTTTCTTATTATACCCTTAACTATTTATTACTCTCTCTTCTTTTACTTCTATAATTTATTATTTTCATACCATTAATGAAGAACAATTCTGTAAACTAACTCATAATTTCTCTTTTCCATACAACAATGATTACATTTCTTAATTTGTGTGATATGGTCAAAACGATTTATATTTTAATACGAAGGGAGTAACTATTAACTAGTCTACATATAATAGCCAAGTGGGGTCGGTCGACCCCAATGCCCCATACTATATTCGTGGTGGCTGAGTACTTCTTAATAATGATAATGAAAAGAGGATGAGATGAAGTATTATTAGAGTCTTACTAACTAGTAACTAGAGTCTTTGGTGTACTAGTTAAGGTTACTAAAAAAGTAATGTTTACATTAAAAACAAAATTTTATTAGTTTAAAAAAATATTAGAATACACAAGTTCGAAAAACTTATTTACCACTTTTGCTTCTTTAACTATTGTCTTAAGGCAATGTTTAACATTTTCTTTTAAGAGTTTAATTTATATGCACTGACGGTGTAAAATAATTTTACACGGTCATCCAATAAGAAACTTCCAATCTTCCATGTCGTATGAAGAAAGTGGGGTAACGTGGCGGAATACATAGTTGTCATTGATAATTTTACACTGTCGGCATGTACAAATTAAATCCTTTCTTTAATTATACCATTATTTCTTTTTATGAAATATGTACATTACATATATAGTATGTTTTAATATTTTTATTTTACTGATTCAAAAATATTTTTTTTATAAAGGAAAATGTCCAAATATGAGAGGTCTCCACATCAAACAATAAATAAATTTAAGATAGACTTTAATACCGTATTAAAATTTGAGAGGTCTATACTCAACCACAAAAGATTTTATCAATAATAAGGCTTCGTTTCGCCCGACTTATTTTCTAATTTTTTTCTTCGCCTTAAAAATAAGAAAGAATAAAAAAAATTATGTTTGATTCTATTTCTCTTTATTTTTTATTTCTTTACTTTATTTCTCTAATACTTTGTCAGAAGAAATATAGTTAAATTCAATTTTATATTTCTTTATTTCGTTTAAGCAAAATAGAAAAATAGGAAAATAAGTCGGATCAAACGAAACCTAATAGTAATAGTAGTAACTTTTACTTTTATTTTTGGATAAAGCATCAAAATATTGAGATTTGTTATAGAAAAAATAAAAACACGAGATTCATAAATATAAATACTAACCACTTTGTCTGTAGTTCCTCCTACTTTTTGAGAAAAAACGAAAAAGAGAACAAAGAAAGGTGAGAGGGAAAGAAATAAATAAATAAATGAAGATCATGATTCAGGATCCAAAGGAATGATCCATCCCTTTCCCAGTTCCCTTATTCCTCTTCACCACGCTTCAATTCAATCGTTGACAAAACAAACAAACCAAGAACAAATAATCAATTCCACCAATCATAGTATTAATCCATAATCTCACTTTTCTTCTTCAAACACCACTACTAGCTCCTCCCATTACCATTACCATCGTCATCAGAATCAGAAAATGGGTAGCTTATTATACCAAGCACTATCATCAACAGCACTTCTAACATTAGGTCTCTACCACCTCACTTTCACAACCCTAAACTACCTCAAATCCCCCCACACCTACACATCCAAACCCTACCACCCACTCCCCACCACAACCCACCCTCGTCTCCGCCCTATTCAACTCTACTTCATCATCTTCTCTCTTTTCATCGCCATCCTCCACCACCTCTCCCTCGCCGCCCTTTCCGATCCTTTAATCAAAGGCTCCACCCCCGTCCACCGCCTCACCTCTCTCCAATCCGCCGCCCTCCTTTTCCTCTTCTTAATCCTAACCATATCTCTCCTCCTCCCTCATAAACTCCCTCACGACTTCTCTTTCTCTCTCCTCTCTCTTCTCTTCCTCCTCCATTCCTCTCTCCAAACCAATCTCTCCTCTCTTCAAACCTCCTCTCTCGAAGCCAAATGCGACGCCGTTTCGTCCTCTCTCTCTGCTCTTTCTTCTTTCCTTTGCTTAATCCTCGTTCTCTTCCCTCGTCTTTTTCCCGCTGACGTTGCTCTCTCGGCCTCCATTTGTCTACGTGGATTATGGGCGCTTCAAACCGGTTTAATCCTATACGCCAAACCGTTTATTCCGGAAGGTTGTCATCGTCTTCTTGATGTTGTCAATGGTGTTGAAGGTTCTACTCAGTGTGATCTTGATGAATCTAAGTTTCGTGCGCTTGCGATACTTGATCTTGCTTTTGTTGTTCATGTTATGTTGGTTATGATTGTTGTTTTGGTTGTTTATGCTCTTGTTGCTACTGTTGTTGGTGGTGGTGGTGTTAGAAGAGTTGGATCTTATGAGGCTTTGTCTAATAATGGTTCTAATTCGCCGACAGATTCTAATCATATTCAGATGAAAGCTTTGGCTGGTACACAGGCTTGAAAATCCTTCTCTGTTAGTTTTTGAGATTTATTTTGTTTTAATTGTTGTTGTAGGGTATGGTATGTGATTTTGAGCTTCAGCAGAGTTACTTACATTACAGTGTGTTTTTAATTGATATTATCACAAAATGTAGGGACTTTGTGAATATATATATATATATCGAATGCTTATTTCATGAGAATTAATGAGATCATAGTGTAGTTTCTGTTTAATTTCAGATATATACTAGTTACTGTTATTGCATATTCCTAAAGACTTTGATTGATATTGAGTGCGCCTGACTTTGATATGATATAGTGAGATGAGATATGATTTCACTGGTTAGTGGTTATACATTGTTGCTATTCTATTTTTCTTGTTGAACTTGGACAATTCGTTTGTTGGATTGTTTGTTTTGCATTCATTTATTGTGGCTTATCCGGTTTGGCAATGATGGTTTTGAATTTAATCAACTTTTGCACCAAAATTTCTTAAATGGTTAGATGATTTCCTGTGTCATGAGAGTTAATTATGTGTTTGTGGGACTTGGATAAGGATTCCCTGCAGTTGAGATAATCCCATGTTCATGCAATCGTGCAGTCTAAGTTGTTCGGTCTTATTGGACGGTTCATATTTTGAATTGGCAAAATGGGTTCAAAACCTACAGTTAAAATGTAAACTTCTCGATAAAGATGGGATGGTTTATGGTTCACGACAGGTTCATGAGAGCATAAACGTGTGATGCACCAAATCTATTTCTTCTTCTGTGGGAGGAAAAGATATGTGTTGGTAATGGTGGAGATAAAATTGTACAATCCAGTGGTGCTTAAAATGTTCAAGCTATAGAGTCTAGGCTGAGACAGCTTGGAATATGACTACTTCATAGACAGTAAATTTTGATAAACAACTGATCTAATTTTGAGGGTAAATGTACATAATTGAAGTTCATTGATTATGTGCTATTCAACTACTCTTTCAGATGGATAACTCAGGCTGTTCTTTCATGGACTCAAATTGAGGGCAAGAAATCAGTACATGTTTGCTTTTGCATTTGAAATGTCCCAGATTATGGATTCGGCAAAAGTTTGTATTTTGTAGCGTTTGTCTAAACCTTGGTTTACAATTCGATCAAATACATTCGTAGTGATTTATCCGGCTTAAGGTCCTACTCCTATCTGCCATTGTTTTCTCTTTGGTCTCAGGTTGTTCTGGAGTCCTAGCTTGAAATTTGCTTAAGTTCTTTTTGTACACGCTCCATGTTAATTGTGTTCAACTGTTACCATGACAGTGTATCGTAAGTTTTATATAGTACTGGGTAAAAAAAAAATTGAGTTTGGATTTGATTATGTATTCATTACATGATAGAAAGATAAGTTCATGCCATACATTACAATATATCATTATAGGTTAAAGCAATCTTGGCCTTATGCTCAAGCTTACAGATATGTTTGGTGTTCGTCCTCGATTTCCAAATTATTAGCATACAATGTAGATAATTCAGCCTATTCTTTCATGGTTTCTCAAGTTAAATTGGGGACATGACATAGCTAGTAAAGGATCTCAATTCTTAAAAGATAATGAGTTTGAATTATTTGATCATGTATATGCTTTACATGATAGAGACACAACTTAAATGTTATGGCTTGTGTTTGTTTCAATGTTCCAGACTTCCAGTAGATGCACAAGGTTGACCAACCGTTTTATTTTTTTTGTATTTTTAACATAAGCTAGCATCACCATTCAGAGACGTGCAATAATTATGCCTGTTTCATGTGAGGCCATATGAGTATCTCATCTGTCATCTGTGATACACTGTCATGTCATGTTGCACATGAAATGCATTTTCTGTGGGATATATCCAAGGGTTATGGCACGAGATTTATTCTTTCAAGAAATTTGGTGCTTGTGTTTGAGGAATGAAATTGCTAGTGATCCCTGGATCATATTTTCTTGTTGCTTCATCATTTCGTCTTGTTATGACTTATTTCTGTCGAGATCTAGATGATAAAATTTGGAATGCTGTTTGATACATATTTTAACCTGAATGCTGTCTTGTGTACATTTTCATCCAACTCAATACATCGCTTATACAGTAGCGGGAAACTCTGAAAACTGAAAAGTAATCAACATTTCTTTTGGGTAGAATGGTTTTGCTAGATTTGATATACGAGTAAAACATATGTAATTTGAGCTTTGATGCCAGGGAACCAAGACCACAATAAAGAGATTAAGCATAACACTTTTTTTTTCTTTCTATTTTATACTCCCTCCGTCCCAAAACTATTGTCTTTTTAGAGTTATGCACGTGGATTAAAAAACAATAAAGATTGATAAGTTAAGTCTATTTTACCCTTACTTTATTAAGAAAGAGAAAATATATTTAATTAATGCTTTAACTTTTGTAAGGGTACAATTGATAAATTAACATTAATTTTACATTGTTTTGCGAAAAGGACAATAATTTTGGGACAAAACTAAAATGCGAAAAGGACAATAGTTTTGGGATAATTTGCCAATAATTTACCATTTGATTCGTTTCCTTTATTTTTGGATAATTGAAGGCTTTGAATTATATAAAAAGCACATTACATATATGTGTTAGTTATACAATTTTGCCATAAAGAGAATCAAATCACAAGAGAGTAAACTACAATTATACCGAACAAACAAATTATGACAATCCGCTCTAAGTGAAAAGTATGATAACATTCTCTTTCAGGAAGAGAAGAGGGAGAAATCAAAAGAACACTAAGGTGAAAGTTCAGATCACGATAATCCTTTGAACGAGACTTCACAAAATACAAATCAATATTAAAATTTCTGCATTGTATTTGGGTGACGTTAACTTCCATCCCATGCACAAAAGATTAACTACTACACAGGAAATCAGACAAAGAAAAACGTGGTTTTTCACCACCATACCAAATAACTTAAGCAAAAGCTCCCATGGATACATATAACAAGGTTCTACATAATACAACAGCTCCTACAAGGCTACAACTACTAGTTGAATACTTCAGCCTCTTAGGGATTAAATAATTGGAATCATGTTGCCCTAAGTACAACGTTTCATTTTATATTTTCCTATTTGGGTTGACGAAAAGTTGTTGCATATCCTGTCAAGTAGGATCTTCCAAGGAAACTTTTAGCAGAGACAACAATTGGAATTATGTTAAGGAAAACTGCAGCCATTTGGTGAATCATGCAATCACATTTCATTGTAAGGGGAAAAAGGTTTCATGTCAGTATCACCTTCGAGCAGCACTAAACTCAGTCTCTGCAAATTCGGTTTAAAAATAAAAATCCCAGATTGCAGACTATCTTTTTTAGACAACAGTGGAGACTTCAGCCCTTCAACCAGTCTCGGAAGTAAGATTGCATCTTTTCTCGACTAGCAGCACTCCCAACATTCACAGTAGGGATTATCTTGTCAGGCCTCAAAAACTGCTGGAAGTTAAAGATAAATTCACTAAAAATACGAGACAAAAAATAATGCAACTACAATCAACGTCAAAAAGTTATCAAATGCGTCAATAAAAGTAATCGTGATATGCACTTATTCAGTTACAGACCTGAACAAAATCTTGCAGTTCTGTGAAGCTGGAGTGCTCGCTGTAGGGAACCCCTGGACAGTGAAAAGGGAATAAAGTTGTAAGCAATACTACCAGTCTGCTAGCTAGATAAATAAGTACTGAATGGCCAGCGGAGAATAAACAAAACAGAAACTTTTTTCAGTCACAAAATGACCTGCTAAGCACTTCAGTTATTATGCATTGTAGATGTATAACTAAGCACTAAATCTAAGTTCATGTTTTATATCAAGTACGGCAGTTGAAATGTAGCTAATCTTACCATATATCGTGATATTTCCTTTGGAAACAGGTTTAATTAGTTCCAGATCATTGCCTATCTTCTCACTGAAAGTCCAACCTGAAAATACGAAAGATATAGCATTGGCATTATAGCTACTCTATCAGCACAAATAGCTTCTCCGCAGAAGAATCGAAAATATAGAGATTATCAAGAAGTCAATTTCATTAAAAGTACTGGTAAAATACCTGTTGGACGAAATGCCAATACTGATGTGAATTGTTCCTTGTAGGTTTTCAAGTATTCCTTCAAAGCCTAATGTAACAAGAAAAACATGAATGGTGAATTATGATATTCCTTCAAAGTCTAATGTAACAAGAAAACCATGAATGATGAATTATGTGATAATAGAATACAATTATAACAAAAAAAGAGAATTTTGAGATTAAAATATAATGGCGGAAAATTTAACCTCAATTCTCAGAGATGACATGGGCATAACATGGAGAAGTGTGTTATTTCCATTTGTACAGAGTCTATCCGAATAGTCAAGGCAATCATAAGCTAGCAATATCCTTCTTCTTGAAGCATTTGCATAGATTTTTACCTGAATCAGAAATGTGCCATGGAAATGTGTGAATGAATCAATCAGTCAATCTAGAAGAAGACAACCTAAAATCTTAAAAGCCACTTTTGATAAAATTTTGGGGCGAAAACAATCTACAACCCATGAAGAGGCCCCTGGAAACTCTTAACGTATATATGATTGCTCGAGAAAAATCACACATACCCCAAGTGCCTTAGAAATTGCAAGATACACACATTCTTTGCCAATACTGTATGCCCCAACAACCACTAAAGTTTTGGGATGCATTTTGAGGTGGTTCTTTGTAATTTTAGCAACATAGTTGAGAACATCTTCCTTGGGAGGAAACCTGAAGCATAAAATTGTTACTAAGAACCGTCAATTTATATTAAAAGAAACAATGATTTTATATATTGTAAACCAGATGACAAATCTAAGCAAAATTTTAGCATGATAAGTGTCTTACTTGTACTTTGGGTTGCAATATGTAGTATCCAAATATAGTACATTCACACGTTTATTTACAAGAAGATGGTAGTCTTGCATTAATTTACAAGCTCTAAAGTCCCCAGTATGCAAATAACATTGGCCATTTGGGAGCTCAAAGTGAATCAAAGCTGCACCAGGACAATGGTTAGCATCTATCAAAGTCACTTTGACACCATCAATCACATATTCAGTGTCAAATTCTAAGGAGCAGATGTACCTATACAAACAAAATATTATAAAAAGCTAATCACTTCATTGAGCTGGAAAAGACAAAATCATGATCAAGTGCACTTTGATTTTTCTGTTCATGCAAGAGAGTAATCTAAATAGAAGGCATTCGAGATAGAAGAGTTACTGAGTTCTTACGAAGGATTTACATAGAGACACATTTGAACTAGCCGTCCAGTAAGAGGAGAGCAATAAATAGGCCCATGCGACCATTTCTTTGTAAGACCACCATAGTGATCGGCATGGAAATGACTAAGAAAGTACGCTGAACACTCCTCAACACATCCATAACGAAAAGCATCAACTGTGAAGTTTGTTCCTACATTTGCAAATAGACTAACCTTAGAAACTTCAGAAACTACACAGATTATTCTTATCATAACAAACCACAAAGAAGAAAAACAAAATAAATATATAAATATTGCAAACTGATTTTTCAACTCAATTTGTTTCATCGCAGTAGTCTCTGTATATAGATTTTCTTCATTCGCGCAGTTGTCTAATCCAAAATCAATCACTCAAGATTGTACTTTTTCTTAATGTAGCATCGACAATTTAGGTTGAAAGTGTGTCTGACATGTGTCAATGTTGACCCTTGCACGACACTAACATCTGTATTTATATTCAATTAGTTATGTTTTCCTAATTTTCAACAGTGTCTACATCTAACTGTTAGTATCATGTCTGATGTTCGTCTTCTGCGAGATTACACATTATGAAAACAGAAAATATGCATTTGAACACCTTTTAACCTAAAAAGTAACTAAATTGTACTATCAACTATCAATAAAATAGAAGAAATTTCATTTCACCTGGCATTTTCTTATAAAAGGGACACGAACGTGTAACCCTATTTTCTCCATGAAAACTCTTTCTCTTGCTAGAAGATTTCGTTTTCTCAACAACTTTCCCTTTGTCACGCAAAATCGAACTCCAATTTCCACCTTTAACAATCTTCTTCTCCGACGAAACACTTCCCTCGCCTACCTCACCACAACAACCACCTTGATTGGGTTCAAATTCAACCGAACCAACTTCAACATTTCTCTTAAATCCCCAAATCTGAAACAAATTGGCCTGCTTCAGTTTCTTCCCCGAAGATGAAGAATCGCTTTCTGGCAACACCAGTGAGGAGAAATCGGATCCGCAGCGATAGAAATCAGCGGCGAAACTGCTTTTCTCAGATTCGTTTGGTGAAGCGTCTTCGTCTGGTACTTGTGACGGGAAACCCTCGTCGTCGAGTAAAACGACGCCGAATGAAGCGCCATCGTCTTCGTAAGAGTCGCCGTCGTTATGTAAGCATTCGTGTTCTAACTCCGGTGGAGATGAGGCGGTGGATAACGACATCGTTTTGGTACCGGCGCGAAAAGCATTGAAAGTTTTTTTTTTTTTTTACGAAAAAAGCATTGAAAGTTAAAAGAGTAATTTGGTTTTTTAAATGATCCAGCGGGAAGATTAAAGATTATTTTGTATTTTCCCTCTTTTTTTTTTTACCAAACTAATAATTTCTTTTTATTTTTTTACACAGATAAGATAAAATGACAAAATCATAATAATTTTTTTTTATACATATATTTAATTTAATCAAATCATATGATGATTCTAATTTTGTAAATATGACATGATTTAATTGAATGTATATAAAAAATATATTATATTGTCACTGTGTATATAAATTAAATTTAAATATTCTCAAAACACAACTATCTATCTGAATTATGACTATAAATCTTAATTTAATTGTTAAAAATGTTAAAATTATTGGGTTGGATATTCTAACCAGAGTTCGAAAACCGACCTCTCTATTTATGTGTATAAATTTTTAATAAATATTGTCATTTCGTTTATCTATAACTTTGTTAAAAAGAAAAACTTCATACGATTGTGAATTACTCTGGTGTCTAACATGAGTACCGTTAGAGTTAGAAATAAGTCAAACCATTCTACAGGACTTACAACTTTACCTACATAAATTCAGGCTAGATTAGACTATCTTTCAAATAAAATAGACTTAAGTCAAGCTAGATTTATCTTTTAAAAAATAAATCTGTCCAAATTTAAACTTGACAAAGTCTAACCTATTCACAACCCTAACCGCGGCGCAAAGAAAGAAGGAAACGAACCTTCCATTCAAATTACTTAATGTTGAAGTTTAGGCTTAACGTTGACTCATTAGTTCTTTCTTCCGCAACTACTTTCTTCTTCTTACCTTCCTTCTCAATCCCACACGTACGCGTCCAAATACCTTGACACAAAACCACAATAAAAAAACTTCTCCATCAAACAAAACACAAATAAAAAAACCTTCTAATCAAACAAAACAAACCACATTTCCAAGTTCCAACATCAAAAAAATGGAACCACCCAAATTCATTCACATAAAACTCATCTCATGCAAAGACATCAACGCCTTCAACTTCTTCCAAAAACTAACCCTCTACGCACAAGTCTCAATCTCAACCACAAACCCCAAAACCCAACTCACAGAAACCCAAAAACAACAACAAAAAACACCAACTCACAGAGACACCGACGAAGACGGAACTAACCCCGAATGGAACCACCAAACTCGTTTCGATTTATCTTTCCTCTCTCAACATTCAGACCCAACAGAATTCTTCTTATCATTCGAGTTTCGTCACGATGGCCTCATCCTCGGTGACAAGTTCCTCGGAGAATGCCGTGTTCCGTTAACCGATCTTATCCGTGATGTTGACGGTGTTGCGCGGTTCGTTTGCTACGAGATTCGTTCCGCCGATGGGAAACCCAATGGGATCTTCAATTTTTCGTATAGGTTGGAAGGAATTGGGAATCTGAATGGGAATGGGTTCCAATCGTCTCAGATTCTCGACGGGAGAATCTCCGGGTACCCTGTTCTTGCTCCGGAGGATTTTGCTCCGGTAGAACTACCCTTACCGGAAATCGAGAGACCTTGTTGTTATCCTACGGTTGGTTTTGCTCAGGAGGGACATTTTGCGGCGCCGCCGCCGTCTGTTTCATATTCATCGGCCGGAGAATATAATTGTTGTTATTCTCCGGTTCAGCCGACGGTGTATCCGTACCCTCCACCACCGCATCATCCGGTGGAGCGGCTTTACCCGCCTGTTGGGCCTGAGGCCCATTATTGGCAATCAGGCCCATACTTTGAAAATAGGTGGTGATATTATGAAAAGGCCCAAAATGTAGATTTTTTTTTTTTTATTTTTAATTTTAATAACTAGGAAGCACATATTATGTGAAGAATATGTTATATTTTTATTCAAGGAAATTTTCTTGGGATCAATTTTAACTAGTATGTTTATAGATTTAATTTTAGAGTTTTGTAAATGTCTATTTTAAAGTCTTATATGACATTGTTAATCTATCTTATGTGAAGAATATGTTAATCTATTTTAAAGTCTATTTTATGTGAAGAATATGTTGTAGATTTAATTTGTAAATGTCTTATATGACATTGTTAATCTAATTTAAAGTCTATTTTATAGCAATGTGTTTGATTAAGTCATTTGATTTATGTCTAAACAGACTAACAAGTAAATAATAAACCAATACAATAAAATTTCTTTATTTAGATATTTATCTTGTAGTGTGAAGCCAATTCATGATGTGTCCAATTTTATTTTTACTAATAAAATACAATACTGGTATCTCTTCAACCAATTGAATCATTAAGCTTTGCTTAATTAAATACCAAAATTATTTCTACAAATTGTCGTTATTAATATTTTCACATGATTCTAAAGTTTAATCAAATATATCCCCCGTTGGCATGTATTACATGAAGTTGTCAATATCAAAGATGAATTTTAAATTAAACATTAACAATGATATATTATTTTATAACATATCTATATAAATACTTAGAGAGGGACAACCAATGGCAGAGCTAAAATTTACATGTCACATAATATATAAATAGCAAGGTAATTATCATAACCGGATCATTATTTTTATTAAATTGGTGTGCTTATTGATTCAAGGTTCAATTGATTGGAATAGAGTTCAATCGAGGCAAACCGTTATTAATTAAATATATTTATATTTTTAATAATATATAAATTAGTAATAAAAAAAATTACATAAAATTCTCATGGTTTCACACTATTAAAAACATAATAAATGTTGTACCAAAAAAACATAATAATTTCATATTACTACAATATCTAAACTATCAATTATTAAAATTTAATCCTTTCAAAAAAAATACTAATTTTATTTTTATGAGTTTATGTTAGTATTATATATTTATATTATATTTAGGGATTGGTATTGCTATTACCAACACAATGAAAGTGCAATTTCAATAAGTATTTATATTTTATTTAAGTAACAATTAGCCCAACAATGAAAAGAAAATGTGGCTAATATAAAAGCCCATATATATTAGTTTTTTTTTTTATAAAAAAAAATACTCTAAAATTTGGAAGAAGGAACCAACAAGCTGCAGCTATGTTAGATCAATAGATCTACTATTCGCCTATCTTTCTCTTCTATGCAACATTACTCTTCTTTCATTTTCTTAATTTCGAATGAGAAGAAAAAGAAGAGTCTTGCGCGACTTGCCATTTCTTATTTTGTTTTTGCCCATTTTCTTTTTGTGCCCTTTCTTATTTTTCTTTTCAACTAAAGAAAATTGTATTGGGCTGAGCCCGGGCAGACCGGACGCTAGCTCCGTCCTTGGGGACAACCTTGAACATTTTATAATTTACAGGATCAATTTCAAATATTGGTAATGTGTGAGCTACATCAACATGCCAATGCTATACAATTTCAAAGATTAAATTATAGATTTACTTGAAAATAAATATATTGACAGAATTTTTTGTTTTAACCTGTAGCAATGTATTTGAGATTTATCGTACCAGTCACTTGCACTAAACCGAATAATATACATATTTATATAGTGCATATATAGCAATATATAGTTACAAGGTGGATAAAAAATACAGAGACATTTTGTCAAAAAAAAAATACTGAGACATAAAAAACAAATATTCATCATAAATAGCACAACCCAATTAAAACATGCGCAAAATAAAATTGAAAATTGTATAGAACATTTATTTAGAGATGCTATACAGGAATTATCCCATCACAAGATCAACATGCATTCTGTAATATAATAGGTTTTTTTTTTGGACAAGATAAATCGGTTTATTATATAACGCTATTCAATTTTTCTCTACATCTCTTGGTATCATTGTAATCGCCAATTTTACAAAGATTTGAATTGTGATAATAATAATAATAATAATAATAATAATAATAATAATAATAATAATAATATATGGCGACGTTACACATTACGTCATTAATATTGCCGAGTCCCGATGAAATTCGACGTTTTTATTGTTGCAATCCTTGATGTCACATTCAAATTGCACTACATATCATTTTTCAAATTTCAGGCATTGCGCATGACTCTGCATCCTTAGTTGTTCATAAAACCTTCTGATGAAATCTTCGGCCTCATCATCAACTTGACCATTTTCAATCTCCTCATTTTCCTCCAATGCAGAGTAATTAGAGATCCTCACAGAAAAGGGTGAGAGAAGTGGGTTTTTCTTCTCTTCAGATGAATCAAACCTAAAATTGAATGTGTATTCAGGAGTTTTAGGCACAACTACTAGACTACCCTTAAGCACATTTTCAATTTCATATTCAAGTGTTGACAATTTATATTGACATGGTGAAGCTTCCTCTTCAATAACCTTAGGAGCATTAATACAAGGAAAATTGAAATGGTGTTTACCTTTGGACATGTTGAAAAAGAGGGGATTTGGACTATTACTACAAGAGAATTCATAATCATGAACCATAAATCCACTACCATAATTCTTAGAGGGATGATGGTGGTGACGATTATGTGACGACATGAGATTGCTCAAAGATTTTCTTAGCACTTTCCCTTTTTTCATCATCAAACTCATGTCCATGACCATCTTTCTCTTTGATATAAGACTTTTCCTCAACATAAAGAATGTGATCCTCAACACATTCCATAATCTTTTGGCGACAACCGGTGAATGTGACTCCATATCTCAAAACTATATACCAAAAATAATATAATTGTAGTAAATAGTGAAACAAGTGAAGGATTTTCTATAGATAAAAAAATATAATAAAGAAAATGACTTTTTCGAAAGTAGAATGATGGTTTCTTATCTCTACGAGGTTACTAGACCTCGCAGAAGAAAAGAACCAAATATGTTAATGTTGAAGGTGAAGAATAGAGGGCTATTTATAGTTGTCGTAAAACTTTCTATTTTATTTTTGAATAGTATATGAAGAAAATGGGTATGTTTTTTAAATTTGACCCAACAAACGCTCCTATAAAACTCCTATATATTCCAAAATGATAAATTAGACATTAAATAATCAGTGAGTCATTTTAAGAAATTAAATTAATGCTAACGTTACAATATGTGTAAATTAAAATGTAGTATGAGTAGTGGTTGATGTGTTGAATTCAAGTACAGCTAAAGCACACCACACCGTGTGCTCATATAAGACTTGTTTAAGAAGAAAAATTCAACGGCTGAAATATGAACTGGCAAAAACACTGAACAGCCAACAAGGGACCCATTGGTTTCTGTCATTTTTCAAGTCATGCACAAAAGATAGTAGATAGAAGCTTCATTTTTTTTTTCAGTTCTAAAATTATTGGAATTTGATCCCTAAAGTTTTTACTTTACAGTTTCTACTAATTAAATTATGATTATCAAGAATACAAATTATTCAGACTCACCTATCAGTTTCACGTTATTTGAAAATCGAGGTTAATTAATACTCCTTCCGTCCCAAAATATAAGTAAATTTGATTTTTTAGGTATATTTAACTATTGCTGTATTTGATCCATAATATGAGCTAAATACATCAATAGTCAAATGTACCTAAAAAGTCAAATTTGCTTACATTTTGGGACGGAGGGAGTACAGTTTTAATGTTTTATATAATACCTCACACACATCAATCTAAATGAGACACCTTTTCTTCAAAAGAAAAATCTATGACAGATAAACCTCAAAACAGATAATATTTCAGAGATGTAAACGTGAAGTCGGATCAGAACATATTTATCCCATAAATTTGAGTAATGTTCAAAACACAAACTTAATTTTTATATTAAAAAATTATCAATGAAACTACACACGAGACGTCTGTTTTGACACCATTTACCTTTGTTTGCCAATAATGTTATGTTCCCCCTACAACCCTTCTTATGGATTAAGACTAATAATATTGATTTGATTCAAGAAGTGATTATTGTCCTTTCCTTTTTCAGCTAATATATGTTGCTGCCACGAAGAAATTTGGAACAAAATTCAAGAATAATATAATGGTGAACGCCTAATATAATTTGTTTGTTTTCAACAATTTAATTATCTATACTTTATATTATTATATGTGAAGGGTATATTAAATTTTATTTATTTTACACAACCTTTTATCTTTCTCTTTTTAATTTGAATTGTTAATTTTGAAAAGGTGATGAATGATGATGTTTTGAAAATTTATCTTTTCTATTTTTAAACAAAATGTTGATTTTGAAATTTTCTTTGTCAAAAATAAATGTTTTGAAAATTTATTATCAAATGTTTAAGGGGTGTTTTGAAATTTTATTTAGTTTACATTATACTATCTTTTTATTTAAATTATTGATTTTACATTATTTGTCACTACGAATCCAAACACCTGGTGTATGATTTAGTTAATTTCGGCTATCTACAACATTCTTTTGTCGTAGGTTTTGGTGGTTTTGACTTAGTAACGTATGAACTCTTTCTGCTTCTCCAATCTCCAATATTAGCATCCCTAGATTTTGGTGGTTTTGCGGTCAAAGACCGCAATATGGCTTCCACTTTACTTTATGCTTCTCGGGTTCTCAGCTAACGAGGCATGAGGATAGATGTGTATGTAAAATAAATTTTATTAGCTGATGCATAAAATGAACGTGTTACATATCAAAATTTTAAAACTTAACGTGTACAATATCCATGTATAAAAAATTCTGAAAACACATTAAACCACCATTCAATCACGACTAATTTTTTCCTTTTTTAAAAGGTCTTGTTATAATCGTTTGAATTCTAAAATTCAAAAATAAATGCGTTCAACTAACAGAAAAATGCCGAAATTATTAAGTCGAATATCTATGACCGGAGTTTGATATCTGATCACTTTACTTGATTTGTGTGAGTTTATGATATTGACTTTGCCGTTATGTACCAAAAAGAAATAAATGTGTCCAAGTAAAATCCAAAAAAGATAAATTTATAAAAAAAAGACTATGGGGCATGGGAGAGCATTGGGGGTGCAGAAAGAAACATCCCTCATTTTTATTGCATTAATGATGGTTCAAACTTCAAACTAGGCCATTTGTTTCAATTCACAACTCTTCCGATTAATTTGACTTTGATTATGAATTAATATTTCACTAGTTTTTTTAAGTATATTTTTTTGTTAACAAGAGATATTACTTTTTTAAGTTTTTCCTTCGTCCTGAAATATAAGAGAAAAAAACTCATTTTTTGTCTTAAAATATAAGAGAAAAGACACAAACCTTTTATTTTACATCTTTTCTTACAACTTTTTCAAAGAAAATACAAAAAAACATACTTTTAATCATTATATTTTTTTTCTTCTTAATAAGCATTATTTTTGTTTTTTTCTCTTATAATATAGGACGGAATGAATAGTTTATTAACAAGAATTTCAGTATTTCACTGTAGTTAATAAACTAAAAATCTCATATTTAAACTTAACTTCTATTTACTACATTGTCACTACCAACAAATATTTAAAGAAAATTATCACATATTGCAGGGATTGCTAGTTCTATAATATGTATATCATTATACGTTGAAAAAGCACCATGTTTTTTTAATCCAACATAAACAATATTGCTAAAGTAAATTGAAAACATAAAGTGGAAAGGCACTTTAATTAAAAGGTAAGTTATTTAATTATATATACTTAGGTCATTTTGTTTTTGTGCTGAGACAATTAATAGCACATACATATATGACATATGATATATAGTATAATTTCTAGAAGCACAAAAACAATATCAAAGTTATATTATATACACATGTTCTTTTAATTTATAACATCAAATGATCTCTTTACAGCCTAGATTGCACAGCGATCCTAAGCTCATGTTAAATTTCTCACCAAATAAAGAAAAGCAAAACCAAATCAAAATCAAATTGAATCTCGTCCGTGCAGCTAAGTGCACCTCTTTTGGTTTCGATTGGAATAGAGGTACACATAACTACAAATACAAATGCATGCATATATTTTTCCTATAAATAAATAAATAAATTAGTTTACTTTAGTGAGAATAATTGATGAACAAATTAAAGGTAACTAAAACCAAAGGCAAAGGTATTGTAGATCTCGACTTCAACCTAACGTTGCACTATTAAAAATATCAAGTTGTTAAAAGAAGCCGTTTGTGAAGCTACAAAGAAAGGCCCACAAAGCAGATTGCAAAAAGCTGTCACATACATATCCATGACATGCACCTTTGGTTTGGTTTGATATTGTGTTGTTATATATATGGTTCACTAGATATTATGTTGCACTATTAAGTTTTTTTTTATAAAAAAAAACAAACAAATGCTATAATGTTAGTGCAATGCAAAGTTTTGTTTTTAAAAATTGATTATACTCAAACTGCTATAAGCATTGAAAACTTTTCAATGATAGACGTAATGATAAGTTATTGCAATTTTTCACACATAAATTGGATTGAACGTGATTCGAACGTCATAGAAGTTTGAATTAACAATTTCAGCATTATGTCAGTTGAACTAGAATTTTTAGATTTAATATTAATTATATTTTTGGTACAAATGATATTAATTACTCTATCATTTTAAGACATATTAATTTTTTTTACTCAACTTGTTTTTAGACCTATATTGATAAAGCATGTTACCGATGAATGAAAGCGAAAAGAAATTCTAATAGAAGAAGAAAGACACAAGTTAGGATGATGAGGAAATTTGAATTTATGCAGCCGTTCTTAATTAATTATAATTAGTGCTAGTGTAAAAAAGAAATTATAATTAGTGCTTGAATTTTTTTGAATATTGGCAATACATTTTAGTTAGCAAAATATCCAAAACTAATCCAAATTGGTGTTTAATTATTAAACTTTAAATTTGTTAAACTTTATAGACTGGATTAATGCACCACTCACAAATGCACGATAGTCCTAAATTATGACCACGTTGTCTAGCTTTACGTAGGTCAAATCAATGGAATTGATCTTGGAGCAACATATACGTAATGCATGTATTTTCTTGTTGCTTTTGATGAAATTAATATGAAACATCATACGTACTAAAGAGCATCCATAACCGAAATCAAAGCCAAAATTAGCTAGCTTTGACGTTTTTGGTTTTTGTATAGATCAAGTTGCAACAATTTATTATAACTAAAGCCACCATTTTTGAAATGGCACAAGTGTGACTTAGTTAATTAAGGTCTCAACTTTATAAAGTTTACAAATCATATGTAATACATGTAATTATATTAAGAGTAGGTGTCTTCATCAGCCTATCTCAATTGATAAAGGATATTGCACATTTGTGCAGGGATTGAAGTTTGAACCTGATATATATCCAATTATTCATCTTTAAAGGGTGAATTTTTAGCCGCTAGATTACCTGATCGAAAAAATATATTAAGAGTAGGTAACTAGAAATTTGTGTGGTTGATTTTTCATACAAACAAAGGGGCTGTGTTTTAATAAAAATGTAATGTAATTTTCATAAAAGAAAAGGAAAACGCTAGAAGGAGGGGTTGAACCTCCGACCTTGTGGTTAACAGCCACACGCTCTAACCAACTGAGCTATTCCAGCCAATTGATTTAATATTTTTAATATTATTTTCTTAAGTTTTAAAAAAAGACATTGATTTTTTATGTTATCAAATTTTGCTTTGCCGTTTTTATAGAATAATATTGATATTTGTGGACAAATCCACGATAAAACATGTATGAATTAGGGACACTAAATCGATGATAATTACGATAAAATTATTTTGTAGCTTCCGCCTTACAAAGATAAAAAAATGAAAAATATGTGGTTTCTTAAAATTTCATCGGATGTCGATATTTTTTTTGAACAAACCAACATCGGATGTCGATATTATGTAGAATTTTATTTTTAAATTTAAATTAATTCAGATGAGTTCTCATTCACATTCACGTGAAAAACAACAACAAAGCACACAGCACTAGAAAGTAGAGAAGATCAAAATGAAAATTGTGTGGCCGTTTTGAGCAACCTTAGGGCCTAAGTTTTCATAAATAAACAACACACTAAATGGAAATTATTCAATCAAGCACATTTCAAAGTTCCCACGCTATGCCTTGAAATTCGTTGCTATAGTAAAATAAGTGTCACCAAATATTTGAACATGACCTTTTATCTTGGTGAAGTTGATCAAAATGATATGATTATGACTACACTAAGTAATTGAGATTCCAATTTCTACCAAAAACAATTGAATATAGCCCAAATGCAATGTAGTGGTACCACACCCTTCTCCATATCATAAAAGATTAGAGGCTCTCAATTTTAATAGATATATAGATTATTTTAATAGGGTTAGCCACCACACACACTTTTTTTCTCAATTTTTCTTTCTTTTCTTCCTTCCATTGTAGGGGGTGGTTTTTGACCATTTTTGGTCGGAAATCACCCCTCAACACCGTTGTTTTATCTTTTTTTGTTTAAATAAGTAGTTATCTACAAAAGTTTGGTTCTTTGTTTTTTAAGTTTTCGCCGTCTACGTGCGGTGTTGTGTTTGTTCGTCGTCTTGTGCGGCGTTTGTTGGTTTTCTTCGTTGTTCGGGGTTCGTTGATTCAATTTGACAGATTTACATCAACTTATTATAGATCGGATGAAGACTTGGACGTCATTGCTACAAATCCGGGAGTATGAACATTCCGGTTACTTTTATGTTGTCATATTTGTAGGCACTTTCATAATGCCGTTGTATGCTATTAACCTAGGTGCTGCGAGATTGTTTGCAGATTCACCTTTTTCAGTTTTTAGCAATTCTGAATTTGTAATGATCTATGTATTTGTTAATTTGAATGAATGAATTTCTTTTTTAATAAAAAAAAATAAAAATTAGAGGCTCTACAATAATAGTCAATAAATGTACATTGTGGATGGTTATTTTTGTCATTTACACCAAAAATAAATAAAGTTAATGGATTGAGCAGTAATTATTCCATCACCATTTGGTGGGTTAGGTTGGTTTGCCGGTGTCCCCATTTCAGTTTCTCAAAAGCATCAAAGGTCCCCCAAATAGTGTTCAAATTATTGAAAAGGGCCATATGAAAACGTCTACACTACAAAAGCAAAGACTCTTTGTATTTTGTAATTTCTTTTAAAAATAACAAGTTTAAACAATTTTAGCCTATAAATTATAAGTACTAATCTTAGTCAAAAGAAAGTAGAACAACTGGTAATGCAGTAAAATTGATGTGCATTTTGGAGGATTTGGATCGAATGCGGTCAACACTCATAATTGCATTCAAGCAATAAGAACATGATCGTCCAATTGAAAATTGCATTAAAATTTGAGTGTTTGATTTTGATCAGACGACATCGATCAACTAACTATAGTTTGAGTGTACAAAAAGGGAATACACTCGATCAATTTCCGTATTTTGGATAAATATTTGATAAACATGATTTTGAATGAATTTTAAATTTTTAAAATTTATTTAAGCACAATTTAGTTTGAAATAAAATAATTCATGTTTGAGTATTTTTATGTTAAAATCAAGTTTGAGATACAATTTTGTAACAGTACCCAAATGAAAATATTGTCCCTAAAAAGACAATCAATTATTTTACTCTCAACCATCAAAAATAAAAAAACAGATACTTTTTCTTTTCTTCAGAGAAATCATGCATATACTTAACACTACAGAATCTGTTTTATGATTCTAAGTTCTAACCATAGTTAATTTAGTTTATATTTTTTAAGCGGAAAGTAACTAAAAGTGCACCAAATTATAGTTTAGTGCCAATAACAACACCAAGGCTCATGAAGAGCCAATGAAGGTCATTTCATTACACTTTACTGTACTTTATTAAGAGAAATCAAATCTTAAATTGATTTAGTTTGTTAAAAGGTAGTATAGAGTTCCACACTCCACAAAACCCAACTAAAATTTCCAAGCTTCGTATACCACTTAAACATCCATAATTCAAAGACCCTATCATGACATGCCAAGTGTCTCTCAACTTTTATTTTCTTAATTAGTTATTATGATATAAATACGAATTTTCTATCACCATTTAGTTCCGACTAATATTTATCAAAAAACCAATTGAACAGACAAGAACAATTCTCTCCTTCCAAATGAATTTTTTCCATACGCACGAATCATGAATCAGATATCAAATCGATAGTGTTGCTTAACTTTATCAACAACTTCAACTTTTTTCACTTTGCTTTTGTTTTCTTAACCCCCACTCTTTCTTTTTTTTGCACTTGTTCCTATCACACAAAACACATCATCTTTTAGATTAGTTGTCACACTACATTATTACCAATCACACCTTATAGTATTTCCTATATAAACCCTTGTCCACACCTTGTACTCTTTCGTGCCAAAGTACAAACATTGTACAATAACAATCATGCTATCACCTCTCTCTCAATCTCAAACCTAAACATTCCCAAAATTTTATTAAATTTTTATTCAGTTTTGTTCATTATACTTTCTAATTTTTTTTCTTTCTTCAAGCTATTTTGCAAATTAATTAGTCTATAGAGTCATCAATTATCACTTTCTTATTATTACTACAATGAGCAACATGAAGAACAAAACAGCAAAATTGTTGAAGCAAATCATAGCTGGTTTAACCTCTATGACAAAGTCGAAAACAGTGGCTTTAAAATCCAAAACAAATGCCATCAAAGCTCGTTTGATTATATTCTCAATCATGAAGAATAAAAAGCTCCTCATGAGTTCAATTTCAGAGAAGTTTCATTCTGTTTGGGGGAGCCATTCTCATCATCATTCCAAGGAAGATTGTTTAATTGAAGAAGGTGGTGGAAATCGTGATGATCATCACCATAGAGCCATAGTTGTGTATAACAACAATGCTCGCATTTATGAAGCGTTGCGAAATCCAAGTGAAACAAAAGTTGTGGATGAACAAGATCAAGAAGATGGCTATGAAGTTTACTATGATGATGATGATTACCCTGATTTGACTCACACACTGTTTGATTCTGAAGATTTGGATTTTGGAGGATCAGTGATTGATAAAGTGAAGCATTGTAAGGAAGAAGAAGGGAAAGAGTTTAAACTTGAGGATGATATTGATGAAGTTGCTGATCTTTTTATTAGGAGGTTTAGAAGAAACATAATTTTGCAGAAACAAGACTCTTTGAAGAGGAAGAGGGAAATCGCGCAAAAGGGTGCTTGAATTTCATGTTCGTCTTGATTCAAACTCGTCAAAATACACAAAAGCTCAATCTCATCATACTCTTTCATTGAAATCCGAATCGTCTAATTTAATCAGATGATTTTGATGCTACTGACTTTGTGTGCAGTCACAAGTACTGCACACAGTCCAAATAAAAAATTTAGATGCTTGGATACGTTAGTCGTTATAAGTTCAATATTACATTTTGATTGAACTTTATACTACCATGAACATGAAGTCTTTCTTGGACTATGTATGTATACATTTCAGCCATTAATTAGTATCCCACCATGCATATAACTTTGCCTCTAGAATTTGGATCCTTGTGATATTGGAAGTCTAACTCCTAAGAAAGTGCATGAATACAATTCACCAAGGAAAACAAGGTCTCATATATGCATCCAAAAGCCATACAAAAACAAAATTGGTATAAGAGAATATGCTGATTTTCTTGGTTATTTCAATGAGAGGGAAAAGTGGCAGAGTTATGGTTGCCACAACTGATAGTAGTTCTTTAATGATATTTTTTGTCTAAGAAAAGTCAATTAAATTTGAAACATAAATAAATGTTTATTCAGTATAACTGCAGGAGTCCAAACAAGTTACTAATTGATTGATTCACGTGTGTGAATAATTTTTGAAAATGTCTCCAAATTTGATTTTGATTTCAAGGATGAAATTGATTATAAAGTTTAAAAAAGTCATGGTTTTGAAATTAAATGACTTGAATGTATAGTATCATTGAATTAAAAATAATTTATTAAAAGTTGTTAAAAAGTTCCACATCAATGTGAGATAGTCTTTTTTTTGGTTACAAATCAATGTGAGATAGTCTGGATTTATAAGTAAGCGTAATTACCACCTTACAAACTAATTTTGTAGGATTTAGTTCAAGGTCGGTCCTAACTATTTGGAGGTTAAGGTTAAATAGTAAAAAAGAATAATTTTCTGTTGAATTTATAAATATCACAAATAACATAAAAAATAGACATTCATCTATGTAATTAAAAATAAAAATGTTATGTTGTAATCAAACTTTAATTGTATTGGATTAGACCTCTAAAAATGTATCAAATTTTAATTGTTTTGGATTAGACCTCTAAAAATGTAAGTCTTTGTATGAACAAGTGCGTAAACAATAAATACTAAATACATTTAATATAATTATTGTTTTTGAGGCCTTCTTATATTTTTGAGCTCTGGGTTGTGGGTCTGCTTGCCCTACCTCAAGGGCCGGTCCTAGTTGAATTAGGCCAACCTAATTTCTAATAAAAGTAAAGTAAGATGATGTGAAATCTAGAAGTCTAAGGGGGGTTATTCAATTAGGATTTTGAGGGATTTTGATGGATTTTAAAAGTCTTGTGTTATTCAATCAAGATTTTTTTTTGTTTTTTTTCAATCCCACAAAATCCGTTGTTATTCAATGAAAATTTTTAATCAAGATTTTTTTTTTCAATGCCACAAAATTCGTTGTTATTCAATTAAGATTTTTAATCAAAATTTTTTTTTTTTAATGCCACAAAATATGTTGTTAAAAGTTTGTATTATAATCCCACAAAATTTCACAAAATCCTGTGTTAAGAATCTTGATTGTTTTTGTCAAAAAAAAAATAATCTTGATTGTAAAATATCTTTTAAAAAAAGTCTCTCAAAATCTCACAAAATCAATATAATCCCACGAAGTCTTTTAAAATCTTCAAGACTTTTTTGTCAAAATAATCCCTCGAAATCCCAATCCAATAACCCCCCTAAAATATAAATAAAAAATTGACGTAAAAGTTTTTTATTTTTATTTTTATTTTTATAGTAAATCCGTGAATGTCTAACAATATATACTTGAATATATGAATTTTTTGAAAGGGAAAATACTTATTTACCAAAAAAGTAATATTTAATTTATCTCACATTAAAAGTGATAAAAACATGCTTGCAAGTCATTCAAAAATTTAAGAATTTAAACCTAGTTAAACAAAAATTACTTTAACAGAGACTAAATACTACATTCAGAAAAATGTTGTCGAAACTTAAAATACTATTAAAATTAAATAAGAACCAAATTTAAAATGTCTCTATTTTATAAAGATAAAAACTACTAACAAGCATTTTAGAATATATGCCTATTAATAGAGTTATATTTAAACGTCAATGACAATACATATTACATTCAAATGAATACATATTACATTCAATAGAGTTTTATTATTTATAAAAAAAAAAGTATTTTAGAAATACACATAAAAACCAAATGACAATACATATTACATTCAACAACAAAATTTTGATGTAAAATAATTTCTCTAAACAGTACTATATGGACAAGCGCCATGTTTTTTTAACCAACAAAACTCAAAAGCACCATGTTTAAAGTGAAGAGCCAGAAAGCCAAAAGCGGGAAACGCACTTAGGTCATTTTCTTTCTGTGATGAGACTTTCAACAACACATAAATTTATTTATTTTTTGTTACAAACACCACATATAAGTTATTATATTTAATAATTATATAATGTTCTAGAAGCACAAAAAATATCCAAGTTATATACACATACTTTTCTAAATTATAGAGATCGATCAATCTTTACAGCCTAGATTGCACAATGATCCTAATTAAGGCCATGTTAATTTCTCACCAAAAACAGAAAAAGCAAAATAAAAGCTCGTCCGTGCAACTAAGTGTACCTCCTCTTTTGGTTTCAATGGGAATAGAAGTACATAACTACAAATATAAATACATGCACATTCCACATTGCATCAAAAAAAAAATACATGCACATTATTTTTCCAATAAAATAAATAATTAAATTAGTTAAAGTGTTGTTGGATGAACAAAGCAACTAAAACCAAAGGCAAAGCTATTGTAGATCTCGACTTCAACCTAACGTTCCAAGGCATGCACTATTAAAATTATCAAGTTGTACAAAAGAAGCCGTTTGAGAAGCTACAAAGAAGATTCATAAAAGTTGTGACATACTTCGTAAAAAAAAAAAAAGTTGTGACATTCATACATATCGATGCACCAATTGGTTGGTTTCATATTGTGTGGCTTAATTTTTTTTTTTGGCACAATGGTAAAAGGATTCTATTTTTTTCGGTAGATGCTAAGTAAAATTAAAGGATTTCAATATTTCTCTCATTCTGTCAAAAAAAATTTGGATTATTAAATGCCAGATGACAACCCCAATACTTAATTTGAAAGTCCATCCTTGTGACAAAATGAGACTTTAATTTGTTTTAATAAATGGCTTAATATTTTAAGTGAACTTACAATGACGTTAAGAGAATTATAAAATTATGATTTTATGGAGTGTTTGATTCACAAAAACACTAAATATTGGACAAAATAGTACATGACATAACAAGATAGGACATGATGGACAAATTTGTACCGAGAGAGATAGAGAGGTAATATTTTTATATTCGAAGATAAAATAGGTATTTTCATATTTTTTTTATAGTTGTATAATGGACAAAAAATTGTCATGTGGTTGAGTGAGAAACAAAAATTCTTGTTTTTGTCATGTCTGATGTCTCTTACCACATATTTTGTCCAATCTCATAACCAATTTTTAAATCAAACAGGATACAACAAAAATTGTGTTATTTAGCAGATGAAACACACCCTTATAAGTTATAATTCTCCAAACCCGTTCATACTTCATAAGTTCATAACTCTACATACAATCTTACGTACATATATAAATTTTGCAAAGTATACAGCATTGTGACATCATGGTAGAGCGTGTAAAGTATATATAATCAAAAGATTTTTAAAACTATAATTTTGCATTATATAGCTGTTCAACTAGATAGTAAATAATACTCTACCATTTTCAGAAACATATTCATAAAGCATATTACGGATGATAGCGAAAAGAAATGCACAAGTTGGGATGATGACATGACATGATTTGAATTTGAGCAGCCATTTTTAATTAGTGCTTGAACTTTTTTGAATTTTGGCAATACAATTTTTGTGCAAAATATTCAAAACAACACAATTAGGCATTTGATTATTAAACTATAAACTTGTTAATCTTTACAGACTAGATTAATATGCACCACTCACAAACTACACGATTGTCCTAAATTATGGACCACGTTGTCGAGCTTTACGTAGGTCAAATCAGATGGTTGAGACCTAGGAGCAACATATGTGTACGTAATGCAAATGCATTTTCTTGTTGCTTTTGAAATTAATATGCAAAACCAAAAAGAAAAGCACCCACAACTAAAATCAAAGTAATACTCAAAATTAGCTAGCTTTGAAATATTTTTGGTTTTTATATGGATCAAGTTGCAATAATTAATTAAACCAAAGCCACTATATTTGAAATACAGTATCTTACAAGTGTGATCGAGTTAGCTAGGAAGGTTTAAAACTCTAAAAGGAAAATAATACTACCATTGTGGTCTCGGAAAAATCAATAAGTCGATGTATTTAATTCAAATTTTTGATTAAATACATCAATTTTTTAATTAATTTTTGTTTATATTTGAAATCGAAATTAGTATCTAGTTTGGGGAAAGTTTAAGATCATACTATAGCTATAGCTAGTACTATTTTGATTAGGTAGTTAAATATATACTTGTGAGGTTAATTTGTTTACTATAATGTGTTTTATCCAAAACGTTTTATAGATGATTTTTTGCTACCAATTTGTGGGTCAAGCTACTTTACCATATGTTTCATAGATATTTCCATTGAGAATGACATTGCCAAAGTTTAAAATAACTGGAAGAATGATGGCGAAATTCAAATACTTCATATTTCGAAATATATAAACCGTTTTGACGGCTCTATATAAACATGTTGAAATGTAAGAGAAAGTAAGGTGAGAGGGTGTAGAAATGTGAAAAGAGAATATGTAATTTCAAATTTTAGTTAGCGAGGTGGTAGAAATGGTAAATGTGTTGTACCAAAAAACATACGGTAAATGTGTACCCAAAAAAAGATAAATGTGTATTTTTTTTATTGGTACAAAAATGGTAATATGTTTTTTTTTGTCCCCTAATGACTAGAATTTCACCTCTTAAAAGTGAATAAGTGGGTGTAGCAGAGTTCGAATCCCGATCCTTACATATTACGTGCAAATATCTTACCAATTGAGGTAGTTCATGGGACATAATTATGTGTCTTTAATCTAAAACATATTTTTATTCTTATCAAATTATTAAATTATATAATTATGTGTCTTTAATCTAATATATTTGCCTACTATTTCGCTTTCTCTATTATTTTTTTGTTTGTACCACCGGATATCCTCTGCACACAACTGCAGAAACTAATTCTTTAGATAGGATCACAAGGGTGACAAAACTCTCATTCAAAAGAATTTAATACTGCTACATTTTCAGAGTTAGTTTCGATCCCATAATTTTTTATTAAACTAGAAGAGATCTCTTACCATCTCATTCAAATGCTCTTGAGTTCTCACTTTTTCTATTAAGCTATCATCAAAATTTCAAATCCACCGAACTCTCAATCAATTGTTTTTTGATATTGACTAACAATTTATGAGAAAAGTATTTCATGATTTAGCTAGCCTATTTTCAGTTTAAAAAACGTAATTATCAAAATTTCAAATCCACCGGACTCTCAATCAACTGTTTTTTGATATTGACTAATTATCAATTGTTAAAATTTCTTCTTATTTTTATTTCGTTTTGGTTATCTCCTAATTTATTTATTTCTTTGTTTGTTATTTGTATTTATTTATTTATTTGTTAGTAGTTTATTTTTATTTCCCATTGACATCAAAAACACCAAAGCACACGGCACTAGAAAGTAGAGAAGATCAAAATGAAAATGGTAAGATCGTTGTGAGAAACCTTAGGGGCTAAGTGTCCGTTTGGCCGGACTTATTTTCTTCTCCTTAAAAATAGTAAAGTAGGAAAAAAATGTGTTTGATTATACTTTTTTTTTTTATTTTTTAATTCTTTAGTTTATTTCTCTAATACTTTTAAAGAAAAATATGACTAAATTCAATTTTATACTTCTCTATTTCGTTTAAGCTGAATAGAAAAGTAGAAAATAAGCCGGGCCAAACGAGCACTAAATTTTCATAAACAATATTTTATAATAATGGGATGGGATATATAATTCAATCAAACATAATTTCAAAGTTTCTAGCACCACGCCTTGAAATCCGTTGCTATAGAAATAAGTGGTCCAAAATATTTCAATAGTCCTATATGATAATTAGCCTTTACCTTGGTGAAGTTGATCAAAATTATAAAATTATGATTTATGACTACACTAAGTAATTGAGATTCCAATTTCTACCAAAAACAAATGAATATGGCCCAATGCATGCAATGTCAGTGGTACCACCCTTCTTTAATTTCTCCATAATAATATTACAAAAGATTGTCAAAGTGTGGATGGTTATTTTTGTCATTTACCCCAAAAATAAATAAAGTTAATGGATTGAGTAGTAATTATTCCATCACCATCTGGTGGGTTAGGTTGGTTTGCCAGTGTGCCCATTTCAGTTTCTAAAAAGCTTCAAAGGTCCCATAAAATAGTGCTCAAATTGTTGAAAGGGGCCATACGAAAACGTCTAAACTACAAAAGCTAGGGTCTTTTTTTCTGGTTTTGTATTGTAGTTTCTGTTGATATTTCTATTAAGTGGATTTATTTCATGGATCCAGCATTTATAGAAAATATATAAATATATAAAATACAAGTTACAATCAATCATCGTGAAAAACACGTGAGTATGTTAGAATCATGTTAATCTATCATAGTTTTATAAAATATAAGTTACAATTAATCATCGTGATTCTAACATAACTTTCAATGAGAGACTAAATAGAAAATAATTAACACAAACTTTAAAAATGCGACAAATTATAAACACCAAGGCTCGTGAAGAGTCAATGGGGTCATTTCATATATAACACTTTACTATGCTTTTGGAATTAAAATCTAATCTAAAAATTCCTTCGTACATAGTTTTGTTAAAAGGTAGAGTTCCACAATCCCAAAACCTCACTTATAATTTCCATTATATTCATTTTCCAAACTTCGTATACCACTTAAACAGCCATAACTCAAATATACCCTATCATCACATACCAAGTGTCCCTCAACTTTAACTTTTTTTCACTTTACTTTTGTTTTCTTAACCCCCACTCTTTCTTTTTTTGAACTAGTTTCTCTCACACAAAACACACCTATTAATTTAATTGTCACACTACATTATTATTAATCATACCCTATAGTATTTTCCTATATAAACCCTTTCCCACACCTTGTACTCTTTCGTGCCAAAGTACAATTAAACCTTGTACAATAACAATCCTCTTCATACTATCATAACCTCTCTCTCAATCTCAAACCTTAACATTCCCAAAAAAAATTAATTTTTGATTTAACTATTTCCAAACTCTAGAATCATATCAATCAATTACACTTTCTTATTATTGCTACAATGAGCAACATGAAGAACAAAACAGCAAAATTGTTGAAGCAAATCATAGCTGGTTTAACCTCAATGGCAAAGTCAAAAACTATAGCTTTAAAGTCCAAAACAAATGCCATCAAAGCTCGTTTGATTATATTCTCACTCATGAAGAACAAAAAATTCCTCATGACTTCCATTTCAGATAAATTTCATTCTGTTTGGGGAAGCCATTCTCATCATCACTCCAAGGAAGATTGTTTAATTGAAGAAGGTGGTGGAAATTGTGATGATCATCATCATAGAGCCATAGTTGTGTATAACAACAATGCTCACACTTATGAAGCGTTGCGAAATCCAAGTGAAACTCAAGAAGTTGATGAACAAGATCTAGAAAATGCATATGATGGTTACTATGATGATGATGATGATGATGATAAGTACCCTGATTTGACTCATACTTTGTTTGATTCTGAGGGATTAGATTTTGATGGATCGGTGATCGATAAGGTGAAAAATTGTAAAGAAGAAGCGGGAAAAGAGTTCAAACTTGAAGATGATATTGATGAAGTTGCTGATCTTTTTATTAGGAGGTTTAAAAGGAATATAATCTTGCAAAAACAAGATTCATTGAAGAGGAAGAGGGAAATGGTTCAAAACGGTACTTGAATTTCAAGTTCGATCTTGATTCAACGGCTCTGCCCTGACTGCACCGGATCCATAATCCTCGAATTACATAAAAGCTCAACCTCGTCATTGTCTTCCTTAGTATTGTTTTATTTTACAAAAATAAGGGAGATTAATTAGTAGGAAGAGCTTGGTTATTTTTAGTAAGATTATTATATTATATATGGGTGGTTTTTAATTAAGATGAGCACAACCTAGAAATAATTAACTAGGGTGTGATTGCTTTGTTCTTTTATTTTTGTATTTTTCCATTTTACTTTTGGGTGGTGGTGTGTGAAAGTACTCCACCATATATGTTCTCTTTTTGAGGTAGTTTTGTATCAAATAAATAAAAGAGAATAGAAATGGAACATGTTGCTTATAGATGTTGTAATGTTAACTAGAGTACATATGGGTCTCAACTCTGTAAATTTGCAACCATTAATGTATTATGATTCCATCATTATTGAAGCCTAGCTAATTTATGCATATTTCATTGTAATATTTTATTTTATTTTCTTTCTTATTGGTGTGAGCGTTTTATTGATTTTATTGATGATTAATCTATCAAAAAAATTGACTAACCACCTTTAATAAAGAATCCCCTCTTGTACCAAAAAAAAAATCCGCTCTCAACCATAATTTTTTCATCCATAAAATTCGAATCTGAAATCTTACATTGACCATACAATGTTAATATATTTATATTTATATATAATAAAACATAAATTTCTTATAATGTCAAATTATTATTTTTATTGTACTTGTATATCTTAGTAATTTTTATAAATTGGATTGGGATCAACTCATCCAATATCAAAAGCAATATTTGTTGACTAAAAATAGGGCAATACAGTTAGGACTTAACATTTGGTATCTATAGCGCAATATTTGTCGGACTTAAGATTGTTGATTCAAAACATTGAAAGTGTCATATTTTTTGCCCAAAATATTCACAAATGACCTAAAAATTATAAAATATAAGCTTTAATTTTTATATTCAATTTTGATTTGGGTCTAATACAAATATCCCAAGATAATTTCTATGTTATACTGTACTAACTTAGACCATGTACATTGGTAGCATTTTTGCTTGTTGAATTACTGTTAAGTCAGAAAAATTCAGGTTGAAACTGCGAGCAAGTGTTGATCAGATTCACAATTTTTAACCTGCGAGCAAGGGACACGCGTCAAGCCGTAATTCGTTGAAACTGGGCGCGTGCGCCACAATCGCCGAGAGGGCGCGTGGCTGCAGGCGTTGACGCGGAGAGAGATGAAATTGAAAATAGTGCTGGACACGCGGCATGCTTCTATTGGCTGGGCGGATTTTTAATGAATTCTTATCTTTAAACTCAATTATTTCACTGCAAATTAATTTTTTATTTTTTTTATTTTTTCACCAAAATTCGTAAAAAAAATTTCTCTATAAATAGAGACTTGGTTGATTTCATTTGGACACAGAAAAAAAAATCCGAATTTTTTACTCTCTTAATCATACTAGTATAACTTACCCGTGCAATGCACGGGTTAATATTTAAATTTATAGTATATATTATTAAAATTAAAATAAATTAGTTGAGATATTAATTTTTTTAATTTAAGTTTTTTTTTTAAATTTAAGTTAATTAATGTAATTTTTGTCAAATAATTTTATTTTTCCAATTACTTGTGAAATTGATTTTATATTTCTATTATTTAAATATAAAAATAATATATATTTAAGGATTTTAAAGAGATAAAATAGGGTGAAGAGTGATCTTCTGCTCCCCGTTTTGAACAATATCATATTTTATTTCTAGTCCCCATTGAAATTACAAAAAAGATAGGACGTGTATTAATATATGAGTATAAATATTGATCATCGTGTAAATTATAAAATAAAAAAACATTCATATTTATATGAGTGTAAATATATGTCGTACTATAAGAAATGGGTTTTCCGTATTAATATGTGTATAAATATTTAAGTTCCTATAAAAAAAAGTATTTCGTCTCGTATTAAAACATTGTAAAAAAAATATAATTCTGTAAAAATTACGACAAAAAAAACCTGTACATGAGTATAAATATAGCTCCTATAAAAATTATTAAAAAATATATATAGTCATTGTATTAATATATGGATACAAATCTAGATCCTGATAGCAATATACGTTCTCGTGAAATTATAAAAAAGTCTTCGTATTAGTATATGGTTTTTATTTTTATATTACGTAGACGTTCATTTAATATTGATTTTATTCAAATATGAAAAATAATACAAATAATGTAAAGATTTAAAAGGATAAAATACTCTAGAGGGTGTGATCTCCCATTTTCCGTTCTCAATAATATAATATTTTCTCTCCCGTCTTCGTAGAAATTATAAAAAAAATATATAGATGACCATGTATTGATATATGAATATAAATATAAGTCTCGTGTAAATTAAAAAAAAAAAAAAAGAAGACACTTGTATTAATATATATTAGTATAAATATTGATCCCGTATAAATTAAAAAAAAATAATCCAAGTATACTAATATAAGTGTAAATATTTTTCATAAGCAATAAAATAAAATATCATAAAATTGCCTAAAAAATAATCATAAAAATATAATTTTAGTTGTTTGTGGAAATCGAGCCGTGTGGTATTGAGCAACTTTAAATTTCTGAGACAGTTATCCCACCCTTTGAGGTGCCTCCAATCTGGCGAGGGATTAGTCACTGCGTTCGGCGGTGGATACCCCGGTCTCAACAAAAAAAATCATAACGTGTATCTCATACTAAATTTTGTTCGTGAGAGAGACATATATGAAACACATAAACTTTGGTTCACTATAGATTATCCTGTGAAATTTTGTTCATGAGAGAGACATCCGTAAATATATATTATAGAGATAGAGATTATAGAAATTAGTACTTTTTAAAAATTATGGTTAGTAACAATTAAGTAAAAAATTACATCATAAAAATAGATTTTTTTGTTGTAGGTGAGAATTGAACCATGTTCCTTTTGCTACAACTCTTAATTAAATCTACATAGTATAAGTACAAATATATATCATAAAAATAGATTTTTTGTTGCTGGTGAGAATCGAACCATGTTACTTTTACTAAAGCTCTTAACTAAATCTAAGTAAAATAATATAAAATTAGAAAAGTGTTTCCGGAGGGAATCGAAGGGAGTATATTTAGCTTGCCTAATTGCTTAAAACTTGAAGCCTTGAAATCTTGCCACATAGACATACGAATACTTGGTTGCTTGCCACGTTGGATAATGATCAGGAGAGAGACATCCGTAATTATATTATACTAGTATAACTTACCCGTGCAATGCACGGGTTAATATTTAAATTTATAGTATAAATTATTAAAATTAAAATAAATTAGTTGAGATATTAATTTTTTTAATTTAAGTTTTTTTTTTAAATTTAAGTTAATTAATGTAATTTTTGTCAAATAATTATATTTTTCCAATTACTTGTGAAATTAATTTTATATTTCTATTATTTAAATATAAAAATAATATATATTTAAGGATTTTAAAGAGATAAAATAGGGTGGAGAGTGATCTTCTGCTCCCCGTTTTGAACAATATCATATTTCATTTCTAGTCCCCATTGAAATTACAAAAAAGATAGGTCGTGTATTAATATATGAGTATAAATATTGATCATCGTGTAAATTATAAAATAAAAAAACATTCATATTAATATGAGTGTAAATATATGTCGTACTATAAAAAATGGGTTTTCCGTATTAATATGTGTATAAATATTTAAGTTCCTATAAAAAAAGTATTTCGTCTCGTATTAAAACATTGTAAAAAATATATAATTATGTAAAAATTACGACAAAAAAAACCTGTACATGAGTATAAATATAGCTCCTATAAAAATTATAAAAAAATATATATAGTCATCGTATTAATTTATGGATACAAATCTAGATCCTGATAGCAATATACGTTCTTGTGAAATTATAAAAAAGTCTTCGTATTAGTATATGGTTTTTATTTTTATATTACGTAGACGTTCATTTAATATTGATTTTATTCAAATATGAAAAATAATACAAATAATGTAAAGATTTAAAAGGATAAAATACTCTAGAGGGTGTGATCTCCCACTTTCCGTTCTCAATAATATAATATTTTCTCTCCCGTCTTCGTATAAATTATAAAAAAAATATATAGATGACCATGTATTGATATATGAATATAAATATAAGTCTCGTGTAAATTAAAAAAAAAAAAAAAGAAGACACTTGTATTAATATATATTAGTATAAATATTGATCTTGTATAAATTAAAAAAAATCCAAGTATACTAATATAAGTGTAAATATTTTTCATAAGCAATAAAATAAAATATCATAAAATTGCCTAAAAAATAATCATAAAAATGTAATTTTAGTTGTTTGTGGAAATCGAGCCGTGTGATATTGAGCAACTTTAAATTTCTGAGACAGTTATCCCACCCTTTGAGGTGCCTCTAATCTGGCGAGGGATTAGTCACTGCGTTCGGCGGTGGATACCCCGGTCTCAACAAAAAAAAATCAAAACGTGTATCTCATACTAAATTTTGTTCGTGAGAGAGACATATATGAAATACATAAACTTTAGTTCATTATAGATTATCCTGTGAAATTTTGTTCATGAGAGAGACATCCGTAAATATATATTATAGAGATAGAGATTATAGAAATTAGTACTTTTTAAAAATTATGGTTAGTAACAATTAAGTAAAAAATTACATCATAAAAATAGATTTTTTTGTTGTAGGTGAGAATTGAACCATGTTCCTTTTGCTACAACTCCTAATTAAATCTACATAGTATAAGTACAAATATATATCATAAAAATAGATTTTTTATTGCTGGTGAGAATCGAACCTTGTTACTTTTACTAAAGCTCTTAACTAAATCTAAGTACAATAATATAAAATTAGAAAAGTGTTGCCGGAGGGAATCGAAGGGAGTATATTTAGCTTGCCTAATTGCTTAAAACTTGAAGCCTTGAAATCTTGCCACATAGACATGTGAATACTTGGTTGCTTGCCACGTTGGATAATGATCGGGAGAGAGACATCCGTAATTATATTATATAAAGATAGAGAGAGATAGAGATAGAGATAGAGATTATTAGTGTTAATTTTGAAGTTTAAGTGTTCTTTTTTAGTGAAATGAATCCCAATAATTTTTTCTACACCCAAAATTCCAACATTTCCCTAAATCCAAACACTTCTCAAAATCCTAACCCTTCTCAAAATCCTAACACTTCCCAAAATTCCAATATTTAAATTTTTTTGTTAAGTGTTCGTTTATTTTGATTTAATGTTAATCGATAATTGTAATTTTATTTAATCATCAAAACAAAACTTGAAATTTAAATAAGAATATAAAATAAAAAGTGGTGGGGTAAAAAAAGTGGTGGGATAGAGTCTTTAATGAAAAAACTATTAGAGAGAGAGTTTTATGAATGTGTGTTGAATGATGATGTGAAGTGTAAAAAATGATAAAGTGAATGTCGAATGAAACCAACCAATGTACATTGGTCTTAATGGAATGAGGAAAAAAGTTGTTCTTTAGGTTGAAAAAGTGGGTGCTCCATGTCCTGCACAAGGAGTAAAGGCACAACAGCTAGCAACTAGAAACATACTGCTAAATCAAGGAATACATCTATCACATGTTGAAAAGGAACCAAAAATAAAGGAGAGAATATTTGCATAAAAAGATGTGAGCTATGAATTGCAATTCAACACCAATAATCTAGCTGGGACTGTTGATTGATTGATTAACTGTTGTTTCCTTTAATGAAGCTTCCTAAAAGTAAACACTTTTCACATTTTATTTATAATTTTGTAAAAAAAAAAATAATAAAAATGTTAAAATGTGTTTTAAGAGCACATGTTATAAAATTTTATATAGTAATTTTTCTTTTCTTGTTTCATAGTTAAGCCTATTGGAAATATCAAGATTAGTGAGGGTGCTTGAATTAATAATCTTTGTGTTTTAACAATTAATTAGTTATTTTAAAAAAATTCAAATCTTACTTTAGGTTAAATGTATCTCAAAATAAAAGGTGAAAAAATCTTTGCTTTATTCTGCTCTTTATAAATTATTCTTGTCATGTTGAGATTAGCTTGAAGCAGCTTCGTCACTAGGTAATTCTTTAAGAATTACAATATGTTTCCTTTGGTCTAAGGTAACTTTTTACCTTTACTTTCTTTTTTCATAAAATGTTTCTTTTTTAAACTGAAGAAAATGCATTGTGAAGTTTCTTACCCACCCCAATTTTACTGAGATGATGTCAACTCTATGTAAGAATTTTTTGGGTCACACATGTAATATTTAATGTGTTAGGGTCATTATATTAATTAGTCAAATTGAAGTGGTCTATTTGGTATAAAGTTTGTGACTAAGGATATAATTATCATGAATATTATTGTGTAGATACCATAAGTATTATTCCAATTTTATGATGGGCAAAAATCTGAAATAATAATCATGAGTCATTTCTCTTCACTTGATACCCCTTCATGAAAGGACATGTTACTCTTATAAATAATGGTTATGGTCCCCGATTGTAGATACGACAATCATAATTCTCTTTATCCCATTGAGAGAGAAAATAAGGCTTTAAGGAATCTACAATTGGAAGATCATAACTTTATAAATTCTGACGTCCTCAAATATCATGGATTCTTCAGGTACGCTTCCGCATTCATCATCTTGAATTGACATGGTTTATAGCAATGCTTTAATTTGTTATACATGTTTCTTGTTAGTAGTATATTTGTCTACATGGTTTATATAATTAAGAATAGAAACATGTTGATGATTAACAAGTTAATTCATTTGATTCTAAATTATAATTACAACAAGTGGTATCAGAGCCACCCATGTTCAATTCTTGTTTTGATTCATGTATATATTTATTTTTAAAAGTACGGTTTAAATGTTGTCATTAAAGTTTCAAAATATTATTCACTCATTCATGATCTTCCAGAAACCTTTTATTAAATTTCGGTCATCAATTTTTTTTGAAAAGTCAAATATAGATATAACTTTGAAAAGTGACGTCTGTGATCAATTAATTTATATATTAATAATGGTGTTCTATTAATTTGCATGAGAAGAATAGAGTTTATATTGCATATATATATAACATCATTGATAAATTGATATGTGTTCTTTAGTTTATATAAGAAACACGACAGACTTTGTCACATGCCTCTTCTCATTCGGTGTGTGTCATTCGGTGTATATGTATATATAAGAAACATACATGACAGATTTTACAAAATATCTTTTCTTCAATTGCATATTTTTATGGTTGGTTTAGTATAACGTACAAATTATTTCATTTGCTGTGTCACCCATGAATGGGTACGCAAGATTGTTACAAATTGATCAGATTATGAGATAAATTAATTCAATTTGTCATAATTTTAAATTAAACTTGTTTGATATTTTAAATGATTCTATTGAGACAAGAAATCACCAAAGTGACCCTTCTTGTATAGATTTGATCATGAGAAATGTTGAATGTAAGTGTGTATGTTTATTCATGTGAGTATTAATTTTTTCAAGGAAAATATTAATATTTGACAGAATTTATATATACACATGTGATGATAAATATGTGATAATTATAAGGTTTTAGATGTGAATAAGAAATCAATCCAAAGATAGTATTCTCTTATTTGACATCCATTATTGTCAATATTTGATCATTACAACAAGAGTATCACTAGCAATTAATACTATTGTCCAAAGACACTATATTAATGTTGCACTAGATATCTTGAAATAAATTATGACATTATTTGAATTTAGTTACTGATATTTTGTGAGTATATATATGATGTCTTTCATTATCTTTTCAGCCAACATTGCTACTATATCTGCTAACCTCAATTCGGTTCCAGTCCTTAATGGCACCAACTTTAAGGAATGGAAAGAGAACATTATGATTGTTCTTGGCTGCATGGATCTAGACCTTGCATTAAGGACAGAGCGACCCGCTTCTCTAACAGACTTAAGTACCTCTGAAGAGAGGAAACATTTTGAGAAATGGGATCGCTCTAATCGCATGAGTCTTATGATCATCAAGCGCGGCATTCCAGAGGCATTTTGGGGTGCTATATCGGAAGATATTACAAATGCCAAAGAGTTCCTTTCCAAAATTGAAAAGTGCTTTGCCAAAAGCGATAAGGCAGAAACAAGCACACACCTTCAAAGCTTGATTTCTATGAAGCATAAAGGAAAAGGGATCATAAGGGAGTACATAATGGAAATGTCTCATATTGCATCAAAGCTTAAACATTTAAAGCTCGAGTTATCGGATGATTTACTTGTGCATCTGGTATTGATATCTCTTCCTGTACAATTCAATCAATTCAAAATCAGTTACAACTGTCAGAAAGAGAAATGGTCTCTGAATGAGCTCATTTCATACTGTGTACAAGAGGAAGAGAGAATGAAGCAAGACAGGACAGAAAGTGCTCATTTGGCAAGCACCTATAAGGATAAGGGTAAAAAGAGGAAATATATGGATGCTAAGAATGAAGCTGCTAAGGGTTCACCACAAAAGAAGCAAAATAAAGGTGAAAACAGTTGCTTCTTTTGTCATATGACTGGACATGTAAAGAAGGAATGTGCCAAGTATCACGCATGGCGTGCAAAGAAAGGTATGTTCCTTACTTTGGTCTGTTCTGAGGTAAATTTAGCTTCAGTACCTAGAAACACGTGGTGGTTAGATTCTGGTGCTACTACTAACATCAGTGTTTCAATGCAGGGTTGCCTGAGTTATCGAAAGCCAAATGATGCTGAAAGATGCATTTATGTGGGAGATGGCAAGTTGGTAGAAGTGGAGGCAATATGGCATTTTAGATTATTATTAAGTACTGGTTATTATTTGGATTTAATAGATACTTTTGTTGTACCGTCTTTTAGACGGAATTTAGTTTCTGTATCTTCATTGGACAAATTTGGTTATCATTGTTCATTTGGAAATAATAAATTCAGTTTATCTATTAATTCAAATGTTATTGGATCTGGTACTCTTATGGCATATGATAATCTATATTTACTTGATACTTATGCTTCTTATAATGAAACCCTGAATGTGGAATCACGTGGTACTAAGCGTAAAATTGAGAAAACAAATTCAGGAGCACTATGGCACAAACGTCTAGGACACATCTCTAAAAATAGAGTTGAACGACTTGTGTTTGATGGAATCCTAGATTCCATTGACTTTACAGATTTTAATGTTTGTGTTGAGTGCATTAAAGGAAAACAGACTAAAGTCAAGAAATTAGGCGCATATAGAGCGACAGATGTCTTAGAATTGATACATACGGACATTTGTGGGCCATTTCCAACACCGTCGTGGAATGGTCAACAATATTTTATATCATTCATAGACGATTACTCAAGATATGCATACCTATTTCTTATACATGAAAAGTCACAATCATTGGACGTGTTCAAATCATTTAAGGCCGAAGTTGAGAATCAACTCAACAAAAGAATTAAGTGTGTCAGATCTGACCGTGGTGGTGAATACTATGGTAGATATGACGGTTCAGGTGAACAACGTCCTGGTCCATTTGCCAAGTACCTAGAGGAATGTGGGATCGTTCCACAGTACACCATGCCAGGTTCACCTAGCATGAATGGTGTATCTGAAAGACGAAACCAGACTCTTAAGGATATGGTAAGAAGTATGATATGTCATTCTACTTTACCAGAGTCACTTTGGGGAGAGGCATTAAAGACCGCAACTTACATTCTGAATAGAGTACCAACAAAGGCAGCTGCTAAAACACCTTATGAACTTTGGACTGGGAAAAAGCCTAGTCTAAATCACTTTCATATATGGGGATGTCCTGCTGAGGCAAGGCCTTATAGGCCACATGAAAGGAAATTGGATCCCCGAATAGTAAGCAGCTACTTTATTGGATATTCTGAGCGATCAAGGGGCTATAAGTTTTATGATCCCAAAATTAAAGACCATCTTTGAGACAGGAACTGCCACATTTTTTGAGGATATTGAATTTGGGGGGAGAAATAAGGTTAGAGACTTTGTTTTTGAGGAAGAATTGGTTTCAATTCCAATACCAATTCATACAGTTGCTTCTGATGAAGTAATTACAGGACTTCCTCAAGACATTGTTGATCAAAATCCCATTCAACATGAAGTTGTTGTTCCAGAAGAACAAATTCAAGATCCTCAAGAACCAGTGCTTCAAGAACTAAGGCTTTTGCGACGATCCACTAGAGAAAAGAGAAGTGCAATTCCGGATGATTACTTTGTATTTCTCCAAGAACATGAGGAACATGGTGGTGTGATGGAAAATGATCCAGTCAATTTTCATCAAGCCATGCAAGATCCTAATTCAGAAAAGTGGATTGAAGCAATGAATGAGGAGTATAAGTCCATGCAAGACAATAAAGTTTGGGAACTTGTCCCATTACCATAAGGTGTGAAACCCATTGATTGCAAATGGATATTTAAGACCAAAAGGGATTCTAAAGGTAATGTGGAAAGATATAAAGCTTGTATTGTAGCCAAGGGTTATACTCAAAAGGAAGGAATTGACTTTAAAGAGACTTTCTCTCCAGTTTCTTCGAAAGACTCTTTTAGGACAATCATGGCTCTTGTTGCACATTATGATTTGGAGCTTCATCAGATGGATGTCAAAACAACGTTTCTAAATGGTAACATTGAAGAAACAATCTATATGGTGCAACCAGAAAACTTTGTGTCGGGAGACCCAAAGAATATGGTTTGCAAATTGACAAAATCTATCGATGGGTTAAAACAGGCATCTCGTCATTGGTACCTGAAATTTCATCAAGTTATCCTCTCATTTGGTTTCGAGATGAATGTTATCGATGAATGTGTGTATCATAAATTTGTTGGGAGTAAATATATTTTCCTGGTATTGTATGTGGATGACATACTTCTTGCTACTAATGATATTGGTATGTTGCACAAAACCAAGAGATTCCTCTCGAACAAATTTGAGATGAAAGATCTTGGGGATGCCTCCTTTGTATTAGGAATCCAAATACATCGAGACCGAGCACAAGGTACTCTAGGATTATCGCAAAGGAGTTACATCGATAAGGTGCTTAAAAGATTTGGCATGAAGGATTGCAAACCAGGTGATACCCCTGTCTCTAAAGGAGACAAATTTAGCCTCGATCAATGCCCAAAAGGAAATCTTGAAATTCAAGAGATGCAAAAGATTCCATATGCATCAGTTGTAGGGAGTCTTATGTATGCTCAAGTATGTACGCGTCCGGACATAGCGTACATTGTTGGAGTGTTAGACAGATATTTAAGTAATCCAGGAATGGATCATTGGAAAGCAGCCAAAAGAGTTCTAAGGTATCTGAAAAGAACACAGGATTATATGCTCACATATCGAAGGTCAGAATCTTTGGAGATCATTGGGTATTCTGATTCTGATTTTGCTGGATGTCAAGATAGTAGAAAATCTACATCAGGCTATATCTATTTGTTAGCTGGTGGTGCAGTTTCTTGGCGTAGTGCTAAGCAAACTCTTGTAGCTTCATCTACCATGGCAGCAAAATTTGTAGCTTGTTATGAGGCATCAAATCAAGGAATTTGGCCGAGGAACCTTGTCACTGGGCTGCGAATTGTTGAAGGAATTGAAAGACCGCTTAAGTTATTTTGTGACAACAAATCAGCCGTTTTATACTCCAATAACAATAGGAGCTCGACAAAGTCGAAACACATTGACATCAAGTTCCTAGTTGTAAAGGAGAGAGTACAAAGTGGACAAATATTCATAGAACACTTAGGAACAAACTCAATGATAGCAGACCCTCTAACAAAAGGTCTTCCACCTAAGGTCTTTCACGAGCATGTTGCTCGTATGGGTGTCATATAAATTGAGGATTCTTTGGTTTAGTGGGAGTTTGTATTATAGTATATGTTCTATGTTTTCGGTAATATGTATGCATACATTTATATTTAAATATTTTGGTTAAATAAAGTTTGGTATTCAGTTTATTGCACTTTGTATGATTAAGTTGCTTTAATGATCTCACTAAAGTAAAGTAGGACCAGTTGAAAATCGACATGTATAGATCACATTCATGTGATTTTCATGCTACACATTTCATGATGAAACTATGTCATTTAGCTGTGTTAATATTACTGATCATTGATGGGTTTAGTTATGATTGATATAACGAAAACCGCTTTGGTTCTATATATTGATATAATTAATGGACGGGTTAAGGATATATCCAAGGTTTATAATGACAATATTTTGAGCTCATAAAGTCTAACACATTTATAAAGACACATTTGTGACCAGTGGGAGATTGTAAGAATTTTTTGGGTCACACATGTAATATTTAATGTGTTAGGGTCATTATATTAATTAGTCAAATTGAAGTGGTCTATTTGGTATAAAGTTTGTGACTAAGGATATAATTATCATGAATATTATTGTGTAGATACCATAAGTATTATTTCTATTTTTATGATGGGCAAAAATCTGAAATAATAATCATGAGTCATGTCTCTTCACTTGATACCCCTTCATGAAAGGACATGTTACTCTTCTAAATAAGGGTTATGGTCCCCGATTGTAGATACGACAATCATAATTCTCTTTATTCCATTGAGAGAGAAAATAAGGCTTTAAGGAATCTACAATTGGAAGATCATAACTTCATAAATTCTGACGTCCTCAAATATCATGGATTCTTCAGGTACGCTTCCGCATTCATCATCTTGAATTGACATGGTTTATAGCAATGCTTTAATTTGTTATACATGTTTCTTGTTAGTAGTATATTTGTCTACATGGTTTATATAATTAAGAATAGAAACATGTTGATGATTAACAAGTTAATTCATTTGATTCTAAATTATAATTACAACACTCTAACTTTGGCCTTTTTTAGTAATTCAAGCCTTTGGGCTTTATCAACTCTATTCTATGGGCACATTGGCTAATCCATTCAAGTTTATCTTGTTAAATGGATGAGGGTTGAATTGGATTTTCTTTCTTATGAGTTTATAATGAATTATTAAATTCATCAATTATCATCTAAAACCAACTTTATTGAATATATTCATTGGCAAGAGATATAATAATGATTTGGTAGTGTTAGTGTGGATTTTCGACAGGTTAAATTCGACTAAGAGCATCTTACAAGGGATTGAAGAATGTTGAAAGATTTAAAGTTACAATTTTTCGACAAAAGTTTCAATAATGTCGAAATAGAAGAATGAAACTAGTGATTGTTTATCAAAAAACACAGGAAACAGGTAGTTAAGTGGAAAAGCTAAGAAATAGAGAGATAAGGTCAGAGTTCTGTTGTGGACTAAAATATTAAGCTGAATCAAACTCAATATTGTGCCCATCAACCCAATATTGCATCTACTTAAATTTTGACCTATATAAACACAATGCAATATAATTATATAAACACAATGTTATAACATACTTTGCCTATATAAACACTATGTTATATAGTTACACAGTACGACTCAAAAAATGTTAACCCACTTGAAGAGAGAACCTAAACTCTCTCAAATCCAAAATTGTCTCCCACACCACCTCTGTTTTTTTCTTTTTTTTGGATTTTCACTTTAATAACTATTTTTGTATATCTTATAACTTTTAAAACTTAATTTTTGGAATACATTGTTATTTACGTCATGTCATTTTTGAATTTGGTGTTGAATTTAGTTAGGGTTTTCTCTAGTTTCAATTTTCTCAGTGATTCATATGAATATATGAAAGGAAGTTGGGCCACTCAATTGCTAGCCCGTTTTGATATTTGAGCCCAACAAAGTTGACCAGAAGAAACTGCTTTTATAATTGTGGGTCAGTCCTTCTTTGACTTGGGCCTTGTAATTCAATAAATCTTGCTTTTCCTAAAATACAAACAGAAACAATAACATCCCAAATACATATAATATAATTGGATTTTGAAAACTAATTTTCAGAATACACTACTCTTTATCATTTCTATATTTTGTAAAAAAATTGTCATATTCAAATTTTACATTAAATTGTTACCACATGCGTTTTTTTTTCTCTAATTATACAAGGAAACATTTTATTTCTTTTACTTTTGCATATATCAAATCAAATATATTTTAAAACTTTCACCACAAAGGCTTGTAGTTGTAGCTCAATAAATAGAATTTGTGTTTCCTAAGAGGTTCAACACCTACATAATGTGTTTCATGCACTTTTTTTTTTGGACACACATCATGTGCAAGAATGATTTATTAATGAATTATATTTTAGCGACAAAAAAATCTCAACCTTTTATTTTCTAAATTTTAAACGAAATGACAAATATTATTAAAACTCACACACGACATTTTTTCGGTTCTTAACCAAACACAATGTAAGAGTTGTCTACACAATTTGGTAAATAGGCCAAATATTCAAATAATCCAACTATAATAGAGTTGGGTAACAATGAGGTTTGCACACGTGTAAACTTATTAATTAATTGTATTTGGATGTGATTGTGTATTGGGAACAAAGAACATGTGGTGTTATATAGTTGTTGCTTCTTGGGGTATGCTATTACCTAGCTAGCTCAATAAACGTTGCAGCACAAAATTGCTTAACCAGTAAATCAACTAAACCAGCTCAATTATTGGCACTGCCAGAAAGACATGACAGCTGAAATTGAACTAAATTTGTTCATCTCTAGTTGTAACAAGCTGTTTTGAGATTTTATAAAACGGATTATGTACGTCTAATAAACATTAATATTACTAAAAAAAGATTTGGTATCATATTAAAGATTTAATTTTTTATTTTATTTTCATTTTCTACCTTTTTAATTGGATACAGAAGAACATTATCGTAAATAAAATAGTTTAAATGGAGAGTAAAATTGAAAGAAAAAAATGAATCACTCAAAAAGTTAGTATATATTACGGGTGCGTTTGTTTAAGATTTAAAAAGTATATTTTGTTTTGAAAAAATTTAAAGATAATTTTGTAGCGATTTCTAAAAAAATCCAAAATTATTTTCTTTTTGTTTACTAATACTATGATAAAAATAATTTTGTTAAATGGTGAATATGCTATACTAATTAGTATTTATTTATGGCTTTCAAAGTTGAATAACATAGTCCGTGATTATTGTTTTATTAATAATATCACAATAAAATACTCGGATCATTTATTAAATATATTTAAAATCTATCAAGTGAAAGTTAAATTTCATATTAATAAAAGAGTTGAAGTTGAGCAATATATATATATATATATATATATATATATATAAGACACATTAGTTTAATGTTTTCAGGTGTTGCTGGGTGTATGAGACTGTGTACCGACGTCAAAGTCACTTGTGTGATTGTTCAAGACTCATGTGTTGATCTAATTTAGCGTGAGACTTTTCTCTGCGGTCCAACAATGGTATTATCATAGTCCAATTGAAAAGCAATAAGTGAGTGTTGTTGGTTTGTAGATGTAGAGAGACTCACACTTGAAAGACAATGTTGAGATTAATCATGTGTTATTTAAGTCCCTCATTAATTGAAAGACTTTAAATTGAGCAACATATAAAATAAAAAGTGAGTAATGCTTGAATTAATAAACTCATCCTATCTAATTTGAACTAATGATGAAAACATATTTATGATAAAAACAAATATAAAATTGACATAAAAAGAAATAATTTTATGAAAAGTAACAAAATTAAACTATAACTTAAATCTACATAGGTTTTTCTGGTACAATGTTTTATCAGATAAGAAAGCACACATGTTGGTGATTGTCAGGTTCAAGACAAAGCACGTTCACTCTTTCATGTGTCTATAATCCGAAAATGGTTCATGCATATTTTTGGTATAGCCTTTTCAAATATCAAATCATTTAATGTATGCCATTTTTATATATTTAGTTATTTTAAAATTAATTTGGTCTTTAAAATGTTAAACTTGTCCTTCTTAATATTAAGTTAAAGTATCTCTTATACTTTATTGTTGTTTATCTAAAAGATATATGAGAGATAAATAGCAAACAAAGCACTTTTTTTATAAGCTACAAACAAGCACTTGCAAATGCACCTATACATTAGTTTTATCGGTTGAGATCATTCTCCTTTAAACTAAAGTTATGTTGGATAATATCAGTGTCGAAAGAGTAAAAACAAAACAGGAGAGCAATCAACAACACAAAAATATAACGTAGAAACTCTAAAATCGGAGAAAAAACCACGGCCCTTGTCAAAACCGACAACCAGAGAATAATCACTATGTAAAAATTGTTACAACACATAGAATAACAGAGAATAACACTTATGTGAAAATTGTTACAACACGTAGACTACCCTCAATCATCCCGGCCCGCAGTACACCCACACACCCTCCAAAGAAAATACCTAACTACATCTCACAATACTCTAATACTCTAAAACCAGAGCATAAAAGAAAACAAAGTCACATATAAACTTAAAGTGTTTCTGACTGGTGCATTGAAACAAGAAACTTGAAGTTTCTTTATATAGCATTGAGCTCTCCCACTCTCCACTTTTTTAAGCAATGTGGGACTTTTTCAATATAATTTTTTTCACCTCTTTTTTCTTCATTACCAATGTGGGACTTACATTGATATCAACCCCAACAATTTCGATCTTCGTATTGAGTACGGTGTAATTTTAAATTTTTAGGCCAACTGCTTCACTATTTGATATGCCTTCAATCCAGTAAAAAGAATAATTACTGCGTTTAGCGGTGGATACCTCGGTCTCAAAAAAAAATCGCCTATACATATACACATGATGAAATTATGATAATTAGACATACAAAAAAATATTTTGGCCATCCACTTACAAAGAAAGTTAAAACTATTTAATGAAACAAGGGGACCCTTCCTTGCACCAAAAACTATAGACACAAGATGGTCCTATAATAATCCCATATCACCATATATGGTACTCTTAAAAACTAGTATTTACTGCAAATTCTATTCTTCAAAGAGTACAACAAGAGCTTGTTGCATCCAATTTCGATCTCGAGGCACATTGCCTTGTAAACCCAATCCAAGGTCTCAAAAGGAATAAAAATTTATTGTTGTTTAAGGCTAGTGGCTTGTGAATGGATATATAATATTCTAGATTTCTTTTAGATTCGTTAGGTCTCATCTAGGGATGTAAACAATATCCACATAAATAAATTCAATTAAATAAGCAAACTCAAAAAAAGATTGACTATAAACATTTTGAAATTTAATCTGAAAATAAATAAATTAAATATCATAGTATTTGATAGTACAATTTTTTTTACTTTAATTCAATACATTCTACTTACAAATTTATTTATCACTTATGCTGGTAAATTAAAAAGTTCTACATAATACATTGCATGATTAATACTCTAGGTACATATAAAGTGATGTATGATTAGTTTAGTTAGCTCAAAACTTTAATAAACACGTAATATATCACCACGATATCAGTTGCTTCTACCTAAGATCCTTATTTAGGCAAATATTAATTAATTGAGTATAGGTCTTATCTGCAAAATCAGGGTCATGTGTCTATATATTCAGTTGAAGCCATGAAGACTTGTGAAGAGTTACATTAGCTTTTACTTGTTGAAACAACGAGTACAGATAACAATGACATTTTCATTGTGGATTTTGTCTCTAATTTTGTCGTCTCTAACATCTTCGGCCTTCTGTGCTACCCCGCGGAGGCCAGTAGATGTACCTTTTGGTCGAAACTATGTACCCACTTGGGCTTTTGATCATATTAAATCATTTAATGAAGGTTCTGAGATTCAACTTCTTCTTGATAAGTACACTGGTAAGTTCAATTAATTAATCTATGTTTATAATTCTTCTTTATATATTATTGTTCATGTTTTATTTATACAATTTTTTACTAGGTACCGGCTTTCAATCTAAAGGATCATACTTATTTGGTCATTTCAGCATGAACATTAAAATGGTTCCTGGTGATTCCGCTGGCACAGTCACTGCTTTCTATGTATGCACAAAAATATTTTATGAATTTTTTTAAAGTTAATTTTAAATTTTTTGTTTGAACCTTTTTTTTGTATTGAATATAATGTGACATTTGATAATATATGAATTAAATGTTGCAGTTATCTTCCCAAAATGCTGAGCATGATGAAATAGACTTTGAATTTTTGGGAAATAGAACAGGAGAACCATATATTTTACAAACAAATGTGTTCACTGGAGGCCAAGGTGATAGAGAACAAAGAATTTTTCTTTGGTTTGATCCTACAAAAGCCTATCATAGATACTCTGTTCTTTGGAACATGTATCAAATTGTGTAAGTTCTATATCACATATATAACTTTGTTTAATATATAAAACATAAATAATTTTTGGACACAAATGTAGCCATCAAAAACACATGCAATTTTGATTTTTTTTCGTTAATTGTTTCTCCACGATGATGACAAGTGAAAAATAGAGTCTATACTTTGACTTGGAAGGTTGGAGTTTGAAGTCTTTGATGACTAAAATGGCATTGACTATGTGAATATTGAATTAGTATGAGCCATAGAATCTTTCAATTAACAATTGAGAGTACCATGCCCAACACATACTAAGATGGAAAATGATTTATTAAGAAATGGCACGTGCACTACATGGATAAGTTGACATGTGGTACATCTTGAATTGCTATTTTTGTCTTTAAATACTATAAGACTATAAAATTTGACAAATCATATTAAATGTGTTAATAATTTGTATTATTTATGATTAATTAATTACCTTGGTATTTGTCTTTTTACCATAGTAGTGGTTTTATTTTACATAGTTGAAACGAAAAAGCTATCATCATAAACTCTTACACACACAAAGTGGAATAGTGGAATTCAAACTCTGGTCACGGATGTTCGATTTATCAATTTTGTCATTTTCTATTAGTTGAACTAACACTTTTAGACATAATAGTGGTTGTTTACTAAACAAAAAACTGAAATAATTAAGATTGTTTAAATAAGTCGGACGTCCATGATGTTCGAACCCCAATTCTTCCACTTTATGTATGTGAGTTTATAATAACTTTTCATTTTGTCTACGTGTTAAAAAAATGACAATTAGTATTATTTTATTAATTAGTAAAAATTTCTCACATCACTAATTATTATTTTTAAATCTTATACGCTTAATATATATAAAAAATGCAATATGGTTGTGTGTAGATTCTTTGTGGACAACATCCCAATCAGAGTATTCAAGAACAGCAAGAATTTGGGAGTAAAATTCCCATTCAACCAACCAATGAAAATATACAACAGTTTATGGAATGCTGATGATTGGGCAACAAGAGGTGGATTAGAGAAAACAAATTGGTCAAAAGCACCATTCATAGCAGGTTACAAAAGTTTCCACATTGATGGTTGTGAAGCTTCTGTTGAAGCAAAATATTGTGCAACACAAGGTAAAAGATGGTGGGATCAACGTGAATTTCGCGACCTTGACGCGGCTCAATGGCGTAGGATAAAATGGGTGAGGAAGAAATTCACCATTTACAATTATTGCACTGATAGAAAACGTTTCCCTCAGATACCTCCGGAATGTAGAAGGGACCGTGACATTTAAAGTTGCCTATACTTTGTAATTTTAATATTGCGTTACCATAAGTTTGTTCTTGTATTTTATTTTTATCATTATTTATTGGCACCATGGCATGTATATTACTTGAATTATGTAATAATTTAAGGAATTGAGGTTGAACCCAGTGGAGCCTCTATGTATCTGTGATTCTATATTGATTGGTCATTTTTCAATAATAATAACAACAGTTTGCTACATCTGTTGCCATTTCCTAGTTATTTTAGGATTTAGTTATGATCTGATTTCAATCAGCCAGCAGGACAAGTTTTTAATAAAAGAAAATATGAGAGTTCTTTTCAAAGTATTTAAGATGGTATTTTATCAAATCAAATATAATATGTATTACTTTTAGTTATATTATGACCATTTATAAAGATGTTAAAATAATGTATGTGTTTTCCTTTTCTTTAATTTTTTTCATAATTAGAAATTTTAATTGATAAAGGTTATATTAGGTATTACGGTAAATGTGTCAGAATCATTTGAATCTATTGTGATTTTATAAAAGTTATAACTTATAACTTCTTTAAAATCACGACAAATCACCGTGATTATGACACATCTACCGTGATACCAATGTTATATAAAATCTAAATGCATGTTTTATAGTTTTAGTCCAAATACCATATATCTCATTGGAAGCATTGCACATGATGCAATCCATTCACAACCATCTTTACAAATAACTTTTCCCCTTGTTTTGTCACTTATTGCCATCTTTATATTCATATAATGAAAATGAACAACATAAATAAGGCCTAATAATCTAACGAATAAGTATAGTGTCTCCTTAAAATTATCTCTTTTTGCAAATTATATGTTCAATTATCATTTATAAACTTACATAAGTTTTTTGACCTTAAAAATATAACGAATTTAAATTTTAGTCCATAAAAATTAAAACTCAATGTTTTCATCTTTGGAAAAAAAAATTGTTTTGTTTATAATTTGTTTCTAATGAATACTACAACTATCACCTAAATTGTACATGCATGAATTTAATTCATAAATTATACAGTAACTAATAATATTATTTCTTAGTAAATTAATTGGTTGTGTGTATAGAGGTTATATGGTTAGAGTAGGTCGTTGTGGATCATGTAGGGAATCCTTCTTAACTATCTTCATCCACTTACAACTACTATTTTCATAACCAAAGCCAAAGTCTCACATAGCCTAGTAACCCACATGTACAAGCTTAGCATCATCTTTATAAACATGACACATGAGAAGATCCTTTTGATGGTGAAAACTCAATTGACACTATAGGGAACTCGAGAATGTATTCATTGGATTTGTGAATTGCACATTTGCATACATAATTTAATATGAGTTCATCATTTATGAGATCCCATATAATTTAAATATGCATGTTAGTTGTAGTTTTTTTGATAGGGACATGTTAGTTGTAGTTGAAATTAAATATTTAACATTTTTATATTATTTTTGCAGGTTTTATTTTATCCTTATCAAAGGCTTGTTCCATCTATTACGCAACTACTTGAAAGCAAATTTGATGAGCCTCGTTATTGATGCAATGTGTCGTTGATACAATGAAGGAGCACTTTAAGTTTCAAAAAAATATGGAGTTGTCATGTTATTACTGGGCCATATACATTTTTAAATTTCTGTAACACATTTTTAAATTGGACAAAATAAGTGTGTTATTCTTATTTATGTTGATCATTTTCTTTGCTTGGTTCTTTACATTTTATTTTACGTTTCAGAAGTGAATCTTTACATTATTTGGTTTGCAGCTTTATTGAGACTGATAAAAATTATTATATTTAATAAAAATTTATAAATTGTTAATTTTAAAAAAAATTAATATATTTTAAATAATTTTTAATTGTTTTAAAATTTTAGAGACATAAATTATGTACATAAACAAACAAATGTGCTTAGTCACTCCTTTTCTCACTCGCGCGCCCTCAATCTACCTCTCATTTTTCTCACACGCCCCCCTAGCCTACCCCCATTTCACAACAAAAATAATTTTTGAAATAAAGTTTTAAAAGATTTTAACAAAAATGATTTTGGCGTAATAATCTTTAAAATTATTTCACAATAAAAATAATTTTGGTATGATTTTAGTTTAAAATTAATTACTAAAATATTTAACCATATATAATACTCTGAAAATTATTCTTAATCAATAAACTAAAATTCAATTAATAATAAAAAACATTCAAAGCAAAAATTAAAAAAAAAAACTCAAAAAAAAAATTAAAAAAATTCTAGAAAAATAAAAAATTGGGGGGGGGGGTATGTTGGGGCGCGCGAGTAAATATGGGGGGTTGGTGATGCATAAACAAGACTTATGCACCATAACCAATCTCCATTTTAGATAGATGATCTTTAATATGAATTTTCAATTTAATAATAGATTTTAAAAAATTCCTATTCTTTATAATATTATGAATGGCTTGTGTGTATTAGACGATTTAGTCTATGTTTAATATTATGATAGACGTACCTGTAATTCTAACACACTCACCGTAATATCAAACATGCACTTAACTTTGTATATTAAATAAAAAATCTTCTTTTTTGTTTTTTAATTTTGGAAAGAATGATCAACAAAATAACTACAAGTTAATTTTTTTTTCCGTCTCTATGATAAGTTAGAGAACTAAACACATAAGAATGTGTTGTTGTTATTGTTAGATTATGAGGAAAGTCTTACTTAGAAGAATTAATATATTGGACAACGAGCAATTATATAAGCGAGTTAGACATTACACTTTTATCTAAAATTTTAAGATATTAAGTTTAAAGTCTTCTCACTTATATATTTTTCAACATCACATTTTTTATGCAATGTAATTAGACTTGAACGCACACTTAATATCTCAGGGTAAAGGTTGCCCAGTGACATAAATTTATAATGAAATCTTAGCCCTTAATTAAATTAATTGTTTTTAACAATTTTAGATTTATTTTATTTTCTTAAAATGATCCGTGGATACACAAACTTGGGAGTGGTTATAGTGCATAAGCTTTTTCCTTATGCACCGTGCATAAATAATGAAAATTGTTTAGTACACCCTCTAAATTTCTAGCGTACACCCCTCAAATTGCTTAGTGTACCCCCCAAATTTCTAACGCACCCCTCAAATTGGGGGGTGCAATGAGCAATTTGGTTGGGTTACATTAGAAATTTGGAGGGTGCACTATGCAATATGGAGTATTTATGCACGGTGCATAAACATGTGCATAAACATGGTTTATGTACCATAACTTGTGCCCACAAACTTGAGCTCCTATGATGAAAAGTTCGCGGTAGAAGATCTACATCTAAATATACCATTTCAAATATTAGACAAAAGAAATTAAAATATCTCAATCGTAGTTAATTTTAAGAAATTAAAATATCATGCATTTTCACAAAAGAAAAATTGTCACAACCGGTGAAGTCACTCACAAAAATATTCTAAGTAAAAATTATATTTTGGCATTTTTATTGTAAGTAAAAATATTGTACTCACAAGTTTAATGAGAGATTCCAAAACACATGTTTCATCTAAAAATTTGAACATTTTGTCCGTTGAATTAGTAACTACAAATGTAAATATTCTACTCTAATTGTGAATAATGGATGATTTTATTTTTTGAATCAAGGAAATAATGGATGATTAAGCTAGCTAGTTAGCAACAAATAATAACAATGGCGTAATAGGGTCCCAAATATCAATTGGTTCCAACACTAAAATCATAACAGAGCCGAATACATGATTTTTGCCTCCCACCCCCCAAGAAAAAAAATAATTAAAATTATTAAAAAACTAAAAAGAACAAGATAAGTATAAAGAAAGAGAGAGGAACATGGGTCTATAACCCTTTAAACTAAGGTCTTAGGCCTATAAATACCCAAGTCTTAAGCCACTATTTTTCACATCTTCAAACAAAATGGGTTCTTCATTTTGGACCCTATCTCTGATTTTAGCTTCACTAATCTCTTCTTCATTATGCGCTCCTCCAAGAAGGCCAGTGGATGTACCATTTGGTAGAAACTATTACCCTACTTGGGCTTTTGATCATATCAAATACTTCAATGGTGGCTCTGAGATTCAGCTTCATCTTGATAAGTACACTGGTTAGTGTATAACAAACTTATTAGTCTTTCTTAATTAATTTTATTTTTCACCATTAGTATCCGGCCTACTGGACCGACTAATCTGACGGATGTACCACTGGTATTCGGCCAACTGAACTGATTAACCTAGTTAACAACTAGTTTTTTTTTTTTTTTGAACGGCAAGTTAACAACTAGTATCCGGTCAACTGAACCGACTAATCTAGTTTTGGAGTCGGTTGTGACATCGAGTAGTTCTAACTAATTACATTGTATCATTGTTTATGTTTCTAACTAGTTTTTGAACAGGTACTGGTTTTCAATCCAAAGGTTCATACTTGTTTGGTCATTTCAGTATGAACATTAAGATGGTTCCTGGTGACTCAGCTGGAACAGTAACTGCTTTCTATGTATGTAACAAAAAAAAAAATGATTTTTAATTTTGTTTCTATTTTTTAGTATTTTGTTGTAATGACCCTTTGTTATGATTGGAAATATTTTACAGTTATCTTCACAAAATGCTGAACATGATGAGATAGATTTTGAGTTCTTGGGAAACAGAACAGGACAACCTTATATTTTGCAAACAAATGTGTTCACTGGTGGACAAGGTAACAAAGAACAAAGGATCTTTCTTTGGTTTGATCCTACAAAAGAGTTTCACAGATACTCTATTCTATGGAACATGTACCAGATTGTGTAAGTACTTGATTAAACTTAACTATTCCCTTAATTAATCTTGAACATTTTTGCATACCCTTTTCATCATTACATTACACACCATAAATCTAGATCATTTATGAGATTTATATAGTAGTATATATTTGAAATCAGGATGAGTTTTATGAAGTCACACTAGCACAATATTACGTCAATTTCAAATGTACAAAGTGTTTGGTTTCATTGATTTTGACATCATGTTGAATTTCACCAAACCACACTAGCACATCATCATCAATTTAAAATGTACAAAGTGTGTGTTTGGTTTTATTGATTTTGACATATATCTGTGTGATGTCGTTTAAAACTTATTAGTATAATTTGAAGCCAGTATTTTTAGCTCTTGTTCAAACATTAACCATTAACCATTTCACATTTAAGTAATTTGTAACTAAAATCAAAATTTTAAATTAATATTCCTATGAGCTTAGTTCAGTTGGTAGGACATTACACATAATGTGCAAAGATTGAGGTTCGAACCTTGATATATCCACTTATTTACGTTTAGAGGTGAAATTCTCGCCATTGCGTTAGCTTTTTCTAAATTAATGTAACTAATTTAATTATTTATTTTAAACTATGATGGGTTTGTGTAGGTTTTTTGTGGATGATGTACCAATCAGAGTGTTCAAGAACAGCAAAGACTTAGGAGTAAGATTCCCATTTGACCAACCAATGAAAATCTACAACAGTTTATGGAATGCAGATGATTGGGCAACAAGAGGTGGATTAGAGAAAACAGATTGGTCAAAAGCACCATTCATAGCAGGTTACAAAAGTTTCCACATTGATGGTTGTGAAGCTTCTGTTCAAGCAAAATTCTGTGCTACACAAGGCAAAAGATGGTGGGATCAACCTGAATTTCGTGATCTTGATGCTGCTCAATGGAGAAGACTAAGATGGGTTCGTGAAAAATTCACCATTTACAATTATTGCAATGATAGAAAACGTTTGCCTCAAATTCCTCCTGAATGCAAAAGAGACCGTGACATTTAAATTTCATCATATGATATGATACTTATTTGTATTATTTATTTGTTCTCTTTTTATATGCTTTCAACATTATTAGTATGTCACATTGTTGTGACATTTATGGTATTATTATTTATTTCCACTATTGTTCGGACGAGTTATGTAAATTGAGAAGTGGATTTATGTATTTGTGACATTATTATATCATATTGTTATTTTAATAATATTTTCAATTATGAGTGCTTTTATTTTGTCCATTGGGGTGTGCTAGTAGTAATGGCAAGTGCTGGTGAACCAGTTGTAATTTGCATAGGGGTGGGTGTGTTGTTTTTTTTCAATTTTATAGATCTGTGTTCTGATCCACTGGTCCCATAGTAGAAAGTGGTGAGGTGGTGTTGTTGAAAATTAGGACAAAAAAGACACTTGATCCTGAAACGTGGCTCCACTGAGCACTAAGCATGTGAACTGCATACAGTACTGAGATTGCAGTGAATAATTTTTATGGTTACAAAATAAAAAAATTGAATTGGCAAAAATAAATTTACTTAAAAATAAAATTAGTTAACAAAATTTATGTATATGGAACATTTGACACATTTGATTTCAATAATTTTGTTGATCGAAATTATTTATTTTAAATTATTATGATATAGATATAAATTTCTTAATATTGTTTAGCCATGATTAATTTCTAATAGAATATCAATAGGAGTATTGGACACATAAAAGTGATTCTCTTCTTCAATAATTTTAGGCTCCAATATCATACTACTAGTATTTAATAAGAATATTAGGTCCAATCCTAGGCCGGTTAGAAGTTTATTATTCCAAGTTTATGGCTTTGGCACGTGTGGTCATGTGTATTAATGTGCTGATACCTGATAATGACTAAAGCATGTACTGTAAAATTAAGTAGAAGATATCTCTCTCAATGTACTTTTATAAAGCATGTACTTTAGGTGGCACCGTGGTGTTTGTTGAACATACATACTTTCTTTTAGAAGATATCTCTCTCAATGTCTAGGAGTTAGTTAATTAAGTAGATGCAGCTAAGTAAAATTGCTTGTAGTTTGAATTTGTGAAGTTATCTCTTAGCTGGTAGTTAGGCGGAATAGAATTAGCTGCAGTAGTATTTTGGAAGGGTTTCTTCTCCAACATTGTGGTTAGGATTTCTCTTGAGTATTTTCTAGATCGTTGGTAATTTATTTCTTTCATCTAGTAATCACTTTTTGATTGAAATTTCTTGATTACGAGAAAAAGTTTGAGAAAATGATAGAATTAAGAAAACACTAAATCTTGTAAATTTTTGTGAGAATCTTATTGCAATTAAGAAATAAAAATTGATACTGAAACGGAAAGTTCTCTCTCCCTCTCTTCTTCCAGAATAAATTGTTATAACCATAGTGCATAAATAAATTCATTTGTGTTCTTTAAATTTATCATTTTCGTAATTTTAACTTTTGTGTAATTAATTATTTATTCTATTTTTGTTTTGATTGCTTTATTTATTTGCTCCACACATGTGGTTTTCTTGTCGAATTCACAACATATCAAATTCTTCTTAAAACAACTTTTCTTGTAAAAAAGACTTTAGATTTTTGAAAATCTATCTTCCTAACATGTCATTGACTCATTGGTGTTCGATCTGTTCTTTTGTATGTGTTCTCCATCCCAACAGTCACTTTCAATTCATGGGGTAAATTAAAAAAAGAGGTGAAAAGTGGCATTAAAGTGAAGTTGAATTTGAAAAATGAAACAGCAAATAAGTATTTCCTCTATTTTAAAATAAGTGTCACACAATTATTCTGTATTATTCACATAATTTATTTTAATTGTATTTTTTTGTAATATGAATATAAATATTAGTATTTAAGATGTTGTTTGATTTATTTCAATGAGTATTTTTAAGATATACAATTTTTATGATTTTTAAACATATATAATTAAAGATATTAACGATTAAAATTATGTGTTGGTAAACATGAACTGGTTAACTGTAACATTTATTTTGGACCGATGGAAGTAATTTATTCTGTAAATAGCAGCAGAATGAATTTTGGAATCTTTTGTATATGTCCATAACTCATAAGCATGTAAACATATGATGGTTATTTTCAAAGTAAACAAAAAACGACCACGTGATTTGATGAATTTTTCTTTCTTTCTAAAGTTTTTGATTCATTTCATGCACATCTTCATCTTGATTTGATGAGGACTTGTCTGCCACCTTATCCTTATTATACCTTCAAAAATCATTGTGGACCACTGTTTTGACTCCTAATTTACTCTTTTCACGTTTGAAAAAAAGTGCTTCTTGCCAAACAAAACAATGCAAAGCATGGCGGTGCCTCACAAAAAACAAAACGTTTGGTGTATGGGTTAATTCTCAATCGAAAGTTACAATTATCTAATCCTTTTTAATCCCAAATTACCTCAGTCTGTCGGTGCACAAGGACTAATAAGTACAATAAGTAATAACATATCAATATTATTACTAAGATATTCTCTTTGTTTTCATATATAAACAACAAATAAATGTGGTTGAGTGGTTGTGGTTCATCCTCCTTAAGCAAGTGTAAGTGTCGAGAGTCCGATCCTCACTTTAGATATGGAACAGCTTTAAATCTTTAGGCCAACTATCTCACTCATCGAGGTACCTTTAATCTAGCGAGGGATAAGTCACTACGTTCGGCGGTAGATACCCCGATCTCGAAAAAAATATATAAACAACAAATACAAAAAAATAAACAACAATCAAAAAAGTGGATTATTAGATATTATTATTTAAATATTCTCCTTGTTTTCATATATATAAACAACAATTCACATTTTAGATTTATTAAGCAATTTATGTATTTGTTCGTATTATACAAATTTATTGTAGCCACTAGCCAACATGTTTAAATCTTAAAAATGTGAACCGTTAGTTTATATATAAGACTAATAATAAAAGTATTTATGAATTATAATTTCTACAAAATTATAATTTTTTCAAAATCATAATGAATCATCATGATTCTAACATACTCATTTGGAAGGCAAATGTTTTTATGCACAAATGCATCATTTTGTGTATGGTGTACAAATGGTTGGTTTCTTTTTACGAATATGAATTTTTATAAAATTGATTGTTGAATTGAAAGTTTATATTAGATTATTTATGTAAAGTTTTAAAAAAATGAAAATTAGTTGATATGTAATTAAAACCTATCAAGATTAACAGTATTTAAAGTTGATGAGTTTTAATAACATATCAACTGCTTTTCAATTTTTTTTTAAATTTTACATAAATAATATATATATATATATATAGATAGATAGATAAATTTTACAAAATTTATATTCATTATAATAAAATTAAATCAACGACTTATACATCATGTACTGTATATATCCTCATTGTAATACCTAACATCCATTATTAGTAAGTATTCCCTCCGTCCCATTATATAAGTACCCTTTTAAAAAAAGTCTAGTCCCATTTTATAAGCACCTTTTCAAATTTCTATACAAATTTAAGATTGTTTTCCAAATATACCCCTAAGTATAACTTTTTTTTTTACGAACCCCAATTAGGGTTACAAGAGATAGTCTTCAAACCTAACTCTACCCTAATCCCAAGTTTCTTCCCGTGACCAAGAAACTTAAATATAGGGTTTCCCAAGAATTAAGAATAAACCTCAACCCTAGTAATATTACCAAGAGCAAAGAAAACTCTTTAATCACTAGTTTGCTTGTTGGCTTCAAAACTCTTGAATTCTTGTTTACTCTCTTTCTTGTTTGTTCTCATTGTTTCTAAACCTCCCTTTATATAGAATAAAATATACCTTTAAAATAGGAACAAATCTGACCAAAAACTGCCAAACAAAAAATCTGGTCTCGCGCCCGCGGTCAGTTTTTTTTTTTGTGTGGTGTTATTGGATTATTTTTTTTTCGGTATAGGAGTAGCAGTAGAATTGTAAGGTTAAGCCAATTAGCTAAAGATAGAGTATCTAGGCATTTGTGCAGCCACCTGTACGTCCACAATAATTATGTTGAAGCTTTTAAAAATTACAAAGGGCAATTTAATAATCTTTATACATAAAATACTCACTTTAATTACACTCCTAATATTTCTTAATAAGCGTGATTTTGGTCAGAGGACTTATATAATGGGACTAAGAGAGTAACAATTTACAAGTGCAAACAATCTCACCTATCAATTAAGATCACCACTTTTATATCCACATATCAAAACTAAATGTCTTAATTAATGTTCAAGTCCCTGTAAGTTCGCGTTTTTTTGATATAAGTTCCTGTAAGTTTTTTTGTTTTAAATAAGTCCCTGCAATTATATATATTTTTGAAATTAGTCCCTAAAGTCAAAATCCGCAGGAAAATCTACAGGTTTTGAGCAGATTATCCTTCAAATTTTCCTGCGGATTTTAACTTTAGGGACTATTTTCAAAAAAACATATAATTGCAGGGACTTATTTAAAACAAAAAAATTTACAAGGACTTATATCAAAAAAATACGAACTTACAGGGACCTGAACATTATTTAAGCCAAACTAAATTTACATGTGATGTGAGCAATCTCACGTTACAAATACATTACTACAAGCTAGTACTATAAGAATGATGATCATAGAATACAATTATAAGCAAAGTACGTATGGACCAAACAAATAAGAGACCCAATCATGCACCGTATCAACTGTTCAGTTGTATATGGTTAAAAATGAACAAGTCCAGCTGTCGGTGAGGTGTAAATATCAAAGTCTAATGTTTTTGTCAAAAAAAAAAAATAATAACGCATCACTTACATCCATCTAAAAATCATAACTCAACTGATAAAAAATATTGAAATTATTATATCAAATATTTATAACTTAAATTCGAACCTTAATCTCTCTACTTTAATTTGTGTATAAATTTTCAATAATTTATATTTCCTCTAAAAAAAAGTAACGTACCATTCATTGAGCTCTTACTTAATACACACGCATATTCATTCCTTATATCTTCAATATATCAAATCAGACTCTAGTTATGTTTGGTATCACGGTAGATGTGCCAGAATTACGGTGACCTACCGTGATTTTGCAGAAACTATAACTTGTAGCTTCTGGAAATCACGGCAGATCACCGTAATTCTGACACATCCACCGTGTTACCAAACATACACTCTATCTATCACGTGTAATGCTAGTACATGTGAAATAAGAACCACATATATATTTGGCTAACACCCAAAACAAATGAACACCCCCAAACAAACATATTATTAATTTGGCTTACTTTACTTACTGGCTATTCTTGTTTTATTTTTATTCAATTCTAAGTGGCGCAAGTTGATATAGAAAATGCCATGAATGAACAGCTAATAATTGATTTTGATTTTATTGATCCTCAACTCATGATTTCGTTCAGGGACATAAGGATCTATGTAATAAATGTTCTTTCAGTTTTAGATATTCTGACCTGGGTGATCCTAAAATCAAATTCTTTAAATTTTAATGTATATGAAATATTAAAATAAATAATTGCTATATAGACAGGAGTAAGTTTGTACATTCTTAATTATTAACAAATCAAGTATGTATCTTCATTAAAAGATAATTTATATAATTAAAATATTGAATTTAAGTGATTAATAAATTTCACTAAATGACGGATTGTTTAAAAGAATTTTAGTTTAATTTTTGAATGGATAGATAGTCTAGAAGATACCAATCTTTTAAAAATAGAAATTTTGGAGAGTCCATTGGCCCAATATTTCTACTATTTTTTCCCCTTTAGTGATGCAGTATATCATTTAGTAGCAAAAATCTAGAGATTTTGGCTAAATGCATGTGATGTTGCTAATTCTAAATCCATTCAGGGTTTATGGAGAATAGAATGAGATAAAATTCTATCTTTAGCATTTTGTTTGATGGAGTTCGTGTGGAAGATTTTGTTTTAATCTCATTTTTAATTTGTAGGAGAAATCCCATTTGATTTGACTTGAATTGAAAATTTTGAATTTCAATTTGTTAAGTCAAGTTGACGCAGTTTCTTTGAAAATATAGGGTGCGTTTGTTTAAGATTAAAATAAAATAGATTTTTTTTAAAAAATCTATTTTTAAAAAATAGATTTATTTTGTAGAGATTTTGAAAAAAATCTAAAGTTGTTTTGTGTTTGTTTACAATTATAAAAATCATTTTTTAGAACAAATACATGGTCTTTGTTTTTAAAAAAATAGATTTTGAGAGAATCACTTGAAAATATCTTTTCATTTTGGACTCAAAAATGATTTTTTAAGCAAAATAATTTTTATGAAAATTTGAAACAAACACATCAAAAATGAAAAAAGTGATTTTTTTTAAAAAAAAAATAGATTTTTTCTAAAAAAAATCACAAACAAACGCACCCATAGTTCAATGAAGATGAAGCGAAAAAAAATTAAGAGTCTAAATCTTGATGCAGTAAATTTTGAGTTTTGTCAAAGAATTTTATGATGATATCACTAGGATTGTATGAGATTTATGCATGAACTTCATTCTAGTGGGACATTGGTTAAAGGTATAATTTTGTTGTTTCAAACAAGGATAATCCTCAAAAGCCTTGTGATTTTAGGCCTATCTCTTTTATTGGATATTCACTCAAGGTTGTTGAAATGCAATTATGTTGGACTTGATTTTAATTCCAAGTTCATATGTTCATAGACATATATGTTTCATATAAATAATGTCTACACTATTGGACACTTTGAATTTTTAAGCCCAAACAAATATCAACATGTTTCCCATGTCTACACTATCAGTCTCAAAAAAATTTGTCACCCCATCTACATATTCATAAGATCAAAAGATGCACTTGTTGAATTCAATTATCTCTAGCACTTACCAACACTTAACATAGTTTATACTACTATATAATTAATTTAACTCATTGACTACAAAACACCAACATAAACAAAGACATAAGTATTGATCATCTCACTCCTAATCAGTGGTAAAATACATAATACATAATTGAATGACATGTCGAGCGAGTATTAAGGCAACCAACATCAACTTCATTATTATTCTCTTCGATAGTCGGAGGTGACATGATTGTATGACCAACAATGTTAGTTGAATTGGGGCAAAAACACCTATTACAACCGATCAATATTTGCCACAGCCGTATCTACAATTACCAGGAGTTTCTATCAGATTAGAACCGCGTCCCTTTGACTCGCAAAGTGCATTACAAAATTGTGTATGCGATTTTGATGGCTTGTGTGGGCTATGTGAAAAGCTTCTGATGCAAACATCATTCAACAAATAGAGCTTGCAATGAGTAATATTTTTAGAACATGTTAAATTGATGTCATAGTGGTTGCTGAAATCAAATGTCAAAAGGTTCAAAGCTGAGTTATATCAATAGTAGACTCATCTTACTTAGTGCTTGAGTTATATCAACATTTAGATTTCAAGGTAAGAATTTTTATTGCACAATGGGGAGCAAGAGAAAATTGATAGTTCTATCTCTCAATACAAGTTTAGAAAGATAAAAGAAAAAAAAAATAAGTGTACAAAATTACAATGCCACATGGTACATACATATATATAATTAGCAAACATGATTTGGCTCTCACTTCCAGTTATTGGCAACAATGTCAGCCAAATCAACAACCCTTTGTGAGTAACCCCATTCATTGTCATACCAAGCAATCACCTTCACCATGTCATCTCCCATGACCATTGTCAAAGACGAGTCGACGGTTGAGGACACATCAGTGCACCTAAAATCTACAGACACAAGTGGCTCATCACAGACAGAGAGAATACCATTCAGCTCCTTGGCTGCACTGTCTCTGAATGCCTCGTTCACTTCTTCGGCAAACGTCTTCTTTGTGACTTGAACGACGAGGTCCACCACTGAAACGTTTGGTGTTGGCACACGAAGCGCAATACCGTTGAGTTTGCCTTTGAGTGTTGGGAGGACAAGGGCAACTGCCTTTGCTGCTCCGGTTGAAGTTGGGACAATGTTGAGGGCTGCTGCTCTGGCACGCCTTAGGTCACGGTGACTGGCGTCAAGAAGCCTTTGGTCACCGGTGTAGGAATGAGTGGTAGTCATGGTACCCTTGATGATACCTATTGTCCAATAGGTCATAAGTTATTTTCATAAACTATTTTATATACTTTATATGAGTGATCACTGATCATATCATAAGATAAAGCTCAAATACTATTTCAAATGCATGACCGTATGGTACACTCCGTCCGATTTTTACTATAAACAAAAAGATACATGTATTTGTTAGAAAATGAGGAGGCAAGGTACATTACCAAATTTCTGATCAAGAACCTTGACAAAGGGAGCAAGGCAGTTAGTGGTGCAAGAAGCATTGCTGATGATGTCATCGGCATGGGTGTAACCATCAGCGTTAACACCAACCACATAAGTTGGGATGTCTCCTTTTCCAGGGGCAGTGATGAGGACCTTCTTAGCCCCTGCTGTAATGTGCTTCCCTGCACCTTCTCTGTCCACAAACACTCCAGTTCCTTCAATCACCAAGTCTATCCCCAATTCCCTGCAATAGCAATAGTAATTTCACCACATTAGGATATGTTTGGTTTGAAAAAACAATTTCCTTGTGTTTTAGGTAAACTAAGATATCTTTCGCACTCAACTGCACATTTTAATTTCATGAGATTACTAAAATCTATTTAAGGAGTTAATATATTCCAACAAATATTTTCCTATATGCAACGACTAGAGATCAAATTTGTAATCACATGCTTAGGGACTGTTTGTATTGACTTACTTGAGCATACAACAAGTATAAACACTTGTAAGAGCTTATGCGCACAGCTTATGACATGTCCATAAGATATTTTTAGATGATTCATAACCTCTCCCCTCCATGAGAGCTCATGGAAATAGTTTATAACTTATATGAAAATAACTTGGTTTTATAGAAATAGCTTATACATAAACACTAATATGATAAAAACTTAATTAAGCTGCTTATCCAAATGGTGTATGAGGCTCAAATATCTACCACTTGTGTCATACTCATACATACCATGTTGATAAACATATTATGTAAAGTAAAAATAGCTAAAAATGTATTCTAAAACCACATAAATACATAATCCATTGCAACAAAATAAATGAACGAATGAATAAAAGAAGTGCTTACCCCCAAGGAAGGTTAGCAGGGTTACGGTCCGAGACAACTTTGATAACCTTTCCATCAACAGAGATTCCGTCATTGCCAACAGGTTTAACATCAGCATCAAAGATTCCAAGTGTGGAATCATATTTGAGAAGGTGAGAGGCTTGTTTAACACCTCCAGTGTCATTGATGGCAATGACATCAAGAGGTGAATCCTTTCGACCATGCCAACATCTCAAGAAGTTCCTTCCAATCCTTCCAAATCCATTTATGGCTACCTTTATTTGTTTTGCTTCCACTACAAGACTTTTCTTGTATCCTCCACTGCTTCCAACCTTCAATATAAATCTATATTAGAAAATCATATATGCACATACGGTGTAAAACAATTTTACATGGTCATCTAATAATACCCGTTTATTCCACCAAATCACCTCACTACACCTCACGGTTAATTGTATGACATGGAGAAATGCTTGAATTTTATCGGATTTCAGTGTAAAAGTAATTTACACTAACAGAGTATATCCATTAAACTCTTAATATATTGATAGAGAATAGATTCAAAATTGTAAAACATGTGACTGAAGTTTGTTACATGAATTCATGGATATCATCAAGAACATGGAAAGAAATAAACAACATTTACAAAGTGATGAGTATAATTTCAAGTGTGTATTTTTGGTGCAAACACATGGCCTTACATTAATGTGAAATGATGTGATAGCTAGATGAATCAAAATATTAATCTAAAGGACTTTTATCTAGCAATAAAGTGAAATGAATAAAGTTCCTCACAATCACTTATGTCATTCTAATTAATCTGTCTAGAAAATCTTGGTTTTGTTACATAATTTTAGATGCATGTCTAAAAACAACTACACCGCCGGTTTATATAAATTAAATCTATAAAATAATAGATTTAATTCATATACACTGTCAATCAATCATAACTGTCAGATCATTAGAAACATTTAACTTTTACCGTAACATCTTAAGTCATACAAATGATTCGTCATTACATGTTACCGGTAACATTGTAAAACTTTTTACACCGATATCATATTACATAAAAATTAAACACAAATATTAATTAGCACACATTGAAGATAGAAACTTACTGCATTGGTTTGGAAGGAAACAACAGAATGGAAATCATCTGAACTTTTCCTAGATAAAGGAAGATATCCTGATGAGTTTCTGAGACCAGAGAATTCAGAAAAGCCTTTCCCATTTGCCTAAAAAAAAACATTAGTATAAGCTAGTTAATATCACTTTATAAAAGTGGCATTATATGAATGAAACATTGAGAAAAATAATGAGTTATAACATGTTGAACCTTAACAACTGGTTTGGCTACAGAAAAAGTAGCCGAAGCCATGATTCAGTCTACAAGGAAGACTGAATTTTTTGAAGTAGAAGAAGTTGTAGTAAAGATTAGAGAATTTGAAGAGAAGCAAATTCTTAGTTATACATGTTAGTATTATTATGTACTATAAAGTGTTGTAAGCAAGTAAGATGTGGGAACGTGGATGTGTGGTTGTGACTCATGAGCCCAACCAAGTTAGGATTAGATTTTGGATAGCATAAGATTCAATGAATGGTTGTAATTGATGCTTTGTTTTTGTGCTTGTAATAAGTCCAATCATGAATATGATCTCACTCTCACTCACTCATTTTTTTCTTCTATTGTATATGATGGTTGGTTGGGCCTGAATTTTTATATCTTTTATGGGTTATATTTATGGGTTTTCTAGTTACATCAGTGGACAATAATATTCTGTCAAATTCCATACTTTTCTTTTTCTAAAAAAAAACATAGATATTTTTTAATTTGGTATATATTTTTTGTAAACTAAGGTATCTCTTCGCATAACGACTAATTCCTTCAAGATAACTGATATTCATTTAGGACAAAAATAGTTAAGAGATCTAAATATCTATCACTTGTGTCATATGTTGTTGGTTAGGGTACTACCGGACAAAGAGTCATGTTGTGGACACTCTTCATTTGGGAATTTCATGTTGTGTTCGAAGTTTGCTTACAAGTCACCATTCCAATTTGCAGTTTTTTTGTTTCTTCTTAGGGTCATTAATAAACACACATGTGTATGATAGGTTTGGATATGTTTACTTCATATTAAGTATTCTCAATCTTAGCCCTTCATTATTTATGTAGAACATAAATTGAAGAAATTTAACCAATAAAATCTGTAATTTTATATAAATATGAATTTAATTGATATCCATAGTAAAAAAAATTCTACACTGTCATTTTTGAATTAGATTGCAAACAAGTTTTAGATGATATATGTTTAGTGTCAAATACAATAGGGCAGAATATCTTACTTGGGTGTCCCAGCAAGGAGATTTAACAATTAAAGATATTATATCATAAACCAATAACTTCTTGCTTAAACCAGGACTCGGGTTCAAATTCGAAGCCTAAAAATGAAACAACATTATAGCTTTCAGGGAGAATTTATCACGCATTTCAGCCCCACGCAGCAAACAAAACAAGAATGCTAGCAGAACAGCAAGGCACAACAGTCATCAAAGGTGAAATAGAACTTCTCTCAAGGATTGATCACCTCAGACGACACCTTCACTCGCCAATGGAACACCCGATAAAAAATGTAAAATTTATTGCTTTTGTGGACAAATAATAATTCAGTACAAGAAGAAATACTTGAAGATCAATTTGATGTCATTATATAATTCAAAAAGAAATTGGTATCATTCTATAATGCTAAAAATCATCAGAGATGATTACAATTCCAGTAGCATGTTATACACATAATTAGAGGCATCCAATTTGTATATTTGTATGCAGGCTTCTCTCAATAGCATCTGAGAAGACATATTCACATAAGCTGCACATGGCGTGATAGAAAACATTAAAACAAGTCCTAACTCATGTACTTGTTTCGCTGATATCGTAGTAATCTGGATCCCCTACAGCATTCCAGCCAGTGCAGTCAAATCTCAACTGTTCAATCAAGAAATCAAGATACAATTTGAATCTAACGGTTGAAATTTGGCTGGGCGGGAGTTGCAGAATGATCTAAAACAAACTCTGATAAATATGAATTCCTGTAATGCTCGTGTATGAGTTTCTCCATGTCGTCAAAACCAGTGAGTTTGCTTTCTTGAAGCAACTCTGCAACATTATGATTTGCTTTCATCGACAATGATATTGTGTCCCCTAATGCTCGAATCTCATTCAACTCATTAGCACGAGTATAGAGGTCAACCATGCACGTATAGTGTTCCAAGATAGGTGTTATACCATAATGTTCTGTCATGAGAGTGAAATACTTTTGGCCTTCTTCAAGATTTCTCATTTGAACACAAGCACTCAAAACACCTACAAAAGTAATAACATCCGGAACTACATTGGCCTTTTCCATTTCTTCAAACAAGGCTAACACATCATACCTAAACCCATGCACACCGAAGCTAGTGATCATTGCATTCCAAGTAGCCAAGTTTCTCACTTGCATTGAACCAAACACTTTAACAGCATCATCTAAACTACCACATTTGCTATACATATCAATAAGAGAAGTACCCAAGAAAGGTCTAAGCTCAAAACCATTCTTTAGAGCGAAATCGTGCATCCGTCTACCCAATTTAAGACTCCCCAAATCAGCACAAGCTTTAATCAAACTAACCAAAGTGAACTCATTTGGCCTCACATTATCAAGCAACATCCTTTCAAACAAATCAAAAGCCTCAATCGGATGACTATGTTTCACATACCCATCAATCATCGCTGACCACGAAACAACATTCTTAGAAGGCATCTCCTCAAATATCACCCTAGCAGTATCCAATTTCCCACAAGCAACAAGCCCAGCAATCGCAGTAGTCCAAGAAACCACTTTTCTAACACGCATTTTATCAAACACCTTGTACCCATCATCTAAATTCCCCCCACACTTAAAATACAGATTCATCATATTATTCTGCACATAAACATCACTCCAAAATCCCATTTTTATCGAAAGACCATGCGTCATTCTTCCGAAATCAATAACATCAGAAGCAATACAAGCATTTATAACAAAAGGGTATGTAAATTTATCAGGTAAAAAACCATTGCACATCATATCCTTAAACAAGATAAGAGCTTTAAGAGGTGAACCAGTTGTATTATAAGCTCTAATCATAATATTCCAAGTGAAAGTATCTGGGTCATTGAGTTGATCAAATACTAAACTAGCATAGTTTATTTTATCATATGAAGAAGAAATTTGACATAGTTTTCTAATGAGTAATTGATCATGGGTGAGACCAAAACGGATAATTCTAGCATGGATTTGTTTCAATTGCTTGAAATTGTTGCAGTTTTGAAGGAACCTACGAGCTTCTTCTGAACCAAATCTTGTTTCTTGAAGCATGTTAACATGTGGTGTGTAATATGATACCATCATGGCCAATTTCAATTTGTTTGTCCTAAGTTAACAATCTAAATGTGTTGTATCTTTTTTTTTTATGCAGTAACAAAAAGGATAATACTATAATAATGGTTGGTTTTAATGTTGGACTGTTGAAATGGTTGATTGTTTGGATAAGGTAACATTTTTTTTGCGTATGTTTTTTTCCTTTTCTTAGTTTGTCTCTCTTCTTGTGGTTTTTTTATATTGACTTTTGAGTGATTTAGAATAGAATTTAAGGAAATTTGTTTTGAGATTCTTGGATTCTAGAGGAGGTAGTGTTTTAGAATGGAAAAAAATTGTAGTTTTCACTCTTTAAGTACAAATATTGATGACAATTTTTATTTTTTTTAACTTTATATAATTTGAATAAATGAATTGAACTTAACGAGTTGAGCTGAACAGTTCGCGAATTTTAAACGAACTGAATTTAAGTTGAAAAAAGAGTTCGTATCAAACTCAAGCCGAGTTTCGAACTGAACTAATTCTTATTGAGTCTAGCCGAGCTCTGATCCAGTTCGACTCGACTCATTTTCAGCCCTAAACACGGACACTGACAAGGAGCATATCGACATAGAATTTTTTTTAAAAAAGTGTTACTACCTCTATCTCTAAATATAAGACTTTGTTTGACCAAATTGCACTATTCATCTATCATGTTTTGACTGTATTTTTTTAATAATATATAGATGTAAATATTAGTATATAAGATCTTGTTTAATTTTTTTATGAGTATTTTCAAAATATCAAATTTTAATAATTTTTACTGCTAGATAATTATAGATATTAGTAATCAAAATTGTGCATTGACGTACATACAGTGATCAAACAAGATTTTATATTTAAGGATAGAGTATAATTCAATGTGGTTGTAATCGTAGTGTCGGTGTCGGACACGTAAAGAGTGTCGCTTATAGATTCAAGTTCAACCGTAGGATCAATCTTATGATGTTGAATGCACTTAATAGAATGTAGTACATCATCTATAATATGAAAACTAGCCATAAATTTATACCTTTTGCTTATCTCCACATAAATTTGACATATGAGTATCTATAAAAATTAGCTTATGGAAATATAAACAAGTTATTGTTGACTAAGAATCTACAATAATTAGATTGGTCAAACCACCAATAGTATAGTTCAGATCGAGCCCATCATAGAATTCTATAATTTAACCAGTAAGCATTTGCTTCAAAAAATTATTGATCTCATCTTAATAATATGTAAGCATTTACTTCCAAAGATTGGCTTAGTCCGTGATCTTTTTGTTTAGACATTGTAATGTTATTCTTATGGGTCTCTACTCTCTAAGTACATACAACATGTAGAGATAAATGGGAAGAAGGAGCTGGTCATCTTATCCCATGACACACAGAACCCATCTATATGTTGGGATTCACGGTGAGTCACTATGATTATGGCGAATCCATCGTGATTTCAAATATTCACTTAGCCTATGGTAATTTGTGCGGTAGAATTTCCACTTTCGGGTAGAATCGTGACAGGATGCTGATTTACAATGAAATTCAAACACTAACTAAACAAAAGCACAGCAAAAAGACTACTAGATGTGTGGCAGCAATGGCAAAACACGGATACAAACACCCTATTTTGTAGCTTCATATTTTTCACGGTAGAATTGCATGGGGACGCGAGTCTCAAAATGTTTACCGTTACATCACTGTGCATCAGCTTTCTATTAGATAGGGGTGTACCAATAAGATAGGATTTAACAATTAAATATATCATATCATAACCCTACTTTCTGCTTAAACCGGGTCTTAGGTTTGAATTTGAAGCCTAAAAATGCAACAGTGCTACAACTTTTGGGGAAAATTTATCATGCATTTCAGCCCCACACGGATTGAAAGCCTAAAATTGCAATAGTGTTACAACTTTCGGGAAGAATTGCATTTATCACGCATTTCAGACCCGCGCGGATTCAAAGCCAAAAAATGCAACATTGTTACAACTTTTGTGGAGAATTTATCATGCATTTAAGCCCCACGCTGATTTGAAGCCTAAAGTTGCAACAGTGTTACAACTATCACGGAGAATTTATCACACATTTCAGCCCCACACGGATTTGAAGCCTAAAGTTGCAACTATGTTACAAATTTCACAGAGAATTTTATCACGCATTTAATCCCCACACAGATTCAAAGCCTAAAAAGGCAACAGTGTTGCAACTTTCACGGATAATTTATCACGCATTTCAGCCCCCACATGGCTCGAATGCGTGCAGATGAATTCCCGCGAGAATTGAAAAGGCTATACACGGCTCAACTGCATACAGATGATTTCTCGTGAAAACCAAAAAAATCATCAAATCATTGTCATACAATCAGAAAATACAAAATGCATCCATGATCCAGACAAACCAAACAAAGCCTAAGCACACAACAAACTAACCATCAAAAACGAAAACTCTTAAGATAGGATTTAACAATTACAGATATCATATCATAACCCAATAAATTTATGCTTAAACCAGGTCTTAGATTTGAATTTGATGCCTAAGAATGCAACAGTGCTACAACTTTCGGGGAGAAATATCGCGCATTTCAGCCCCACAAGGATTCAAAGCCAAAAAATGCAAATGTGTTGCAACTTCCAGGGAGAATTGCATTTATCACGCATTTCAGACCCACACAGATTCAAAGCTAAAAAATGCAACAGCGTTACAACTTTTGGGGAGAATTAAATTTATCACGCATTTCAGCCGCACACGGATTCAAAGCCAAAAAATGCAACAATGTTACAACTTTCAGGGAGAATTTATCTCGCATTTCAGCACCACACGGATTTCAAGCCTAAAATTGCAACAGTGTTGCGACTTTCAAGGAGAATTAATCACGCATTTAAGCCCCACAAAGCCTAAAAATGCAACAGTGTTGCAACTTTCGCGGATAATTTATCACGCATTTCAGCCCCACACGGCTCAACTGCATACAGATGATTTCCCGCGAGAACCGCAAAAGCTATACGCGGCTCAACTACGTGCAGATGGTTTCCCGCGGGAACCGAAAAAGCTATCAGATCATAGTCATACAACCAGAAAATACAAAATGCATCCATGATCCAGACAAACTAAACACATCCTAAGCACACAACAACCTAACCATCAAAAACCAAAACTCTTAACAGTTAGCACCAAACCAAACAACCAAACACATAACCAACAAAATAAAAGATGAAACTGAAGTCTAAAAACATTTACATAGAATATGATTTCCCAGTCAACAAGAATGTACCAATACACATACTATCTTTTTTATCTTACCAGAAACAATTCAATACTTGTTCTTCCAAGTTCCACCAAACCCAACTATCTCAATCCTAAACCAACCCAATCAAAGGTTACCCTTTTAACAACATCAAAACAAATACTAACAACATTAAAAAAACAATAAACACCACCTTGTCTCGAAGAACAATCAACATAGTAAAAATCCAATTTTTTTTGTTCACACCCTGAGAATCTGAAGCTTAGTTGAAAAAGCAATAGCAACCCAATCAGGCTGAGAAGAAGACCATTGAAGCTGTTCAATTTCAGCACCAGCAGTATAAGCCAAAATAGGATCAAGACCACCTTCAACAGGTTGACCCATTGAAGAAAGATCCCAAATCAAAGCCTGAGAATCATCACCAGCAGTACAAATATGACAAGAACTATGTGGTGCCCAAGCAATAGCATTCACACTAGCTTGATGCCTTTGCAATTCAACAACCGGTAACGTCGGAAAACGAATATCAAGAACAACAACCTTAGCAGTATCCATAATAATCGTAGCCATATAACGAGGATCTTGTTTATTCCATCCCAACCTCACCAACGGCGTATCGGGTTCGGAACTTTCGTAAATAATCGTTGAATGTTCCTTATCGCGTAAATCAAAAACCCTAACAGACCCATCAGCAGAAACAGAAGCAAAAACACCAACACCACCCCAAGCTATATCATAAACCTCTTTATCATGCGCAATCAATTGCGTATCAACTGTTTCCTTCTCAATATCCCAAATCGTGCAAGTAGTATCAATACTCGAAGTTCCGATTCGTCGCGGTTCGGCTTCGTTCCAGTCAAAGGAGGTAATAGGACCGCAATACTCGCTGTTTTTGTTGCCGTTGAGTAAGCTTTTGAGTTCGACGCCGCGGGGTTGAGAAGAGTCGTCGGAATCGGAGATCCGCCAAATACGGAGGAAGTCGCTGGAGGTGGCAAGGAGGTCGGGGCGGTGGCAGTCTTTATCGGGGATGAAGATGGCTTTGGTGGGTGGGTATGGATGTTCGAAAGAGAGAGATGGGTCGGATTTGATTTCGCCGGTGGTGTCGTCGAGTTGAACGATTTCGACACGGTTAGGGTATTGTTCTAAGAGAGAAGCGATGGCTAAACGGTATTTTTTATCGCGACGGACGCTCCAGTTCATGGCGTAGATGTGCCATGGTGCTTCGTAGGTGTAGATCTCGGAGCGTTTTTGTTGTTCGTCGGAAGTGTCTTGGGTTGGTGGGTCACTGGTTGCTCCCATTGCAGTGAGTGAAGTTGAAGCAAAGAGAAGAAGAGAGAGTGTGGTTGGTTACTTACTGGATATAGAGATAGGCTAATGGGGCCCACCGTTATGCTAATCATCAATCATCAAGCATCCAAAATGCTAATGTGATGAGTTTAGTTGTAATTGTGATGAAAGACGAATTTAAAAGTTTTAATGAAGCGGCGAGGATACTATAACGATGTGGTGGTAAGTAAAGAGAGATAGAGAGAAATTAAAATTTTGATTGATGGTGATTGAGTATCTAAATATGGCGAAGTTAGTTGTAAATTGTAATTGTGATGAAAGACGAATTTTCAGAGAGTAGAGAGAGTAAAACACACATAGAGAGGGAGAGAGACAAACTTAATTTCAAGTATTTAGATATGGTGAGTTTAGTTGTAATTGTGGTGAAAGTCGAATTCAAAGGTTTTAATGAAGCGGAAAAGCTGTAACAACGCAGTGGTGTCATAATGAGTAGAGAGGAAAGAATACACAAAGGGAGAGAAGGAGCGATTGCCCCCACTAATTTCACTTCATTGATTTGTTCGTCATGTCATAAAAACTAAAAATTCAAGACAAACTAAAGTTTGTCACAAGGATTACGATCCAACCTTTTAGTATCAGCATCAATTTGGAGATATGAGGGTGATCGACGAGTTTCTTTCTCTTCTTATCTTTTCGTTTATTTCTCTGGTCATTGTGACATCGTTACATCGTTATGACGTCTCTGCTCCATTTAATTTTTTGAATTCGTTTTCAATCACAAATACAATTGTTTTTGGTATAATAAATTAATAGTCACATATTTTGTTTCAACTTTTAAGTACTAATATCAATCTAGGGATGACGAGAGTGATTATAATATTGTTTCTCTAAGCATATGTTCACCTCTCTCTATCTCCATCTATCTCTCTACTTGGTGTGAGACCATTGTGTCTTCGGTGTCACCGCCTCATTAAAATATTTGAATTTGTCTTTCACCGCAATTACAACTAACCTCACCAAATTTGAATGCTTGATTACTCCGATAACTTTACTTTTATCTACTCCTCACACCCTATAAATTAAACTATAAATTCGAGACAACTAAAAATCCACCATAAAGATTGTGATTAAACTTTTTAGTTTCATCGTTAATTTTGGAATGAGGGTGATAAACAAGAGTGTCTTTGTGAACAAAATTGAAACCACCCTCACCAATCAATAGAGTTTTGTTGATATCAAAAGCGATGATTTTATGGTCGGACGTAGGAGAAGAGAGGTAGGTGATTGACTCGGTAAAAAGAGAAAAACTCCTATAAGTTGAAAGTGACATAAAAATCTCTTGAATTTAAGTCGAATTCAGACCGACGTGTGAGGGCACCGCCACTAGTGGTCTACACCGATGGTTGGTGGTAGTGATTTTGATGGCGAGTTTTGATATCAAATAGTTTCAGTTCTTCAAACATAATTGTGGAGATCGAATTATAGTCCTTTCTACAAAATCTTGCACCAATCACTATTGGTACTAGACCAACTAACATTCAATTTATTCTTTAACATTTAAATTAATATTATTACCATGAATTGTTGAATCGACATACAATATGCAATTGGGTACTATTTTTTATATATATCTCATACAAAATCCAAACCAAAAACCAAACCAGCTGCCGCCAGCACAGTGGTACCTCAATCCAATCAAAGCCAACAAACTGAAACTGAAGCATCCTCTAAATACAAAGAGCATAGTGGTACCTCAATTCAATCAAAACCAACAAACTGAAACTAAAACATCCTCTAAATCCAAAGCTTCCCTCTAATCACTGTCCAAAAAACATCTATTTAACCGAACCATATATTAGACTTGTCAAACTCAAACTAAACCTGCTTAGCTTAGAGTTCTTGGGTGTTAAACTTGCAAGTGAAGTCTAATTCAAACTCCTTTGAGGAAATTGAGTATACAATTCAAATTCAGAGTAAGTTTTTATTTCTCTTAAATTCATTAGTCAAATGTTTCAAACTTTTCATTTTTCATACCCACCAATTGCTTTAAATAAGACAAAAAGCCACAATTATCTTTGTGTTGCATTAAAGCACTTTTATTTATGTAAAAAATGTCAACCTCGTGTGCTCAACGGCAACGCTGTCTTATTCTTTTATAAAGTTTGTTCTAAAATTAAATTCTCCTTGTTTGATTAGTTTGCTTAATGCTTTCCACTAATAATAAGCTCCAAATATATATTTTTTTAGTTAAATATATATTTTTTATTTTATTTTGATATTTCTCCATTTAATCATTTGACCAACCCAACACCCCTCTCGTGCGTGCAGCCTATGACCATTTAGTATGAATATTGAATGGACCATACCGACAAATTCAGAAAATTGTTGTAACTTTGCTTATTAATTCAAATTATTTTTTTTGGTATATAGACGAGATGACAAAACCACCAATAAACTCACACACACACAAGTGGAGTGATCCGGGTTCGAACCCAGGTCATGGGCGTCCGGCTTAATAATTTCGACATTTTCTGTCAGTTGAGCTATGATTTCTGGACTTAAAATTAATGTTGTAAAATTAATTAGTATATAGAAAAATGAATTGGACTTAAAATATGTTTAAACACATTTAAATACATTTATATAAAAGTATATCAATTTATGACTAAAATTAATTGTAGAAGTCGAAAACTACAAATTGTAATTTAAGTCATAAATAGTTCTATTGAAGAGCATCGAAATATCTCAAACTCAATTTTACACCTATAAAATCAATTTTAGCTCATTCAAATATAAAATCAGAAATGGTTATAACTCATCTAAAATGAACAATACATTTTAAAAAGTATCATAAACAAAATCAATCGTTCAATGTTCATAAACAAATGAATGAACGATTGATATTATATATACACATATAAAGATGTTACGAATAGTTTTAATATCCACATCTTTATTTTTTACTTATAAGTTAGTAAGTCGGCAACTAAAATTTTGATTTTAAAAATGAATTAATTGAATATCAATATTTAATTTTATCACTTTAAATGAGTCAAATTCAAATCACATATACTATACATTCAAAAAAACCTAACAAAATCAAATGTATTTAATCTAAATTTTAAACTAAATACATTTCATTGTTTTTTCTTTCTTATATGTAATGTTTTTTCTTTCTTATATTTAATTTCTAAGATTTAGTAATTTTTTAAACATTGAAAAACGACAAGAAATAATTATAACTATAATCAAATTCAGTGAACAGACTGTCCAAAACAAAAAACAAAAAAACCAGTGTACAGTTTTTCTTTAGATTTCATTTCAGAATTAAAGAAAAGTCTAACAAACGAGGTGGACACAGCAACCTTGACCTTATCACTAATTAATTCCTATAATATTATTAATCTATGCTGAATCAAAATCATGTATGTAATCTTATAACTTAACCCAATACATTATTCATTTTTTTAATTATTTTTTATTCATTCCTTTGAATTTAATTATTCAATTTTCATCAAACAATTCATTTGTTTATTAATTAATTGTTCAAAACCATGGCAGAATGTTATCACAAGCTGTATTGGATCCAATTCTTTGTGTAACTCCATCATCACTCAAAAACAAGAAGAAGAAAAAAACGTTTTTTTCTTCTTCTGTTTCTGTTTCTGTTTCTTCTCTGTTCTTCAACAAAACCAATAATAGTGGAAATTTGATGGCTTCAAATCATAGAACTAACAATTTTCTACGCCACATGGAATCAATGAAGATTCTTCCATCTGGTGCTGGTTGCATTCCTCATTTGAATGCTGTTATTCTTGGTGAATCTCTCGCTACTGAAGAAAATGATTATGTTCTTCCCAGTGAAGATTTTGCTTCTCAAGCAAATATTCAGTCCCCAGAACAGGTTTTTTAATTTTTGTTTCTGGGTTTTTATTGATTTTGACCATGTTGTTAAAAAAATGTTTTTTTTTTGTTGTTTCATTTTTTATTATGCAAAAAATTGAGTTTTTTTTGTAGTTCTGACATCAAGCGGTTTTAGTCTTCTCCCGAGCGCAGTTGAGGGGGATTGAAATGAAAAAAAATTGAGTTTTGAATTTGATTAGTGTGTTTGTTTTTTTGTGATCTATTAGTATATGAAGATGTATAAGAGATCAATTGAGGATCCTGCTGGATTTTGGTCTGAAATTGCATCAGAGTTTTATTGGAAACAAAAATGGGGTGATCAAGTTTTCAATGAAAATTTTGATGTTAGGAAAGGAAATATTAACATTGAGGTAATTTTAATTTGGATCTAGATTTTTTGGTTTTTTCTTTGAACATTTTGTGTATGTATTTGTTCATTTGTTGCATTGTTGATTCAGTGGTTCAAGGGTGGAATCACAAACATATGTTATAATTGCTTGGATAGAAATGTTGAGGCTGGACTTGGTGATAAAGTTGCCTTTTATTGGGAAGGGAATGAACTTGGTGTTGATGCTACTTTAACTTATTCTCAGCTTCTCCATCAAGTTTGTCAGGTATCTTTCGTTTTTTCTCCGATAGGCAAATGTTAATACATTAGTTGTTATACTTAACAAGAATGATTGGAGATGTGTGTATTTTTTATTCCAGGTTGCAAACTATCTGAAAGATATTGGTGTCAAAAAGGGAGATGCTGTAATTATTTATTTGCCCATGCTCATGGAGCTTCCTATCACGATGCTTGCATGTGCCCGCATTGGTGCTGTTCATTCGGTATAACACAAAAAGAATTGTCATTGTCTAGTTATTTCTTTTGTTTAGGTCATGTTTTCGAAGTTATTGGATTGTTTGATTTGTTTCATTTGCCATTCGAGTTAATATTGTTAGCGTTTTGATTTGTTTAGGTTGTATTTGCCGGTTTTTCCTCCGAATCTCTTTCACAGAGAATTATTGATTGTAAGCCAAAAGTTGTAATTACTTGCAATGCTGTTAAAAGGGGCGCTAAGGTTATCTATCTAAAAGACATAGTTGATACTGCCATCAATGATTCAACTCAAAATGGGGTGTCTATAGGTAGGAATGTCATTGATTTGTTTACTTCCAGCACTATAATCTATTCTCTTCAATTATTAACTGTGATGTTCTGTATCATGTATTAAAATTCAAACATGAGTGGATGCATATACATAAACACAATAGTGAGAGATCTGGATAGCTAATATAATGCATCTTTTCATAGCTCATGATCAGTAATAGTGAGTAAATTTTAGCCTGCTAGTAGGAAGATAGGTCAATGATTTTCTTTGAATAAAATGAGTATTTCATTTTGACTTAAAATATGAAGATAACCTAGCATTTAGAAAATGGTAAATACAATTTGTAATATTTTTCTGGCTTCATAAGTTGATATTGAGTATTGACTAATAAAGAGTTGGTCAGTATGCGATCAACCTTCTTTAGTTAGTATTCGTCCAACTTTTTAGACTTCTTTCACTATGTAACAGAAGTTCCCAACTGAAGTAGGCAATAGAATTATCTATAATATTTGTGCATAACCTAGGCAATAGAATTATCTCATGTTGCCGTTATTATTTTATTTGACCTTTTCCTTTGCACTTTTCGCATGTCTAAGCAGATGTATGCCTAACTTATGACAACACATTTGCATTGAAGAGGGAGGATACTAAATGGACGAAAGGGCGAGATATATGGTGGCAGGTTAGTCTATAAAAGTTTTTTTCTTCTGTGCATAAATACTCTGACATGGTTATCTATCTGTACTAGTTGTAAGTAGTAAATGAGTTATGTATTCTATACTTCTGCAAAATTCCTAGTTATTGCATCTTATATGTGATCACTGATCATATAATTGTTTAGTCAAATTTCTTCAGCTATTTTGAACAGATAAATTGGTTTCTGATGATAAACATTCTCGAATCTTGAAATTTTGTTTACGGGCACTGAATATATTTTGAATGTTCACGGATGTGGCTTCTATAACGATAAAAGCTCATAGTTTTTCCCCCTCTCTTTTTTGATTCTTTTATACTACTGTTGCAGGATGTCGTTCCTAAATATCCTACTACATGTCCAGTGGAGTGGCTTGATGCAGAGGATCCACTTTTTCTACTCTATACAAGTGGGAGTACTGGAAAGCCTAAGGTATTTGTGCTGTTATTGCCGTAATATTCCCTTTTTCTTCTTTTTGTGATTCAAGGTTGCTTCTTTCTAATATCTAAAATATGTTTCTAAAAGGGTGTCGTCCATACAACCGGTGGTTATATGGTATACACGGCAACAACATTTAAGTATGCATTTGACTACAAGCAATCTGACATCTACTGGTATGCATGAAATCTTATCTTACATCTCTTTTTATCTTTTAAGTGTTCTTGATAAAAACGGAATAGTCTTATTTAACTCCCTTATTCCCTGATTACAGGTGTACAGCTGATTGTGGTTGGATTACTGGGCATAGCTATGTCACTTATGGACCCATACTCAATGGTGCAACTGTTGTCTTGTATGAAGGGGTAATAAATTTCAATACGAACACAGTGCAATCATTTATATGCATGATAAAACTAGACAACAAATCCAAGAAACTTTTCATTAGTGCAACCAAATAAAACAATTCAACTCTAGAATTTAAGAAACCAAACAATAGTTTGGCTATGTGATAAGAAGACCATTGAAAGCCGTATCCAGAATATTCGATCAAATGGAATAGGTTATTAGAGGTAAAAAAATCACTTTAGTTGCAATGGCCTTTCTAAAGTTTTGGTTTTTGACATGATGACATTATTTAATTCATAGTGTGAAAAAGGCTTTATGTTGATTCTTGTTGGTTTAGAATTCCTAAAGGAAAAAGAATGAGTTTTACCAATTTGTATAGAGTGTTGTGACAAATGACATGATTTTTTATTTTTGAGCTCATAGAATAGTAACTGAACAACAAAAAGAAACTGAGTAGAGTTACTCGATATTTTATCAACTAGCCACTTGGTCTAAACTAAAGTTGCAACTTGTAAGGATAGTACTACACTAAAGGTGATGTAAAGAATTTCAAGGCCCCCATTTGCATGAGGTCAACAATTTATGCCTGGTTTATTGGTTGTCTAGATTATGGCTACTTACAATATGTGATTTTGATTACCTGAAGCCGAGCTTTGTAGATACAAAAAGTTTGACTTGGCAACATATTCTAGAAAGATTTATATTATGGAATTTTTTAATAAAATGTACTGTGATTTCCACCAACATCATTCTATTAATTTGGCATTTTGAGTTAATGGATAAAAGCACTTACAAGAGTCAAGGAATTGCAAATAAATACTTTGCTCTGATTCTGATACCATGAATGCAGGCTCCCAATTATCCTGATGCTGGGCGTAGTTGGAACATTGTTGACAAATATAAAGTATCAATATTCTACACTGCCCCTACATTGGTGCGGTCCCTCATGCGTGATGGTGATGAGGTAAGATAGCTCTATGCCTACTCTATACCTTCCTGAAAAATTATCTGTGAGGGTGAACAAAAGGTTCTGCACAATTAGAAACTTTAAAGTTATTAGTTATTGTTTGTTAAAATTGGCTACTCATGCAGCATGTTACCCGCTACTCGAGGAAATCTTTACGAGTCTTGGGAAGTGTTGGGGAGCCTATAAATCCAAGTGCATGGAGGTTAGTATCTGTATTTTTCATAGGTAATTACAGCTTAACTTCCCATATCAAATAAGATTCTGATGCATGCTTTGGTCATTCTCTTTCAGGTGGTTTTACAATGTAATTGGAGATTCAAGATGCCCGATCTCTGATACTTGGTGGCAAACGGAAACTGGTGGTTTCATGGTATTTTAACTTCTGATGATGCTCATCTGCATTCAATATGATTCCACTGAACATGTAATTTAGGTTCATTCCACTAGTAACATTACCACATATGCATAGCTGAAGTGGTAATAGAGAGTTGGATTTTGTATAAAGTCTTCGCATGTGCACACACACAATTTTGTGCATCTCTGTCTTTGAGACTGAAACTCTTCATCGTCGCTTGCAGATAACTCCACTACCTGGTGCTTGGCCCCAGAAACCTGGTTCTGCTACTTGCCCTTTCTTTGGAGTTCAGGTCTGTTAAGCAAACCTTATTCAGTTATTTGTTCATTTTATAATATATTGTGATTTTCTAACCAACTTATCTGGCAAATTTTATTGTTACTTTAGCCTGTCATAGTAGATGAGAATGGTGTTGAGATCAAAGGTGAGTGCAGTGGCTATTTGTGTGTTAAGAGATCGTGGCCAGGAGCATTCAGAACTTTATATGGTGATCATGAACGATATGAAACAACATATTTCAAGCCCTTCGCTGGCTACTATTTCAGTGGTGATGGCTGCAGCAGGTTAGTGTTCCTTACATTTGGTGCTTATAATATACTTCCTTGGATTCTTGCATTAATATCTTTGAATGAGTCTAGGCTGTGTAGATTATATTTTTTTCACTTGACTTTGTTTCAGGGATAAAGATGGATACTACTGGCTTACCGGAAGAGTTGATGATGTCATTAATGTCAGGTATTCTTCGAATTTCATAAGCTCTTTCTAGTGATCTGTCAGTCCTGCAATTTCATTCTTTATAGGTGCAAGCATGTAAATATAAATAGACATGTAGTTCTCTTATGATGTTTAAATCTGATAGTCTTGTTATGTGCAGTGGGCATCGTATTGGCACAGCTGAAGTGGAATCAGCTCTAGTTTCACATCCAAAATGTGCTGAAGCTGCCGTTGTAGGTGTTGAGCACGAGGTATGACTTTATAATATTCTCTCACACGTATGGTCAGCATCAAGTGTGACTTTTGTGTATTAAAGAAATTAAGTAGTTTCTGTATAGCATCAATGTGTTATTGCTGTCTGCATGAAATCTGAATCAACTACCATTACTACCGCAGGTTAAAGGACAAAGTATATATGCTTTTGTTACTCTTGTGGACGGTGTTCCATACAGTGAAGAACTGCGGAAGGAACTCATACTCACAGTTCGAAAGCAGGTCTATACTTAATTCACTATCTTCTCCCACTATACATTTTCCAAAAGTATATGCAGAATTAAATGTTATTCGAGACTCTATGGTCAGTCAATAATAGCCGAGATGGTTAACATTTTTTTCTCATTTTTCGTATAACATTTCAGATAGGAGCCTTTGCTGCACCTGACAAAATCCATTGGGCACCTGGCCTACCAAAAACAAGGAGTGGAAAGATAATGAGAAGAATTCTGAGAAAAATTGCTTCTAGGCAGCTAGATGAACTTGGAGATACAAGTACACTTGCAGAGCCAAATGTGGTCAACCAACTTATTGAACTTGCTGATTCATGAAGCCACAAACTTTGTACTATTAAAGAATGGTATATTACCAGAAAATTAGATTAATTACAGGCTTTGTAGTAGATGGAATTGATAGGACAATTTTTAAATTATAGATTTGTAGTCTGTATTTTTCGGAATAATGATGCCCCGTTTATGTGAGAAATGAATAATTTAGTCTGAACTGGGTTAGAAAGTGAGGGGAAATGAAAGGAAACTGAAAGAAAATGTTTGTGAAATTATGAAAAGAAATTCAAATGTATTATTTCTGAATTTATGAAGACTATGATTGATGATGATAGACCTTATAGAGTTTCTGTCAAATAGGTAAATAAATACATTACATTTTCCTTAAATATATTTCTAGATGATATATACAAACTTTAGTTACAAATTATTTAAATGTTTAGGAACCTAATTATATATTATTTAAAAGTATAATAATCATATTTAAAATATTTTTGAAATTCAGGAGGCAATGGAAAATAAATGTAAACAGTAAAGTTATGATAGATATAACAACAAAGGATTAAGTATCAATACCATAAAATCCAAAATAGTGTAGGAAATATTTGGTGAAAGTTATTCATCCAATTACCCCACACAAAAATCAATGAAAAACACTACAATAATAGATGGTAACTTTTAATATTTCCTTATTCATGCCTTTCGATCCGTATCATGAATCCTAATATATATTTTGATTTTTTTTGTCAAATAAATAAATAATAATCTCTTTGTCAAAAAAAATAAAAAATAATAATCAATAATTTAAATAAATTTTCAAACCAAACACATAAAATCAATCTGGTAGAGGGTTTATCACTTTATCCGATATAGTCACGCCACAACCACATTGCTCAATTAAGATAAATAAAACTAAATTTATAGTTAATTAATTTATTAAAAAATAAATAAATAGGTAGTAAAAAAAGGTTGAAAATCAGTACTCCCTCTATTCCTTTTATTTTGTCAAACAAAAAAACACCAAATTAAGAAAATGTATTTTTGATGTATCAACAAAGAAAGTGTTTTTTTGTACTTATCTTCCTATTATGCTTAATTTTCTTTTTGGAATATATTGTAGTTTTAATCCACCAATACATTCATATTTTTGCACACACTTTCTCTTTTCAAAAAATAGGAACAAAACAAAAACAATAAATGAAAAGGTTTAATTAAAAAAAAAAAACAATAAAAAGATTATATAAAAGATTTTCTTTTTACCAGAGCAATACTAAGCAAGGCAAAATACTAAATAGTAGTAAATATCTTTAGGTACACATACGTACATTATTACATACATGCATAAAAAAATTTAAAATACCAAAGATTAATTAATATTACTATTATATAATGTGACTAAATTATTTATCTTTTAATTCTTTTTCATTTGTGTGTGTGTGTGGCCAAATATATATGATTTGGCCATTGGGATTGTGCCCATATAAGAGTTGCTCTTATTAACAACTAAAGTAACAGTTTGGAAATCAATTTCAAAGATAACTTAATAATATTTTGACATCGTTACTCATAGGAGGCTTTTCAATAAACTCATGGTGAGAAACAAAATTGATCCTAACATAAATAAAATCACTCTTCTTCAAAGGATTGAGTATCAAATATCAATACCATATCAGTACCATAAAATCCAAAATACTGTAGGAAATATTTGGTGAAAGTTTTGGAATCAATGTCAACTTAACAAAATCTCGGTGACACCATGATTTTGTGGCACACTGTGATTATGCCAATATCAAGTGTCGTTTCTCTTGTATGAACTTCTATTTCAATAGAATCTCTGCAGATAATTCAATAGCTTCGTTAAAACCATTTTCCCCACCATAGGAAACATCAATCACGTTCAATATTATTGCTCGCAATCGAGGATCAAACATATCTAACTGGCTCAGCTCACTCTTGAAGTCAGCCGAACCAGCAAGTATGAGTCCCGAAACATTAGGCTGACTAGTAGCAGGGTTGATGAAATGCTGAGTAGCAAGCTCTACAAGCTTTAGAATCATCCTAGCATAATAGCGACGCTTTTCATTGCGATGATAGGCACATCGCAAAGGTGGCTGCCCTCCTCTATCATGTTTATTTGGTAGAGGAGCAGTAAATTTATGAAGCACCTCACGAGTATTTCCACTTAAAGTTCCGAAAAGGGTTCCATTTCTATCGATAACGATGAAACCAAACTTGTCAGCAGATCCTAGAAGTTTACCATCAGCCATCGTTTATGTAGACAGAAAGAATAGCCTGCAAACAAACAAACCATGGATGTGAATGGAACCAAAATATTGAAACCATATATAAATTAAAGCACACAACAATTACGAAGATACTCCATTGAAGGCCTAGAGATGGTTGCTTTTGAAACACTCTTTGTAATTGCCGCGGAGTAAAGTTTCTTATGAATTACTTAGTCCATGTTTGAATACATTTATGTAAAAGTAAGTTGAATAATAAATTTGAATGGAAAAATCACTTTTAGACTCAAAAGCTATAAATTCGAGCTTTAAGATAGAATTTGTAAGTACGGTGGTTTCTTTATTCTGAAGGCAAAATCAATTTTACTCGAGAGTAAGCAAACATGTCAACTAAAGAGAAAAGGGTATTGAATTGATTAATTCACTTATTTATAGTTCAACTAATAACTTGTTGAACAAGTAAATTAGTAACTAACTAACCACCATAGTTGATTATACAAACAACAAATTGAAATCGAAGTCAAATTGTAAAGCATAAAGCAAATTAAATCATGAGTCAAGTGAAACACCCCAGATGCAAATTTTTGCAGTACTAATACCACCCAGAAACAAATCAAATCAAAGATGCAAACTTTAATTCTAAGAAAATCAATAAACAAAATAAAAAAGTGAGTGAGCAAAAGATTGAACTTGTAATTAATAGCATGAAATAAATGGAACAGTGATAATTCGAAGAGTAAGTGTACCTGCCGCAAGGAATGGTTTAGGAATAAATAGGGTTTCTTCTTTAAGAAAACAGAACACTCACCAAAGTGACAATTTCAAAGAAGAAGAATTTGTGAATTGTGTTTTTGAGGTTTTGTGTTTGTAGCAATTATAACACTATATAAAGCTGCAAGAAAAAAAAATCATATCTTTACTTTTCTATTTTGGGTACATAAATCAAATCTTTAAATTCAGTCAAAAAAAAAATAAATAATCATATCTTTAAATAACAAATACTTTCATACTATCTTTAAGAAATATATACTCTGCGTCAAAAAAAAAAAATGAAATATATACTCAGCGTATACTTTCATAGGCTTAATTTTTCTTTTTGTTCTATAACTTATTTTTTTATTTCGTTTTGGTCTCTTAATTATTAAAAGTTTTGTTGTGATACTTTAACTTATTTTTTTAGTTTTGTTTTGGTCCCTAAACTTTTTTTTTTTTTTGTTTTCATTTTGGTCTCTTAACTCTTCTTCCGTCAACCACTTTGGTCCTTTCTGTCAGGGAACTAAAATGAAACTAAAAAATAAGTTAAGAGAGCAAAACAAAACTTTTAATATTTAAAGAACCAAAATAAAACCAAAAATTAAATTAAGGGACCAAAACAAAACTTTTAATAGTTTTTTTTTTTTTTGAAAGCTCAGTATCCGGCTACGAAACTTTTAAATTTTAATAGTAACTATTTAGAAATCAACTTCGAAGATATATAAGTAAATGCTTTTAGATGGAGTTTTTTGGGTTTGTTGAATATGTACATGTATTGAAATTAATTTAGAAAATGTGGCTAAGTTATTGAATTAGTAACTTGGGCTGGGAACACCAGAAAAGGTAACTGAGCTGAGCATGTGCACATTGTGAGACCTATAAGTCAACCTAATTAAAAAATGATAAGGGACATCCCATCCTTGCTTGAAAAGAAGAATATTCTGAATGTCCAATTTGGAAAATATTGGACCCAAATAATTGGAAAACAAATAAAATAAAATTCAGAATGCAATGAAAAATAAAAGTAAACAATAAAGGAATGAGTATCAATACCATATCAGTACCATACAATTCAAAATATGTGATTTTAATATTTGGTGCAAGTCATTCATCCAATAACCCCAAACAAAAAATCAATGACAAACACTACAATCAAAGATATTTAGTTCATTTTTGAAATCAATGCCAACTTAACAAAATGTCGTTAAATTATTTATCTTTTAATTCTTTTTTATTTGTGTGTGTCACCAATATATATTATTTGGGATTGTGCCCATATAAGACCCACATAAGAGTTGCTCTTATTGACAACTAAAGTAACAGTTTGGAAATCAAACTTCAAAGATAACATCATGATATTTTGACATGGTTACTCATTGGGCCTCCAATAAACTCAAGGTCGCGCAATACTGTGGTGGCTGGTTCCGATTCTTCTTCGAAAGTCAAGAGATAGTAAGAAACACAAATTATCCTAACAAAAATAAAAATCACTCTATGATTGCTCAAGCACATACCAAGACTTTTGCTGCTAGCACAAAAACAAACACCATCCACATTGCATATAAAATTTTATGGAGGAGGGGGCATCCATGAAAAAGGGAGCAAGTGATTAAGATGTCCATTTTGGTAAAAATTAGACCCAAATAATTGGAGGACAAAGGCTACCCAAACAAAAGGGGGAAATGAAGGGGGAAAAATGGTAGAAATGTAGAAGTTGCCGGCTGCATGCATTGACAAACAAAAAAATAAAATTCAGAAGGCAATGAAAATTAAAAGTAAACAATAAAGTTCTGATAGATGTAACAACAGCAACAACAAAGGATTGAGTATCAATACCATATCAGTACCATAAAATCCAAAATAGTGTAGGAAATATTTGGTGAAAGTCATTCATCCAATAACCCCAAACAAAAATTCAATGAAAAACACTACAATAATAGATATTTAGTTCATTTTTGGAATCAATGTAAACTTAACAAAATCTCGGTGACACCATGATTTTGTGGCACACTGATTATGCCAATATCATTGTCGATCTAAATATGCACTTAATCGGAATCCTCGTACACTCCACCATCATCATCAGATAACTCATCAAATGATCTGATATCCAACTGGTAGCGAAGCATACCTCCAATACCACCAAACCCCCTGCAAAACTGCGACCCTTCTTGAGATTTGTTGGTCACAAATTCCAGCGTGCATCCAAACTTTTTATACTCATTAGCAAACCACTCAAGTAATGGCATTTTCTCCTGAACTTCCAAGTCTGCCGAGGTCTCCGGATCGCGGAAGTTGCTTTGATCAGCTTCTTGTTCTTTCTTCAAATGCTTTATTACAATCTCACCAGTGGTAGCATTTTTCAGCAGATATCTATTAATATCCAAATTCTCCCATACAATGAGTGTTTCAACAGCACCCATCTCAAGGGCCTTCAGTGTGTCATCAACCCCGTAAACATATTTCCCAGTTTCTTGGCTTATCTCTTCAAAATATTTACCTATCAAGCGTTTCTCTTGTATGAACTTCACATTAGATAGAATCTCTGCAGATAACTCAATAGCTTGGTTAAAACCATTTTCCCCACCATAGGAAACATCAACCACGTTCAATATTTTTGCTTGCAAACGAGGATCAAACATATCTGACTGGCTCAGCTCAGTCTTGAAGTCAGCCGAACCAGCAAGTATGAGTCCAGAAACATTAGGCTGACTAGTAGCAGGGTTGATGAAATGCTGAGTAGCAAGCTCTGCAGTCTTCCTAACATAGTTGTGCCGTTTCTCCATGCGAAGACGGGCAAAACGCAAAGCTGACTGCCCTCCTCTACCATGTTTCTTTGGTAGATCAACAGTAAATTTATGAAGCACCTCACGAGTATTTCCACTTAAAGTTCCGAAAAGGGTTCCATTTCCATCCATAACGATGAAACCAAACTTGTCATCAGATTCAAGAAGCTCATTTAGAGCTTCTGTATGAAATTTGTTATCGCAGAGATAAAGGGATACATTGATTGGTCTGAAAGGTTCAAAATCAATTGTCACTTTCTTTTCCTTGCCATCATCAGTGAGAATGGTACCCGTATAAAGGACCAATCCATTTGGAGGAACCTTGTTATATAGTTTCAACCTCTGTTGAGCAGAAGTAATGGCTCCAAGCACAGATTGTCGGTTCACCCTACTTTTGATATTTGAAGCAGTTCCATATTCATCTCCCAACATCTTAGTGACACGAGATATTTGATCCCTTGGAGGCATTATCAGAGAAATCATGCTAGTACCATTACCTCTTGCAGCTTCCAGTGCTTTGATCAAATTTTTAATCTTCCATATCTGAATGTTCTTGTCTGATTCACCGTCAGCCATCTTTTATGTAGACAGAAAGAATAGCCTACAAACAAACAAACCATGCATGTGAATGGAAACAAACTAATGAAACCATATATTAAGCACACAACAATTACGATTTTCATTTTACCAAATAGAGGCAAAAACAAAGCTAAAAACTTCCAAGATAACAATAGTTCTAGCAAATCAAAGCCCTTAGTTTTGTTAAGTAATACTCATGCATGTTCACAAGTTAAGATTTAATTGAAGATACTTTACAATAGCTTCATTTTTCTCTTCCAGTAATCAAAAATTAACTTGAAATCACAATAGAAAATATCTTTCCATTACATAAGATAAGTAAATATCAAGTGCCTCAGCTCCAGGCATTTAGAGTCAGAAAAACTAGTTGAAATGCAAATTTTTCAAGATAAAATCTATTTTCAAAGACACCACCGAGTAATTTAAAAGCAAGGTAAAAAAGTAACCAAAGTCAATGGTAAAAGCAAATATTAACACAAACTCTCTTGAAAAAAATCACCTCTAACCCTCTATAGGCTATACTTCATTATAACCCTATCATTCGTCTTGACGATTCTAAAGCATTCAATGGCAAACAATAGATGGCAACTGACAAGTTAAACACCTAAAGTTAAAGCCTACACATTATACCAAACACCTTAGTATACCTACAAATGGAACGCTATTTCTTTTCTAAATATACTTGGTGAACAATCACAATCACATAACATAATTGTATTACCGTCAACCTAATATGATTCCATAATTGGTAAGGACAAAGTATATAACACAATTACAAAGAATAATAATAAAACAACAAGAACAATTGAAACCTTTTCCCACCAGATGTGGTTTGACTATATCGATCAATACACGCACACACACACACAATAACTTCTATTAATAAACAAAATAATACTGGTCCTATGACTATGAGAAAATAAAATTAACTAAAAACACGCAACAAACAAATAAATTAATATGAAAAAACTTCAAAAAAAAAAAAACCCAAAACAAAGATACAAAAAATCAATTAACAGTAAGGGAACTTACTAGTGTCAATCAAAACATCAAACCCATGATTCTCATCACAATCAATCAACAATCAACAATAATACTAACAAAATCAATCAAGAGACCCAAAAAAATTTCAAACCCATTAATACCCATCTTCAGAATTTTCATTCTACTAAGTAAAAAACATTCAAGAAAGGTTCAATTTCAAGTCAACACATGCAAAATTGAAGTAAAATTGCAAAACCAAAAGCATATGATTAAAGTGAAAAATATAAAAAACTGTTTGAACAAAAGATTGAACTTGCAATAGCAATCGATAAATGGAACGGTGATAAACGAAGAGGAAGTGTACCTGCCGCAAGGAATGGAATTAGGGTTTTCGCTTTCGCCGGCGTTTGTGCAAGAAAAGATGAAGACTCACACTACTCACAAATAGACAACTTCGAACGAGAATATAAAACTTGGATCTGGTTTTCCACCGTTGGATTAGATTTGATGATATTTGCTAAAAACAAAATTTTATGATATTTTATTAATTTTTTACTGTACAAATATTTTATTTTATTTTTTCAATTTTTTATTAAAGAAGAAAAATCACGAGAAACTAAAGAAAGTGTAAAAAAAAAAAATATCAAAGTGTAATTTTTTTTTATAAAATATATCAAAGTGTGAATCAAAATTCTACCGTGGCTCAAATTTGGTAAAAAATCAACATAATTATTGGATTCCTTATAAATATGAGATATTTTTTTACAGTTGTATTATGGAAATTCAATGAGGATGTTTCTTTTATTGAATTTAATTTAATGAACGTGTTATTTCTTTTAAAATTGGATTATCGTGTTTGTTAAAATAAATTAATTTGATTGTTAATTTTATTAAAGAAACTCAATACAAAGTGAAGTATGATAAAATAAATAGAGATCAATTATAAATAATATTTCCTTAGAAAGAAAATGAGTTACACTATTGTTTGACGCATAACACAACTCAGATTAGAGTTGGAAAAAGAAAAAAAAAATATCAATCATTAATGATCATTCCGGTATTATTTTTTGACGCAATGATCATCCCAATTTTAAAAACATCATATAGAGTATCTAATGGTAGTTAGTTTAATGGCGATTGATATTCAACTTAATATGGAACATCACGATTCAATTTCTGCAACTGTGTTTGAGAAAAAACTGAAACAATTTGATGTCAAAACTCTTCCTGAACTCTAGACTACTAAGCTCCCTCTCTTAGAAACCCTTCTCTTAGGAACCCGAGGGTAAAAAAAAAAGAAACATTGTATAGGGTAAATAGCTTTCAAGAGATAGTCAAGAGATAGTGAGAAACACAAGTGATCCTAGCAAATTTCAAATTTTATTTACTTCTCTCAAATTTATTTTGCTTATTTTATTTACTTCTCTCAATCATTTCAACTTACTAGATAACCGAGCTCAAAACGAAACACAATTATTCTCATGCTAATAAAAGTCATTGTGTTATAGACCCATCTATTCATCTTTGATGAAATTACAGTACTTGACAACAACCAAACAACTTGAAACACAATAAATATTCTCATAATTATTCATGTTGTGTGGCACAACAAAAAATGACTAAATGACATTAATTTCCTTTCCTTCAAAATCTCTAATTCTATCGGCGGATGTACCTTTACGGATATCCTGTACAATTTGGAAAGGGGTTTTCTAGCCTGACTCTTGAGGGCCAAAATTGTGGACATATACAGAGGAAAATTTTGCAGAACAATAATGATGGAAAATGGTGAGGCAACTTAAAATGGTAGGGCACTACAGTTGACTATACAAACCTCATCAATTTACAACAAATGATACAGGTACCGTCGGAACAAAAGATAAGGTGCCTCATCATCTCTTCAATCTGCGTGCTGAAATTTGCATCAGTTAAAGACTAATCTAACATGTTCATGCAATTATCAAGTCAGATTTGGAATATTTCGGTGGGCATCGGCAAATTCCCGAACCAGACGCTTCAAAACTCTCCCACCCTTCCCTTGCATATGTCCAAAATCGCTCTTTAATCCATCAGAGTTCTTGCTCTCAAGATAATCAGAGGCTGCAGCAGCAAGGGCCTTGGACCAAAGGGGCGCTAAAGTCTCTGCTTCTCCGTGGTTTAGGTATTCGGTGGGAAGAGCCTGAACCTGAAAATTCACAAGGTCAATCAAGCTGAGCACAAGACAAACCTATAAGATCACAATGCCTATATAGACAGCAATGTACATAATTGAGTTAGACACCAACTAATCTACATTGTTCATCAAATATTAGGACCTGGTAATTACTGATAAAAATGCATGAAATAATAAACACACACCATGGAGCAAATGGTTACAGTTTCATACCCATGCTCGGGCCATGCTCACTAGCATAAGCAGACATAATTCAGCTTTGACTTCTAGCTCATACATTAAGAAAGTTGACACTATACTATTTGTTCTTTGGGTCTTATCTTAATTTTCCTATACTTAGTGCGGATCACTAGGCCATTTCAAATTTGATGGACCAGAATTTGGATGAGTGGAGTGGAACTATAATACCCCTCACTACTTGCAGCCTATTCACTTGACTGCAACTACAGGCATCTGACTCTCTTGACTGTAGGCCTCTAGAAGGGACATAGAAGATAACTTACAGCCAATGCAAGTCCAGTCAAAAGAAGCCAAAAAGAGCTGTTCACTAGGCAAGAGGCAATTCATCATACCACTCCTAATCAAAATACAATATGTTGGTCCAAATTTAAACCAAATACATTTTGACTTATGCTTATATTTAAGACTGGAGGGAGTATGTCTGGTGGGAAAGAAAAATCATAACCATTTTACAATTCAAGTCACAAGAAAACAGAAAATTTAGAAAAAAATACAACCCTAACTTCTTGGTTTCAATATAGGACAAGTCAAACAAAAGAGCAAAACTTAAATGTAACAAAATAACAATATATGCTGGCAAAAAAGCAAAGAGGAAAGAGAGACCGCTGACTGTAGCCACCCATTAAGAGTTTGCCAACAAAGTATAGGTTTCCATGATGTTCTTTCAGATAAAGTGCAAATTGCTGCCAGTTGTTGAAGAATTGTTGCACACTTGTGAACCTATCATGTAAAACAGATTCTCATAATTATTATGGATCAACCAAAGCTATGAGCCTCGCATATATCAGGCTAAAAGAACAATTAATATTGAAACAAGGGAGGATAAGAGAAAATAACATAAGAAAAATTGACCGTTGGACAATATTCGGTTAACAACATATCAAGATACTCATATTCATATTAGAGAAAAGGCTGTTATCATTTTCAATTTTTAAGTAAGGGATGAACCTGCATATTTCCGACCCAAACTGACTAAAATAAAAAAATGGGATTGAATAACTGAGGTAATCCAAGAAATCATATCCCCCCCCTCAAAAATATCATATGTTCAAGCCTTAATTGACTAAAGGTCCTGCACTAAAAATGTAAAACTGGGAAAATTTCAGTGGATAACGACTGATTTCTACACAAAATGCTTCAGATGAAAGGTTCCAACAACAGAACTATTTCCTAAAATAACTGTAGCCAATATCATCCAAGCAGAAACAGAATCTCTGTACTATATCATTTCTCATTGCTTTGCTTCTACTACAGCATACAAACTAACATTTATTAACTTCGGAATATTATAGCAATTTATTTACAGTAAGATACTTACCCGTGACATTGCAGACACGCCGAGTAAGGCATACACCACATTAGATACAAGTCCCTCACCACTGTGGGATATGACATGAATGGCTGTGGAGTTGAATGACCCCTCAATAATACAATTCATACATTCTAACAAAGATACAAGGCTCACATCTAAGAAACCTGAAGATTTGAAGAAATGAGAATCAATCAACCACATGTAATAATAAGTATAAATATGAGATATACATATATACCCTGGAAAATTATGATTAATTGTTGTAATTAGAAATATCAAACTAAAGATTAGATTAGCCCATGTGTAATTAGAAGCCATTGAAAGAGTTAAATATTAACATTTGTTTTCCAGAATTCAGTATAATGTTTCAATTTATACCTAAAATTGGTTTCGGTTTCGCTTACTAGATTTTCATATATGGAACATGAAGTTATTTATTTTCTTAAATTTATATAATTAAATTTCATACTCATTCTCCTTCATGGAAGAAAGGATTCACTTTTAAATTTTGCAACTTACAATTGTATATTGCTGAAAAAGATATCCAACTAAACTCACACTTAAATACTTAATTGAGGATTACTTATATAACAAAAGCAATAAGCAATGTAGACTTTTCTTACAAGACAAATAAGACATTGCAGCTAGAGCAGCCCCACGGTGCATGGCTGTGCAGCATATAGCTGCTTTTTGTATAGAAACTTCAAGAATAGAACCACAGGCTGAAAGGGCATCCTGTGACATATTATCAAACTGGTAAATATATAGAATTCAGTTTGACTTGACCTCAACGAATAAATCAAACCAATATTAATAAAAGAATTCAAAACCAGATTCTTCGACCTCACTTTATATCTGGACCTACACTTCAACAAAGGAGAACATGAAAAAATTAAAGACCTTGTTACAGGAGCGAATAAATATGGATGCAAAATTGGTGTAGGCCTCCACTAAGTCAGGTTCTTGGTCACATATGTAGGAAGAATTTAGAGCCATTACAGAAGACGAATGAGTAAGTCTTTCAAACATGGTAACAAATAAAGGTCCATACTCCTCTCGGTGACCAAATTCTTCAATGACAATGGAAGCTGAAAAATATTAACTGAATTAGCAATAACCCAGAAGGAACACAATAACATTATCCAAATATGAAAACTAACACAAACTCCTGATTTCATGAGTCTCTATAAGACAACATAAACAAATGAAGAAAGAGTAAAAAACATATAAAATAAAAGGCTAAATAATAACTTTATTAAAGGAGACCGCTAGATTTTCAAAACAAAATATACAACGAAAAAAATAGCAAGACACTATCTAACACACTTCCTCTATTGGTTAAAATCTATATTGGTCCCACCAAATTTATGTTAGACACGCATAATATTCCGACGAACTCGGAATACGGGTATTACATGAAAACAAGATACCAAAAGAAAACCCTACCAGTTCTTATATAGCACTCATGACTTTGGAACAAAACAAAATTTGTCGATAGCCAATCCAGCACTTTGGCCAGTAGGGTCACAAAATGTTGACCTGCATATTCAAAAATAAAATAACATTTCACACGAGAACTCATGAAATGTCAACAAAACAAATGTGTCCAATAAGATAGCGAGTAAACCTGAAGATTGAATAGCTAAGGAAAGAGCTCGGCAAGCTGCTACGGATAGAATACCACTCTCCATATGCTCAGAGGTAAAGATTTTCTCCAAGATGGGCCAGAAAACCCTTAGCAGTAGAAGTATCAAGTCATCTGCAGCAGGTTCAGTTGCTACAGATATCGAAAGGTGACTGAATACAGTTCCTATTCTGAATTTAATGGATTGTCATGATAGATGTGTCAGAAAAAATGAAAATGACAAATTTATAATGTCAAATATAGAACACATACAGAAGGAATAAGAATAGTAACAATTGATGGCAAAACTAAAGGAATTCAATCCTAGAAGAAACAGCCCTTGATAAAGTCTAGACAAAAGGTGCCAAGATAGACCAAATATTCAAAATGCGTAAAAATAGAAAAAAGTAAATTCTGGAAACAACTCAAATGAAGAAGAAAAAAAAGTTAAAATTATATATGCAAGGATTCGCAATTTCATTAATTAAATAGTTTTGAAAATACAGTTTCCACGTCTGAAACTATATTTGGAAGGCAAAATCAGTATATACAAAATGCAAAACAAACAAAAAAAACCAGAACAGTCTGTTCTTATAGTATACTAATAAAATTAATTGGCTTGAGTGAACACAACAAACTGAACATAATACTCCCTCTGTCCCTAATGGTAAGTCCCCTTTGAAGAAATTTTGTCCCTAAATATAAGCCCCTATACAATTTACTAGGTGCATTTATTATTCTTTTCCAAACATATCCCTTATTAATACTACTAATTTAGCTTGGAAACATATCAACTATAAAGGGTATTTTTTTTTTTGGAAAAACTATAAAGGGTATTTTTGGAAGATCAACATACAAAATGGACACATTAAATTCCTAACCACTTTTCTTAATATATGTGGAATAAAAATCAGGTGCTTATAAGGGATGGAGGGAGTATTCGCCAGTATACCTGTGTAACCATCTAGAGGCAGCGTTCAAAATTTGTGTATAAGAAGCAGGGTTCTGCTTAAGAGAAAGGCTGTTCTCTGGATCGACCTGAAAAAAGCAGGACAAGATCACCCAATTCAAAGAGCACGTTCAATTTCAAATGTTTTAAAACAAGTGCATTCAGAAATAAATAATGGCACAAGAAGTTGTTACAGATCAGAACAATTTTTTTCCCACAGTAGTAAAGCATAGCTACAATTTTTTCAAGTCATGCAACAAACATTCTGGACAACCCAAATGTTCGGCTGCAAAAATTGTCCTGCTTGGACTTGCCGTGACATCAATAAACTCTATTTTTTGAAGTATCTGGTCAAAGTAAAATTGCTTTTATGACACCAGAAACAAAAACAAGAAAGTGATGCTTCTCCTAGGATTAGGAAGCATAAGTGTTAACAAAAACAAAAATTTGTTCTTTATAATAATATTTTTACAGAACCCCTTTTTAAAAAAGAAATTCCTTTTTCTTTACAGAGACCAGAGGAATTCATACAAAAGCAGAAAATGCATAGCAAGGACAAATGCATCTTTAGAACACATTTGAAGCAGTAGATGCTACTCTTTAGACATAGCAAACATACTAGAAATTGAGACAAGAAAGATAGTCTAGATTTGGAAACACGAAATAGATGGACTCATAATCATCATATATCATATAATAACAAATGAAGCAAGTCAAGAATCAATCTTTATCCATCAGCACCTTGTGCATTCTATCTCTCTAGTAAAAAAAATATGATTTAGAAAACAGAATATCTAATAGATGGTAACTTTTACACACCAAATCACAAGAATTCTTATCTTCACATAGAATTAACATGCAACAAATTTTGATTTCATTGTCCAAAGAACACTTTCAAAACACTACAGGTAAATTGTGCACAAAATGATAAAATACAACTGAAATATCCAGCAAGCATTGAAGAATAAAAAATAAAGGCAGTGTGCAGGATTAGGAAAAAAGGCTCACAAGTTTCCCAATAGCTTCATAGCTAGACGAGAGCAGCCTAGCCAATAAGTTACTCTTCAATTCTAGATTGGGAACAGAACCAAGGACGAGACTTATTGCATGCATAACTTCTTCCTCATCTTCCAACGATAAATGCCACTTTTCTAACCCCTACAAGAACAGACATAACTTATTGAGAAAGATATCATATACTGGTCTTTTTATGAAATATCATATACGGATCTTGAAAATAGAGAATATTCGGCAAAAGGTAATCACAAGCTTCCATTTAAATTAACATGCTGACCACTTTTGGCCAAGGTATAGCACAGAAAAAGTGTACTGGGGGCTACTCACGGGTATCAAACACGTGGAGAAAGAAATGACATCAACAGAAATTAACACACACAATGCATCCAACAACTGCATACATAATATTATCATGCAGAAATGTAATCTTCTGTAAGCACAGAGAGTAACTACCTCTCCTATCCACATCAAAATTTCCAAATGTGAAGATTCATAAATTACTACAGGAGCATCTTCACAGACTTTACGCAGGGCAGATGCACAAGCATTAGAAGAAAGAGGTTCAGAAACACCGATAGCAAGGAATAAGCTGAAAGAAGAAAGGTTGCAGCCAGCATGAGAAGTGCATTTCAGATAATTGTCCATCAGAAATAAATAAATTAAGTTCAACATAGCTATCAAACACAAATGATTGCAAGGTAATTAAAAATAATAAAATGAGATGAGAGACCAGTGAATTCATTAGTCATGAATACCACAGGAAAATGGATTCTCTTAATACTCACAGCAAGGGTCTAAAATTTTCCTTAAAAGCAGATATCCACTTGGAATAAGAACCAATAGCATCTGCTAGAGATCTGTATACCTAAAACAAAAGTATACTTTTAAATGTCCAGAAAGTAAAACAAACTGCTTAGAAACAAAAGCTACCAATGGAGGAAATGACAGAAAGATCGTATATTACTCACAATGCAAATGAAACCCTTTAAGCCATCAGAAGGCTTACTCGATAACATGGACACCAATTGCATGACTGCAGAGAAATCGAAACTTTGGCCATCCTGTATGATTACATCGGAAGCCTGGAGTAAAGCAAAAGTTACCATAAATAATGTGGGTATAGGATAAGTAGTCTATGATTAAAAGGTACAGCAATGCACAAGCTTTTCAGTAAGCAATAGTGACGGAGTGGACGGTCCACTATTGCTATGGAATATGCATAACATTTGACTAGCAGCAATGAAAATATCATCATAGGAAGTTAGGAATATGCAAACATGCATGACAAAAGATGAGCACATGCATTATAACAAGATATAAGAGAAACATCATACTAAGGGCATGTTTGAAACACTTTTGGTTTTTAGTTTTTAAAATGTGTTTTATAAATGTGTTTTAGAAAACTGTTTTTAAAAGGAGAAAAGCAAAACTCCTTAAAACTGTTTTACTTTTTTAGTTTTAAAAACTGATATATAGAAAACAATTTTTGAAACACTTTTGTAAAATTGGATTACCAATCAAGTTTTTTAGTTTTTAATTTTTAAAAACTAAAAAACTGTTTTTGAGAAGTGATTCAAACAGGCCAAGTTTCTCTAGGAACCCTATTATTCTCCTTTTCCAAATTAATAAAAACCATATGCAAGTTTTTCTAATTTCTCCTATATCTTTCCATCAAATTATGTTTTTCATAATCAACCTCCTTGAAATAAAACCAAATTGATTTTCTATATTGTGTCTCTTTTGTCTTAATATTTGCTCAATTACCCTCTCAGAAAACTTCATGAGTGTAGAATTTATAGTTTACCATGAGGATGTATCTAATATAATTGCAAAGATAATTTAAATCTACTGAATATTCTTCGTAGACACTATTTACAAGTTCATTAAAAAAGTCAACAATTTGAAGCAAGGGTATGGCTAAAGAACCACCCAAAAGGCCTTCAATGAAATTAAGTGTAATATTGCCAAGCCATCATTGAACATTTAACAGTTCATGAATTTATAAGCAAGAAACATTGATTTTGTTGGTTTCATCAAACACTCTCTATCTCAATTCCACTTTGCTCCTGATTTGCAAAATGTACTCTCTACGTACCTGCTTAATGTTAAATCCCCAACTTTCAGGTTTAATAGCACACATATATACATTTGTTTCAGATATTATAACATGTCTCTTTATTTCGTTCAAAGTGCCAGCCTGAATGCTATAAAGCATCCTATGAAAGCATCGAGTGGTACTCACAGCATTAAGGGCAAATAACTTGCTTTCCATTTCTTTCCAAGGGAGTGATAGATTTGGAGATGCAATCCCACCTATAAAGAGCTGCAAATACACCGGTAAAATGGAAATTATGAATTGAGATTTCACTGACACTTGACATTACGCACTGACAATTATGATCAATATAGTTTGACATTTGATAAGACAAATGCTTGACACATGTGGAAGAATACTATTGGGTCAGCTTTTTATTGTAAGCAAGACTCAAAATTTTCAAATTAAAATTATGTGAACAATTCAGATCATATCTCCATTTTATCTAGCCACTATCATTAGTATATCCATTTATGTAACACAACATGACCAAACATACTAACAATTAGTTATTAACACAGTTACCGGTAATACCAGAGTAATTATACAATAATAAAAGGTGTAAAACATCCCAGAAAATTAAGTCAGACAAGAAAGGAAAAAATATGAAACTTTCCAAAAGCACCTTTTGCATAAATATCGTAGATCCTAACAGGTGACATATATCCACCAAAAGTTCTACTAGGTTCATTCGGAAATGCACAAGGCCATCAGGCAATTCAATCACTCTTCCTTCATCATTGTATGTAGAATCATCCACCTGTTAAATATCAGGAGGGTAAAAAAATTACTATAGATTTACTTTTTAAATCTATGAGAAATCTAAACAACAATCATCACAAAATTAAAAAGAAAATCAACCACCAGACCTGTTTACTTGAATAAAAGAAATGCTGAATGCACAGTTACAAACAAAAACAAATTCCACACTGAACATTTGTTTTAATATTAGTTGGCCGACATTTCCAATGGGAAAAATAATAGATCAATAAACCATTTAACTTTAGATGACAAATTTTTTAACAGTGCATTGTATGATCTGTCCAGCCAATACAGTCTTCATTCGTGTAACTGACATACAATAACCATACTTCTGAAAACTCACATGCAACAATTCCAAAATAATATATCTAATATTCATCAAATCTAGGTTACTAACTAGAACAAACAATCAATAGGTATAGTAGTTTGGGAAAATTTTAATTAAAGAATAAACCAGTTTAAATATTGCTTCAAAAGCAGATTTTTTTTCATCAGCACCAACTCATGTTCAATGGGAATAACAATCACAAGAGATACAGGTAGAGTGTTAGAATTTAGATCCAGTTAGACGATAAGTTATATAACTGATGTGAATGGGTGCAAACAATAACCACCGCAAAAAGAGGGAGAAAAATATTTACATAAATTGATGCCCATAGTGCAAAATGTAAATAGATTAAGAATGAACCTGAGAGCGTATTAACAGTGAATCCAGTAATGCTGAGAACACAGGTGAAAAAATGGCTTCCACGTGTTTTCTTTTTGCACGATCTACATCAATGCCAAGTATATAGCTTGCAAGAGTGGACCTGTGACAGTATATTTTATGTTCATGATAATTGTGTACTAAGGCATTGTCTAAAACAGTGAATAAAAAATAATTAAAATTTGAAAAACCAAAGAAGCTCAAGACTTCGCCAAGGCTTACAAATCTCTCTACATACAAATACTCAACCAGACATCAAAACTGTAACTTCTCTTCTCACACATACATGCATGACCATAAAACAACAACCAAGCTTTATTCCACTAAGTGGGGTCGGCTACATGAATCAAACGGCGCAATTATGTTCTACTATTATGTATTTGATCCATGTCAAAGAGATTTGATCAAGTTCTACGTTGGCTGTCAACTGCCTGACACAACCCTCTCCTTTTATCCGGGCTTGGGACCGGCCATGCATAGCAAGGCTAACGACATGCATGAGCATGCACAGGTAAGCATCAACCAGGTTGAGACAACCATATGATTTAGCAAGTGAATACTTAAGAATCCAAAGAACAGCTGATTAGGGATATATTGTGTCTAGACTCTAGACAGTCCACCCAAGACTTCATGTGAGTTTCATATTGTTTGCACAGGCTTGCAATACTAGATACAATGAAGCAGAGTCGCATGTCATTGGTCTAGCAGTTCTGAGATTCTTGTCAAAAACCCCAAAGCATATGTCTTCTAATATTGAAAATGGTTAACTATTCCTGGGTCAAGAGACTACTCGATTCAATCCTAGTACACTGATTCAATCCTAGTTATACAGATCTAAAGTCCTAAAATAGTTCATAAGATTGCACCTAATCAATTCTACCATATATAAGTAATATGCTACCACAAATATATAAGGTATAAGATGTTCTGACGTGAACATAACCAGAGAAGATATAATGTTATATCACAACTCAATAATCAATTAGCAACATGAATAATAATATGTTCCACATAATTAGGAGAATAAATGGTTCCGCAGAACTCTAGCAAAAAGAGACAGAAACAAAAAAAGAGAGCTGATTGACAAATAGATAAAGCAACACAAAGATATCACGCGCATATACATGAGCAAAATTCACAACAGTGTAGATGGCTAAACTAAAACTAAATGCGAAGTCTTGCTAAAATTGCATTACCAAAACTGTAGGGTTGAGTCTGCAATCTCCCAATCTTCACTTGGAAATGCCACACAGCTGCTAGCATATTCAACAGTTTCATTTCAAACTGACCAAATCTATAATAGTATGTTTTATGCGAGCAAGCTGATTAGAAATATGCAAAACTGAGACAATATGAGAAAGTTTCTTTTAAAATATGCAAGACTGAGACAATATGAGAAAGTTTCTTTTAAAATATGTGAATACTGAATATGTCCATGCTGTACAGATTTCCAAATTGCAAATTTCCATCTCAATTATTAATCAAACACTATCCTTTTATAGTTATATATTTAAATGTGAGAGCATCTTAGGGCCACAAATTACAGTATCAATGGTTCAAATTCAACCATAATGTTGAATGGAGCATCATCTAATAAATCTCTAAAATCCTCGAGTAAGTACAGCTATGAAAAAATCCAATATATTGTTGATATATCACCTCAAGAGTGCATCTGTCAGTGTAAGGGCTTCGGCACTTGCTTCTACAATTAGAGATGGAGCCTAGCACAGATTCAGCCAGTGAGACGAGTTAAATGAGACACATATGTCTTGCTCACAGGGCAACAAAAATGCAAATATCTGATAGTAACCATAGGTAATTGTGTAATTTTTATACATCAAATAACATGTAAGATTAAGTAAATAATAGACTCCAAAAGTATGAATTTAAATTAACTAAACAGACAACAAACAAAGAGGTATCCATTAAAAGGACTTTAAAAATCCCAGGGAACACAAATATGGATTCAACACTTACAGCCTGCCCAATTTCTGACAACAAGCATGCAAGGCCACCAATTACTTTCATGTCTCCCCTATTAAGAGCTGGAAAAAGAAGTACTTCCTTCAGATAATGTACTCTGCATAACAAAATTTGGGGCACTCCCTAAAGAAAATCCAAATCCAAATCAATACATAACCCATTCTCAGAGACAGAGTATAGATAAGTGCAGTGTGCAAAGCAAAATAAAAAAACTAAAAAATTTATTTTACTTTTAACCAGCAAACTGCCTAAAAATCCATCCCATATTTATCTATCAAAGAAAATATTAGACATAACAATTAAGAAAAAACATAGTTTCATCCGCAATTGAACCAACTTGCTTCAGTAGTAAAAATTCATTGTTTCTATCAGTCCTTTTCACATATGACAATATAGTTAGTTACATATGTCAATATAATTAGTTACATGATATGACAAATTTAAGGACCTGCCCAACTATATGACCTAGTATATAACTTCATGTTTTTAACACAAAATAAAACCTAAGAGTACGAGAAAGTACATACATAAAGCACACAGTACAATAACTTAAACAGTTGCATACACATGCAAATAAGCTAAACAGATCAAGACACGAGACTTTAAATGGCCTTCCATCAGAGGGGGCAAACATACCTCGTGTTTAGTCACAAGTTCAACAAGAACTTCAATGGCAAGATCAAATGATGTAGAATCCTACACAGAGAATGTGAATAGAAATTAGAAGTCAATAAAAATCCATTTTAGGAAACAAGTGTGTGGGAACTGAATTACCTGCAGTGAGTTAAATACAAAATTTAGAAGTGGGTGAGCTGCCAATGTTTCTGGAGAAATCTCAGAGAAGCAACCTGCTCTGACCTAAACACAAGAAGGCCATACAAGAATAAAATAAAAAACAAAAGTGTTTTAATGAAGCTCGGCATAGATGAATATTCATGTTAATATATATATAACAGGAGAACCAAGCAAAAGGTGTCTTGGCCAGCAAACAAACCAGGCTTAAAATAAATAATACAAATCTAAAAGTATGCACCATGGTGAAATTGCCAAAAAACAAATGAGTCAACTGTATAACGTCATACCCAGCTCAATAAGCAGCGCAAAAGTTTTCTGTTCCTTTCACTCTGTTGTACAGAACCATCAAAATTGATTTCAGATTGCCGCAGCAGGAACTCGAGAACCATAGGTGTATGAGAAAGAAGCTGTAAAACAAAAATGTATGTGGAAATTCAGGGTTAGAGAAAGGAAGTATCGAAACACAGCACTTAAAGGAGCATATCAAAAGCAAAAGTTCCTAAACCTCTTGGGTATAGTGGCTTATGTGTAACGAATTAATTTTAGAATCAATACGTTGGTTGTCAACAACTTCCTCCGGCAGGACAGTGAGCATCTCCAGCACAGCAATATTGCCATTATCTTCACTCTGCAGATTCCGGAGACTGTAAAAAAGCTGCTCGATTGGGTTTCCATGAGCAACAACTTGAAGTATGAGTGCAGAGAGTGCAAGACAAATCTGTGTTAAAAGCTGTCACGACAATAATAAAGAACCATTTTAAACCAAATTGTTTTAAACATCACACAACTAAAAACGTCTCTACATTCCTGCAGATCCATAAAAGATAGAAAAACAATGCACCTGTGGAGGACCACTACTGAATCTTTTGACAGCAAGAAGAAGAGCGTTTAATAAAGCATCCTTAGGTCCTGATTGCAGTTGATAACCTTCATTTTGTATCTATAATTCAAAAAACATAACATTAGACGGTCATAAAACACAGATTCAAATTTCAATCACAGTTGATGCAATCCTTGGCTACGAATGTTTTCATGGATTTTATTTGAATTTAATGTCTATAAAGCTCTAAACTGCCTTGGTAGTATCGCAAATAAATGCAAATGCAGTTGATGTGAGCCTTGGTCGTGGATTTTATTTGAATTTCACAACTACACATTGACAATGTAAAAAAGTTATACACCGGCATCCAATCATATCCGCCCTACAGATATTTATATAGAAACTTTAGAAAATAATTTAACAAAATTACATTATGACCTATGAAGCAGCTTTGGATTATGTGTGTCCCGGTGTCGGACACGTGCCGGACACCGACACTTACGATTACATTGAATTATATCATTTTCCAATTTTTTAGCCGTGTCTGTGTCCGAGCTTCATAGATTATGACAAATGATGTTTAAGTACAACTTGTTGCTTGCACGCATAACAAAATTGAGCTTCATTTCATATAGCTAAAACAAGCAATCATTGTAAAAATTAAGCTACAACAAAATACCTCTAACTCTAACTAATCACATCACAATCACAATAACTATAATAATAACAAACTTTATGCGGCGAGTAAAAGCATTTTTCACAATCGAAGTTAAGAAGCTTTTGTAATTGACACACAATTAGCAAAATGAAACACTTCAACTACAAAATGAGTATAATAATTGATAGAGACCTTGCGTTTGAGAATCTGAGCGGCGAAGAATTCGAGTTCGAAATTGGAAGCGAGAGGAGGATGTTGTCGGTGATCGGAGGTGAGAATATTGGTGGCGACATCCCAAGCGGCGTGAGTTTGTTGAAAGTGAACGAGCCATTGATTGGCTGCTACGCGGTTGCAGGATTGGGTATCGTGGTTAAGCACATGAACAGCTTCAGCTACCTTCATTGCAAATTCCATATCTATCTTTTTCTTTCTTTTTTATAATTAAATTATAAAATAAAAATAGAATAATTTAGAAATTGGGAGAGTGGAAAAAAAGAGGGAAGAGAGAATGAACGATGATGGAAATGGAAGGAGATGATGGGAGGAGAAGGTGACGCCTGGAAGAAGGATTCTGTTAACCGTTGTTGTTGTTTTGTTCCTAATTCATCGGACGGCTATGGGAAATTAATTAATCGGGGATGTGTATGAATGAATGAAGACATAGCGAGTAGGGGTAAGTCAGTGTAAGGAGGGTTTGGTTTTTACTTTTGTTCCTCTACGACCCACCTTAGGCCAACTCTTTTTTTCTTTCCCTATTTTATCCTCCTTCAGACACTTTTTTTTTTTCTTTCTTTTTTTTTACTATTAGGCGTCTTTCACATAAACCAAATAGTAGTATGTCATGTCATCAAGAAACCACTTCTCGCATCATTTTTCACCGCTTTAAACACCTCTGTCCCCTCTTCCTCGCGAAGCTCCTTCACAAAATAATCATAAAAATATTTCACTGAAAAAAACACCATCCGGATCCGAGTTCCACCACCAAAAATCATCCTCCAACAATTAAGGGATACAATAGAGACCAAAGAACAAAGTCCCTTCATGACGTGAAGGCGTTCCATAGCCTCCCGCTTCGTAATTGGAAGGCCGGACCGAAAGATTCACTGGTTCAACAAGCTCAATAGCCCCCAGCTTGTTCGTTTTACTCACCGTCAGTAACTAAAGAATCTATTTTTTTGTATTTTAATGTCTACTACTAATAAAATGTAGGGATATTTATGTAAAAATATTATTCTCTCTCTTTCATTTATATATTTTTCTTAAAGTGTGTGAAGTAGTTAACTAGAACATTTAAGGCTTAATTATACATATAGTCCGAAATGTTTATTTTAGATTTCAATTTAGTCTCAAACATTTTAAAAGTTTCAAATAAATCTCAAACGTTTATTTTAGGTTTCAATTTAATCTCAAACGTTTTAAAAGTTTCAAAAAAGTCCCAAACATTTATAACATTTGCATTAGTTAGTCCCCTCTATCATAAAATTTCTTCCCAATTTCTTCTCAAGCTATAGAAGTATAATTGGTATTTATTGTGTTTTTTCTCGAATCGTCAAACAACAATGTTAACTGCATTTGGAGGTAACTTTTTTTATAGAGGGGACTAACTAATACAAATATTATAAACGTTCGAGACTTATTTGAAACTTTTCACATATTTGGGACCAAATTGAAACCTAAAATAAACGTTTTTAAAACTTATTTGAAACTTTTAAAACGTTCGGAACTAAATTAAAATCTAAAATAAAGCCAATATTTAAATTGAAATAGAGGAAGTACATTTTTTATTGATTCATTTGAGTTGAATTATAAATTTTTATGAGAATTTTATTGGATTAGATTCTCTGTTCTTGGTCTTTGTTTTGTTTTTATATTTATTATATTTGTTTTTATTTAATCTAGTTTGATTTGCTAAAAAAAATACAGTATATATTATGTACTATTAAATATTAATTATGCTTATGAGTTAAAAAAAAAAAGAGTAATACTTCAATACTCAAATGTATCTAAAAAGTTAAATTTGTTTATATTTTAGGACGGAGGGAGTATTGTATTGTCATTTTGTAAATTGTTACATAAAAAAAATATAAAAATAGTATCATCAAAAATAAAATAAAAAGGAAAAAAAGATTGAGTCAAAAAAGAAAAAATTGAAGTTTATAATATCCCGAGTTTCAATGCACCCGATTCTGTTTCAAACGAAAAACACATAGAGCTTCAACAAAAATCGAAACCAAATCAATTCAATTCAATTCCATCTCCAATATTCATCTCACCGGAACCCCAAATCATCGCTATGGAACAAGACTCACACTCACACCAACAACTTTCTCCGATGACAATCGACGGCGCCGAACACGACCAAATACTCGCTAACTCGTCCGTTTTAACTCGTCGCGAGGTTTTGACTCGCCGACTCCGTCGAGTCAAGCAACTCACTCGTTGTTACAGAGGTCATTATTGGGCTTTAATGGGTGAACTGAAATCTAAGTACAGAGAGTATTACTGGACTTATGGAAAGAGTCCTTACAAAGAAGATGAAGAAAATCCAAACGGTGTCGTTTTGGGTGAAAATGGTAACGGTAATGAAATTGGTGATGATTTTATTCGATGTGGTTTTAGTGGTTGTAAATCGAAGGCTATGGCTCTTACGAGATTCTGTCATTCTCATATTTTGTCTGATTCAAAGCAGAAGCTTTATCGTGGATGCACCGCAGTAGCAAAAAAGTGAGTTTTTTTTTTATATATTTAATTTAATTTTTAATTTAATGTTTTGTTGTTTTTTTGGCGTTACTGGAATTGTTTAGATGATGGTAATGTTGAGGAAGTAGAAATTATTGATTAAAGAACTATGAGTAATTGGGTTTTTTTGCAATTTGGAAATTAGTGTGATTTTAGGGCTTGTTTTGTGGAAGATAGTTTCTTTTTGTGTTTTTATTGTTGGGTTTGGTTGTGGGGGTTTGGAAAAATGAATAAGAGAACTAGAGGAAATAAATGTGTAGTGATTGTGGTTGATGGGAAAAGCAGGTAATTTTGTTTGTTTCTGTGTCTATGGTTATGAGACTCAAACACACACGCCGACATTGAAACTATTAAGTGGTCGACACTGGTAATAATTTGAGAAAGTAAATAAATTTGGACACGCCTTCGATCAGAAGTGTCTGAGCTACACATTGGTTATTGGTTATTTTGCTTTCTTCCTGAATGCATTGTGCTTTGTTATCCAGTACTTAAGTTTTGAATGATGGACTTTTTGCTCTTGTTTTGGGTTAAAACATAAACACTTGTAGTTGTAGACTTGTAGTCTCTTAAAATTTGGGTCGAACTTAGTTAATCTTACAAAATTGGCATGCAAGGTTAGGAGTTTGGACTGTCACCACTTATAAATACATGTTCATGGATGCCATGTCTCATCCATTGTTAGATTCTTAACAGTTACCACACCTCCCTCATGTCCAGGGCTGGATATATTGAGCGTGACTTGAGTGGCCCGATAGTGATGGTCTAATAGTAGGACCCCTACTGTAGGAGGCCCAACGGGTCATGGGTAGACTATGATACCATCTTAGAATTTGGGTTGAGCTTAACTCAACCTTATAAAACCGACATGTATTTTGAGGACTACCCCCACTTATAAACACATGTTAAGAGTCCCACATTAACATAGTCTATGAAGCACAAATACATATAGACATCAGATACGACAGTGACATGTAGATACCCAATGATAATTTGAAAAAATTCTGTGATTGAATGTAACTACATGTGTCAATGTCAGACACTAGACATATCTTCGATATGATATATTGGTGCTACATAGCTCTTAGTTCTTGTTTTGATGATATAACTGCAATGCAACATAGCATGGCACATTTTTGTTCTCCGACTGTGTTGTCAAATATCAGCTGTGGCGGCATCATGACAAATTGCTGTGGCTGAATTTTTGACAACCGCCATTGCTAATTTGTGAAGGATGCTGGCGCCTTGGCATTTTATGGTGGCTTTATATTATGGATTTTTGGAGTTTCGCCATGGTCTGCCACCGATAACTCAACTGTGACTTTAATTCAATTATGCCAACCTCAATCTTTCTTCTGTTCATGGACCCAAATAATAACCGTACTTTTTGAGCAATATCTTACCCTGTGGTCAGCAATGGATCCCAAACCAACTCAATTTCTATGTCAGTAGGATAAGTCTGATCTGAAGTTCTCGAGAATGTAGAAGATTGCTCTTTTTTGAGCTTGTCATCTTTGCTTATGATAGGGACTTTGGTATAATGGGTCCCAAGTCAAGTATTATGAGATGCTTGTTGTAGTACTTACATGATTTGATTATTTTCCCTTGATAGTTAGATTTTAAGGGAGAGTTTTCCAAGTGCTTATTATTTCATATACAAAAACTACTCCATGACTTCCAAGTGCCAATACATATCTGATGACTTCAGTTAAGTTCTGTGTCATGGCAGTGTACATGTAAAAAGGGTTCACTTCACCGCTCACCAATGTGAATGTGCCATCTTCCACTATAAAGTTTTTGGTTTCCATAGAAAAAATCTTCCTGTTCAAAACTTACACAGTTGTACCTATCTTAGTAATTAAATTTAATGCATGTATTGTACTGAATCATTGTTTTTATCATTTATGTCAATTGTCAACAATTGGTAAATTGATTTTTGACCTTTTCTGTGTTCATGCATTACTTATTGTTTTCTTATTTGTAGTAATTATTATCCTTACCTACAGATGACAATTTAACTGATAAAATTTTGCCTTTATGCAGTCTGCCAACAGGGCCATGTTATTGTAATAAGCCAGTGTTGAGATCTATGGTTCCTTGTGCATGCACTACTCATTACCAATTAGGTGAAAAGTGTTTGCTTCGTGCACTAAAAAGGGCTGGTTATAATGTCACAGTTAATAGTAAGCCTAGTCCGAAGTTACATGAATTAGTTCCTGAATTTGTCCGCCAAATTCAAAATAAACGAAAAGCTTTACGGAAGGCAACTTTACCTAAACCTGAGACTGAATAACAAAGATTTAGTTGCTGATTGTTGGAAATATTATTGATTCACTAAAGACATTGCACAGTATATAGGGAGGGCAGGTGGTTCCAATATCTGAGAAACAGAGTTATGATTTGGTGTTGACTGTTGAAGCTTAAAGTGTCAATAAAAAAGTACTTAGATACATGTAAATTGTGAGTATTCTAGACATGTCCTTAAATTTTGTATCTCTCTATTCTTGCTCACTCATGTTTGGCACCTTATGAGCAGCATCACAATACATTAAATTGTTGCTTGTTATTTTCATAATAATAGGAATTTGTTGGTATGGATTGGGAATTTTTAGCCTAAAATTCTTGATGCTCATATGATAAAGTCTTTTAACTTTTGTATCCGAGCTTGTTGATTTTTATAAATGATTCAAGTGCAAAAGTTGCTTGATGAGTTCATTTGATCCATTATAATTGAAATTTCCTTGATGGTTCATTGACGATTTAGATAAAAAAAAAAACTGATTTCAGAGGCATTTATTGTTTCTATTGTGAAAATGAAACAAAGGCAATTATATCCTATTTTGTGTTTGTTCACAAATTATAAAATTGGGATTTTGTATTTCTCTCTTTTCAAAAGGTGGACCTTCACAACATTTCTGTTCATCTGTTGCAAATATATAAGCAGATACTATTAGGAAATTAATATAAGTAGCTACTATTTCCTATTGTTATTGTTCCATTTCTAAATGTTGAACTGCTTACTTGCTTACTGTTTTCTACCCACTAGTAGTCACATATTTATATGCTGCTGCTATCAGGGAACTATGTCATCAATCAAATACCTTAACTTATCTTTGTTATGGTTATATTTTTTTTTTTTCCAGTTTTTACATATATAATTTTCTTTATTTCTCTTTTGTCAAAAAAATAAATAAATTAACTTATAATTTCTTTTCTCTATTTCTCATCTTACCAAACAATAAAAAGTACATTTTTCAACGACATTTTCTTTTCCTTCTCTAATTTTCTTTCTACTACCATGGACCTATTTTTAGAAGTATACTCTTGGTCTTAGATGACATATTTTATTTGAAAGTGTACATTCAAATGACACAAAATTTGTATTGTTTTAAAATGATCTTGGGTTTGGGAAAAGTTCCTCAATATAAGCCGGATGTTTCTATAAAATTGTCTGGTCCTGGGTTATGCCTGAAGCATGTGCTACTACTATTTATATTTTTTTTATCAACTCCTAACCAATGACATTTTGTGATATCAGAAACATTAATATTCTTTTAATATTTAGTTTTTAAATAGTACTTTGCCAGGGATTTTCAGCTAATATTTTGTTTTTTTGTTCGAAAATCTGATCTGTATCTTTTAATTAGGCCTCAATTGTTAATTTTCTAGGAGAAGTTTTTTCATTAAAGCTTGCTTCCTTGTTTCTTTATGGTAATACTTTTTCCTCATCTCTGTAAGTGAACATTATTAATGTTAGTTTGCTCAATTTTGTATTTTATGTTATGCCTCATTAAGAACTTCATGTTGTCCTTTTCTCACTTACATGATTTTGTAGCAACTACTAGCAATTGGTAGTCATGACATTTTAGACCAATATAGTAGTAGTAGTAGTAGTAATGCTGCAATTATTGTTTGCAATAAGAAAATGATGGTCCTGAACAACGCCATTAATATCACAACATGACCGGCGGCGGTTCCATCTCTCGACAGTCGACAGTTGATGATTTGAGCTGTGAAAAACCAAAAAGAAGAAAGAATTAAATATATTGATTTTGACCCGTTTGTATGTTTTTAAATATAATCAATTACCTATATTCCTTATTATAAAAGACAAATGTATTTTTTTAAATTCATTAAAATTTTAATATATTTAGTTTATATTATAGACTAGATGTATTAATTTTTAATAAATCTAAAAAAAGTACATTATCTCTTATAATAAAGAACAGAAGTAATATTAAATATGCGTCATAACTTTGGATTTTCACACTTAATACTTGTGTGGGGACTCAATTATGTAACAATCAATGAGTTTTTTTTTTTGCTTAATTACACATTTAGTCTTAAATGTTTATTTTAAATTTCAATTTGGTCTTAAACGTTTTAAAAGTTTCATATTAGTTTTAAATATCAATTTTTGGTCGGATAATTGGCTAGGTGACAAATTACTTGATCTCCTTCATATTCCGTCATCTGCTCATGCAAGTCTAGCGGGTACTGTGAGCTCTTTCATATATAATAATAACTGGAAAATCCCGCAAAGCATAGTTGATAATTATCCTGAGGTGGTTCATCGGATACATCGGTTAGTGTTGCCTAGAGTTCCTCTTCCGGATCGTTTGGTTTGGCAAGCAGCTAACGATGACTAGCTTACAGCAAAGTTAGCCTATGAGTTCCTGTTCTCTAATATGCCGCCGGTACCTTGGGCGACCTGGATATGGAGTCTGGCCGTCCCTCCCTCGGCATCTTTTGTTGTCTGGCGTTGCTTGCATAATAAAATGCCTACGGATGACAATCTTGTTAAGCGGGGCTGCATCATTGTCTCAGTTTGTCACTTGCATTATGAGACTACAACGCATCTTTTTCTCCGGTGTTCTTTTGCAGCACATTTATGGCATTGGCTGGGTACTTTAATGAATTATGTCTTTGTCACTAATTCCATCTCATCTCTGTTTGAAAACTTCCCCCCTTGGTGGGGTTCTTATATGATCAATCTTGCAAGAGCCTCTCTTATTCATACTTGTCATGCAATTTGGTTGAGCAGAAATGGAGTTCGGTTCCGAGACTCCAATATTACACTTCATGCGGCTAAAACTAAAATCCTTACTGCAATTGCCATGTCCGCCCCGCTTCTCCAAGGATATAGTTCGAACTCGGATTTTTCCATTCTTCAACAGCTTAATCTTGATCCTCGGCTTCGCAATGCGCCGAATATTATACCGGTTCTCTGGAAGGTTCCGAATATTTTATGGGTTAAGGCAAATACCGATGGCTCGGTGGTGGAGGGAAAGGCGGCCTGTGGAGGCTTGTTTCGGAATCACTTAGCCAATTTTCTTGGTGGATTTGCCATGAATTTGGGCGACAACTCTATATTATCCGCCGAGCTCATGGCGATCATTCTAGCTTTGGAAGGGGCTGCCCACCGCGGTTGGACTAATATATGGATTGAGAGCGATTCTTTAGGGGCTTTGGGTGCTTTTCACAATCCCGCTATCGTTCCGTGGGATCTCCGTAACCGTTGGCATAATGCGCTTGATCTGGGTCTGAATGTTAATCATACACACATTTTTAGAGAAGGGAATGTCAGTGCAGATAAGCTTGCCAATCACGGTCATAGTATTGAGGATTTCACTTGGTGGGATGTTATACCGTCATTTTTACGGGAGGCTTGTCATAAGGATAGGATGGGTTTACCTTTTTATCGCTTTGATTGATTGTACTGCTTTTTGCTTTTCTTTTTGGGGTCCGGTCTAGCCCCTCCCATATTTGTATATATTTTTTCTTTAATATATTATTATGAGATATAGGTAAAGGATGAGTGTATCTAGGCGTGCCAACCTAGTTGGGATGTCTATTTACATTTTGATGCCTAGATGCTCTTAATTTACTCAAGAAAAAAACATTTATTTTAGATTTTAATTTGGTCATTTCCATCAATTTTGTCTCATGTGGCAGATGGCTTGCACATGTAAATATACACGTGGACACTTGGAAACTTGGACACGTGAACAAAATTAATGGAAATAACCAAATTTAAATTTAAAATAAAAATTTGGGACTAATATAAAAATTTTAAAACGTTTAAGATCAAAATAAAACTTAAAATAAATATTTGAGAGCAAATAATATTATTAAGCTTTTTTTTTTATTACATAACAATCAATGGGTTGTTGGGTATTCAATAAAAAAAAAAGTTGTTGGGTAAAGTATGGTGTAATAATGGTGTATGGTTATATGTCATGCAATAATGGCAAAATGGGCGATAATACTAACCCACCTTACGTCCCAAATTATAATTATTAAAAAAATTAAAATATGGGAATTTGAATTATGCTGTGGGTTTTTTTTTAAATAAATTGTATATGAAGATGTAAATATAATTTTTATTGGTTGTTTTTTTATTGGGAAAATGAGAGAGCGAAAATTGTATTTAATTTTATGATAATAAACAAAATTAATGTTTGAGAAAAGTAAATGTTTGCTTTTTTTCTCTTATAATTTGAGATAAAAATATATTTTTTTCCTTTATAATTTAAGACGGAAGGAGTACATTGAAAATAATGATAGGATAAAATGTATTTTTTGTCTATGTAATATTATTAATATTAATATATAGGTTCCATTTTTGCTTGTCCAAATAAAATACTAGTATATATAGATGAAATGTCTTAAAAATATGGTGTCAAATTCCCTTCATGTGATTGCTCTCGATTATGGGCGGATGTAGCATATGGGCTGCCAGGGCTAGTGTTTTGTCTCGACTCAAATTTTTTGATATTTTGGGTGTTAATTTAGGGTAAAACAAATATATTTTTCACAGCAAACTATAATTTTTGGTGTTTTAGGAGTTAGTTTAAAGTAAAATTGATATTTGTAAGAATTAATTTAGAGCAAAACTAATATATATATTTTTTCAATGAAAATTTTCATTTCAAACTAAATTTTTTGTTTAAATTTAAAATTTTGCCTGAACTCTATAAGTTTTTTGGCTCCGCCACTGCTCTCAATCCAATATGTAAATGATCGTGAGCTCAATGGGACAAGGAATGGTTGGACTGTTGGAGGAGCTGAGCCTCCTGGATCTTCGCCTCTACCTCCAATTTTTTTCCATCCCTGAACTCCACCACGATGAGATATATTTTTTGACCCCCACAAATCCCGCACAGTTTCAGCAGACATTCTTAAACATTGAAAATAACAAAGTCGTCACAAAGTCTTACATTGATGAGTTACTCGACTACTGTATAATTTTATTTTACTTGAGTTACAATCTCAACCGTACAACTTTTATGAGTCTAACATGGAAAGTCTTATTACATGACCACAAATATTTAAAAATACAAAAAGACATATCATTTAATTATTTTAAAATACAGATTATTTTATATTTATTTTTATCATTTTATCTTTTCTCAATTGTGTGTCTAAATAGTATGCTCAAATAGCTATGATTAATCAAATATTTTGCAAACATAATAGAATATGGTATAGAAATATGTAATTAACATGGTGCATGCCTCCTCTCTCTATATATATATGTCAATGTCACAACAAAAACACACATAAAATCTCACTTATTACTTGGATTGGAGATGGAAACTACTAGCATAGAAACTCCACCTCTTCTTCAAGACATGAAAGTGACAATCCTCAAAACATCTATGGTTTTTCCATCAAAACTAACAGAGAAAAAATCCTTGTTCTTATCAAACATAGACAAGGTTCTCAATTTCGACGTGGATACCGTCCACTTTTTTGACGCAAACGAAGATTTTCCTCCTCGATTAGTGATCGAGAAGTTAAAAAAAGCTCTAGAAGATGTTTTAGTGGCTTATGACTTCCTTGCTGGAAGAATAAAGATGAACTCTGAAACCAATAGGTTGGAGATAGATTGCAATGCAGAAGGTGTTGGCTTTGTTGTGGCTTCTAGTGAATACAAATTGGATGAAATTGGAGACTTGGCTTATCCTAATAAAGCTTTTGAGCAATTTGTTCACAAGACTAAAGATTTTCTTATGATAGGTGATATACCACTAGGTGTTGTCCAGGTACAACTATTTTCATTTTTGGCAATTTTCTTGGTTAGTTGTCATCCAATTTGTTTTAATTTGTCTCGCAGCTAACATCATTGTTTCAAGTTAAATTGCAATTTTGGCTTTTTAACTTTTATAAATTAATAATTTTTGGCCTCCTACTTTTCAAAATATCGCTTTTTATCTCCTAACTTTAATCTTTTTGTAAAATGTTATTTTGACCAAATCAATATACGTGTGGACAATCACTTAGGTGACTCACATACCATGTCAACATGTCTTGCCACAAATACTATGATTGTCCCATGTGCGTTAACTTGATCAAGATTAACATTTTGCAAAAAAAAAAAACTAAAGTTAAGAGATTAAAAATACTATTTTAAAATTTAAGAGGTCAAAAGCGTAAGTTTGTAAAAATTACGATGTCAAAATTGCAGTTAAATCTTTGTTTCAATGTGTGTGAGACTGAAGGAGTAATTTTGATCAGAAAATAATGAATTAAGTATATGTTGCATAAATTTGTCTCACAGCTAACATCCTTTAAGTGTGGTGGTTTCTCAATTGGCATCACTATTAGCCATGCAATCTTTGATGGCCATAGCTTCAAAACATTCCTAGACAACCTTGCTTCATTGGCTGCTAACAAGCCACTAGCTGTGACACCCTACCATGATAGACAACTCCTAGCCGCACGTTCCCCTCCACGTGTCAACTTCCCCCACCCTGAGATGATAAATCTTGATAATCTACATTCGGGCGTTGAATATGGCATCTTTGACGCTTCATTAGATGAGCTTCACTTCAAGGTTTTTCAATTAACCTCTAAAAATATCGACAATCTTAAGGAAAAGGCAAAGGGTAATAATAACACCGCAAGTGTCACAAGTTTTAATGTTATCACCGCACATCTATGGAGATGTAAGACGTTATCTGGACCATACGATCCTAATAGGTCATCAACTATATTATATGCCGTTAATATACGTTCAAAGTTAAATCCTCCACTACCTATATCATACATTGGAAATGCAGTATTAACAGCGTACGCTTCAACGAAGTGTGAGGAATTGGAGGAAGGAGAATTTTCGAGATTGGTGGATATGGTGGCAGAGGGATCAAGAAGAATGAATGATGAGTATGTAAGGTCTATTATTGATTGGGGAGAATTGTATAATGGTTTTCCAAATGGAGAGGTTTTGGTGTCTTCATGGTGGAGGTTAGGATTTGAAGATGTGGAGTATCCATGGGGGAAACCTAAATATTGTTGTCCAGTGGTGCATCATAGAAAGAACATTATACTATTATTTCCTCCTTTTCAGGGATCGGGTGAAGGTGGTGATGTTGAGGTAAATATTATAGTTGCTCTTCCACCTAAAGAAATGGAAAAGTTTCAAGGTCTCTTTTACACATTTTTAATTTGATCTATACTTTTTTTTTAAGGATAATGTATTATATATTGATATTGATCAATAATAAAAAGACATCCAAATACAAAATGTGCCTAGAGTCGAAATATATTGTATTATATTCAAGGGTTAGTGATATAATTTGTATTATATTCTAGATGGGCAACACAATCAAGTTGTAATAGTAAGTATCTAGATGCTGTCTTTGGAAGAGTTTGAGCAATCATATTCATTTGTCGCTTAATGAGCTTTACCTTGAAGTTGAAATGTAACAATAATAAACCTTTTTTAATAAAAGAAATTACAACACTAAACTCATATACACCAACATTTGAGAGGAGATACCATCAATCACAATTTTGAATCATTTTCAAAACTCACATGAGTGAGACTTCCTTATGTTGCTGCACACGTAGCCTCCTTTAAAGTCATATATTTGTTTTCACCTTTAATTAAGGCTGAAAATAAGTTGAGTCGAATCAAATTTAACTCGGTTCGAAAAGAATTAACTTAGCTTGAAACTAGACTCGAGTTTAGCACGAGCTATTTTTCAAGCTCAAACTCGACTCAGTACTCCTCTACAATCTTCACGCCGTGTAAATTACTCTTTGCTACCGAATTGTTAGCGAGTTTTGTGAGTCATTCAGCCACCAAAATTAAAAGGTAAAGAGAAAGAGGATTTCCCTTCTTAAACCTCTTCCCTCTTGAAGTTCCTCAACACGGAGTAATTGACTGAATTAACACGCAACATCATCCAATGAATCGACTTATCAGAGAATCTCATCTTACAAAGAACACGCTTCAGAAAAAAAACCAATCAACTTTATCATATGCTTTACTGGCATTAGTTTCAAATGCTAACTCCTCTCGATCACCTCTAATTTTCCGCTTCAATGTTAACGCATGAATGACATCAATTGGCTAGGAGTGCATAATATATAGACCTTTCTTCCATAAACGCCGATTATTTCTCAGATACATACTTATCAAGATGAAATTTCAACCCTTTGAAATCATCTTATAAATCATCTTATACATCACATTATCGTAAATTTAGAGCCTATAACATTTTGGAATAAGACAAATATCAGTTTCATTCTAGATGATAGAAAGTACCCCTATTAATTAAGCCATTCCTTTGCGTCCACAAAAATCTCATCACTGCAAAGAGTCCAAATTTCTTTTTAAAGAATGACGGATTCATCGGGTCTTCTGGATTTATCAGGATATGTGTTGCCACTTGCTTGCTAGCTTTGAAAATTTATATAAATTGTTGCTACTTGCAATCAGAAAATAATGACAAATGAAGAGTTCTTACCTACATTCTTTTTTTTTGACAATAGTTCTTACCTACATTCTTAATAAGCCATATCCACGATAATGTTTATATATTGTTCACCACTTTCGGAATATGAATATCCCTTACTCTTCTAAGTAGTTGCTAGTCAAATTAATCCGCTCACCTTAATTTTCTGCCTGTGAACAAATTACTTAAATTTACGAGTTTTCTGTCACTCATCTAACACACTGCAATAAATAGAGACCCAAAAGATATAGTATGTCAGGTTCTAAATAAGTAGTTGTAGATTTCTAGCTTATATATATAGCAAATACGAATGTAATAATTATAAAAAAAAAAAATGAATGAAGTAGCTTTTAGAATAGTTTAGTGTAACTTGTCAAAAAAAAATAAGAATAGTTTAGTGTAGCTTCAGTCTCTCTTTTAGATTTATTCATAACACACACACACAAATAAAATAAACTCATGCAAATTTATTTGAAAAAATTATTATTTTTTAAATAAATAAAAAAATGGATTTTTTAATAAAATATTTATATTTTATTTTTGAGCCTCGTCAAGATTAATTAAAAGTGTTCAATAGAATTACATAAATTTTTAATTTTAATTAGTCTCAATAACATATCGAATTTTAGTGATTGCATGCATTCGGAAAGTTTCTTACAGCTTGATCTTGATCCTAAAGTCCATATTTTAACATTGAAATTTATATTAAATAATAAAAAAAATTGTCTTAAAATGTGAACGATCAGATCAAAATCTGATAATTCTGATCTCATGAATGCACCAGATTGCATTCAAATTGACTGCATATAATTCAATTCTCAAATTATTCTTGATTTGTGTAAAATTTACATGGATAGCCTAGCTATATAATTTAAAATTTTAATCCATCAGTGTAATTTTTACATCGTGTTAATTTTAACTCTCCCATTATGTGTGTGAGTATAATAGGAATGGAATCCTGCAGTTACATTATCATCAGGTGAAATCACAACGACAAAAAATTGAGAGTAAAACGTTGAATAGAGAGATCGATATGACTATAACATATATTTGATATTACGGTAAGAATATCAAAGTCATAATAATCCACCGTAATTTATTGAAAATTACACTTTGTAGTTTCTACAAAATTACGGCAAATCACTGTAATCCTGACGTATTTATCGTTATGCCAAATATGCATTTGATGGTGCAAATTAAAACTAGTGAATGTCTAGTGAGATATATGTGTGTTACAAAATGTTCAATATCAACAAACCTGTTAGTTGGTTTAGTGACGACCGTTGTTTGATCCCTCGCAACTGTTTTGGGAAGAGACTGAAATCACTTGATGGCCGAACTTGCTCTGAACTCTTAACTACTAAGATCTCTTTTCTCTAAAAACAAGAGAGTAAAAACAAAAAAAAATCTCAATATCAATATTTATTCAATAATTTTTAAATAAACTGAAAATTGAGCTCTTAGTTATTAGTTAAATTGGTTGAGGAATTATAATGTCACAAATTTCTGATTGAAAGTTGACAACAAACATGCATTAATAAAAGCCTTAAAATACCAAAACGATCCAAATGATGACTGTATGTACAATCTTTTTGTTATAATGTATTGTTGGGTCCGTCCGAACTCCATTTGGTGTATGGATTCGATTATCTTTATACTTTTGTTAATAAAAATTTGTTTATAAAAAAAATTATGAAGAAATGGAGTGTAAAAATTTGTGGCTCCTATCGGTTTGATTTAAAATAAAAATTGAGTGCATTTTTTATTTAAGGATGAGAAAAAAACTAAAAAGATCGATAGAGAATGAAAGTTAAATAAAGAGAGGAATTTTTAGTGGGGTTGAAGGAAAAGATCTAATAAATATCTTTTGCTATGCTACAAGTGGTTGTTTACAGGATAAAAAGATTTAGGATATATCTTTTGTTCGGCTACAAGTGGTTGTTTGTAACTTTGGAGAATCAAAAGGTTTAGCAATGATTTGAAATTGGTTGATGGCATGCAAAATCAGAGAGAGAACTCTAGAATTATTTGTATGATAGAAATAAATGATATTGTAATATATGAATAAAAGTTATATTAATTAATGAGACAATTAGATAATTACAATATAATATAGACATTACTAAATATTACTTTCTCCGTACTAAAATATATGTCGTTTTGAGAAAAAAATTTATATCACATTATATGTCGTTTTACATTATCAATGAAGTATTTAATACTATTTTTTCTCTTATAGTCTTAACTAATTATTTCTCTTTCTTCTTTCAAGTCTATAATTTATCTTTACCATATAATAAATGAAGAATAATTTTGTAAATTAATCCATAATTTATCTTTTCCATATAACAATGATTATATTTCTTAATTTTTGTGATATGGTCAAAACGACATATATTTTGATACGAAGGTAGTATAGTTCCTATCTGTCTTAAAACTTTAGTGTTTTAGAGCTTTGCATGTAGATTATTAAATAATAAAGATTTATAAATTAAGTCATTTTTATCATTGCTTTATTAAGAGGGAGAAAATTCATTTAATGAATACTTAAATTTTATAACGGTACAAGTAGTAAATCATCATTAAACAAGAAAATAAGATTTTCCGTCATTTTCTCTATAAAAAAAACTTGCAAAAAACATTTTAGAGATAAAAAATAGGTTTAAACATCATTTTAGTCCTTGTATGTATGCGAAATTTTGGTTTTAGTCCCTGTATCGAATTTTGTTCAAAATAAGTCCCTGAGAACCAATTTTTTTTTATTTTAGTCCTTAAAGCGAAAATCCGCAGGAAAATTCGTAGGAAAATATGCAGGAAACTTGCGAATTTTCCTGCGGATTTTCGCTTTAGGGACTAAAATCAAAAAAATTGGTTGATTCAGGGACTTATTTTGAACAGAATTCGATACAGGACTAAAACCAAAATCTCGCGTACAAGCAAAGACTAAAATGATATTTAAGCTTAAAAAATATATAAAAGAAGAGACAAAAGTATAGGCTTAAATGTGGAAACGGCCAAAATCACACCATCTCCTTTTATTTTGAGTGGATCATAATTGCCGAATTGAAAAATTACGATCCAAAAGTACAATTAAGTCTTTTGTTATTTGTCTCATAATCTTTCTTTTAATAGGAACGAATTGTTTAAGAGAATTTCCACTAACTTTTTATGAGTGAAATAATTTTTAAATACGTTTTGTTTACTTTTTAGCCGAACTCTAAATTATTAAATCTCACCTCATCTAAGGCTAGAAGTTAAACCAAAAATGATTTTTATTTTTTTTTCAATAGCATAATATGCACTCGATCTCCTTCTACATCTCTATACAAAATAATCATTATCATCATACTCAATATAAGATTTTAATCATCATTTTCTCTTCTCTCACTTTCTTTTGCCACCGCTTCTCTTAATTTTTTTTATACATCGATTCCTCATAGGTATCACAAATTAGGGAGAGATTTTGGACGGAATATTTCCATCAGTGGGAATTTGGATGTGGGAATGGGAATAGAGGGAATATTTTGTATCCAAGAGGGATGGAATCTTATTTGTTATATATTTTTCTTTTTTAGTGTTTTATTCAACATGTATGGTGACTTGTAAGGCATAAATTTTCAAGAAACATGAGGAAAGAAAGACAAACAACAACCAGCATTTGAACGACAAAAGTATAGGCATTATCACATTGTAATATGAGCTAGTGACATTGAAGAACCACTCACAATGCAACAAACAAGAGAAAGCAAAATCGTTATTAAAAATAGACTTAAGTATCATTTTAATCCTTGTATGTAATCAGAATTTTGCTTTTAGTCCACGTATTCATTTTTGTTTTAACAAGCCTCTGAATCAGGCAAACTTTTTGAATTTATCCTCTAAAGCAAAAATCCGCAAGAAAATTTGCCGGAAACTTATGAATTTTCCTGCGGATTTTAGCTTTATAGATCAAAAGCAAAAAGTTTGGTTGATTCAGGGGTTTATTTAGAACAAAAATCAATATAAAGACTAAAATCAAAATTTCACGTAAATACAAAGACGAAAAATAATATTTTAACCTTAAAAATACATAGAGATAAACTTGTCGATCATTATGAATTTAAGATGACAACGGTATCCTATTTGGGTGATGGACAATGAAGTGTCAAGTGTGCATAATCTTTTACCCAAGGAAAATTATAGACAAATCACTAAATGTTTAGTGATTGTTTTAGGTTTTTTTTTGGCTTAGTTAGTTGAAAAATTAAATTAGATTGCAATATGTAGCTTTTTTTTATAAAAAAAACCTAGATATTTTCCGCGCGTAAAATACAGAGGACCAAAAGATTAAGAGACTCTAACACTTTATTGGTATCATAGTGTGTGAGTTCAAAACATCAAAAACTTTTACGTTATTAACCTATTTTTTTAGATAACTTGTATTTTAGACAAAAATTTGCAAAGTAATTTAGTGAGAGACAAAAAATTTAATATTTGTTCAATCTCTTTTCTCCCCATTTATCTTGTCTTAATACAATTATAAAACCAAACTCAATACAACTGAAATTAACATGTCTAATCACATTTTTAAGGAGATCAAATTCATAAAAAGTTGTGGACTCTGTATAAAAACACTTTATTTCATGCATGTACTAACAATTTGCCCTTATTGTAATTGTTAAGAAAATAAAGCAAAAGTTTTATATGAAAAAGAACCATTTTTAAAATTTTTAAATATTGAATGCTCAACTTCTAAGATAATTATTTATGTTTTGTTTTCTTAACAGTTAAGTGCTTAAAAGATGTTTAAACTAGGTCCCGAAAGGTTTAAGTGCAACATTGACATTTCTTTTTCTCTTGTTTGTAATAAAGTGTGTATTGGTATGTGTATAATGGATCATCAAGGAAGATTTGTAACCGTAAGAATATATTGGATAAAGCCTATCTTCGATGTGGAGGTTGGGGAAATCGACTAAGTCGTTGGTTTGTTGAGTTGCAAAAAGGTAGTAGACCGTCTGTATAACAATTAAAACTTACTCATTTGAATTTGGTGTTATACTTAGTGATTGTAAAATTATGTTAGTTACAAATTTAGCAAACTCTCATGTTAAGTTCATTACGAGACAACGAATGAAATTGCTCATACACTTGTCTGGGTGACTACATCTCTAACTAACTTCCATTCTTTTATCAATATTCCAACACGTATTAACAATATTGTTATAAATAAAATGAAATAAGCCATTTACTATAAAAAAAAAAGTTTAAAAGACATTTATCAATATTTTTCTTTTATATCTCAACTACGTTAATCATAAATGATATCGTCATTTAATTACATTACATATTAAACATTTAAACGAGACACTTTCATGACGCGGTTACTACGTCCAATTAACAATCCAAGAATAGTATATAGATGTCATTCAAGAATGTCAATACAGTGGACAAAGATCAAGGTTCCAATAAGATTAATTAAATAAGTCATGGGTAGCCACAAAAGCTATTATTCATTCAATTCTAATATTCTTACAAGCTTATGAGGCCAATGCTATTTCGAGCTTCATTTGATTTAAAAGGAAATTCAAAAGGATTAAAGTAGATGATAAAGTGCAAAAGCTGAACATTACCACGTGCTTGCAAGAAATCTTTTGGAGAGAATGTAATGAGATTCCAAATAAGAGCCCAAGTAGATCGATCAACAAACTAAGGACATAATGCAAAGATGAATTAATTTCTAACCAATAATAACCAATAAGTGTTGCAATTCTTTTATATGAGATATAAAATAGTTATTCTAAGATACTTTTTTGACAAGGAATTATTCTAAGATACTGAATTTTATCATTTGAGCCAATCAAATGTTGAAACGTTTTCAGTCATTTTCACTTGGAAAGTACAGCTAGTGTGACCAATTATTCATACATTGGAAGCAAGAGCTTTTTTATGTTTTTTTCTTGTATTGATTTTAACATACATATAGCTAAGGTGGATACCTCTCATTCGTTGTTTTTTTGCTTGGTACAAAATTAGTAAATGTTTTACCATGTCTAAAATTTCATTATTCCACAGTTTGAACATTGACATATAACTGAAAGGAAAATGCACTTGCAGATTGTTTATTTGGAAGGACTTAAATTATCACCGGTACATTAAATTAAATGGGTTACACCAATTAATTTAAATAAAATCAAAATTATTATAATTTAAATTAAACACACAAAAATATGTTCTAACGTTATAACTTTATTTTTTTTACTGTCCACATGAGCATAACTCAGTTAGTAGATATACTGTATTAAGCCATTTGTTTTACTAATTTAGTCCTTATTAGTTCTTTTTAAATTATTGTCATTCCCTCATTGTTATAACAAATTTGTTTTTGAATTTAGCTCCATCATATTCTACATATATGAAAATGTTGAATAACTAATCCAATAAAAGTTTGTTAGTTTGTTAATTTTTTTCTTATGTTGGTTAAAGTAGTTAACATTTACTTGACCAGCAAGACAAAACTTATAAATAGTTGTAACCATTTCATTTTTTACTTCTATTGAAAACAAGTGATTGCAAAAATTACATTTCTATTTTTACATATAATTAGTGATTGAAAAATAGTATATATTTTTGATACATCGGAAAGATAAATGACTCCTACCAAAATTTGATTCCTAGACATTTCCGTACCCAACTCATATCCCCAAGCTATTACAACTTGAGCTCTCACCTTCATTGCTAACTACACTAATTCTCAAAACTTGTAAGTGTATTGAGATAGTGCACTTAACAATGAATATAAGCTCATACACTTTGCATTAGTAGTTGATGTTGAATCTTTGAATTACAAAGAAGCACAAAATATCAATGTGTCGAAGAGGGCTATGATTGAAGAACTGAAGTCTATTGAAGAAAAAAAATCAAACATGAAAATTAGTTACACCGCCAGAAAATAAGAAAACCACTTATGTAAAATGAATCTTTCTAGCAAAATGAATCTTTCTAGCTTTTAGCACTATTTCTCGGCGGATTTTTAGAGGAAACAACCTATAGATTATAGCAGATAAATAAACAATAATGGTGTACTTCCTCCGTCTTAAATTATAAGAATAAATAAATCACACTTACTAAGAAAAAAATGATAATTTGAAGTATGATTTGTGAGTTTTTTCTTGAAATAAGTTGCATGAAAAATGTAAAAGCAATTTTTGTTGGTGGTTTATTGAGAAAATGAGAGAGTGAAAGAAAGAGAATTAAATTTACATTTAATTTTATGAGAATAAGTAAAAAATATATATTTTATTTCAATTTATTATTTTATTGATCAAAAATATATTTTGTATTTTTGATAAAATAATGTATTACAATAAAAATATATTTATACTATAAATAAAATAATTTTAAAATATTTTTTAAGAAAATAAATCGATTTTTTTTACTATTATTAAAATAGTAATAATTATTTTTTAAACTTTTTTACATAATAATGTAATGTGTAATTGTTAAAAAAAATTATTACCATTTTTACTGTTTTTAAAAAAAAATAATGTGTAATTGTTTAATCCAAATGACATTTGCCTCAACATTAAGATTAACCCTAAAGAGTGCCGCAGGACCAAAAGCCATAAAAAATTGAAATTAAAAGAAGGACTAGAAAATGATTTCTTAAAATAAGAAGACCAAAACTTCAAAAATAAAATAAAAATAGAGGGATTGAAGTTGCATTTAAGCTTGTAACAAAAAAAATTGTATTTAAACCAAAATATTAAAACTAAAATGCAGTTCTAACCCTTTCAGGTTTTAAAATTGTGTGATTTTAACCCCATATTTTAGAATTGTGCGATTGTAACCCTCAAATTTTAATTGTGCGATTTTGGCCCCTCAAGTTTATTCTCTTTTGCATTTGTTAGCCCTCATTGACTTTTTTAACTAAAATTTAATTATTTGGTGTTTTAAAATAAAAAATATATATTTTTAAGTAAATAACAAATATTTTTAAAATTTAAAATATGTTTTAAAAAAATAGTTTATGAAATATTTAAAAAATAGTTTATAAAAAGAATTTGCAAACTAAAATTATTTTATAAACTACAATAACAAAGAAACTTATTTTCTTAAAAAATATTAATATTTTTTTATTTCTTTTAATTTTAAAACATATTTTTAATTTTAATTTAGTTTTTTAAAAATTTGTTTATTTTAAAATGCCACATAAGCAAGTTTTAGTCAAAAAAGTCAACTGGGAGGTAGCACATGCAAAATGGGTTTGGGGGCCAAAATTGTACGATTGATACTTGGAGGGTTAAAATTATAAATTGTGAAATTTAGGGGGTTAAAACTGCACCACTGAAACTTGAGGAACTAAAATTGCCCAATTGTAAAACATAGAGGGTTAAAATTGTACATCTATATTTTAGTCAAATATAATTGACTTAAATCAAAAAGAAAAGAAAATTGTGACAACCACATACGATATTTTAGACTATAAACCCAACAAAATCAAGAATGAGTAAAAATGGATATACTTTATTTTTAAAATTGTGGCTCATGATGTCACTTTTAACTTGTATATAGATATTAAAAAACATCTAAATTATATAAGTTAAGTTAGTTAATAATAACTTTGTTATTTCATGTATGTAACAAAAAAAAAAATCTAAATTACGAAATAGAGCTATAGTCAAATGATTTTCTTACAAATTAAACAAAATATTTCCCCAAACTGCCAAACTATCAATAGGGACGAAATGGCTAATCCATTTATCCTTATGTATTTTCTAGCAAAGCTTGAGTCACCCACTACGAATGAGTGACTAAGGACACTAAGGAAGAGGATATCTATAATCTATGAAGTGTATTTTATCAAACAAACACTCAAAGGAAGAGCGGATAGTTGAAAATCATGAAAGACAAGACATAGTAAAAAGAACAACATTCATGTACATACGATAATCATGGTAGAACGAATAAACCTTATGCGAGTCTTCACGGATTTTTCTTTGATGAAAGATGCCTTGTTAATTGATAGGCATGAGTGTTGTTTATAAACTAGTCTTAACCTTGATTTTCAAGTAATGTAAGACTTTATTGATGTACCAAACAATAATGTATTAGTAAAATATGAAATAGGATAAAATTACTATATAATTCTAGATTGTTCTAATAATGTCTGGATTGTAGCAATTCATAAAAAAAAGAAGAGAAAAGAGATTAAGTTGCAGCTTAGAAACTAAACATTTATAACAGTGTAATGTAGAAAAGTCCAACAAAAGCCTAAATTATTCTACTTCTATGAACATCTTCAAGAAACTATAAATAGGCAAGTAAACATGAATGCAATTGTATTCAAACTTTGAGATGTAATGTAGACATTAAAGGCTTCACCATACTATATCTCATCTCATCTCTTACAATTAGATAATTAGTACTAATGTGTTGCATTTTGTCTATGTTATTACTACACATTCTACTACTAGTTTAATTAGTTGTCAATTGTCATACTATATTTTCTAACTATAATTATACATTCCTAATTAATATTAATGTTTTAGATAAATATTAAGCAAAAAAAAGATTGCTACACAACAGGATAGAAGAATATTTATATCATGTCCCCTGCTTTTCCTCTATAAATAGCTCAACCTCTTGGTGTGTTTTGTATTACCAAAATTTCCTAAACAAAGCCACATACATGGCAGGTAGTAGTAGGAATCCACTTGCTGTTGGGCGTGTAATTGGTGATGTGATTGACCCCTTTGAAAATTCTGTTCCTCTTCGAGTTGCCTATGGCAATAGAGATGTTAATAATGGTTGTGAGCTTAAACCTTCTCATGTTGCAAATCCACCCAGAGTGAGTGTTGGTGGAAACGACCTGAGGAACATCTACACCCTAGTAATTTATAATTCATGTTTTTTGCTACATTAGATAGTTTTTTTGACACATCTATATTTAGCATATTGTCATACTATATAATATAGTTTCTAATTACTAACTTGATTATATCTAATTTCGGTTATTAATACAGGTTTTGGTGGATCCTGATTCACCTAGCCCAAGTAACCCCACTTTTAGGGAGTACCTTCATTGGTGAGTTCATCAATTATTACAAACCTTGTGCTCATAATTGAACATGATTTACACGAGTCTTTTGTTATTAAATAATATAATATATAACTAACACTCTTCCACTTTTTTTCCAATAAAACTATAGGTTGGTGACTGACATTCCCGCAACTACTGAGGTCAGTTTCGGTATGTATATTCTATCCATAATCCATCCTTTTGTTAAGTGTTAGGTCAAAATAATATACACCTTTTGTCTCTTTTTATAAGTGTGCATCCATTTGGCCCCCCTTCACATTATGCAAAACACTTTTTTTGGGGATGAATGAATGCATAATGCGAAACATTGACAAATTGTGTTCAAAACATCTAAATGTGAATGTTTATTAGTAGAATCATTCATTTGCAAGGTGACATTTTGCACCCTAGCTAATTTTGAGTTTGATTGATTTTACACACATAGGTAATGAGGTTGTAAGTTATGAAAGGCCACGACCCACTTCGGGGATCCATCGTTTCGTGTTTGTATTATTTCGTCAACAGTGTAGGCAAAGGGTTTACGCTCCAGGATGGCGACAAAATTTCAATACAAGAGAATTTGCTGAACTCTACAATCTTGGAGCGCCTGTTGCTGCCGTCTTCTTCAACTGTCAAAGGGAGAGTGGCTCTGGTGGAAGAACCTTTAGATAATTATTATAAAAATCTTTATACATAAAAATTAAAGTGGAAGCTTGGGTTTGATTTAGTATTGCGGGTAGTTTGACAACATCACTACCGATCACTCTTATTTTGTAAAATCACATTTTGTAATTTCAACAAAATCGCGGTGATATGGTAATTTTGTCAAACATATACTTAGGTAGTTAGTAGTAGTTAGTAATTAAATACTACAAGACGGAAATAAAGGTCATTTATATACACATTACACTTACACACACAAACACACGCCATATAGACATTTGTAACAGAAGTGAACACTGTTTATACATATATATGTGTGTGTACGTATAATCTATCGTATATCATCAATAAAGAGCTCCCAACTATCCATTGTTATATGTTAAGTATCTGTGCAAAACTACATCTATTACAAACTCCGATGATGTAAATTTATTTTACACATGAATCTAATAATATGTTGCCATATTATTTAATGAATGTGACATATTATTTATTTTTGAACATAATATATAATGTATCAATATATTATTTGATGAATGTGTAAAATAATTTTACAATTGCCGGTGTATATGAATGGATTAGATTCATAAAATAATAAAGAAAAACAAGATAAAACAAAAACCCTCAATGAAAATATCTTGATTGCTTTTTTGGACATAGTGGTTACCATCACCTTCAAATCGATCATCACAGAGCATCGCAAATCAGAAACAGATCTAAATAATTTGTCTATCATTTCCAACGATTGATTATCTCCCCAAATCAGAAACCATAAAGTGAGTTGAGAAGCCATATACTCGAATCAAAAACCCTAATCAATCAGTGGTTGGTTACCTGAAAGTTACGGCGGTGGCGGATCTGACGGATTCAACGTCGGCGGTGGTGGAGAACTCTGTAACGGTGGCTGATGTGGTGGGTTCTGTTTGGTTTTATAATAGGAAGTTACTGTTTTAACCCGCTTGATGAACAATAGTTAAAATTGTCGCTGCACTCCATGCATTTTAATTCATATGACAAATTAAATGTAAATCTCTTATATAGTTGTAAATAGTGTCCTTTTGAATTTTTCTTTTAAATAAAACGCATTTCAAATTATGAATTTTTTTTTTTGTTACAAAGTATGAAATATTTCTAAACGTTTAACATTTCTCTTGGAGTGTAATATCATGAGTTGAGTTATGCAACTACATATCAGTTTTTGTAAGTTCATTCAAATATATTAATTTGGATTTTATAACTTTTTTTTTTGTTTGAGTTTAGATTAGATAATCCCAATATTTTAATATTTATCTTGTATTTATTTATATAAAAGTTTGTATATATATAGGACTTAGGTTTTATTTTTATTTTTATAAGCTTCTATGAGACTTAGGTAATTTGTTATAAATTTTTCATCTAAGGAAGCTAACTCCATGGACCATACAATACAAGAATCACAGTAATTATGGCTTACTCAATGCATTTCTTGCTTCCCTTCTCACATTCTGATCTTATAACAGGGTAATTTCACTATCCTATTTTTTAGGTACTTCAAGCTACATAGCTCATTGGGGTCACCGGATTTATGAGAAGGTTAGTTTCTTGAGCTGGCCTAACTTGTGGTTTAGCATGTTTAATTAAGCTTCAGCCACATATATTTTTCTGGGTAGACTGTGTGATTCTACTGTTTTTTCAAATACAAATATGAAATCTTTGCCATTCAGGTTATATTCCAGTCCTAGAACAAGTGATAGTTACTGAAAATTAAATTTTGTTAGTGGTTGTAATATGTTTTATGTTCAATTAGTCATGTAGGGACTGGAATGCAAATAAGTAAGTTATAGGGACTAAAAATAAAAATAATTATTTTATTTAAGGACAAGAACAATTTTTTGAGGACCCAAAAGGAAATAAAAAAATTTATAAGGACCATTTTGAAAAAATATTGAAGGACTAAAATGTTAAGTGATATATTACTCTAGTATCACAAATATTTAAAAGTATTTTTAGTTAACCATTTTTTGAGATAATTTTCACACTTCAATAAATACTCACTTTTATTTTTATTTATATTAAGATAATTTTCTATAAACTGAACTTGTCACTACATTTAGATTTTCCTTTTACTATAGTATTTTTTTGTCAGGTAGTCTAGTGATAAATTTTCATCTTTTAAAAGTGAATAAATAGACGTACCAGAGTTCGACCATAAAAAAAATACTATAATCACCTTAGACACATGCACCATACACACACACACTCTTAAATGTGAGTCCTTATATATATATGTTTATTTCAACATATACATGCCCAGAATTAACTAGTTTAAATTCTATAGCTGCTAGATTTAAAAAAAGAAGAGATCATTTCTGCCACATGATTGTAGTTAATTAATGTGACAATTTCTTTTTATTAGAAAATGTAATTAAATTTAAACATAAAGCAGTTGTGACATGTATATACTATATCTGGAATGGAACTAGTTAAGGTCATGGCTGGTTATAAGGAAAGGGTATTTGCAGATCTTCTTTTGAATTATGATTTCCTATTTGTTTTGCAATTATATAAACTTTAAATCTTAAAAAAATTGAGAGAAGAGTTATGTTCTACTTGCTGAAATCATCATTACTCATTGGCTACATTAACATAGGGATATTCAGGTCCTTTGCCAGATATATTAAAGAAACAAGCGCTTGCTTGCTAGTTGCTATATGTAACCACTTAGCTTGCAACAGCAAAGAAAATCGGGAACGTGTGAGAAACCATCTCCCACGCTTGTAGTTTTTTTTTCTTCCAAAAAAGAAATAAAATAAAATATAAATAACAAAATGGCCAAACAAAACAAAACCCTTTGAAGTAGATAATATCTCCAGGTGGAAGGGAAAATGAAAATATCTTCATCTCACTGTTATACATTCAGTCTCAGTGGATGGATGGATATACCGTGTGTGCGTGCGTCACCTATAGCAAATCATATCTTAGCAAGAAAAGAAAAAGGAAATCACAATTTATTTACAATATTTCATTCATCTCTTTCTTAAATCTTACTACTTACTTTTCCCCCAAATCAAAAACTACTACCAATCAAGCTGTAACAGTTCAGTAAGTTCCTACTCAAATCAAAAACCCTAACTAATCAACAGAAATAGATTGTGATGGTGGTGGTGGTGGATATACCTGATTGTGGAGAACTCTGTTGTTCTATGTTGGTGAAAATCAGTTTATGATTGTTGTGGTGTTGTGTTGACTGGATCTCTGCCTTGATCTGCAGTTCTGGTTTTCTTGATGAGTATGTGTGTGTGTCTGTGAGTTCCTCATATAGATTTTCATCATGAGTTATGACTTATGAGTATATAATAAATACTACTATCATTTCAGTTCAATTCAAATTTAGGTGTATTTTTTTTTGCTGTTGAAAAAACTTCATTAAATAAAGTCCATTCTACTGATATTTGATATCTAATTTTTGTTTTTTTGTTTTTTTTTGTTTATAGATATTTATGTTTGACTGTTCTATTTATTTAGGACTTATGAGAACGTGTTTTTGCTTTATAGGGTCAAATGAGGCATTGAATTTTGATGACTGATAGATAATCCAGGACAGGTCGATCCACTAGCAGGTATTTATTAGCTAAAATTTTGATACTAGTTATTAATGCAAACGAAAATTAATTTGATAGTTAAGTTTGCACCCTTGATGTCGGTCAAATATGTTTTGTGCTATTATCTTGGTGTAATTCATTTGGGTTGTTTCCTCAAAAAAATAAAATTCATTTGGGTTGTTTTTAGGAAAATGCTAAATAGTGCACCCCATGCACTAGTTAAAGATACTTAATATAGTAAAAAATATATTAGAACTTGTGCGGTCAACACTTATAAAATATTAAAAGTGTTGTTTTCAATACAAACTTACTTATTTTGTATGCTTAACTAGTGCATGGGGTGCACTAGTTAGCATGACCCTTGTTTTTATACCTATTTTTTTGTAGTTCATACATGCAGATGCAAAATTTTGATTATTAATTAATATTTTTAATTATTTGTCATAAAAATTTATATTTTGAAAATAATTATTGAGACAATTTAGATAATTTCTTACTAACATAGTGTGACATAAGTGGTAGATATTTGGACCTCTTAACCATTTGATCCTGAGTTTGATGTCGGTGCGTATGAAGAAGCATTTGTTGGGAGAGGTCAATCCCATATATAGATCTCAGTTATTTTGAGAAGATTAGTCTCTGTATAGTTGCGCGTGGGAAATACATTTGATTTATAAAAAAAAACTTATCTTATATTCTAAGTGCTAACATTTAATTTTATATATTAATAAAAAAATAAAATCAAAGTAGGTTATGTGAATAACGCATATGATTTGCCTTACCAAAAAAAATAGTGCATATGATCCGGTCAAATCATGATACTTAAAAAAGGAACATATAATAAGATATAATTGACAGAAATATATTTAGTTTGTCGTGACTTTAACTCAATTGGTAGAAATATTATATTTTACATGAAAAAGGAAACTAGGGTTTAAACATCAGACGCTCACTTATTCATCTTAAGGTTAAAAATTTTAGCCACTTGCGTGTATGAGTTTCTTAAAATAATTTATTTAGTTTGTGCATAGATTCTAGCTCAATAGATGAATGTATTGAAATTATTAAATCAAACCTTTGATCGGATTTGAATCACAACTTATCACTTGTGTGTGTGAATTTTTAATAACCATATATTATTGTTGGAATATTATAGTCTACAATTGGAGAGAAGGAATACAACATTTCAAAATTCTCATATTTTTTTGCAAATGCGTCAATTATTGCGAAGTTGATAAATTAAATATCATAAAACATATTAATATTAAAGTTTAAAATTTTTAAGAAATTGAGCTGATAGAATAAATGATTTTGTATTATGAAAAAAAGAAGAATAAATTATTCTGTACTTTTTTTTGATTTCTTAATGAATTTAATTTATATTATATAAATATATATCCAAAATGTAATAATTTTTACATAGATACATCCAATCAAATCATGTAGATATTTAAGAAGATATTTTAGGAACTTAATTATAAAAGTGAAAATATGATGGATTTGATTGAATCGTACGTGTAAATAAATTTTACACCATCTGTGCATCGCAATCAAACTCTTTTTAAATATTTGTAAGTATTCTTTTAATTAATTTTTTAAATTTTAAATTAAATTTTAATCTTTAAGACTTTTTTAGTTGTTATTGTGATGTGCTCTTTTTTTTATCAAGTAGTTTAGTGATTAAAATTTTACAAGTGAGCGTATCAGAGATTGAACCTCAATCACTATTCGGCTGCACATACATGTAATATATTCTACCAATTGAATTATGCTTACGGAACTTTTTGTGATGTGTTCTCTATAAAAGTTTTTTTTTAATAAACTCTATAAAGTTATTTTAAGGATTACAACAAAGTTTTAATTGGGGACCAGAATGAAAATAATTTTTTTTATAAGGAATGAAAATTTAGTATATTATGAGGTCATATCATATCTCCCAGTCTTGTAGTTTTTCCCTTAAAAGATATTGAAAAGAAATGTCAAAACCCTTTGAACTAAATAATGTATCCAGCGTGGTATGCAGTTTGAAGGAAGGTAGGGTAGGAAGTGCTTGGCCACTTGGGGCTGGAGTTTAATTAAGAAGGTCAAAATCCTTGTTGGATAATTTGTAAGGTGTCAAAATTATGCATGTTTGTTTATTCAGGTTGAAGAATGTAGCCATGTAGTGGTGTGTTTTTTTTTCTTCTGCTTAGTTGCTTTATAATTTTTCATTGGACACAAAGCCTCTTTTGTTTAAAATTTTTAAAAATAGAATATATCCAATTTATTTTTAACAAACCCCAGCTGGAAGGGGAAAATGAAAATATCTTCTTTCTATTTCAAAAAAAAAAATTGACTTTATTATAATTTGGATCTCTTATTTTCACTCAACTACAAAATTAGTTATTGTATTCTAAAATCACTTTTGTTTCGATTGGTAGAGTATAATAAGAAAAGAAATATAAAAATTAACTTTCTTAATTTAGTGCTACTATTTCAATAGACACTTAAAAAAAAGAACGGAGGGAGTAATCTTTATACTAAAGTATTAGTTTGATATTGTACTTCCTTCAATTTTAGTTATAAGCAATTTTTTACTTTTTAAGTTGATTGAATAACTAATATATTCAACCTTAATTATAAATCAGATACATTAATTATCTAATAAAACATTATATTATATAAGATGTCTTTTAAAATATGTTACATAATTATATTTTAGTCTATAAATTTGAAGTAAAAAAGAAAATAAAAAGAAAATAAATTTAAAATAAAAGGGTCAATTCTGTGAATGAATGAAATTAGCCATTAGAATTTAGAACTAAATATCTTCCTTTATTATAAGAAAAGAAAATATCTTGAGCTCAACATGTTCACTCAAAAAATCACTGTTCTGCACTCGATGGCTACCATCACCTATGAAATCATCTCTCCTAGCTAGTAAAACACAATTTCAAGTTTCAACACAAAATTTTCATCTCTCTCTAAAATCTTAGTTTTCCCCCAAATTAGAAACCACACAACACAAGCAAGGTGAAGAATGAAGATGCTTGTAAGAGTTAGTTCCCACTCAAAAGTCAAATCAGAAACCCTAACTAGTTAACCGTTCACTGAAAGAGATGGTGACGGCTGATATACCTTATGCAGTGCCGGTGATGGTGGAGGAGGACTCTGTCCTGTGACTGTTAAAATCAGAATACAACGGTGGTTGTGATGGTTAGTTGTAGTTCCGGAACCATTTCCACCGTACAATATTCTTGATCTATTTTCACTGATTTCTGTTTTGGTTTCAAATATGTATAAATATAAATATATTGTTGTAAAAACTGTGTGCTTTTATAAAAATAAAATAATATAAACTGTGTGATTTTGAAATTAAGAAATATTTGCAGCTAACTTCGGTGAGTTAATTCAAATTTATATCATGAACATTTTTTGGAGAAATATCCTGAGTTATACTTACTATCATTGCCGTTTCCTTGAGTTCAATTAAACTTTAGATGTACTATTTCTTTGCTGTTGTTTTTTTTAATCTATTATTATTTCCGTTCTTAAATATAAGATCCTGTTTGACTAAATTGTACCATTCATCTATCGTGTTTTGACCGTATTTTTTTTTAATAATATATTGATATAAATATTAGCATATAATAATATCTTGTTTGACTTGTTTTTATGAGTATTTTTAAAATATCAAATTTTTACAATTTTTATTACTAAATAATTAAAGATATTACTGATTAAAATTGTGTGTATATATAATGATAAAAATAGATTTTATATTTAAAGACAGAGGTATTATTTCTTTGTTGTTGAATGAACTTTAGATTAAAATAAAATCTTTTTGCTTGACTGTGTATATATTTAGTTCTTATCTATACGTGTTTTGCTTTATAGGGTCAAATATGGTACTGAATTGTGATGATCCACGACAGGTCGATCCACTAGCAGGTTAGTTACTGCTAAAAATTTTATAGTTAACTTTACACTCATTGCCTTAGAGTAATCACTTATTCAATTTTTCGATCCGAGGGAAAGAAAGTAATCACAATTGATGGAAAATTCTAATATGAATTGCCATCATAAATTTGATTAGTTGGTCAAATACATTCTTGTTCTTAAAAGTAAATTAATTAGAGTTTAATTTTGATTAGGGTGTAAAATGTATCAACCAACTCTAATGTGATCTACTGGTTAGATGTTTATCTATATCAACTCTGAGGTTTTTGGTTCGAAATTGGTAATAAAGAAAATTAAAAAATTGATAAAATGGATTGATCTTGCCGATCCATTTAATACACATAAAATAGATTAACATTTTGAACTTAACTTCTTAAATTGGTCAACCCTGTTTCATCTAAATGAAACTATAAATTTTCGCGATTTGTGTGAATGAAAAATGTTTTATTTTTGAGGATTCTAAACATATAAAATAGATTAATATTTTGAACTTAACTTCTTAAATTGGTCAACCCTGTTTCATCTAAATGAAACTATAAATTTTCATGATTCGTGTGAATGCAAAATGTTTTATTTTTGACCATTCTAAACTAAATAAAAATGTTTTTAATAATTTTTAAAATGTCACAATCAATATTTTAATCAAAAAATTAACTGTACAATTGTTAAACTTAAAGCATTACAATTGATCAATTGAAATTTAGAAGGCCAAATCTGTGTTTACAGATTTTGACACTAAAGAGTTTTATGAAACATGTATCTTTTGTTCACAATTGTAAAAATTAATCTTTCAAGTTTTGTGTAATTCAAATTGAAATCGTTAAACTCTCCTCAAGGGTGCATTTTTTCTGCTAAATAATAAGGAATTGAACATGACAACTTCAACTGTACTTTGTTTAATTTTAAAATTGTTCCTGAGACTGAACTAAATGGTGGTCAATAGACGGACAAAAACATATATTATTGTCCCCCACTAAACCATGAGACAACTTTTTGTCGTCAGTATAAATTGTCTAAAACACAAAAATAATATTTTCTCCATCAAACATTGTACAACACACAATTCGTTCAATACCTTAAATGTTTGTTCTGTGTTGTTCTATTTTTTACAGTTATGTCTAGCATATATATTTTGTAAGTCAAATGGACCCCAAGCGTTTTAATGCAGTATGCCTAAGTCGAGAATAAATGCAAAACTTAGATTAAGCTAAAAGATACATGTGTCATCTCATTGAAGCACTCTTAGGTTAATGATATTAAGTTTTGATTAAAAAAAGGAAAATGAGGAAAAGGGACGGAGGGGAGTTTTTTTAGTTTAAACTGGATATCTTCTACGCGCAACTGCAAAGACTAATCTCTCGAATCAGATATGACCACAGAGAGTAATAAAGCTTTGATTAACTTAGAAGAGATCTCTTATTATCTCATCCAAATACTCTTACACACCAAACCACTAAATTTAAAATGGCATTATGGTCAATATGTTGTACTAAAACATTGTGTAGGAACTTGTTTTATTTAATTTTGTCCAATTTTTGAGCACATGAATTGGCGTAACTTTTGCAACCCTTCTTAAAAGGTGGGTAAATTGTTTCTTGCTATGATGCTGGATTTGGATTTGACTTTGTCGTAAGGGTTAGAGTATTCTTTGTATTTTTAAAAATAATAGGTATAATTACAATTTTTGTCGCTCTATTTTCAGTTGAAATTGGTCTCTTTATTTTAAAGTCATATTATTTTGGTCCCTCTATCGTATTTTTATATTTATAAACAATAATTTAATATATTTTAAATGATGTGACATATAAACCAATAACATTCAATAATCAAAAGTTATGGAATTACAAGAAAATGCATTAAAAACTTCAGTTTTAAATTAAGAAATTATTAATTTTTTGTAATTGAATTAATGAAAAGTAAACAAATAATTTATTTGGATGAATCTACATCATTATACGTCATATCATTTAAAATAATTTAAATCATCATTTTTAAGTACAAAAATCTAATAGAAGGACCAAAATTGTATGATTTTAAAATAAGGGATGAATTTCACTAATGAGTTATAATAAGGAGACTGAAACTGTAATTAAGCCTTGATAATATTATTTTGATTGTTAAAAAAAACTAAATTTAAAATGATTTTTCCCCTTCAACCAAAGAGGCTTTTAAGGTTTTACTTGTGAGTTTGGAGATAAGGGGAGAAAGGGTTGTGGAGGAAAGAAAGTAGAGAAAAATAAAAATAGAGAATTCTTCAAAAAAAAAAAGTTGAAAGTGTTTTTGTAGGGAGTGATAAATAAATATTTATTATTAATATAATTTTAATTTTAAGAATATTATAACAATAAAATTGAATTTATAAGTTTCATATAAATTCTTCAAAAACCTCCTCCAATACAATTTATGAAGGTTTTTTTTTTGTCAGATAGCTTAGTGGTTAGACACTCACACATATAAATGTGAAGAAATATGGAATGCTGAGTTCGAACCCAGACCACTCCAATAATGTCCATGGTAGCTACCAATTGAGCTATACTTATAGGACCAATTTATTAAGGTTTTATATTACACAAAAATGAATTTTTCAAAACTCATCTTTTCTAATTTTTTTTTAAAAATCACCCATTTCATTTCAAACTCACAATCAAAGGTTACAAAAAAATACCCACAAAGAAATTACTTCATCCGTTTCAAAGATAGTGTCGCGTTTGGTGTTTTTACACATTAAGAAATACAATCATTACATTAAAAGTAATGTCACTTTTATTAAATTAACCTTACTTTTTCCTTTATTTTCTTGAAAATAATGTATAAAGTAGTAATCATAAGGTATAATTGGAAAGTGTTGTATTGAGAATTGAAAAGCGAACACTCATTTTAAAATAAAATTTTTAAGCTAAAGCGCAATCATTTTAAAACGGGGAGAGTATAAATCAATAGACTCCAAAGAAATAATTTAAAACCAAGTGGAGTAGCAATTAAGTCGTTGGAAATAAAGATCATGATTCATGATTAAGAAGTGCATATGGGGTTGAATTGTGGTTTTGTGATTATAGTATAAAGTTAAAGCTCACATCAATTGAGATGAGAGAAGAGTTGCCCTGCTCTATATGCTTAAATCATTAGTCATTCTGATACAAAAAGTTATAGGGATATTCAGGTCCTTTTCCAGATATACTGTATATAATACAGTATATAATAAATAAACAAGCGCTTGCTAGTTGCTATATGTAGTTACTTGTTACCAAGTGCAGCAACAAGAAAAAGCAGGAACGTGTGCGAGACCAAAAATCTCCCACGCTTGTAGTTTGTTTTCCCCTAAAAATATGCCAAAACAAAACCCTTTCAACTAGATAGATAATATCTCCAGGTGGAAAGGAATAAGCAAAATATCTTCAGCCCACTGTTCTGCACTTAGGGCATGTTTGGATAAAGAGTTTACAGCACAAGCGTTTATCATAATAAGTGCTTATATAAGCTATTTTTTAGCAATATATAAAATAAAAATAAATTATTTTTAAATTTATTGAGTTGTTTTTGTAATTTTTTTAACAAGCAAAACTGAAATATATATATAACAAGACTACAAAAGCTTACAAAAATATCACCCAAAACATGAAATATAACAACACTAGTCAATATCCAAACAAGATGAAGGGTCCGACCATCACCTATGATAATTTGCGACTAATTTAAGTTGTTTTTGTAAATTATGTTAAAGAACTTATGAAAATTAAGGTAAGTTGTTTTATAAGTTATCTCTCAAACTGTCTTACAAAACTTATTTATGTCAGAGTAAGCAAATTCAATAGAGGCACTTGGTGAATATTTTGCGCCACCAAGTAAATCTTCTCTCCTACTAGCAAGGAATCACAATCTCTACACAATTTTCACCTCTTTCTACAATCTTACTGTTCCCACAAATCAGAAACCACATAAGCAAAGTGAAGAATGTAGATGCACAATGAGTTGTAAGTTCCTACCTAAATCAGAGACCCTAACTATAACCAACAGTTCACTCAAAGAGACCACGGTGGCGGACATACCTGATGCCGCCACGACAGTGGTGAAGGACTATGTCCTGTCAAACTCTGATTATGAAGGTGGTGGTGATGTTGTTGCTAGATCAGTTGTTGTAGTTGTTCCGGATTGATTACAACGTACAGCTAGCTGAGTTTCATGATGAAGATGATTAGATTACTGATTTGTGGATTCGATTTCAAGTAAATTCATACCAATATGAAATCCATTATAATATTGCTGTAGAAGTTGTGCTTTTGAAATTACGAAATATTTGCAGGAAAAGTTGATCAACTTATTCAGATTTAAATCATGAGTGATATGATTTATGACTTGTAATACTATCATTTCAGTTTGAGTGAGTTCAATCAAACTATAAATGTATTTTTCGTTGTTGAATGAACTTTAGAATAAATTAAATCCATTTCATTCATATATTTGTTTTGCTGTTTTGTTTTGTTGTGGTTCTGTTTATGCTTGCCTTTTGTAGTAGGACTTATCTGTAGGTGTTTTGCTTTATAGGGTCAAATATGGCATTGAATTGTGATGGTGCACATCAATCCACTAGCAGGTATTTTATTGCCAAAAATTGTGATGTCGGTTGAGATGTTTTGTCCTATTTTTGTCCCTAAAGTCCCAAAATAGAATATACTAGAATATGAAGCGTTGGATATAATATTGATCCACAATTTTAGAAATGAGTTGATATAAAATAGTGTGACCCATTAAATAAGAAAGTCTCTATTGAAAAGAAGAAAAAAAAGTTTCAAAATGAGTATGTCTAACAAAAATTGTATACCATAACCAGACATTTATAAAAGGTGTTCGAACTCAGGCCCTCTATTTTATATATGTGAGTAATAAGTTTTTGATTATTTATATTTTCGTCTATGTACCATCAAAAATATGAAAGGATTCCATGATTAGTTTGTGCCATGAAAATATTAAGTTTTTTTATAAAATAAAATCTAAATTAATTGAGATGTAGTAGTAATTTAGAAATAATATACCAAAAGGAAACTTGGAAAGGTTTATAGGCCGCCTTTAAAACACTCAACAACTAGTGGAATTCTGCAACCACCGGCTATCTTGTTGTGACTGCTTTACACAAACTTGTCTCTTACCCAAGAACAAGGGTCATGGGAAATTCACTTAAAATATTAAAATATTAATTAGTAATTGATAAATAGAATTAAAAAGCCTTAATATATTCACCAAAAAAACCCTTAACATATTATAAATTATTAATGTGATTTAATTTTTTTATAGAAATAAAACTAGAGTTTAATTAATATTTGTTATTAATTTAAAAATTAGTCATACTTGCATTAAATCATATCTCAATAAATTGATAATTGTGATGAAGTAATACAACAATGCGACATAAAAAAAAGTAAAAATTTAAATGGGTTGGGCTAACCCATATAGTCCACATAAATCGGGTTAGACTCATTAATGTGTAGTCTGATAATAAATAAATTGAATTGAATTGTCTTGTTTATATAATCGGATAATAATTTAATTGTGTTTTTTTATAGAACTGAATTGTCTTGTTTGTGCACGATTTTAAAAAAATGATTAATTGTGTTAATTTTAATGGTAAAATTAATATCATTATTAAAATACCTTTATTAATTCTAGTTTTTTTTTTTAATAAATAAGTAGATAATAATTAAAAAAAAAGTAATAAATGTTATATTGATAACAGTCACATATCACAAACGCCAGTTATTTAAAAATGGGTAGAGTATTTTACAACAAAAGGTGTACTTCCTCTGTCCCAAAATAAATAGTCTACTTGCCAAAATTGTTTGTCTTAAAATTATTATGTGTACTACCAATAAAATGAAGGATATTTAAATAAAAATCATATTCTCTATCTTTCATTTACACACTTTTTTTTAAATATATGATTCGATCAAGTGTGATATTTAAAATGGGATTGAGGAGTATTATTTTTAGGAAAATAATAAACATTGCAATGGTTAAGATAACATAAATAGTAAAGAAAGTTCGGACTTTGCCCCTCTTTGTAATAAAAAAAATAAAACAATAAAAAAACTCTTAAAATTTATATTTTCTACTTTCCTATAATAATAAAACACAATTTTCATTATAACCTTAAAGGGCACTAGTTAACATTAGTCAGCAGGACCCTTATTTTTACTCTTGTGTAATCCACCATAAGTATGAAAGGCTACGAGCCACGTGGAGATTGATCATTTTGTGTGTGCGTGGGGTGTTTTATATCGTTTTGTGTAAAGTGAATTATTTCATCATCTATCACAGTGTAGATAAGACTTAAGTAACAGTGTGTGTGTATCGTCCAATTAAACGCCTGAAGTTAGTTTTTCTTTTCTTTGTCTTTCCAAAAATAGAAGAAGACTAATTATTTAATGATATGCCAAACATAGCATTAATTCTGAAGTCTGAAATATAAACTTTATCTGTGTAATAATGCTGCCCGTCACTCACGAACTCATCTCACATGGCCACATGCACTACCCCTCACGATAAACCGCTTTCTATTTAATTTTCACCTCTTTCTATAAATAAATTAAATTAAATTAAATTAAATATTCCTTTCCCCCACATCATAATCCAAACTCAAATCAGAAACCCTAACTAACCAACTCTTCACTCAACTTCATGGAGATGGCGGTTGCACCCAAAGTGGTTATAAAGTGAAAACCTGATTGTCACGGTGCTGATCTACTCCAAACAGACGGTTGCAGTTCCCGAACCTTTCTGATTTTGAGGGTGAGTAGTTAGTTTGAGATTTCTAAATTTCAGATCCATTTCGTTGAAGCTAATTCAATTCACTGTCCGGTGTCCGTGTTAGTGTCTGTGTACTGAACCATGTCTTGTTTTCTTCTTGGAAGTGATTTGAAACCGCATAAGGTACATCAAGTCCTTGAATCTTCTTTGGTGAACCTCCAAGTTAATACATCTGTAAGTGATTTTTTGTGTGTGAAATATTAGCTACATATATTAGTGATGTTTTGAAATTACAAAAGTTGATGATGATGATGATGATGATGATGTTGATGATCTTTCTCTTTTCATTTTGATTTGTTCTAAATTAATTAGTTTTAAAAGTTATTCTTGAATTGAAGTGCAGGGATTATATATATCATGAGTTATACTATCATCATTCTAGTGTTGGTAAGTTCATGCCATTTTATTTCCAACTTGCTTTTGATTGATGTAGGACTTTATTTAGATGACATTTTATGCATATAGAGTCATAGACACTTATTAAACATTGTTTTGACTTTGTGATGCTATTGGTATTGTTGAGTTAGGTTTATTGCTTGATTTGAATGATTCATGGTTTACTCAAAAACCCTAATATGTGTAGGATTGTGAGAACCTCCAAGATGGCCAGTAGTAGCAGGAACCCTCTTGTTGTTGGGCGTGTAATAGGGGATGTATTAGATCCCTTTGAAAGTTCTGTCCCTCTCCTTGTTACCTATGGTAATAGGAATGTTACTAATGGTCGTGAGCTTAAACCTTCCCAAGTTGTCAATCAACCTCAAGTGAGTATCCGTGGAAATGACCCGACTAGCTTATACACCCTGGTAAAATTACATTACATAAACACTTTATTTGTTGCTTATATCACAAACACTTGCTTATGTACAAGTTATTTCTATAGTAAATGGTAAAATATTTTTCAGATATACTACTTGAAAATAAACTGAAAACATTTTATGATCAATGTCATAACTCATAAGTTGTATTTATAAGTTCTCTCAATCGGTCTCTTAAAATTTATTATTGGCTGGACCGTCGTGTCTTATTAATGGTGTCCATTGTTTGCTCTAAACTTTTAAAGGTGTTTGATCATATTAAACGATTGTCGTGATCATGGTTCATTGGTAGAGAAAACATGAATTAAAAACTTAGTTTTCTCAAAATGTTGGTGGAATGCTTTAGCTTTTCTTCAATATATCTAAAATTGAGTTTGATTTTATACTTGGTAAATGAGTTTAGAGTATCCTTGTTTTCACTTAATATAATTGCTTATAACTATTGATGTTTCTAATTTCTAACTCGATTCTATTTAAATTCGCCACTTCTCTTGCAGGTCTTAGTAGATCCAGATGCTCCTAATCCAAGTAACCCCAGGTTTAGGGAGTACCTACATTGGTAAGTGAATCACTTTTGCTCACAATTGAACATAATAATATATGAGATATTCAAGTTAAATAATTCTTTAACTAACACTTTTTCCTCAATGGATCTTAGGTTGGTGACTGATATTCCAGCAACAACTACTGGGGCTACTTTTGGTATGTATATTGATTCCATCCATTTCATTAGCCAAAAGTATTCACGAATAAGAAGTTTATTAACAAAGTTACTTCCTCATATATAAATATGACTTTTTTTGGTATATTTAACTATAGATGTATTTAGTATACTAGATACATTAGTTAATTAATCAACATATTAAAAAAGTTAAATTTACTTTTATAACAGTGATTGAAAGAAGTTTGAGTTAAAATTTGACTTAAATGCAAAAGTCAAATTTATTTATATTAAGGAACCTAATATAAAAAATTCATTTTAAAATTCATGCATTCAATCTTTTTAAAGTTAAATTTATTTTTTCAATGTAAAATTTTTACTTTTGAGCGCCTTAAGGGCACATCTTATCAAAACTCAGTATATAATTAAACTTAAAATAAATGTAGTTTTAGTCTCTTTATTTTCATTTGTGATGATGTGGCAAACGTCATATAGACACAAAAATTACACTTGACATTATTTTTTATTTTAATTTCACCAAATCCTATTAAAAAATATTTTTATTAAATAAATAATTAAATAAAATTAATTTATAATAAAATCAGTTATATTTATTCAAAAGAATATTTACTTTTTAATAAAATAAAATATTTATTAAAAAGTAAAAAGTTTTTTATATTAATATAAAAATTCAATATAAAATATATTTTAATAAATTAAAAAAATATTATATTAAAAAACAAAATATTAGTTTTAGATAAAATATTTCAATTCTTTTTATGATATTTAATGAAATTTAAATAAAGAATAATGCAAGTGTACTTGTTGTGTCTATATGTCATTTTACGCATCATCAAAATTAACTCAAATATATAAGATGGGGGACTAAGTCAAAAAACTGAAATAGAGGATCTAAAAATTGGTTTTTGAAATATAGGGATTAAAACTTTTTAAAATTCGTTCCACAAAAAAACTTTGAAAATTCAAAAATCAAAATTGTATTTATGCCTTACGATCCAGTTAAGAGTTTAATGAATATGTTTTGTAAACTAATTTTACAGTGACCTCCAATAAAATTCAAGTATTTTTCCATGTCACGTGGTGGGTGATTTACATTGACGTCAAGCATAATTATTCTTTTAAAAAATATTATGAAAAGTTCAAACTTCTTTTTACTAATAAGCTACCAAAGCATAGTTGAAATTTTTTATTAAATAAAATCCATTTATAAGTTTATTCTAATTTTAAAACTTAGCCTTTACAGTTCTACATTTTAAGAGTATATATATATAGAGTTTTTTTTTTTGACCAAAGAGTGTTATATATAGAGTTGGTATATAACGATGAATTTTACTATTTTTAATAAATTTTGGGTTAGTAGGTATTTATTGTCCTATGATTCGTGTGAATTTTGATTTATGCCTATAATATTATTTTTTATATTATCCTATAATGTAAAGATTCAATTATTTATTCCCTCGGTGAACATTTTACGTAAAAGCTGTATAATTTGTTGTCACTCCTTACAAATATTGATCATATTAATATTGATCATATTAATGGTATAAGATTATTTTCCCTATCTCAGGAGCCAAGCCAATGATATAGAAGAGAACTTCCACACCGGATATGTTTCTATTCTATATTATGTTTGAGGTACGCTCAAAAAACAAAATACTATAAATTACATCTGTTTATTGTCTTTAAGATGCATCAATATATACATGATATGGTATTAATCCAAAAAAAAGTAATTTCATTAACTTTGCAACAAAATTATATATTTTTTCAATTGATTTGTATAGGTAATGAAATTGTAAGTTATGAAAAGCCACGACCCACCTTAGGAATTCATCGTTTTGTGTTTGTATTATTGCGTCAAAAAAGTAGACAAAGAATATCTTCTCCAGGATGGCGGCAAAATTTTAATACAAGAGAGTTTATTGAAATTTACAATATGGAATTGCCTGTTGCTGCTGCTGTGTTCTTCAATTGTCAAAGAGAGACTGGTTCTGGAGGAAGAACTTTTACATAATGGTTTTATAATGGTTTTTTATTGTCATTTAGTTAGTCTAGTGCTTAAATTTCACCTTTTAAAATGATTAAGTAGAGTGTCATATTCTGTATATAAAATGAGATATTCCTATTAAATGAGTCGTACTCATGAGATCACATCACTTAGTTTTATTATGAGTTAGTAATATAAATGCTATCTTAGTGAATTGTGTAGAAAAAACAAATAAATGTTTAAGACAAATGCATACATAAGTAATAAGGTTTTTTTAGATTTGGGCTTTGGATTCAATGGACTTTTTAATTTCATGTCAGTCTTTTATATATAGTCGGTAAGAAAATCCATCTTGTATTTCATAGTTTTGTTGATGAAGATCAATCATCATTAGTTATGGTGAAAATTTTATACTTATTCATATCATAATAACCAAGAAAGAAAAAAGATTTGATGTTTTGTATATAAAATAGTGTATGCACTTTTCTAAAATTAATATTAACAGTTATTTTATTAAGTTTAATGACAAGGAAACTTAACTTTTTTTTTTGACAATAGAAACTTAACTTTTTTAAAAATACTTATTAATTGTATTTTTTACCCCCTAATTTTCACAAACTTGCAATTTTGACCTTCTAAATTTCAAAATAGCAATTTATTTTAGTCCCTTAACTTTAATCTTTTTTGCAATTAATTGATTTTGACATAGTCGAAGCTAATGTGGGCACTAAATTGCAAAGCATAATTTTTTTGCAGTTGGTATCTATATCATGCATGAGTTGTTTTACCATATGCTTTGTTACTCTTAAATTAATTTTATTCAATTGGCAACAATATAAGGTTTTAACTCATTCTCAAAAAATTGTTATTCATTGATAGCAAAAAAACTCATATGTTCCATCAAACTTTTACCATTGTTCTTAATAAAAAATAATCTTGTTACAACTTAAATGTCTTATTTGACAAAATATTTATCTTTTTTATCTTGTTATCTCTATAAATAATCTGCTTTCATGAACTCTACTTCACACAACATCATTAAGAAGAAAATAAAATAAAATAAAAATGAAGGGTGTCAAAATATGTTCAAATCCTATTAAAACCATAATCTTTCTTCTAATTATTGTATCAACCTTTGGCCTTTGCCTAAGCATTATTGAAGCGTTTACATGCAACCCAAGTGGAAGAATAAGAGGAAAAAAAAAATCAAAACAAGACAATGCATTAGAGCAGAAGAATTTGAGTGTTGCAAGCAAGGAAAATTTTGCACAACATTCACATGTTCACCACAAGTAACAAAGCACACAAAAGCAACTTTAACATTGAATAAAGCAAAATAAAAAGAATGTATCCAAAAAAAAAAAAAAAAGGGAACAAGCTTACAGTTTAGTTTATAATCCTAAATTGATCTCTATTTCCTTCATCTTTGAAGCCTCCATTGTGTTGTTGCTCTGTTTCGTTGTTGTTTGGTTTTGAATCATGGTGTAATTTGAAAGTTGATGTTCTACACTTCTACTATTATGTTATGAAACATAAAATCAAATTATTGTTTGATTATGTAAGGTGGCGGAGCCAGAAAAATAAAATTGGGTGGCTGCTGAAAAAATTATTTTATTTTATTGAGATAATAACCAAAATTCATTGATTTTATTGGAACAAAAAACATATTTCATCCAAACAATTTCATTAATGAATACCTTTTTAAATAATGTACTGCTTATATTAAGGAAATTAAAACACATTTGTCTCCTATAAATAAATTCAAAGTGACTGTAGGCAAATATACATTGGCCTTCACATCGCAAGTAGAATTTGGACTTGCTCAGTTAGAATACGGAAGCTGCAATTTTTTTGGACTTTGATCAGAAAACATAAAGTATGAGATTCGGTCAGGATACTGGGTACTCTAAAATTGCTTTTGATTTTGTTGGCTTTGCTTGTAGTAAATGATTCGTCTCACCCCCCAATTGATGTGCAGAAAAGTACATGATGCTGATGTATCCGGGAATGTAGGGAAGGAGATGTTGTAACTTGTAAGTGTGTAAATTTGTAATTGGTTTTTAATCTAGCTAGGATTGTCATATTGATTGTGTCATGTGAAGTGATCTACATTTATATTGGGTTTTTTCAACATCAAGGTAATATATCATTTTTTTATCACCGGCTATAATTATTGTGTCAAGTGTGAGTAGTCTCACATTATATAAAAAAGTGGAAGTTGAATAATTTATAAGTGGGATGACTCATAAATATATTGCCTTAAAGTTTTGACTAAAAATGTGGTGTCTGACTCAGTTGTATAAATGTTTTTGACCAAATATAGATGATTCTCCGAGCTACCCCCTCGAGATGGCCCAACATGTGGTATCAGAACTTGGTTGGGGGCCATAGGGTGGTGTTGGATCTTGGACACGGGGAGACTCACACTTGAGAAGAGATGTTGAAATCTATCAAGTGTGAGTTAAGTCCCACGTTGGTTAGAAGAGTTGAAGTTGAACAACTTATAAGTGTTAGGACACGTTAACAAGTATGTTTGGAAGAAGGAATTTTTTGAAGGAAAGTAATTTTTTGAGGAAATTCAAAAAACTTCACCGAATTACTCCCTCCGTCCCAAAATGTAAGAGAAAAAATTTAAATTTTTTGTCCCAAAATGTAAGAGAAAAACACAAACTTTTACATTTCCAAAAAAAATTCACTTTCTCTCTTACCTTGTTCATAATCAATAACCAATCAAAATTGTTTATACATTTTTCAAGTAACCTTTTTACTAAAAAGCTTACATCCAATCATTATATTTTACTTTTTCTTAATAAGCGTGATTTTTATTTTTTTTCTCTTATATTTTGGGACGGACGGAGTACATTGTTTGGGTAAAATACTTAACGTTTTTTGTAGAAGAGTGGTGTCAAAAGTTACTTGTAAGGTTGCTCAAAGGCCAATGTGTTGATCCAACTCAGTGAGGCTCCCCTTCGATAGTCCAACAGTGGTATTAGAGCCAATGGTTAAATTGGACTCCTTGTGTCGAAAGTCTTTCTGACAAAGGTGGTCAGGCGGCGGGTTCTGGTTGGTGCAATGACACGATGGCGGTACAAGTACATGTATATGGTTGAAAAAACTTTCACTTGAGCGGTAACATGAATTGTATGACTCACACTTTAAAGAGAGATTGTTGTGGCAATTGTGAATAAGTTTTACATTGTTTAAAAAGTGGAAGTTGAATACAGAACTCATAAACTCATTGCCTTAAGTCCTTAACGTTTTTGGTAAGAGTGTGGTGTCTAACTCACTTGTATCGATGCTCTTGATCTAATGCGGATGATCCTCGTACCTCTTCTTAATATCTCCACAATAATTTCACCTCTTAAAGATGAATAAATAAAGATAAGTGAGATATTTTTAATGTTAAAGTGGTGTAGTTTTACCTTAAAACTTGCACATCTCTTGATTATTATTGGCCCATGTAGCAAGATTCTCGTACTAATGGAAGGAAAGAAAGTGGTAGTCAACTAGTCATTGAGTTCATCTTAGAAAACAATAACATCGTACTAAAAACCAACAATCAACGTAAGACAACGCACACTAAAAACAAACAGAAGAATCTACTGATGGTTTGATTGGACAAAAGCAAAAGCAGATGCAAAAAGAGCAAAAAATATATGTAAGTACTATAAGAATTGATGTAAGGATAACAAACATTAAGCAAAGTGTGCCAACATCAAACGAGGTAAAGTTGAAATATCTATCAAAAGATATCATGCCAAGGAATAGGAATGTGGTCGACCCTCTTGTTGTAGGGGGTGTTATAGGAGATGTTTTGAACCCTTTTACAAACTCTGTTTCTTTGAGTGCTATCATCAATAACAGAGAGATTAGCAATGGTTGTCAATTGAAGCCCTCTCAATTGGTTAACCCTCCAAGGATTAGTGTTGGTGGTGAAGATCTTAGGACTTTCTACACATTGGTAAGTAGTTATCACCTTTAGAGTACAAAATTTTATTTAATGTTATTAGTATTATTTTATATTGTGACCGCAATTACGGCTATTCACTTATACTGAAAATAATTTGAGATCGTTTTTTTAGACAATTCATTTTTGGTGACAAAACTAAAATCCTTGACATGAAGGTAGCACAATATTGCTATTGTCAACCATTATTTTTTTTGCTTAAAAAAACAATAATTTTTTAATGGTAAATTTTAGTTTTATTTTAGTTTGTAGGAAAAATCATAAATATAACATTTTTTTCACTTTACTTCTCATCTAACTTAAACTTCACTCCATCATCGGCACCAACTCAATGAGGTAGAAACTCGTATGCATGTACCGATGTACGGTTCAGAGATCTTTCATACTACTAAATCGCTTTACATTTCATTTAGCCGAAATTTAATATGATGTTTAGCATCTTCATGTTATGTAAATAAATTTTTGTATGGTTGAATCTCATTAGGTTATGGTGGACGCAGATGCACCTAGCCCTAGTAACCCTTTTTTGAGGGAATACTTGCATTGGTGAGTTCTATTGCCTCTTTCTTTGGTAAAAGCAGTTTTGTAATTTGAAGTAAATGGAAGAACTAACTGTTTAGACGTATATATTTTGTTAATATATTCTTCCCTCTTAAATGGAATTGTAGGATGGTGACGGATATTCCAGCAACAACAAGTGCAAGCTTTGGTATGTACAAATATTGCTCCTATAAAGTTGTTCAACATGCTTAAATTTAATATCTAATTATTAACATAAAATAAAAATTCAGATACACTATAACACGTAGTAAATATAATGCCACACCATACACTTTGTCTCAATCAAAATCAATAGTTCATAATAGTTCATAATTTACATTTGAAAAATACACTCATTTTAAATCAATAGATTATAGATCACAATTTACATTTGAAAATACATATGCATACTGGTTATTTATTATTTTATAGCAAAGATTGCATTGATTTACATGTTTATATATGATGATACAAAATTTATGCAGGGAAAGAGGCAGTGTTTTATGAGAACCCAAAACCTTTAGCAGGGATTCATCGACTTGTGATTGTATTATTCAAACAATTGGGCAGAGACACTGTTTTTCCACCAGATTGGCGTCACAATTTCAACACCAGAAGCTTTGCTGAAATTAACAATCTTGTAATTGTTTCATCACTTTATTTCAACTGCCAAAGGGAACGTGGTTGTGGTGGGAGGAGATGTTAGAAGAAATCAAATTTTGATGTTAAATTCTATGAGAGAGATGTTCACATTTTTGTGGATTCAAAAATTAGAAAAAAAAAACAAGTCTCTCAATCTGTTCTTCTAAAGATTAATCACATGCAGGCATTGATATATTTATCTTCTCAAAGCTTTCATTGTTGAATTAACTATAAAACATTATGATATTAGTTGAAGTCGTATGACAGTTTTCAATTTTCAATAGACAAATATTAGTTGTTTATATTTTAGTAGTCGGAATATGAACTTCAGACCGTCTTCGCAAACTCCTTTGAGTTTCGCGGTGCAACCACTTGACTATGCATTGAGAACAAGACTCCCATTAGTTCCTAATGGGCATGCCTCTGTTATGTGGCTTACCCTTCTCAATTGCTACCTAGGACATCTTGAAAGAGACTTCTTTTAGTAAGGTTCATGGATTGTGCAAGAGGCACACCATTAAAGGTTTAAGTGCAGCAACTCCTTCATTAGCTTGGCATAATGTCGGCTATTGTATTATGCCAGAAAGTTGCCACTCAATTTGTTTATGAGCTGATACTTGCAAATACACACAAGTACCAAATCAGATGTGTTAACTCCCACATCACATGTGTCATCTTCCTCATATTCATCACCTTCCACTTCATTGATAATTTAAAAGGCTAACTTACAATCAAACTAGTAAATAACACATGCCATTTATAGTTAATTCATAAGGACAAGTTTATTCCTCTGGTATTTATAATTAGTAATTAATTAATTAATTATACATGCCATTTATAATTTAAAAGCTCTGTGAGCGAAGAAACTCTGCGTCTATGGTTACTACCACAGACAAGCAAGGAAAATGTTTTTTTTTTGTCAAGACAAGCAAATAAACTATTTATTGCACTTAAAAATTACCCAAATAACCATCATAAAACTGAAGTTGAGTTCTTCAGTATCAGTTATAACAATTAAAATCATGTTGGTCTCCCGATGAGAACCGGATAAAATATAAATGACTAGAGTTATGCAGTTCCAAATTAACATCAACCTAGAAATAGCGAGATAAACTGTTTAATATAACAGGACTAGATCAACTGGTCTTCGGGTCTGGCATTGGAAAGAGACCAGCACCTGCACCCCTTGGCGGAGCAAAACCCAAGAACTTTTGCAGATTTGTTCTGATACTAATGGAACACAAGAAGTATAGAAATGCCATGGAACAATCTGTGGGATCATTACCTTGCAACCCTCGATGGCTCATCTTCATAACAAGCCCAAAAGGCTTGAACGGCAATTTGGCAACTACCTTGCCTTCGAAGAGCGAATTTAGCAATCCAAAGACCACAAAGAGAACCAGAGCAACGACACCACCAGATTTGAACTTGAAGAGAGACAAGTCACGACTAGATTCTTTGAGGCTTGTCTCAACACGGTCAATTTTTTTGGTCTTGGACTTCTTAATGTTGATTTTGTTGCTGTCTGTCTTCATAGTCTCGAGTTTCTTGGAGGCTTTGTCAATGGTGGACCGAAGGTTCTTGTAAGAATTGGTGCGGTAAATAAGAATCCATGAGATGGCCTCACAGACAATAGCTGTACAGAAGGAGATACCCACTACAGTGAGGCCATCGGAGTATTTAAAATCTGAGAAAGGATATGCCATCGATGGTAAAGAAAATTCTACGAGAAACAGAGAAAGCAAACTTGAATCTTGATCAAAATAGTTTGAACTTCCAAAGCCTGTATAAATACACAAACGTCAAATCATCTATCGTACAACCCCTGTTTATAGAACATTAAAAATTAAAAATAAATGCAGGCTTTGCATACAAAAATAAAATAAAAATAGGCAACAATTTAGAACCAGAAAGAATTAATCCATAATCATATTCTGCCACTTTAAGAATTTATATTTCCTCTATGTTATGTTAAACAAAATGCACACTTAACAGCTGAAGAATGTGTAATAGTGTGCGAAAAGAACAAACAGCAAACTGGGACTAGTACTTGCTGTCTTTCCTGTGAGAACGGTAGTTAAAAGACAGAAAAACAAGGTATCTGAGTTCCCAGATTAATTTTTTTAAAATACATATGGAACAATTTCATTTAAAATGCTAATCGAGAAAAAAGTTCAGTGCTCTTAATTCTAGTGCAAAATAACAGGGTTGCTTTACCCAGAAAGGCAGCTTTTTTTCAAGGTAGAAAATAGAACATAGTGCGAATTTCAAAAACAGAATAGCAAGTTAGTAACCAACATTATATATTTTGTTGGTACTTGGTAAACTAGTAAAGGCACTGAATGGCCACAAAAATGGGAAGTGCTGCTAAAGGAATGCTTAAGTACCATATCTTGATTAATTAGTAGTTAGGCATGACTAGTTAGTACTTAGTAGTCACACATTAAACTTTGTCTCACTCTATCGTGCAATAATCCATTATTTTTGGTGATAGCTAAGAGATCCAGATTACAGCAGAGGGAAATAAAATAAGTGATGAAGAAAACAATGAATAATCAACATTTGGGTCTAATACTACCTCCTGTCCTAAATATAAGAAAAAAAAATCACTTTTTAGATACATCAAACATTCAATGTATCTAAAAAGCGAAGATTTTCTTATATTTAGGACCAGATGGAGTACAATATTTTCCATATTCAAAAATTTATTCTACTGTTCATCCACAAGAAAAGTGGCTTAATTGTTTGACTTGACCTACGAATGTTTTCCTATTGAGAATCCCATCATAGTAAGGATCGACGATATAATTCCATCATTTTAAACCTCACTCCTCTATTCACATCTCACCTCTCTATTACTACATCACTCACACTCTCCCAAGGTTGAATGGGAAACTCATAATCACCAATTTCATCAACTTCAATTAAACAATCAACACAATTGGCATAAATACATTAAAATAAGCAAACTTCACACACACACACACACACACGCACACGCACAATCTTATAGAAATTTGGATTCATAAGTTAAACCGGTGAATAATCGATGGCAGCAGAAAAATTGAGCAGTAACAGTAACAGTGACAGATCCTAAGGTAAATACAAACAATTCAAATTTTCAATCAAACCTTCAAAATCAGATCAACAGCAACACCAGCACTTAAACCAAATCCACTAATCTTCAACAATCTACAAAATACACTGCAATAATAAATTTTAGATGTGATTAAGGAACTAAAGCAAGTAATTAAAGCATAGATCTGAGAAGAGTAAACACCTTACGGAATCGCAGAACGGAGGAAGAATCGAGAGTCGACACGTTCACAGCTCTGCGATTCGTGGCGAGAATCGTAACGTGAATGAAGGAAGAAGTTGAAATTGTGGTTTGAAGAGTACACGATACGGTGGGTTTTGGTGGTTGTTGTAATCTGTGGATTAGGGTTCGTGAAGTGTTTATGATTTGATTGCAGTAACTAACCAGAGTGAAGGAGAACACAAAATGGATCTACGATGTGAACTACACTTGTTTATCCTTAATAATTAATTTTTCAAAAAATAATGTACATATCTTTATTTTTTATTTATTTTTTTGGTGTAATGTGCATATCTTTAGTTTAAAAAAAACAAATGTACAAAAAATAAAAAATAATAAATAACGGATGAAGATAAAGATAAAATATCACACTAGACAAAAATAAAAATAAAGTTGAATATAAATTTAGTTGAATCAAAAATATTTTTTTTACAAAAAAATAAAATTAACTCATTTTATTAATAATAATGTTTTGAACTGGCTGCGGTAGGAAATGTGAGATCTTGGTAAATGATTTTTTTTTGTCGAAATCATGGTATGTATCATCGAACAAAATGACTATTCTACCGGTTGAATTGAAGACACCTCAAATAATTAGACAATTGACCATAAATTTAAAGATATTTTGTACAAATGTGAGAATCTAACCCTCGATCTTTAGTTAAGAGATGATCAATAGCTCATTCACACCCTCTAGGTTCTTGATGATTGATTTTATGGTGACAGTTGATAATTGAGTGTTTTAACTATTTGAAAAATATTAACCAGTGCATCCTACATACTAGTTAAAAACTCAAAATATACTTCTTGGTTATCAAGTAACTTTGAATTTCTAGATAATCTGTTCCATTCTTTAAGGTGTCTTTTTTTTTTGGTACATCAAAAATATAAATTGCTCCCGCTAGGGATCGAACTCTGGACCTCCCCCTACTCAACCCATATGTCCCTCAGCTCTTACCACTTGAGCTATCTTATGGAGACATTCTTTAAGGTGTCTTCAATCCAGTGATAAATTAATCACTGCATTCGGTAGTGGATATCATAAAAGTCTTTTAAAAAAGTCTCTCAAAATCTCACATAATCAATATAATCCCACGAAGTCTTTTAAAATTTTCAAGATTTTTTTTGTCAAAATAATCCTCTAAATCCCAATCCAATACCACCCCCTTAAAATTTGTATAATCTTTTTTTAATGCAAAAAACTTTAATTGTTTGTTTCCTCACTAATAGGATAATATATCAATCATAAATTAATCTAAGCGATAAGAATGTTGATCCGTTTAAATATGTGAGCAAGAGTTCAATTCATAGCTTATATATATCTAAAAAATTTAATTTAAAGAAAAAAATTCACCTTATACGCCCTGAGTTTCCACGTTAATAGAAACTAATACTCATCTTAATCACCTTGTCAAAAAAAAAAAAATACTCATCTTAGTCACAGAAAAATAACAAAAAATAGTAGGAGGTTTTTTGTTGACACCTAATGCGATACGATCCACGCCAGATTCCACGCATCTGATTAGGTGAATCATTCGTATCCGCTTCTTCCTTCTTGTCAACAACATTCAACACAAATTCCTCAATCCTCATCTCATTCATATACTTCACCATATCACCACAAGTCACAACTATAATTCTTCACTTCAAACAACAAACAGAAAAAACAACACAACCTTTTCAAGATGGTCAGTGCTATAAAATCAGCACTTGGAGATGCAGTATTAACTTTCATGTGGGTCTTTTGTTCTTCCTTACTGGGTTTAGTTTCTAGTTCAATAACCAAATCTCTTGGTCTTCAAAATGTTTCATATAATGGTTTCCCTTACCCTTCTTTAATCATTACCACTACCTGTGTTTTCCTCCTTGTTTTCTTGTTTACCATCATTGGTAGTGCAATGGGTGGTGCTAGCTTTAATCCCACTGGTACTGTTGCATTTTACTCTATTGGTCTTGGTTCTGATACCCTTTTCTCAATGGCTCTTCGTTTCCCTGCTCAGGTACTATACCCTCTTTTCTTTTGTCCATGTTCATGTTAAAAAGTCAACCTTTTTTTAGTATATTTTAAATTTTGATTTTTGACACTTATTTGAAGTTTTTCTTGAGGAAACTTTCAAAGGGTGTTTGATGGATGCATATTGTATTTGGCTTGATGTATATTAGGATTAATTTTGCAATGTGGTTTTAGTGGAATCAGTGTTTAGCTTTCAAACCCTAGCTTGAAGTAATAAAAATTGTGTTTTTAAGTTATTGGTCTTATTTTTTTGCTTACAAAAGACATGGGTTAACTGAAACTAATGATATTGATATCTGAAATTGAAAATTCTATTTTACAAATTATTTGAATAGGTCAATTTAGTTCTGATATTTGTTACAATGTTAATGATGTCATGGAAAATTTTCAATTTTGCATCATATTAGAATTTTGAATTGTGGAGACTAAATTGGTAGTATTTACTACCACATGTTAGTTGGTCTAGTGGTGATTGGCGCTGGACTTGGTAGGAAGGATCACGGTTTGATCCCCAAAACTGCGTTCGGAAGGGGGCTGGAACCACTTGATGCCATAACTGACCCCCAAACCAGATTAAATTGGTGGTGAAAACAAACAAATTTTGATTATTTACTCTTTAGCTAATTTAAAAAATTCAAGCTAAATTTAACTTGTATTTGGAGTCACTTTGTTTGAATTCAATTGGAGTCCAATCAATTTTTCAAAATAAAAATGTATATCAAATACTTACTCGACAGCATGGATAATTTTTGTGTAGGCGCTTGGTGCTGCGGGTGGTGCAATGTCAATTGCTGAGTTGATAAATCCGAAATACAAGCACATGATTGGAGGTCCTTCTTTGAAAGTGGATTTGCATACGGGAGCTGCTGCTGAATTGGTTTTGACATTTGTGATTACTTTTGCTGTTCTCTGCATATTCCTCAAGGGCCCTCGCAGTGATTTATTAAAGACTTGGTTGCTTGCCATGTCAACCGTCACTTTGGTCATGGTTGGCTCTGCTTACACTGGTCCATCAATGAACCCAGCCAATGTGAGTGATAATTTTTCGCATTTATTTATATCATTGTTTTCATGTGTACGGCTGGAATGATTGTTTGGTTTCGTTATGTATATGTGAGCTTGTAAAAAAACTATTATTTCCATGCATGTGTTATGTGAATCCGTGTTTGGTTGATATTATCCGAATTCGATTTCAAATACGGTTGATTTTTGTTAAAATTATTTTGGGAAAAAATGGAGTTGAAAGGAAGTGGATAGGAGTAACATTGTTTGATAGAGTAATGTTAGGGTCACTCGTTTAAACACTTTCAACCACGTGCTCAAATATGATGCCACTGCCACATTACCCATTTTTTCTAATGAACTACATGTTAACCAGTTCTATGTGAGTATGTGTTAACCCTAGATTTGGAATCTGCCAGCTGTTTCACACAAAATGTTCTAACTGGATTTGCTGTTGTTGATAACACTATCAAGTTTTAATCTTCTGCTTTTTCCTTGTCTGGATCGGCGGTATCAACAATTGTCGTTATCTTTATTATGACTATCTTGAATACAATGCTTTGTGCTGGCTTACTCAATCTCTTTTTTGACCTGTTTATAATTGGTCAATCCCCTTTTTGATGTTTTAGTTTTATCAATAGCCATCAATGATGTTATTATGTCAACGATTGCATTATCGATTCTTCTCTTCTTTTTTTTTCCCTAGACAATATGGTATTGTTTATACTTTTTATGTTCAATGAAAGTAATTCATTTATTTTTACTTCTCTCAATGTTGTAATAGAACATGACTAATTGTCTGATTCATGTAGTCTGATAGGGTGTTATGCCTTGAATAGTTTTGGTAGCACAATTTTTCTCCTTCATCCCAGTTTTCTAAATACTGTACATCTGTGTTATATTATATTGATTGAAGTGTTTGATGTATTCATCATATATTTGATGTTGATCATTCTTAAATGAAATATTAATCAAGTTATGCGGATACTCAGCCGAATTAGACTGCTTATGGTCTTTTCAAGGACCACTTGGAAAGACTCATAACAAGTAAACTACAATCTTGATTAGTACCTACACTTGCCAGATTTCATCTAGTCTTATTTGGAATATAGAAATGCTAAGTAAAGCACTCTTTGAGACTCAGTTTCCTACACACTTCCCTACTAAATAGCCTCGATTCACTCTATATTAGTGGCGCCAACGTGAGATTACCCCCAATAATAGAACGTTAATAAAAGTTTCAAAGAGTGTGTTTCACTTGGAACACTATGGTCCATAATAATTTCCTAACACGCAGGAAAACTTGTCTTGTCATCATCCATATTGTTTCCGGACGAGTATAGAAATAATTAAGCAAATCAATTTGCTTGATATGAAATACTCCCTCCGTCCCAAAATGTAAGCAAATTTGACTTTGTAGACTATTGATGTATCTAGCTCATATTATGCACCAAATACATCAATAGTCAAATGTACCTAAAAAGTCAAATTTGCTTACATTTTGGGACGGAGGGAGTACTCTAAATGGACTAATGTGTTAGAGAATTTTCAATTTAAGAAATCATGTTGAAATTTCATTAATATCATAGACTAAATTAGCGATTCCTTTGTATTTATCTTTCTTATGAATACCATTATGGTTGTTTGCTATGGTGCAGGCCTTTGGTTGGGCATACTTAAACAACAGGCACAACACATGGGACCAATTCTATGTATACTGGATTTGCCCCTTCACCGGAGCAATATTGGCTGCTTGGATATTTCGTGCTATTTTCCCCCCACCAGAAGTTAAACAGAAAAAAGCATGAAGATGCATGAATTATAGCTTTGTTTCCAATGTGATTCATAATGGAACATGTTTCATTAAGTACAATATCAAATTTGAAATTGTTAGGGCTAAATTATTGTATTATGCAGAAGTGCATAACCTATATATTCAGTTTAGTTGGAAAATTCAATAAAGATTTAAGTAGTCTCTATCCAGGCTGAATATTGATTTCATTCACATTGTTGGTTACTTTTTTGGCAAAACCCCAATTCTGTTTGCATGATAAATGCAATAGAGACTGACTTTAGGGATTATTTCGATTTTGGCCCTTTGGCGTTCTAATAAAAATTAGAATAATATTAACAACACGCTCTTTTATTAGTTAAAATTTAGACGGACTCTTTAAAATGAAGCCACTAAAGCGCAACATGTATTGTGATTTGTTATCTAGAAATAAGTTCAAGATGTGCTATTCATATACACCATCATAACAGAAAGTCTCCACCTGATTTAATCTCTTTTGTTTGGTAGGGAATCCATTTCTGTTTTGTTCGATGTTTGCTTATAAAATAAAATCATATGTCAGACTGAGACTAACAAGCAACAAACAACTTGCTGAGTGAATTGGATAAAATTTGATATCTTATGGATATGGTGTCTACTGTCCAGTATTTGGTTTGAATAAATCAAGATATCATCCGTGCGCAACTAATCCAATAAACTGATCAAAAACTAAATTTATAACTAAAATATTAAGAGATTCAAATATCTATTATTATTTATGCATTCTAAATTACATAAAGTGAAAAGTGCATTCTTTGTATCCAAGTATATGATACGTAACTTATTTCCCTTGCAGTACATTTATACTTTTAATTTTATTTAAGGAAAATGGTTAAGAGTGTTTTTTGACACAAAGAGTGTTCTAAAAGCATAAGTTATCGAAATCAATTTTTGTAAAGTTTAAAAATTCTTCTTTCCAATAATTTTTATTTATTTTTTGTGACTTTCTCAGCATGACTTTTTTTTTTTTTAAATTAATTGATAACTATATATATATACAACTTTTTTTTTTCACCTTCTCAAATATAGTTGTGGTATCGAACCGCGGTCCTCTTTATCAAATCTAAATTAAAAATATAGACATAATAATGTGTATATTAATTGAATGAAATTAAAAAATGAATTGGTGATTATGAGGGAGTACTATTAACCAGTCCCACGACGCGGAGAGATTATAAACAACACCAACTTGGTTGGTTTCTCCTTACGAGTCTTCATTTCCTTCCTTCCTTTACATTACAGTTATTAACATACACCATTTTATTTAACCATTATTATTATTTTCCCGCACACAAACAAACTCCTCTCACTAACATAATAGAGAGGGAAATCACGCTGCAACCACCCACCCTCACAATCGCAACGCAACGTGCATTTCTCATTACGACGTCGTTTATCACAACAGATCCACCACCACCACCATCATCAACAAGTTATTTAGTTGAGAAAATCCCCAAGACACAGAGCTGGAGCCATTACAAGATCCCAAGCAATTGAAGGCTCCACCTCCCACCTCATCCAACGGTCAGATCCGTTACCGATCCCCTTCCTCCACCGAACTTTTCGACGGCCAGCCCTCCAACAACTCCCCGCCGGCGCACTCTTCCGATCAACATCCATCGGAGTTCGAATCCACCAAAATGCTCAAGCGTCCTAACCGTCAGGAGTCTATCTCCGATAAGATCTATAAATTCCGAGGCACTCTTCTCGTTGTCTCGATCCCTCTCCTTCTCATCACGTTCGTTCTCTACATGATGCCTTCAAGCTCTAATTATGAGTCTGTTGGTGGTGAATATGCCATTCTTAATCGCAAAGTTTCACCTGATAAAAAATCTGGTGGCTCTTATGCCGTTATTTTCGACGCTGGTAGCTCCGGCAGCCGCGTTCATGTTTTCCATTTCGATCATAATCTAGATCTTGTTCACATTGGCAAAGATCTCGAACTTTTCGAGCAGGTCAACACGATTTTTATCTCTTTATTATTTTATATATATACATGAAAGTTGATAGTGTTATGCTTATATAGGGTGCATTTGTTTCGTAGTTTATCGGTCTCTGTTTGTGTTGTGCAGAGACCTGATTAATTATATATACATGATAGTTGGTTGTGTTCGGCTTATATACGGCGCTTTTGTTTTGTAGTTGCTCTTTTAATCGGTTTGTTTGTCAAGTGCAGAGACTTGATTAATTATAAGGGCACATGTTAACATTCTCCTAATATATTTGCTGTTCAAAAAAAACATAAAGTTGATATGTCTAATCTAATAAATAATATTTATATTTACATTTCTATGCATCTTATATAGTGTTGGTTTGGATTTTGTAGATTAAACCAGGTTTGAGTGCGTATGCTAAGAATCCGAAGCAAGCAGCAGAGTCTCTGGTTTCACTTTTAGAGAAAGCGGAGAAAGTTGTTCCTCGCGAATTGCGGTCAAAGACACCAGTTCGAGTTGGGGTGTGTGGTTTTTATTTTTGGCATTGGATTTGTGATTTGTTTATGTATTGTTATTAGTTGAGTTTCTATGAAGGAAAATTAAGTTGAATTTATGTGGTGATGCAGGCAACTGCAGGTTTGAGGGCTTTGGAAGGGGATGCATCTGATAAGATATTGCAAGCGGTAACTTTTGCTTTGTTTTTTTGCTCAATGTTAGTGGTTTTAGAAGCCATGCACATTTTGCTTAACTTTTTGTTGGTTTGAATTTTGTTGATTTAAGGTAAGAGATTTGCTTAAACACAGAAGCACATTGAAAGCTGATGCTGATGCGGTTACAGTGCTGGATGGAACACAAGAAGGTGCTTTTCAATGGGTAGGATTTATGAACATAATATTATCTGTGATTTGTTGAAGTTTTCTTATGGTGTTCTTATAGCTTGATGCTGCATTTATTATGAATACATCCCCGACTGGAGTAGAATTGATAACTTTTTTTTAACATAGATTTGTATTGTTAGTATTGTCGGCTAGGATGCATATGGGGACTGTGGGTTTTGAATGTGTTACATTTGTATCTTTTTTCGGTTTGGGCAGAGTGGTATTTGAAGGAATAGGGCCGAACAAAATTTCTGCTATTAATGTTTTTATGTCGATGAAAGTAAGTTTGAGACATACTTGTTCATTGCCGTCTTACGCTTTCCCTCTTACTATCGTATTCTTTCATTTGGTTACTTGTATACTAGGTCTATCTCGAGTCATATAGCAACACTCATTTGATGTATTCTAGATAAGGAGGATAAGGAGTTCTCTTAGAACAACCAGAAAATAAGAAGGAAACACATTTGTAATTTTTGCATTTGCTCTTGAAAGAGAACTCTACCACATAAAATAAGATTGATAAAATTCTAGATACAACTTAACTCATCATCAATTTAGGTCCTTCCATAAGAAACAAATCACACCAATTGGTAAATCATTTTTATTACTTGATAGTGGGATTTATTTGCTGATATGGCCATTAATCATGTTGCAGGTAGATATATAAGAATACTATTTTAGATACAGTGATTAGTAATAATTTTTTGGGCTGTACAGTGTACGGTAAGAATATCTTTTGGGCACTGGCCAGCTGAATGGTTCTGTTTTAGATTGAAGAAAGCAGTTAGTAAACATGTTACGTAAGCTGATGTCATATTGCTGTTAAGTGACAAATATTGGAGACCACCCTGAAACATTTAGATATGTTGTATTTCTGAAATTGTATTTGGTAGAACAAACAAAGCCAAACAGGGATGGGAAATGGTGTCGCATTGATAACTTCTTTGGTTCTTTTTCATAATAGTTGTTTGAAAATAGTGATTTGCAGTACTTTGAGGGTTTGAAAATAGGGATCAGTATGGGCAGCATTATAAGAGTTCTGTAGTATTGATGATTTGAAGTCTGAAGAACGGCATGAGACATGTTTGGCTTGATTCTTGTTCCTGATTGTTAGATTCCAAAAACTTGCTTATACTTATAAGTTATATCATAATACAAAAAAAAAAGTTTAAAAATATGGTTCATTTTGAAATGTAAAACATTCAAGTAATTGTTGCACTGGATGAATTTGGGTGTCAACTTAACAATAAAAAGTGTGGGTTCCTCTTAAGAATTACATTATAAAATTTATGGATGGTCATTCTTGTCAGTATTCTAAAATATAGATGATTTGAACTTGGAAGATGGACATGAGACGTTGGTTTGTTTATTGTTCCTGATTGTTAGATTCCGAAGATTTGATTATAAATCTACCATAATGCAAGATAAATTGTTCGACTGGATAAGTTTTTATCAGAACCAGTTCAACAATGAAAAGCTCGAGGTTCTCTTGGGTACATAAAATTCTTTCATCTACAGTTATCTTTAACATGGTTGGATTTTGTTTTATCTATTTGAAGATGAAGTTGGTATAAGGACTGCTTAGATATATCAGGAAAATAAAATTTATTAGAACTCTAAAATCTAAAGAATGGTCTTCAAAACACTAGAAAGTTAGAAATCCTGTATTTTCTCTAAAGTTATACTGAATATATTCTAGGTAGCTTTTCCTAGCCACTAATTAAGGTAAGCAAAATTTGTTTCGATCAATAGTTTAATAGTTAAAAGCATCAATATGAACTGCTGGTTATTATAATAAAATAAAATAAAAAAAGTGTTTTCTCTCTTCTAAGAGTTAAGACTTAAGAGCTGACGCAGTATTTTGTTTGTGTTACCTTGTCTCTTGTTTTACTTTAGGTTACTATTAACTATCTATTGGGAAACTTGGGAAAAGATTATTCAAAGACTGTTGGGGTAGTTGATCTTGGAGGTGGGTCTGTTCAAATGGCATATGCCATCTCTGAGTCTGAAGCTGCTATGGCTCCACAAGTAAAGGATGGAGAGGATCCATATGTCAAGGAGATGTTCCTGAGGGGAAGAAAATATTACCTCTATGTTCACAGGTTTTTATGCTAGTCATAATGTCATTTCTTTTCTTTGTTTACCCCCTTGAGCCTTTAATAGCATTAACTCATGGACCTGGGTACTTCCACTTTGCAGTCTTTTTCATGACAGTATTTTGTGTTCCCATCTATAGATATCTTTTAGACTAATGGATTTCTTACTTCTGCTCACAGTTACTTGCGCTATGGTTTACTAGCAGCTCGTGCAGAGATTTTAAAGGCTTCTGGTGATGCTGAAAACCCATGTATCTTATCCGGCCACGATGGTAATTAAAAATTATCCTTTATGTATTCCCTCTGCCCAGAAATATTTTGATGGAGTTGCATTTCATCTCTTTTGATTATCCTTTCATTAGTTGATACAGAAAAGAGTACCAAATATTATACTTTTTATATGCTTCTTCTTCCTGTCTTGAAGTTGTTATGACAAGCGGATTTTTTAAAATACTTCTTAGGATCTTACAAATATGGAGGAAAGTCATTTAAGGCTTCATCCTCTGGAGCAAGCTTAAATGAATGCAAAAGCATAGCTCTAAAGGCTCTCAAAGTTAATGAGTCAGCGTGTACACATATGAAGTGCACTTTTGGTGGGATATGGAATGGTGGAGGTGGCGATGGACAGAAAAACCTATTTGTTGCCTCATTTTTCTTTGACCGGGCTGCTGAGGTATTAATTTTTTTTTCATTCAACGCTTCTTGGAACAATTGACAGAGTTGCTTCTAATTCTACTGCACTGCCAATCTTATCACATTACTTATTCACAGGCTGGTTTTGTTAATGCAAACTCACCAGTTGCAATAGTCCGTCCTGCGGATTTTGAGGATGCTGCCAAGCAGGCTTGTCAAACAAAACTTGAGAATGGCAAATCCACTTATCCACAAGTTGAGGAGGGGAACCTTCCATATCTTTGCATGGATCTAGTATACCAGTATACATTGCTTGTTGATGGGTTTGGTAGGTTTTATTCCAAAATTTGGATAGTTATGCATGACAGTGTTTCTAAGAACTCTAAGTAACTATCTTCCCGCGCTTATAGCTTTCACTTGTTTGCAGGCATATATCCATGGCAAGAGATTACATTAGTAAAGAAAGTCAAGTACGAAGATGCCCTTGTCGAGGCAGCTTGGCCGCTAGGAAGTGCCATTGAAGCTGTATCATCTACGTAACAGCACCATTTTCATGAGTTAGATTACTCATCCGAAATCTTGGAGCATGGATTTTGTGGTGAAACACTGTCTGTCATTCATGATGATCAGAAATTACTTCAGGCAAAATTGGAATTGGATATGGGTCTATTTTTCAGGAATAATGGGAGATTATAGTTTCATTATTTTTCATATGTAATTAATTTAAAATATATCTGATTTACAGCTCTAGCAGATTCATTCGATTCATTAAATGCATCTATATATCTTGTATTATTGAGAGAAGAACAAAATGGTGATGCTTACACCATTTCATTTTTGTTTAAACATTTTTGTTCGTGATTTTTTTTAACGGATTGTTCATGATTATTGTTAATCCTTTATTTCTTCTCATCTTGTTGGCCAAACACCTGCTTTAGTGGCATGTGTGGGACTAATGATTTTAATAACTCTTGTGATTCTGTGATCCTATAATTCTCGTTTAGTTTTTGGTTAATTATTTGGATGATATATGGACAATGGACGGAGTGTTTGATTCATATCATGATGTCGAAATTGTGCATGAGGTTATGTTAATCACACAAATATTATTTGCATAGTAATCTGAGGGGAAATTTATAACCCAAATGTGTAATTGAAGAAACAACTTATGTTAATCCGATGGTTCAGTTTAATTTCTATACATTTTGGGATGGAGAGAGTAACATATTCTAAAAGGAAAGAAATTTTCTCATGACTAAATTAAACATAATTAGAGAATATACTTACTGTATGTAGTTTTGTATTAAAATTTGAGCAAAAACAATGTTTAATTTAGTCCCAAAATACAAAACTGTTGAAATATACTTATCTAGTACTCTTCATAATCATACCTAACATTAAAATGTTGAATAAAAAATGTTTGGGGTAGAGGGAAATGGAGGACTCAAGTTGAATAAAAACAATGAAGGACTAAAGTTAAATAAATGAAGGACTAAAGTTGAATAAATGAAAGTTTAAACATCATTTTAGTTCTTGTATGTACGTGATATTTTGGTTTTAGTCCTTGTATCGAATTTTGTTTAAAATAAGTTCTTGAATAAACTAAATTTTTTGATTTTAGTCCCTAAATAAAAAATCCGCAGGAAAATTCGCAAGTTTCCTGCAGATTTTCCTACGATTTTTCCTGCGGATTTTCGTTTTAAGGACTAAAATAAAAAAAATTGGTTGATTCAGGAACTTATTTTGAACAAAATTTGATACAGGACTAAAACCGAAATTTCGCGTCTATACAAAGATTAAAATGATGTTTAAGCCTAAAAAAAATATGAGCAAAAATGCCAGGTTAACATTTCCAAAAAATATTTAAAATGAAGAGATATAAATGAGAGAGAGAGAGAGATGAGAGGGATAGATACATAAAATGCATTAGAGAGGGTGTAGAGAAAGACATAGCAGAGATGGGAGTATTTCAAATTGGAATGAAAATTTGGTGTATGTACGGATCAACGACGGGGCAGAAATACGGCGGGTTAGGTGGATTATCAGGTACACTATCCTTCGTGTGTAAATTGCGTCACTGAGCGAATTCACTTCACTTCTCTCTCAGTCATTTTCGCAAACACCTTTGCTCAAGTTTTCAATTATTGGGTAATCATATTTATGTGCTCTATCCAATATTCCAATTTCAATATATTGATTTCGTTATTTTCCAAATATGACCAGATTCAGATCTAAACTATCTGTTTTCTCTTTTATGCTATTAGGCATTAGGCAAAACCCAGTCACTCTTCATAAGCCTCTTATGAGTGCTTATTTCAATGTTTTTAACTCTTCAAAATTTGGTTTCTTAGTTAGTCCCTTTTCTACTCAATCCTCAACCAAAAGCCTTGGAATGTCCACTAATGCCCCTCCATTAGGATTGAATGAGGCCATGAGCGATGATGACAACGACGATAATGATAATGATGTTGATGATGACCATGATAAGAATAGTAGTCAGTTACATTTAATGGATGATGATTTTTCCCAGGGTGTTAATACCATTTTGGATATAATTCACAATCCTGGTTCCGGGCCATGTGAAATTAAGCACAAGCTTGAGGATTGTAGTGTTAAGGTATCGTCTGAGTTGGTTGTGGAGATTCTTTCGAGAATTCGCAATGATTGGGAAGCAGCGTTCACTTTTTTCTTGTGGGCTGGGAAGCAACCTGGGTATGCTCATTCGGTTCGCGAATATCATTCAATGATATCCGTTCTTGGTAAAATGAGGAGGTTTGATACTGCTTGGGCTTTAGTTGAAGAAATGAGAAGAGGAAGAGATGGTCAATCTCTTGTCACTCCACACACTCTCTTGATTATGATAAGAAAATATTGTGCTATTCATGATGTTGGGAGGGCTATAAATACTTTCTATGCTTTTAAACGGTTTAACTTTCAAGTTGGATTGTATGAATTTCAAGGGCTTCTTTCTGCGCTTTGTCGGTACAAGAATGTTCAGGATGCTGAGCATTTACTGTTCTGCAACAAAAATGTTTTCCCACTTGACACCAAAAGCTTTAACATTATTCTCAATGGATGGTGCAATTTGATCGTTAGCACGCGCAATGCAGAAAGGATTTGGGAGGAGATGAGTAAGAGAAGAATCCAACATGATGTTGTCTCTTATGCAAGTATCATTTCTTGCTATTCAAAGTCTTCTAAACTTTATAGGGTGCTTCAGTTGTTTGAGGAAATGAAGAGAAGGAATATCACTCCTGATAGGAAGGTTTATAACGCAGTCATTTTTTCTCTTGCGAAGAATAGGCTCGTGAAAGAAGCTATAAATCTTATTAGAACAATGGAAGACAACAATGTTACTCCAGATGCCATTACTTACAATTCCCTGATCAAGCCTCTTTGCAAAAACCGCAAAATTGATGAAGCTAAAGAAATTTTCGATGAGATGTTGAAGCGAAAGATATCCCCATCTATTCGGACTTTTCATGCTTTCTTCCGAATATTAAGAGTCAAGGAAGAAGTATTTGAGCTTTTGGACAAAATGAAAGAGCAGGGGTGCAACCCAACTATTGAGACTTATATAATGTTGATAAGAAAGTTTTGCCGGTGGCGCCAACTTGATGAGGTCAATAAGATATGGAATGCAATGAGGGAAGATGGAATCGGCCATGATCGTAGCTCGTATATTGTATTGATTCATGGTCTGTTTCTGAATTGTAAGGTGGAGGAAGCATACAAATATTATATAGAGATGCAAGAGAAAGGTTTCCTACCGGAACCAAAGACTGAAAGTATGCTCCAGGCATGGCTTTCTGGAAGACAAGTAACAGAGGGCCAGGTAACAGATTTAGAACACAATCAATTGGAACATGGTAGTCCTAAAAAGAATGTCAAACCTATACCTAGCAAATTTGATAAGGAAAAAGATTTTCTTCGAGAACCCGAGACCAGAAGTGTAACAAGAGAAGGAGGCTTTTCTTTCTGGGAGAACTAAATTCTTCTCTTACATGAGGTTCAATTGCACTCCTTTTATCTACGATGAAGGTAACGCTCCTTGGTCACTACTTTTCAAATTTGATTGTATTCTCCACATAGGTGCTCCACATGTATTTTTGTTTAGAGCTGCTAGATTGATACATCTTTTAAAAAACACAGGTTTGTTAATTGTTGTCATATGGGAGCTGAATTTAGGTGGTATATGTATCTTTAAGCGCATCAGCAATGGTATAATCAGTTTAAAGTTCATAATTTATTTTTGGTCGGCCCTACAATTTCACATCAACATTTTTTCACTCTACTGGTGCAACTCTTGAAGAGGTTAAAATGTGTTTTTGAAGTTATTTCCTTTGAATTTCATTAAAACCTATTGAGCTGTAAAATTTGGTGTTGCAAGAGATTGTATAAAAATAGAGTAGAAGTGTAAATTTTCTTCAAGATTACTCAGATTTTGGCATTTGTGTTTCGATTCATTTCAGGGTTGGCGTGAGTGTCCCGTTTTTGGGAAAATTCGATACATGAATTATGAAGGGTGCAAAAGAAAATTTGATGTTGACAAATACATTGCATATGTTAGTAAAATAGTTGTTGAGCTCAAGAAGAGAAAGGCTGAAAACTTGCTGTCACAAAAGGAGAAATTACTCCACCACTGTAATCCTGATTTCTGAGGATTGATTGAAAAAGCATGTATATCTAGTTTTATTTATAGGCATCTGTCTTTGTTTAGGTAGTAGCCTAGTAAGTTACCTTTGTTTGGCTGATGAAATTTGAAGTAGGAATAGATTTATGTGCCTTGAGTTTTGTATACAATGAGTGTTTTTTTTTTATTAGATGCACACCTTGTAATTCACTGACAAAACTGAGATTGCTTGAACAAGTTGGTCACATTGACATAAAAAAGAGGATACTGAACTGTTGAGTGGTTTAACTAGATTGATTTTGATTTTATTTTTATTGAGGAAGTCAATTGGTAAGATATATACGATATTTCCCTTAAATATCATAATGGTTTGTAAGTGGTAGTTTGAAATCTGTTTTTGACCAAGTGTGAGGAACCAAAAGTGAATGCATGATAAATTTTAGAGACGATAAATATAATAAGAATTAAATTTAGGAAGTCACCATTTTATAAGGATTAGAAACACATTTAACTGTTAAAAGAAGAATTACAAAATAAGGACCAAAAATCATATTTAATTCATCTCAATTAAACTTAGATATGTCTTATATAGAAAGTAGAAGTAGAATTGTATTAAAAAGATAAAGAAAGTAGAAGTAGAAGGAATAATGTTAACTTTCTCATAAAAAGAAATTTTCTAACAACAAAGTTTGTCTAGTACTGGCCAACCCTTTGATTCCTCTGGCCAACCCTTTGATTCCTCTCCTCCATTGCTGTTGGTAAATCATTGCTGCCACAAAGAAATTGCATATTTTGATTCTCACAATATTGTTGTTCTTGTATGTGTTGTTCTTGAATGAGTGAATGTGAAGAACAAGAAGAAAAAGAACCTCTGCTTAGTGACTCCTCCTCTTCCTCCTCTGATTCATGCAATGTTGATGTCTTGAACATTTTATATAAAACCCAACTTTTCCCCTGAAAATTTGTAATTCATGTAAATTAATAATCAGTACAAACTGTAGCCCAAACAAAAATAAGATTTCTGATTTCAAAATAAGATTGATGCAAATTTGCATAACATTTTTTTTTCAACTCTTCCGTTGTTAGGAGGACCGGAGGAGGAACAATAGTAAACTAGCAATCTGTAATTCGACTGCGAGGTAAGTAGATTGTTTCATCTAGGAGTAACGGCTTCTAATCTTTATCTTTTATAATTTAAAAAAACATTTTATAGTACTCTAGACATGTCCGAAAAAAAAAATATTCTAAAATTTAAAAATTGAAGGACAACTAAACAACTTTTATCCATACCAAAAAAAAAAAACTTTTATATTGTGAAAAACTTTGTAGGACACATGCCACTTTTTTTTTTGACAAAAAGCAAATTTTTGATAATTTTATAAAGAGTATTTAACCCTAAAAAAATCTATTAAAGAAAAAAGATCCATTCCATATATTTAGTCGTAGGCTTAAATGCAGTTTTGTCTCTCAAATTTAACAATTGCTTGACTTTGATCCTTCAAGTTTCAAAATTTTGATTTTAACCTCGTGCGGCCAAAATCAAACAATTGCAAAATTTAAGGGTCAAAAGAAAGACAATTTACTATGTCATGTGGTTGTTAATGATATAACCACCTGAGGAGTAGTTCCATAATCATTAGTTTCTATGCGATACTCATGCAAGACCCAATCAGATATTTCTCCATTAGGTGCCCTTCCATTAAAGAAAAATAGAGACCTTTTCATTCCAATTAGATTATTATCATCAGACTCGGAATAAATTTCCATGTCAATTCCTTCTATCCAATATCCTTCTTTTGTAGCTCTAATTCTCGTCTCACTTGAAAACTTCATGTCTTTATGACTGAAGAAATACCATTCCTTATATTTAGTTTTTATATTTTTGTAGCATATGTCTGTACATTAACACAAAATGTGAGTATTTAATAATTTGTAATCATCAATTATATTATGTAATGTAAATGAATTGATTATCAAAATATGTACGTACCTGATAGATCCCACGGCTCAAATTCATTGAGATTGACGATATCAATGAAGTCAACATCCCTCCTTTATGAAGCTATTTTATTTTTAAGGTAGTGCTCAATAAGTTGTTCATCAGTGGGTTTGAAGTAAAATCCAGTAGGAAGATGTAACATCTCATTCATATCTATTATGTATAATTCAACCCCGATGAGAGTACCTAATGTTTTTTCTCTAAAATACTTCTCTCTTAATATAGTCTCTTAAACTGAATCCTATTAATCATAAAAGTATCTACAAGTTCGGTATAGTGAATTCTACTTCTCCCTAAAGCTCGTGCATTCTTGACTTGAACAGTTGAATGACTTCAACTAACAAAGGAATTACTATTAGATAAATATTTGTTATATTAATCAAACACGTTAGTTGATTTAGTGGTGATTGACGCCGGACTTAAGAGGAAGAACTGCGGTTCGATCTCCGCAAAGCCGTAACTGCATTTATGAGGGGACTAAAACAGAACTGGACTTAAACTCTAGACTTACAACTTACAAGTTATGAGCCATTTTCCCTAAAAACCAGAGCGTAAAAGTAAAAAAAAAAAATTGTTATTAAAAATTATAATTTATTAAAATATACACCCAGCATAAGATAAATATTTATCACTGATACATAAAATAAATAAAATGGATACTGTCAAAATAAATAAATAAATTGGATATATATAATTAACATATATAAGAAGCATGGTAATTATTAGTACTATACATGTGAGGCAATGACTAGGATTCTCAATCGGCAAATTGAATGAATCAGAGCTTACACCATAAAACATGTTAATATTGGGATAACAAGTATGAAAAAGAAATAAAATATTGTTGGATAGTGGCTAAAATTGTGGAGTAGTAGTTAATGTCAACGTGTGGAATGTGTTGATCTAACTAATAGGTTATATTCCTTCCTCTTTCCTTTCTTCACATATGACTCCGTACGGTAGTCCCCTTTTTATTTCTTAATCTCATGCTAGATCATTTGCTTTACTCATCCTTCTAGCGTGGACCACCCAACCTATGAGTCCAACTTTTGTACCATCAACTTCATTGATTTTTGCAAGCTGATTTTGACTGATTGTGTATATGATTTTTTTTAGATAGTTTTTAGTAGTTTTTTAAAACATGAAAAATATTTAAAGAACGAAGTTTCTTATCGAAGAAGCAAGAAAAGAGAAAAATGGGGAAGCATCGTGCTACGATGAGTACAATGAACCAAGATGAGTATGATGAGCCAAGATGAGTACGATGCCAAAGTGCTCCATCGTGACACGATGGACTTAAAGTGGCACGATAGCGCGCTGAAAAGTCCATTAAAAAGCTTATAAATAGAGCTCTCCTCCTTATAACTTACACACCTTAGCAAGCAGAAAGCAAAGTAGCTCTTAGGAGCAAGGGGCTCTTCAAGAGAGAGCAAGAAACTCTCGAGGAAGGTGTCCTCTATCATTAGGGATACCCTGCCTTTGGAAGGCAACGATGTTATGTGTAATTTTCTTAATGCTTTTGTTATAATCATTATTCTTAGCTAAGTTCTTTATGTTAGGTAGAATAGAGGAACTTCTCTAACACAATTTAAAACATGTATATTGGTTAGAAAAATATTATACTATTTGCATTCAAAGTTATTATATGTGTTTATTTCTGTTTTAAATTATATTCATGATAAAACCCTTATTAAGGATATGTTAAATAGGGTTAGAGTATCATAACAGACCTCTAATTACCTGATGTGAAATAAACAATCTAGTCAATAATAGGACGGTTAACACCTAATATCTTGAGGCTAGAAGCAATATGATTAACGCATACTTAATTAATGGTCACACGAATTAGCTAGATGATTGACATGGTGTTTTTGTGAAGGTGACTTAATATGCTTACAAGAATTAACTGACGGATTGACTTGCCATATTCGAGTCAATTGTCTTAGTGTTTTCATTTATGAAGATGATCTTTGTATGGGAAATCACATTTCATTACATTGTTAATCCGTTGTGATAATAACTAAGACCATAAGAGAGATATAACGCCATTTATCAAATAGGACTAGGGGAGAGAATCTAAAATACCTAACTACGTTCTTCCCACCTTTTATCTGTCTGAGTGTCAACTTAAATCATCTACATCTAAACCAAACTAAAGTGGGAGCAATCCACCTTAATACTTAAATTTCTAGACGAAACTAGTTATCTTGGCACGATCCCTGTGGAGACGGTGTATTTTATACTATTATGCAACAAAAAGCTGTTGCACTTGCTAGAATCTAGTCAACTTTTTTGCGCCGTTGTCGAGGATTGTGTTTACAAGGCAACTAGCGTAATTTAAAATTCTATAATGTATAATTTAGGAATTGTTGTTCGGGGTACGAAAATGTATTTTTTTTTACTATAATGGGGGGGGGGGTTTAAGTTTTGGGGCTAGTTTTATTTTCTGAACAGCAAGCAAAATGACTTTTTATAAATATAAGACTTGGAAAAGTATAAGAGGTACTCTATCCACAAATGTATGATAAATAGAGATAATACTCAAACAAAAAAGAATGTCAACTATGAAACCTCTTTAAACAAAAAGAGAGGCTTTTAAACTCCTAACCCACAAAAAAGTCTCTTCTATCATCTAACTATACATTCCAAAGCATCTACACACCACTCCTAATATAAGCAAGGAGAATACGGCTTATGTGTCAAAAGCCACTTTTTAGAGATATATTTAATTTTCTCCACCACTTGTTGAACATCATACAATTTGCTTGCAAAAATTACATCATTCTTGATTCGCCAGAGAATCCATACGATCGCCTGCCACAACATCACTACCCCTTATATGTCTTTTTGAGAATTTTTAGACCGGTTAAAAATCCTTGAAATAACGACCCCATATATTATTTTTGAAACAACTTAGGACTAATATTAAATGTATTGTTCCTACTTGAGTGGGGTGATTACCATTACATTTTCATTACATAATATATATAAACATAGTTATTGTTATTTATTCAAAAAAAAAGTTGAAACATCAAATGTGGTAATATAACTCAAAATTCACAATTGTTTAACAAAAGTCTTTATATTAAAGGAACATAATATATTTTATAATATATTTTTATTCTCAACTTTTTATAATTATAACTTTTTTTTTTTGACGAATAATAATTATAACTTGTTTTATACAAAAAATGGTAATTATCCATCTTTTAACTATTCTTGATTCATATTTGACACACCTTCAATGTGATACATATAATTTTTTTGCAATTAATTTATACAAGCGGGCCAAACGGACACGTTCTGTGCCCGTTTGTGTGATACCTATTTTCTATGATATTAACTTATATGTTAAAGATGATTATAAATTTTGATTTGATGAAAACAAAAATATATAGAAATTATTGAGACGGAAGTTATAGAAGTTAAGAATATAAGTTATAGTTTCAAAAACAAATAAAGGACATTTTAGGAATTACGAAAAAATGCTACACCAAAAAAAATTTTCCCTTTATATATAGTATATATATATTATAATAGTTCGTCTCACTTTTTAGTCTAACTCCGCCACTGATGCCAACAGACAAAATCGAACCACCTAATTTAAACACACTATAAATCAACCCTTCATTTCAATCACACAATTACTTGAGTACTTTCGAACCGTCCCTACTGGCTACTGCCATTCCTCACGGGTGCTATATAAGATAATGAATCCAATGTAAGTATTTATGCTAAATATCAATTCAATTTACGTGTTTCAGATATCCAATCCTCTAACTTGGAATATTATTGGTCATCCATGAGTTACATTGCTGGTGAAGGGAGATTAGTAGGGTCTGAAAATGGTGGCCACTCATTTGAAGAGCATATATATGGACATTAAAGAAGCAGTGAGTGTTAAATAAAAATTCGTCCCTACATATATTTGGATTTGTCGTTTTAAGTAATTTCTCTGTATTCCAATCAAGTCATTTTTTTATATATCATATAATTTAATTATATATGAATGCGGGTAGCAAGTGTGCCGCTATATTTTTGAATTGCAAAATTCATTCTTTTAAATACTACATCCAAAAACCTAGAAGATAAATAACATTGTTATCAAAAGATTTTTCAGTCACACTATAAAAATATCCGATTACACTTATATTATTTTTTTACAAAAAGAGGGCCTAAATCTAATGAATAAAACTATAAAAGTTAGTCTAATACTCTTGGGCAAACAAGTTCCAAAAAAATCATCAAAAAACAAATTATGAAAATCTCTAAGAGGAAAGTCCACTACAGAATAACTAAAAATACTTAAAGAAATACTATAATTAATTAGCAAACCGATCAACGCACTAATTTTACGAATAAAAACTCTTACTTTCATATTTTTAATTCCATAATTTAAATTTAATGTTGATGTTGAATCTATATATTAAAAGAAAATAGAGTTTCTTTGCTTTTCTCCCTCCACATGTGAAAAACTGGACTTGACAGTCCAATAGAGTCAAAAGATTATAATTACACATCTATTTACTTTATAAAAATGAAATAAAATAATAATAATTTTATTTGGTATCAGCCACATGAACCACGTGCCATTACATGTCATTATAATATCTAATACTAATTTTTCTGTCAAATAGTAAATAGTTAATTATAATTTTATTTAAATAAATAAAATTTCTTTATGAATAACTATGTTATTGAGTTACTGTGTTTTTAGAGATTTTATTCATAAAGAAATTTTACACATGCTATGTTTTTGAATTTGATCCTTGTAATATTATTGTTTTTTGGATTTAGTCTCTCACTTAACCTTCACTTAACACATCAACAACGCCACATGTCACTCTATTAGCCACGTCAACATGTTTGGAACGACACTTGAAGTCAGGGACGAAAATCAAAAGCAAATGTAATGGCGGGGACTAATTTGAAAGAAAAAAACTTACAGGGACTTATTTCAAAAATACGCGAACTTACAGGGACCTAAGCATTATTTAAGCCTTAATAATTTTTTAATTTAATATTTACCTTTGTTTAAAAACATTATTTTTTTTTGGTACAGTAAAAACAATAATTTTTTTGAACCAAATACATTAATTTTTTATAATTTAAAGAGTACATTTGTCTCTTAATTATAATTATAATAAGGTATAAATATAATATGTAAGACATATTCTTAATTCTGTATGATAGTCAAAAAATAAAACAAAAGAACCTTCTGCATATTATTTTGTTCCATAAAATACCACTTTCATCACTCTATCACAAACGTAAATGACTATTTCTTTTTGAATTTTTCTTCCCACACTATAATTAATCCAAGTTACACCCTAAAATGACAAAATTATTCTTAAAATTTTGTAATAATACATATATAAACTGAGTTTGCGTACCATATGTAAACTCAGTTTGCGTACCATATGTAAATTCAGTTTGCGTATTTCTTTTCAAACTATGCAGACGCACGCAAGTCACAAATCAAGTACGCATAATCTCATTCATAAACTCGATTTACGTGAACTATATGCAGGCAAGTCGCAAACCAAGTACGTAAATTCGAATTACGTTTACATAAATTGTTAGTTTCTAACGTATATAGTGTTTCTATAATTGAAAGTTGTATCAAACAAAATAATAGAGAAGAATCTTATGCGATTTACTAGTACAAAAGTATAATTTTTTACTAACCTATGAAATAAAATCTTAATTGAAGTCTTCAAATTCAATTTTCAAGCTTTGATAGAGTTTTTATAGTTTGAGAGAAAAACTATATATGGAAGAAGAGAAATAGAATGAAGAAGAAAAGAAATTTTAAAAAAGAATAATCCTGATATTATGATAAAATTTTAATAAAATTTGAGTGTAACTAGGTTTTTTTGGAGTGCGAAAAGAAATTTTCCTTCTATTTATTTTCTTTGTACGATAAAACATTCATTGTGCTACTGCAATAATATTGGTTCGTACTGTCATCATGGATGTCATCGTGGATGTTATATTCACCCTGTATGGTAGTACCATCATCAAAAAAACATGTAATTTAAGAAAGAACACACGAATTAATTAATCACGACTCTTAATTAATTATTTGATCTTAATTCACTTTTTCCTCTTATACATAGTGTGTGAATCATGAGGAAACACAGAGTGGAACAACAACTTAGAGCATGGAGTTCCTAATTAAACTCATCACTTTTCTACTCTTCTTAATACCTTCAATCACTTCCTCATCACAATATTTAGGAAACAACTTATTCACTAGTCGAAAAATATTCGCAAAACAAGAAACAATTTCCTCATACGCTGTCGTTATTGATGCTGGTAGCACTGGTAGCCGTATCCATGTTTACCATTTTGATCAGAACTTAAATATTCTTCATATTGGAAATGCTGATGAGTTTTTTAATAAGGTGACAATAACATACTTTTGGTAACACTTTGTTTTTTCGTTATAATAAAGTTATGTCTATATGCATTCATATTCATGTCAATCATTATTCTCTTCAATTGTGTTCTTTAATTTTGTAGACAACACCTGGTTTGAGTGCATACGCGGATAATCCAGCACAAGCTGCAAAATCTTTGATTCCATTTTTAGAGCAAGCAGAAGTTTTGGTCCCTAAGGACCTACATCGCAAGACACCAATTAGACTTGGGGTGGGTTTTTATTGAACTATCGACAAAAATTATATAAAATTAATATTTATGATAGATATGTCAGAATTATGGCGATCCATCCTGATTTTGCAGAAACTATAAGGAGTTAGTAAACAATTTGTAACCAAATTTTTATGACAATAATGCAGGCAACTGCAGGTTTAAGGCTTTTGAATGGAGACGCTTCTGAAAAGATATTGCAAGCGGTAACCATAAGTTTAATTTTGTTGTTTAATCTTTCAATGCTATAATTAACAGTTAGATAGATCTAGGCTTTCCATGTTTTAATTAAAGTTAATATAATTTGGTGTTCTTAATTAAATTACCTCAGGTAAGGGATTTACTCAGCAATAGAAGTACCTTCAATGTTCAACCTGATGCAGTTTCTATTATTGATGGAGTTCAAGAAGGTTCTTATCTTTGGGTATGCCTTTCATAATCTAATATTGTTAGATTACACATTTTCACTCAAATTCGAACTCGAGATCTCACAGTTCTGTGACTGAGTTTTAAGTGGTGTTTGTCATTTCGCCTATAGACTAAAAAAAAGGTTGATACGGCGGATAAAAATAAGTAAATTAATTTGTAACCTTGTCTCAATAGGTGACAGTTAACTATGCATTGAGTAATTTGGGAGAGGAATACACAAAAACAGTTGGAGTAATGGATCTTGGCGGTGGATCACTTCAAATGGCATATGCAGTGTCCAAGAAAACAGCCAAAAATGCCCCAAAAGTTGCTGATGGAGAGGATCCATACATTAAGAAGATTGTACTTAAAGGAAAGCCATATGATATCTATGTTCACAGGTTTCATCCCATTTTAATTCAATTCTTAAAAATTAACCTTACGATTTCATTAAGAAGTGGGTGTATCAGGGTTAAAACTCTAGTCTCTGCATATTACATGCAACATTTTTAACTTCTTAATTTCTTTCAGTTACTTACACTTTGGTAGAGAAGCATCTCGAGCAGAGATTTTGAAAGTAACTAATAGTTCTCCTAGTCCTTGCCTTTTAGCTGGATTTGATGGTAAACACAAATTAGTTTCAAATATTTTCAAATTAGTTTCAATATGTTTTTCATGTCAATAACAGAGGAAATTTTATTTTATTTTTTGTTTTTCAAAGGTATTTACACATATTCAGGAGAACATTATAAGGCCATTGCCCCTGCTTTAGGGGCCAATTTTAAAGAATGCAAAAAGATAATTCGTAAAGCTCTTAAATTGAATTATCCATGTTCTTATCAAAATTGCACTTTTGGTGGAATTTGGAATGGTGGAAGAGGAAGTGGACAGAAACACCTTTTTGCTTCTTCATCTTTCTATTACTTACCAGAAGATGTATGTATTACAGTATTAATTTTTATTTTATATATGTCATGGAATTGTTTCATAGTATATGTCTAGTGGTTAGATTCAATCTCACGCTTTAAAGTGTGGAGAAATAGAAAATCTTCGGTTTGAATATCGATCCATACAATAATATCTCTGATAGCTATTAATTACGTTACAGGACGGTTTGATGTTATTCTATTAATTATTAAGTCTTCCTAATTATTACTTTGTTTATTATCTTAGGTTGGTATGGTTAATTCAACTACACCTAATTTCCAAATTCGTCCTCTGGATCTTGAGATTGAAGCTAAGAAAGCTTGTGCATTAAGTTTTGAGGATTCCAAATCCACTTATCCACTTCTTGAGAAGAGAAAAATAGTTCAATATGCATGTATGGATCTTATATATCAGTATGTGTTGCTTGTTGAAGGATTTGGTAAGTTTTTCCAACGAAAATTGATATCTTAACTAAGGTTTTATATAAAAGTTTTCGAGAAAGATATGATTTGGATTGCAATAGTGGAGTTTACTATATTCACCGTGATAATAAACATGCATTTTCATAAACTAAAGTGATTATAATGAATGTCTTCATAAAATAATTGGTTCCATTTGTTGGCAGGCCTTGATCCATTGCAAGAGATTACAGCAGGGAAGGAAATTGAATATCAAGATGCTGTTTTGGAAGCTGCATGGCCTCTAGGCAATGCCGTTGAAGCTATATCATCTTTACCTAAATTTGAAAGAATGATGTATTTTGTGTAAGCCTATATATTCAAACACTTGAAGCCAACTTTAATTGTTATCTGAAATGAAATAAAACAAGTCTGTAGTTTTTTTCTATTGAGTTTTCTGTTTGTTTATTTTGAAAATTAATTGTGTTATTTATGAGAAAATGAAGTTGAGAATATGCTTGTATTTATGCAAGTTTTTAATGAACTTCTCAAAAAAAAATTATAATCAAAATGTGCTTTTCAATTTGAAATTCAATCTAAGGACTCAAATATATAAAAGATTCTGAGTTGATATATTTACATTATTCAATTAACTTAAATAGCATAAACATTAGAGAAGCACTAGAGTCTAGAGATTAAGAATAAGAAGAAGAAGAATGTTAAGCAAAACATGTCTCCACCAAAGCTGAAATCAAATACGAAATGCTCAAAATTAATGCAAAATTCAAGACCGTTAGTCAAAAAAAAATTCAAGACCGGTCTAAGGCCCAAGTTGATAAACCAAAAGATTTTAGGCCTTCTAGAAAATGTTGTTACCATGTTCATTTAAGTTTGAAAAAAATATTCATGTACAACAAGTGAAAAGCTTTAAGAGTTACAAAATACTATACACCGATTGACAATTTTTTTTTGACACACTCAATTAAAATATCTTACATTTCAAAAGGCAAGAAAGTAAAATTTAAATATAATTAGGGTTAAATATGTTTTTAGTCCTTACAAAATAACGACATTTTAAGTTTAGTCCTTACTTAATTTTTTAAAATTTTTAGTCCTTGAAAAATTATCATGCACTCAATTTTGGTCCATACTGGTAAATCAACATGTATTTTTGAATAATTTTTTCGCATGTATGTTTAAATCATCGTAAAAAGTTCCTCCACTAAAAATGAGCTCAAAATCTGATTTCTAGATCATAATTTTCGTTACTTTTATCATGAATTTTTACTATTTAAAAAAATCATATTTAATTTATATGATGTTAAACAATACTAAATTTTAATAAATAAACTTTTTATATGATATTTTAAACATGCCTATAATAAAAAAATCATAAAAAGAATGTCAAACTTGTATTAAAAAGATAAAGAAAGTATAAGTAGAAGGAATAATGTTAACTTTCTCTTAAAAAGAAATTTTCTAACAACAAAATTTGTCTAGTACTGGCCAACCCTTTGATTCCTCTCCTCCATTGCTGCTGGTAAATCATTGCTGCCACAAAGCAATTGCATATTTTGATTCTCACAATATTGCTGTTCTTGTATGTGTTGTTCTTGAATGAATGAATGTGAAGAACAAGAAGAAAAAGAACCTCTGCTTAGTGACTCCTCCTCTTCCTCCTCCTCGTCTGATTCATGCAATGTTGATCTCTTGAACATTTTATATAAAACCCAACTTTTGTCCTGAAAAATTGAAATTCATGTAAATTAATAATCAATACAAATTGTAGCACAAACAAAAATAAGATTTCTGATTTCAAAATAAGATTCATGCAAATTTGCATAATTTTTTTTAACTCTTCCGTTTTAAGGAGGAGGAACAGTAGAAATCCGTAATTCGGCTATAAAGTAAGTAAATTGTTTCACTAGGAGTAACGCCTTCTATCTTTATCTTTTATAATTTTAAAAAAATCATATTTAATTATTCTCATTTTAAAAAAAAAACATTTTATAGTATTCTAGACATTCTGAAAAAAAATTCTAAAATTCAAAATTTGAAGGATAGCTAAACAATTTTTATATTGTGAAAAACTTTGTAGGACACATGCCACTTTTTTTCGACATAAAGCAAATTTTTGATAATTTTATAAAAATTATTTAACCCTAAAAATATCTAAAACCGTTACAAAAGATCTATTAAAGAAAAAAGTATATATTATTAATCGTAGGTTTAAGTGCAATTAATTTTGTCTCTCAAATTTAACAATTGCTTAACTTTGATCCTTCAAGTTTCAAAATTTTGATTTTAACCTTGTTTCACAATTGTTTTATTTTGAACCTCAAGTTTGAATTGCGCAATTTTAGCCTCTAAAATTATCCCATTTTGTATTAACAAAAGGGATAAGATCAAACAATTGAAACTCGTGCGGCCAAAATCAAACAATCTCAAATTTTAAGGATCAAAAGAAAGACAATATACTATATGTGGTTGTTAATGATATAATCACCTGAGGAGTAGTTCCATATTCATTAGTTTCTATGCGGTACTCATGCAAGACCCAATCAGATATTTCTCCATTAGGTGCCCTTCCATTAAAGAAGAATAGAGACCTTTTCATTCCAATTAGATTATAATCATCAGACTCAGAATAAATTTCCATGTCAATTCCTTCTATCCAATATCCTTCTTTTGTAGCTCTAATTCTCGTCTCACTTGAAAACCTTATGTCGTTATGACTGAAGAAATACCATTCCATATATTTAGTTTTTATATTTTTGTAGCATATGTCTGTACATTAACACAAAATGTGAGTATTATTGAATAATTTGTAATCATCAATTATTATGTAATGTAAATGAATTGATTATCAAAATATGTAGGTACGTACCTGATAGATCCCATGGCTCAAATTCATTGAGATCGGCGACATCTATGAACTCGACATCCCTTCTTCGAGAAGCTATTTTATTTTTAAGGTAGTGTTCAATAAGTTGTTCATCAGTGGGTTTGAAGTAAAATCCAGTAGGAAGATGTAACATATCATTCATCGTTTCGTCAATGGGAGCACCTAGGGCTAGCTACCGAGGCAGTTCAACAGCAAAACATAAGCAATTATTTTTAAGAAAGAAGTAGAACCTAATTGATGTAGGATTCAATTGGGAAATATAATTAATGAATCAGAGCTTACACCATATATAAAACATGTTAATAATATTGGGATAAGTATGAAAAAGAAATAGAATGTTAGTTGGATAGTGACTAAAATTGTGGAGTACTACGTTAATCTCAACGTGGAAGTTGGTTTACATTTCGTGAAACAAAGTATTCATGCTTCTTCTTTCTTCACATATCGGTATTCCCTTTTTTATTTCCTAATTTCATGCTAAGTCATTCTTTGGTTTACTATATTAAAAAGAAAACAAAACTGCAACTCCACTCTTCCAATATTTTTGGTAACCCATAAAAGTCCAGTTCAAATAGTCTGAGTTGGAAGTACTTTCATCCTATTTCTATTTAATCGGGCTAGCCAGGGCAGTACAATTAATAATTTAAACTATGTATTCTAGCAAAAAAATTAGTCACTGCGTTAGGTTGTAGATACTCCGGTTATGACTAAAGAAAATACTATTATATATGAAGCCTCGGGATACTATAAATACGATATGGATACGATACGAATACGGTGATACGAGAAAATTTTAAAATTTAAGATACGATACGACTATGATACTTTAATAAAAAAATTAAATATATAAATGTAAAATATATAAAAATAACTAAAATTGATGATAAAGAAATATTTAAGTTATTTACATATCTTAAGTACTATATAAAAAGTAAGTCATGCGCATTTCTACTAATGTCCTATAATCTTATCACTTATTGGATATATTCTTCATCTTTCTTTCATAAGAGTTGAAAATTTGTATGCACATAAATCAAATCTTTAACTTTTTTTGAATCCATTTTATTTATTTTCAAAGAATAAATAAAATATAAACAATGGATACTTCTCTAATATGTATCGAGAATGAACCAAAATACGTATCAAAAAGTATCGCACAAATATCGCAAAAGTGTTGAAATTTTTTTATTTAAAAAAGAAAATTTAATCATTTGATACTTCTCCGATACGTATCAGAAAGTATCTGACATATATCGGTATCAGATACAGTATCTGACACGATACTTAATTAATTTTGGAGTATCAGGATGTATAAGCTTTTCTCATGTTTTTAATTAATTTTTTTGAATCAAGTTTTATTGAATTAATTATAGCTATACACTTTTTTTTATAAAGTACATTTATGTGCATTTTTTTTAATATAAAAAATTATTTTTATAACGTTAATTGATTCAGTAGTGATTGATGCTAAATTGGTAAGGAGGATTACAGTTTGATCTCCACAACTGCAATTGAGAAGAAATTAAAATTACTTGATGGCAGAATTAACATCTGAATCAGATTAAATCGATGGAGAAAAAAAAACTACTTTTATATGGCCTTGCCGGCCACACTAACGCTGCCATGAATTAGATAATCATAATAATAAATGTTGATTATTCACCATGGTGAACGCATTGTGAATTTCACGTGGCCTTTCATAGTAACACATGTGCATAAAGAAATTTAACCAAAAAAAAAACATGTTGTGCAAAGAAGATACTCCCTCTATTTCAAAATAAGTGTTACAGTTGACCATTTTACAGTATTTATATAATTTATTTTGACCGTATTTTTTTATTAATATATATATATATAGATGTAAATATAAGCATATAAGATATTGTTTAATTTGTCTCGATATATATTTTTAAAATATACAATTTTTATAACTTTTAGGGTGTGCTTGTTTAGGGTGAAATAGAGAAGAGAGAGAGGTTGAGAAGAGAGAAGTTAAAGAGAAATACTAAACTTCTCCTGCTTGGTTTGGAAAGAAGTTGGGAAGAGAGACTACTTTAACATGGGCCCCAGAAATTGGAAAGAGATGAGCATATATCTTTGGTTTCCCGTTTTACCCTTGCTACTACTGTTATGTATTCACAGTTCACAATTATTCATCTCTTCATTTTTTTTCACTATTCCCATCTCTTCTTCTACACCATCAATGAATTCTACACTTCTACCCTCTAAAGGAGTACAAAAGCTTTGATTTATTCTGTTTCTAATGAATTTGTTTCAAACCCAATAAATTTTAAACCATACAATTTATTTGCTAAAAGGAGTTTTAAATGAAAAACAAGTGTTATAATTTTTGGGAAGAATCTATTTTTGGGTGACGGTGAAACAAAAATAATTGGAGCAATAGAGAAGAGAACTGTGAGAGGCTATGAAGAATTGGGGAAATGAGGTAGCACCGTCGTAGCACTTGGGTAAGTTGGGTTAACAGATAAAATGAAGCCACAACCCATAAAAAGGACAATAATTTTTTTTTGTACGACAAAAGGACAATAAATTAAGTTAACTTTTTTTTATTTAATTAGTATTTATTATTTAAATATAAAAAAATACATACTGTAATTAATTAATTAAATTACTTATCAAAAAATAATTAATTGCATTAATATTGTTAGAAGGGGTATTTTCGTCATTTCAAAAAAATAATAACATTTCTTTCTCTTCTATTTCTCTTGTATTTCTCTTGTTCCAAACAACCCTCTAAATCTATTCTATTTCTCATCTCTTTCTCTCTTCTCTATCTCTCTCTCACCTATTTCTCTCTTCTCAATTTCTCTCCCAAACCAATCATACCCTTAAAGATAGATAATTAAAAATATTAACAATTAAAGTTGTGCGTCGACAAACGTGAACTGATCAACTGTGACACATATTTTAGGATGGAGGAATTTCCTTCTTATATCAAAAAAATATACTGTACTTGTCCTTAAAAGATAAAGAACATTGAGACCACTTCACCCAAAAAAATAACATATTAAGACCAAAAAACAGGGGGAAAGTGAGATAAAAGAGAAGAAAAGAGAGTAGACAACAATAGCTATAAGCAAGGGAGTGAGAAAAGAGAAGAAAAGAAGATATGATCATCTATTTTTCAACTTTTCTTAATATATTTTTATTTATTAATTAAAACTATATATGTGTATCTATTTTGCTTTATTAATTTTTTAGTTTAACTTTTTTTATACGCATGGCGCATCTATATATAATTATAATCTTTTGCCTATTGATTTAACGTCTTTAGTATCTTAATTGCTTTTAAGAATAGATAATAATAATAATAATATATAGAGCACAACAAGACAAAATAATAATGATAATAATAGTAGAGCACCTTTAGTAAAAAACAAAGTAAAATAATCATAATATTTTTTATAGTCTACTTAAGAGCGACTAATAACTTGCAATTTACCAGTAATAAATTGGTTTAATTGATAAGAATTTTGAATGTTTTAAGTTGGTGGTTAGAAGTTTGATTCTTAGCTTCTTCTTATAAAAAAAAATCTATCAAAAGAGAAAATTCATGTACTCCACAAGTTTGTCGATAGAGATTAATCATTGTTAACAAAAGTAGAAATTTGATTAAAATATCAAATAATAAAAGAAAATGTAATTTAAAAAAGAACACACGAGTTAATCATGACTCTTAATTAATTATTTGATCTTAACTTTTTCCTCTTATACATAGTGTGTCAATCATGAGAAACACATAGTGGAACTACCTTCAAAATTGTTTTGATTTGATCAACAACAAAAAAATATAACATGGAGTTCCTAATTAAACTCATCACTTTTCTACTCTTTTTAATACCTTCAATCGCTTCCTCACAATTTTTCGGAAACAACTTATTCGCTAGTCGAAAAATATTCGCAAAACAAGAAACAATTTCCTCATACGCTGTTGTTTTTGATGCTGGTAGCACTGGTAGCCGTGTCCATGTTTACCATTTTGATCAGAACTTAAATCTTCTTCATATTGGAGAATCTGTTGAGTTTTTTAATAAGGTGACAATAACATACTTTTGGTAACACTTTGTTTTTTCTCATTATAATAAAGTTATATCTATATATATTCATATTCATGTAAATTATATTATTATTCTCTTTATTTGTGTTCTTTTGTAGACAACACCTGGTTTGAGTGCATATGCTGATAATCCAGAACAAGCTGCAAAATCTTTGATTCCACTTTTAGAGCAAGCAGAAGTTGTGGTCCCTAAGGACCTACATGGCAAGACACCAATTAGACTCGGGGTGGGTTTTATTGAACTATCCACAAAAATTAGAGACTGAATTATATAAATTTTGTGTATATAATCATTGTGTTTTGAGTGTTTTTGAAAATTTTCAAATTTTTTATTAAGTTCATGTAGGAGAATTTTGTCAACAAAAAGAAGTTTTTCATAAGATTATTTTGTGAAATTTTAAAATATTTTGGATTTTAGATATGATATCTCAAAATCATGGTTTGACTAAGTTTCATTAAGCCTTATTCGTCAATCCGATGAATGAATTGTCTAACTCGAAGGGTTTGCGCACCTTGGACAGATAAGTCTTTTAAAGGTGGTCTTTTAAATACCTCAAATTTTGATTCACAATTTTTTATTTTGCAAGTTCATTCACGTTTGTGATTATTCATTGACCTTGTTCGTTGTTATTGATATAAAATTACAACAATAATTTAATCGTTAAACCTTTGTAAAAACACAATTTGATGAAGTATTACATCTAAAAAAATTCAATCTTTTTTTTGGTAAACCAAATATATCCTCCACACGTAACTATAAGTTTAATTTTCAAATTACTATAATAAAAGTATTTTCAAAAGTTTAATTTTCAAATTACTATAATAAAAGTATTTTCAAATTACTAATCACTTTTTATTGTTTAATATTTTTTTTGAAAGGAACTTTTTATTGTTTAATATATTCCAAATATATATGACAATAATGCTGGCAACTGCCGGTTTAAGGCTTTTGAGTGGAGATGCTTCTGAAAAGATATTGCAAGCGGTAACCATAAGTTTAATTTTGTTATTTACTCTTTCAATGCTATAATCAACAGTTATTTAATTTTTTAATTAAGGTTAATTTGGTGTTCTTAATTAAATTACCTTAGGTAAGGGATTTGCTCAGCAATAGAAGTACCTTCAATGTTCAACCTGATGCAGTTTCTATTATTGATGGAGTTCAAGAAGGTTCTTATCTTTGGGTATGACTTTCATAATCTAATATTATTAGATTACACATTTTCACTCAAATTCGAACTCGAGATCTCACAGTTATGTGTCTGCGTCTAAAGTGGTGTTTGTCATTTCGTCTATAGATTAAACAAAGGTTCATACGCCGGATAAAAATAAGTAAATTAATTTGTAATATTGTCTTAATAGGTGACAGTTAACTATGCATTGGGTAATTTGGGAAAGAAATACACAAAAACAGTTGGAGTAATGGATCTTGGAGGTGGATCAGTTCAAATGGCATATGCAGTGTCAAAGAAAACAGCAAAAAATGCTCCAAAAGTTGCTGATGGAGAGGATCCATACATTAAGAAGATTGTACTCAAAGGAAAGCCATATGATCTCTATGTTCACAGGTTTCATCCCATTTTAATTCAATTCTTGAAAATTAACTTTATGATTTCATTCAGAAGTGGATGTATCAGGGTTAAAACTTTGGTCTCTGTATATTACATGCAACGTTTTTAACTTCTTAATTTCTTTCAGTTACTTACACTTTGGTAGAGAAGCATCTCGAGCAGAGATTTTGAAAGTCACTAATAGTTCTCCTAGTCCTTGCCTTTTAGCTGGATTTGATGGTAAACACAAATTAGTTTCAAATATTTTCAAATTAGTTTCAATACGTTTTTCATGTCAATAACAGAGGATATTTTATTTTAGTTTTTGTTTTTCAAAGGTATTTACACATATTCAGGAGAAAATTATAAGGCCACTGCCCCTGCTTTAGGAGCCAATTTTAAAGAATGCAAAAAGATAATTCGTAAAGCTCTTAAATTGAATTATCCATGTTCTTATCAAAATTGCACTTTTGGTGGAATTTGGAATGGTGGAAGAGGAAGTGGACAGAAACACCTTTTTTCTTCTTCATCTTTCTATTACTTACCAGAAGATGTATGTATTATTAATTTTTATTTTATATATGTCATGGAATTGTTTCATATATGCCTAGTGGTTCGAATATCGATCCATACAATAATATCTCTGATACTTATTAATTGCGTTGCATGGACGGTTCGATCTTATTCTATTAACTAAGTCTTGCTAATTATTACTTTGTTTATTATTTTAGCTTGGTATGGTTGATTCAACTACACCTAATTTCCAAATTCGTCCTGTGGATCTTGAGATTGAAGCTAAGAAAGCTTGTGCATTAAGTTATGAGGATTCCAAATCCTCTTATCCACTTCTTCAGAAGACAAAAATAGTTCAATATGCATGTATGGATCTTATATATCAGTATGTGTTGCTTGTTGAAGGATTTGGTAAGTTTTTCCAACCAAAATTGATATCTTAACTAAGGTTTTATATAAAAGTTTTCGAGAAAGATATGATTTGGATTGCAATAGTGGAGTTTACTATATTCACCGTGATAATAAACATGCATTTTCATAAACTAAAGTGATTATAATGAATGTCTTCATAAAATAATTGGTTCCATTTGTTGGCAGGCCTTGATCCATTGCAAGAGATTACAGCAGGGAAGGAAATTGAATATCAAGATGCTGTTTTGGAAGCTGCATGGCCTCTAGGCAATGCCGTTGAAGCTATATCATCTTTACCTAAATTTGAAAGAATGATGTATTTTGTGTAAGCTTCTAGCTAGATATGTCTATAAGATATTCAAACACTTGAAGCCAACTTTACCTCAAATGAAAAATGAAATAAAACAAGTCTTGTATCTTACTCTTTTTTTTTCTATTGAGTTTGTTTATTTTGATAATTAATTTGTGTTATATAAGTATTTATCCTTCCAATAATTCTACATCATTTATAATTGAGTGATAGTTTTTAAATATGATAGAAAAAAAAATGACATATAAAAGCGAGTCCCATTAAGTACTGGAGAGATAATTTCTCTCTACTAAAATATATATCGTTTTGAAAAAAAATTGTACCAAAATATATGTCACTTTACATTACTAATGAAACATTTGATGCTCTTTTTCCACTTATACCCTTAGGCCTTACCTAATTATTTATCTTTTTTCTTTCAATTCTATAATTTATCTTTCTCATACCATTAGTGAAGGATAATTTTGTAAACTAAATCATAATTTCTCTTTTTCATACAACAATGATTACATTTCATAATTTATGTGATATGGTCAAAACGACATATAGTTTAGTACGTACGGAGGTATATTTTAGTATTTATTCTTATTTAAGCACTTTATTTCTCTGGTATTTAATAGGACTCACTTGCTTTTATATGTCATTTTCTTTTTTCTATCATATTTAAAAACTATCACCCAATTATAAATGATGTAGAATTATTGGTAGGATCCATTTAGAACTTTTTAAAGAAAAGTTGCCGTGGAGGGATTGAGTGATTATTAAATACTATTATTAAAAAATTATAAATAAATAAATAATATGTACATGTGAGACTCAGTTAATGATTGGTTAGAAGGAAAAAAGTGGGAAGTAGACTAAATTTATTCTTTAATTTTTATATTTTCCTTATTTCCCGTTTTCTTTCATTCCAACTGTTCTCGATATTTATTCTTAAACTACGATTTGAGGTATCTGAGAATTGTGTTTAGGTTAAAAGTGTGATTAGGTTTAAATAGCTCCTCGTTCCTTTATATAGTCATCTGGTGGGGAGGTAATTTCTGCTTATCTGTTAGCATGTTCTCCCTCTTTTTCTCCAATCAGTTACGCCTGAATAACCTAGGTCAATTCGTGGTCACCTCTCCCAGGTATTGGGCTAAGAGTCCATGGTCACCTCTCCTTGGTAATGAGTTATGAATCTATGGTCACCTCTCCATAATAATGGGTTACGAGTTCATAGTCACATCTCCTTGATATTGAGTAATAGGTCCTTGGTCATCTCTCCCGGATCACTTTATGTTATTTTAAATAGCAAGACCCGATCCATGTTATTTCAAAGAAAACAAATTAAATATAGCAAAATTTACATTGAAAACTATTTAATTAATTAGTATATTCTGTCGATGCAGAATTGTTTTACACATGTATCTAATAATGTGTTGTCAAGTTAATTAATGAACATACTCCATTCGGTCACTATTATAAATAAATAAAAACTACTTATGTGGTGTATAAAAAATTTAGTTAAGTGTAGTTAATTTTCTTGATTTGATTAAAGACATAAGTTTACTTTATTGTCCTTTTAAATCACAAGTACCAAAGCATAAAGTGGAATAATTGTCTAAAAAGTAGTAGAATTAAATAAAAGTATTGAATTAATAGTATTAATTGTTTTAAAAGTAGTTATCTTTTGCTTATAATAGTGACCAAAATTTAAAGTATTTTTTTTGCTTATAATAGTGACCGGTGGGAGTATATAACTCATATGTTTTTATTTTTGTTTTAAAGAAGCTCATATGTTTTTATATTCATTAATTGACGTGGCAACATATTGTTGAATGTTTGTGTAAAATAATTGTACAGTAAAAGAGTATACTAATTAAAAAAAAAACTTATACTTTTACGAGGTTAATTACTCATTCCATCTCAAAATAATAGTATTTTAAAGTTTCTACACAATTTTTAAAAAAATGATTAATTGTGTTGATTTCAATGATTAAACTAATATGATTTACTAAAACACTATTATTAATTGTAGTTAATGGAGTAGTTAAGTAGATGAAATTCAATAAATAAAGATATAATCATGGAAAAAATATAAAATGTTGTATTAATATTCTAAAGTGACAATTATTTTGAGTTAAATAAAAAGTCCTAAAAAACAATTATTTTAAAATAAAAAGAGTACAAATTTCAAAAAAAAATTATCGTATTAAGCTCCTTAACCAATCTTATTAGTAATTTATTTAAGCGATTCTAACAAGGGAATCCCTTATATCACGGAAATATTAACAAAAGAGATTTGATTGGTGATTCATTTGGGCCATGGATTGGAACATGTGAAAAGAAAACAATATTGAAAGGAAATGTGCAACTTGCCAATTCTAATGCAGAAACATATTTCTAGTCTACTACTTCTCTGTTCCGAAATATAAGGGATAATAAAAAAATATAATTATTAAGAAAATATAAATATGAAAATTAGAAATATGGTCTTGTGGGATTTTTCTTAGAATAAGTGTATGGAAAGATGTAAAATCAATTTTGATTGATTGTTGTTTATAGAGAAAAGTGGAGAGAGAGAAAATTAAATGCAATTTACATTTAATTTCATGAGAATAAAGAAAAACATTCTTGAAATTGATTTTTTCCCTTTATATTTTGGAACAAAAAAAAAGTGGTTTTTCCCCCTTATATTTCGGAACGGAGGGAGTATCATATAACAATACAGATCTAAAAATTCTAGTTCAACAAATAAAAACTATTAAAATTAATAAGTCGAACGTCTATAATCAGAGTTCGAAATTTAATCTTTTATAAACTTTTAATCACTTATAATTTCGTCTAAATCCAAAAAAGAAAATCAATAAACAGTCAGAATTTTGCATTAGGAAAGCATGTTGATGGGCGTGATCCTTAAAAAATGGTGGCACATGATAGTAACAACATTAATAATGGTAATTAGGATATAAATAACTATAAATATTAATAAATTTTTAGCGTTTCAATAAATGAAATAGAATAATGGTAATGTGATACATGCAGCACCAAAAAGCATCAAAGGAACAAGATTTATGGATTGTTTAAAAAAGAAAAAATGATTCGTGGATTATTTTATTTATTTATTTGACGGATTCGTGGATTATTATGATGCTAAAAAAGCAATTCAATTTGTTTCTACTGAGAGAACCAATCAAAAGTCCAAAGATGCCACCTATGCAAGTTTGTTTTTTTTCGATAAATAAATGTTAATAGTAGTATATTAACATATGTTAATAGTTAGTACAAAGTTAATTTTTTTTTAAGTCAGAATTTGAAGACTGAAACTTCTACTCTTGAACTCTAAACAAGGTTTTATTAATTAGTGCCCTAAGGGCAATGGTTAAGGTTACTAAAAAACGTAAAAGTTACATTAGAAATTGTACTTATTGTTTTAGAAAAGTAAAAAATACAAATTTCGAAAGAATCTTTACTATTTTAATTTTCTTAACCATTGCCTTAGGCAATGTTTATCATTTTCCCTCTAAACAAGCCTTGTTGTACTTACACACTTTTGGTAGACAAAAAAAAATTATATTTGCTATTTGAACGTGTTCTAATTTTGTGTGTATTGATTATTGAAGACACACCTTCTTCTTCTTCTTCTTCTTGTTTACAATAAATCATACTTTTCCAAAATAATTTTTTTATGTAATGAGCATAATTGTAGAAATCAATAAAATTACGTAACCAAAAGATATCAATAAAATTATCAATTCTTAGTTGATCTAATGATGATTTACGCTGAATTTAATATATATAATCACAGTTTAATCCTCCAACTAAGTTTATAAAAGGATCAGTAATGGGTTAGATTTGTTTGTCTAAAAAAAACTCCAGTTATAAAGAAAACAAGGGCGCAACTATATGACTAATAATGGGTTAGCCAATGCTATCCCAAAAAATTGTTTTAAATTGAATAAATTAGTATATTTTGTAACGTTAATTAGGTTTTACCCCCCTGTAATATACACCAAAATTGCTTTACCCTCCTGTAAAAATTTTTTGCTGCTTTACCCCCCTGTAATATCAGATTTTGTGTTTTACCCCCCTGGACTCAAGTCAACCATACTATAACCGCCGCAAATAAAACCGCTGCAAAATATAATTTAGCGAGGATTTTTAACCGACGCAAAAAAACCGCCGCAACAAAACCGCCGCAAAATATGACTTAGCGACGCAAAAAACCGCCGCAAAACAAAACCGCCGCAAATTATATTATAGTTGACTGAGTCCAGGGGGGTAAAGCACAAAATCTGATATTACAGGGGGGTAAAGCAACAAAAATTTTTTACAAGGGGGTAAAGCAATTTTGGTGTATATTACAGAGGGTAAAAGCTAATTAACCCTATTTTGTAATAAGACATCCTAATATATATTTAGATTTTTTTTACAAACAATATATATTTAATTTAGCATAGATGTATTTTTTCTTATATTTTTGACACTTTAGAAGTCTGAAACAATTACAAAGAACTAGCCAACTATATATCTCATCCTTTGAAAATATTTGTACCACCTTTTTTTTGGTTAGGTGGCTTAATGACTAGAAATTCACCCCTTAAAGATGAATAAGTGGGTGTATCCGGGTTCGAACTCAGATCCCGGCACTTTCGTGCAATATATCCAACCAATTGAGATAAACTCATTTATACCACCTTCTTTTATATATATATCAAAAAAAATAGTCACTACACTCGACAATTATAAAAAGAATTTTATTAACAATAAAAAATTTCAAAACAACACTCAAAATATATATGTTTTTTATTTGAAAAATACTAACTAGCACACCTCACCTCAAGACAGTAGTTAGAAACTTCAATACTAAAATATAAAAAGTATAACCAATATTAAATTTATTTTTTTATAATCTTAATTAATGCACAAAGCACACTACTAATCAGAATATTTTTATTTAGAACCCTTACTCCTAATTAAAAATTACCAACTTGGCCGTATAATAATGATGACCTTCATTTACTCTCATGTTTATATATTAGTGAGAATTAACTAAGCATGAAAGTGCTTGTTCAAATGCTCTGCCACCATAGTAGCTAGTTTAGTTTTGAGTTGTGACTAGTTTCAAAATGGGTTCACTTAGGCAAAACACTAAGATCAACATCATGAATTTCATAACACTCATGATAATATTTCAACTCTTCTTAATGCCTTTAATCACTTCCTCCCAACATCTTGGAAACAACATACTCACTAATCGAAAAATGTTCCCAAAACAAAAAACTGTAGCTCTAGCCTCTTATGCTGTCATCTTTGATGCTGGTAGCACTGGTAGCCGTGTCCATGTTTACCATTTTGATCAGAACTTAAATCTCCTTCACATTGGCAACACTATTGAGTATACTAACAAGGTACGTATGTAGATTCTTAACTTTTGCATCAACTTTGTTTACTTTCTAAAATTTACATTAATTAATGTTTTTGTGTGATCTGTGATGTTATATATATAGATCAAACCAGGTTTGAGTGCATATGCTGAAAATCCTGAAAAAGCAGCAAAATCTCTGATTCCACTTCTAGAAGAAGCAGAGAGTGTGGTCCCTGAGGATCTTCACTCCAAAACACCCCTTAAGCTTGGGGTGAGTTTTTCACTATTTCTCACTTATTAGTCTTGATTTTGAGTTTTTGGATTAATGAATTCCATACATAAATCAAAACTATTTGATGAACTCTGGAATATATACAGAAAAATAAGTTAAGGAAAAAAAAACTATATTAATTCATGGGTTTTCAATTTTTGGTCAAAGAACTCATGCCATGTTCATGGGTTTTTCATATTAGACTCTTCCATATCTTCATAAGATATTAAGATCATTTTGCTTGCAAAAAATCTTAATTATGAGTGTAACATATATCTTTCTTCTCACTTACACCCATGGATCATATGATCTGGATTTTGGTCAAACGGATTTAGACTGTTTGATTAAGATCAAATGATTTAAAAATAAACTTTTTTTTTAATTTAAAAGTCAAATCAAACTCAATATGAAGTCAGGTCTTAATTAAAAGGTTTGGATATGTCATATTGATCAAATCTTTTATTTTCATCACTATATACAGATTATGATACTATCTATGATATTTTTTTAAATATAGTGATTAGAAAATTTTAGAATTTGATCATTTTCCTTTTTTTAAAAATAATGATTTTACTTTGAGTTGTTTCACTTGTCTTGATAAATATTCTTAAAATTTTTATTTTTTATAATAAATAATTAAAAATATTAATAATCAAAACTGTACATTAAATATGTGTCGTATAGTCAATTGATACTTACTTTGATATAGAAAAAGTAGAACAATTTTGAAAATAGTGAATAGAAAATTTTAGAATTTGAACACATTTTTTTAAAGTAGTGATTTATTTTAGAATGTTTACATTGATCGAATAGTTGGCAAACACGTTTTATTGTCAGAGTGGTGGTGAAAGACCATTATTATAAAAATGGATATTGAAAACAAGGAATGGAGAAAGTAAAAATGAATGGATATTTAATTAAAACAAGGAATCGAAAGGGACATTATGAAAAGGTTGAAGGGAGAAGTACAAATTTGTTTGGAAGGATATCATGACTCACGTGAAGGAGTAGGAAAAGATGTCAAAGTTGAAACTTTAGATATTGACATACCAACACACCAACAATAACAATTAATTTAACGATCTTGTTAACATGTGCTCTAAAGAAACTAAAAATAAAAGTTTATATATTGAAAACATAATATTTTGACTTTGAAAATTAACATGCACGACTTTTGAAACGAATATTTCTATTTTTAATTCATTAACATATATTTCAAGGACACATATTAACATTTGCCTTAATTTAATATTAGGATTGTTTATATTCAAAAAAACTTAATAATAATTTTGAAGTTCAATATTTTAATTTATATTTCAGCTCTAGGTCCCGATTGTGGGCGCAAGCATATGTTTTTTAGTTACCAGGTCAAAAGGTTCAAATCTAATATTTAATTTTAAAATATTATATTAATAATAATAAAAATCTACATTAAAATTTGGACTAAACAACTAAATGTATGTTTGGTATCACAGTAGAAGAATCAGAATCATAATGACTTACCATGATTTTGCAGAAATTAAAACTTGTAGTTTTTGCAAAATTATGGTGGATCATCGTGTTGTGACACCCCACCATAATATCAAACATAGGTTAAATATGCGTGAATGGTGCGGTTGCATTAAACCCAATCCAAATTTGAATATAATATCTTTCTAATTTTATATGATAATAATGCAGGCAACAGCAGGCTTAAGACTTTTAAATGGGAATGCTGCTGAAAAGATATTGCAAGGGGTAATTAATTATACCATAAGCATCATTCTTTATCTAATTGTTTAATGATTTGGCCGCTTTTCCTTAATTGGTTTCCAATGCCTAAAACTTTTGTTTTCTTAACTTAGGTAAGGGATTTGTTCAGCAATAGAAGTACCCTTGAAGTTCAAGCAGATGCTGTTTCTATTATAGATGGAACACAAGAAGGTTCTTATATGTGGGTACGTAAACTTGGAGATATTTTTGTGTGTTAACTATAAAATTATTAATTTAAAGGGTCTTGCTAACGAGTGCCCCAGAACATTACTATTTAAGGGCTTAAAGAGTGATTCGGGACACTATTTAGCATTTGCCTAATTTAAAAGGTCAAAGATCTAAAAATTTATTAGAATTTGGAAGGTCTTCATAAATCATAACAAACAATAAATAGATCTAGAATAAGTTCGTTCTGTATCATATTAAAATTTGATAGATCTATACACAACCACAAAAGCTAGATTGAGAGACTTCTAACAAAAATTAACTTTTGAATCATGTGATTTGAGCTATCGAATCAAAAAATGTTCATATAAAATGAAGTTGAGTTTTGAGTTGAATCAATTCTTATCGTAACGAATTAAATTATAAACTTTGTTGTTGGACTCACGTTTATCATATTCTTTGAACAATATTTATTGTAGGTGACAGTTAACTATGCATTAGGGAATTTGGGAAAAAGTTACAAAAATACAGTGGGAGTAATTGATCTTGGAGGTGGATCAGTTCAAATGACATATGCAGTGTCAAAGAAAACAGCAAAAAATGCTCCAAAAGTTGCAGATGGAGAGGATCCATATATAAAGAAGCTAGTACTCAAGGGAAAACAATATGATCTCTATGTTCATAGGTTTTCTTCTAATTATTTTCTTTCTTATTCAATGGAAGATTAATTTCTTCTAATTTTTCATACTATAGATAAATGTCTAATTAATATATATTAAGGTCTTGAATTTTTTGTATTACTAGTTACTTGCGCTATGGTAAAGAAGCAACTCGAGCACAAGTTTTGAAGTCCACTAATGGATCTGCTAACCCTTGTCTTTTAGCTGGATTTGATGGTAATTAAACATTTACAAAGCTTTTTCATTTTTCTACATACTACATATTCAATGTTGCTATTGACGTTTTAGAATTTATATATTCAATGTTTTATCAATTATTAGTTGTGATTGCGCACGCAGTCAACGAAAAATTGAGACTATGAACCATCCGGTCAAAGTTTAGATTGTAAGACAATTTTTATTTTGGTTTAATATAAAATTCCGAAGTGATCTCTAAACCATCTAATCATAACCATATGGTCCAAAATCACTGACCGCATCACTGCACTTAACTTTGAATTTACTAAATGTAGTTCCATAAATTGAACATACAATAACAAAGGATTTGTTTTTTTTTCTTTCTTTCTTTCAAAGGCACCTTTACATATACAGGGGAGGAGTATACAGCTTTTGCTCCAACCTCTGGAGCCAACTTTGATAAATGCAAGAAGATAATTCTCAAGATTCTTAAAGTGAATGCACCATGTCCCTATTCAAATTGCACTTTTGGTGGGATATGGAATGGTGGAGGAGGAAGTGGCCAGAAAAATCTTTTTGCTGCTTCAGCATTCCATTACTTAACTGAAGATGTAATACAATATTATTACTGTTTTATTTATTTATATTGCAATGATAATTATCTTTGTTATTTTAATGTTATTTTTTTTATTTATTTCTAATGACATTGTTTAATTCTTGTAGCTTCGTATGGTTGACCCTAATGAAGCAAATTCCAAACTCCATCCAGTAGATTTCAGAATTGAAGCTAAAAGAGCTTGTTCATTAAAATTTGAAGATGTTAAATCAACTTATCCACATCTTCCGGAGGATAAACGTCCATATGTGTGTTTGGATCTCTTATACCAGCATGTGTTGCTCGTTCATGGATTTGGTAGGTTTTATGCACTTCTCTCTCCATTCTTTTTTATCATTAATGTTTGTCTAAATGAATGTTTTGAAAATATAACTCTTCTATAATTTTATTTTATTGACGAACTCTTCTATAATTTTTTATATACATAATTAACAATATAAGTGATCAAATATATACATTGACATATGTGCGGTAGTTAATTGTAATGGTTAAAAAAGAACAACATCTTAATAAAAAAGACAAATTACATTTTGGTCATATTTTTTTAGTCGAGACCAGGATAGTCACTGCTGCCACTACTCATCTTTTCTGTATTTAAATTTGTGATTTAAATATAATTTTTAACTACGATTTCATTTTGTGCGCATCACAATGAATCACTTTAAAAATACATTTTTTCATATTTAAACTAAAACTAAAACAAATTTAGAGAAACTGATTTAAAATAAAATCTAAATCTAAATTTTTCTAAGAAAAATTTGTCAAGTATCAAGTATAATAATTGTGTTGTATTTGTTGGCAGGCTTAAATCAACAACAAGAGATTACAGTGGGGGGAGGAATTCAATATAAGGATTCTGTTGTTGAAGCTGCATGGCCTCTAGGGACTGCTGTGGAAGCTATATCAGCCTTACCTAAATTTGAGAGATTGATGTATTTTATTTAGGCTTCTTAGTAAGAGCCATATATTTCAAGTATTTCAACGGTCAAATCTAACTTTATAAAAAATTAAATAAAATAAGACCCCGCTCTGTTTTGCCTTTCCAATCTTATATTGATCTTGACTTAGTATGTGAATCTCCGGAGGGGTTTTCTTTATGTGTGAATTTTTAATAATTTTTTTTTTTTAACACGTCAAAATGAGATGATATATATACCAAGAAATAGTCGACCCCCAGCACAAGTTGTGCTAGAAACAGATCAACAAGAGTACATCAAGAGTCAAAACCGAAAAATAAGATCAAAACACATCAAATACCCAAACATAACAAAGGATTCACCCACCAACTATGTAGGTTAATCCCCATCTCTGGATACTGAGTCCGCAACCACCAGAAAGCATGCCGCTTGATCAAGTCCAACAAGTGAGAAATCGGTCGTGCTGAATTATTGAAAAGGCGCTGATTGCGCTCTGTCCAAATAATCCAAACACTAACCAGCCATATGAGCTGCATGAAAGATCGCCGATCCCGACTGCCGCCTGCTGCATAAGTGAACTGGAGAAAGTGGGCAGATAGAGTCGCAGGATCAACCATCTCGAAACCAATCCAAGACCTGACCAGCTGTTTACACTGATTTTTGGTAAACAACCGCTAGTTTGCAATGCTTGAGAGACCAACTAGAGAATCTCGGGACATGTTTGTGCATTTATTGTTCAAGTTTGAAAATAACAATGTTCATTAACGCAAATGAACAAGTTTGTTTGTTTAAAGTAAAGCAAATGACAAAAAGATAACTTGTTTGACAAGAAAAGTAAAAATACTCAAAAATGAGTACGTATTTGACAAAGAAAAGTAAATGTTTCAATGAATTAAAATGCAAGAAATGTAAATAAAAGCATGTAAATTGCATAAGAATATAAATTGCATTGAATCAAAAGAAAGTGATCACAAGATCATACATTGTTTCCTTTTGTATTCCTTTCACTCGAATCGCTTGGGTACTCAGAACTTGTAAGGATTTTTAGTATGTAAATTTGTGATCCTAATTACATCAAATAAACTAGTATTTATAGATAAAAACTAAGGCTAATTAGTAACGACTAACTAACATCCATTTGCCAAGTGTACAGTCACTTCACCCTTATCCAAAACGCCATCAGATATTAGTTTTGAATGAAGCTTTGCAATGGTTTGAATTTGAATTTGAATCTTTTGCCAATTCTTGAACATTTCTTCAAGTTAAAAATCCCAATTCGAGTTCGAGCCACTCGAATAGTATTAACTCGAATAAAAAGTCTTTGTAACTTGTGTATTTCCTAAAGTTATGAATATTTATCTGATTTGACTTTTGTCAAAATATATTTAATTTTGACCTTTATATTTAAATAATAACTGGAAAAACACATTCCCATAATTAAAGGCATATTTAAATATATTCAGAAAAAATATTTAAACTTTATTATTTTAATTAGCCAAAATATTGGCTAACAAATTGCCCCCAAAAAATGCCAATTTCGAATCGAATTCGAATGAAAGAAGAAATTTGGCGTTTTTTCTTTTAGTATTCCACATTAATTGCACGTGACAATGATCATGAGTATAACCGTCAGCGCAGTTTCCCATTACTGACACTACTGCGCCTTTTCAGCCCTTATGGGACACGTGTCATGCGCGGAAGTTGAAAGAAATCTCAAATTTCTTTTTCATTTATTTAATTCAGGAGAAAACGAAGGCTATAAATAGGACTAGGTCATTTCTTAGTCACTTTTCTGCAACTTCCCTACTAGTTTTCTCCGTTCTCCACTTTGCAACCTTCTTTCTTTGATTCTGTTCTTGAATCCTTTGAAACCAATACCCGATCTGTTAAGCTTACTAAATCAGTAAACTTATATTTGATTCAATTCTGCAAATTTCGAATCTTTTCATTGCGTTAGATCTGCATCGGATCTGTTTCAAAACTACCCATTTTTCAACTGTTCATCTTCTTTTTCTTTAAATCATGGCTGAACAACATCAAGCACTCCTCCCTGTACCTTTTGCTGGAAAATGGGACCAAACCATTGTTAAATCTAATGGGGTTGAAGTTGTTCCCGAACCCCATGGAGCTAACGCAGAACAGACACGATGGGAAGATGAACTGGTCATTCCCTTCTCTATTGCTAACAATGTCTATGCGTTTGGAGGTCCATTCCCAGACGAAGCTTCATTAAAGCCCACAACTTCTGAATTTTTTCCCATGCGTAAAACATGTGAGCCTAAGATTTTCAGCACTGATCTTTTTAATTTTTCCTTCCTTCGAAAACCCCATAATATGTGGAGATCAGCTCCAAATTGTAATAGCTCAGCCTACACCAATTGGCTCGCTCGAGTCGAGAAAGATTGGGGCTCTTTCTGGCAACGCTCAGGGATCTATGACATTATCCAACTATCAAAGTTTGGCCCAGCTTACCATCATGAAATGCTGACAGCAGCCCTGATGTTTTATGAAAGGAGCACCCACACCTTCCATTTTCCTTGTGGAATGATGACACCAACCCTGCTCGATGTAGCAGCGATCACTGGTTTAAGACCAGAAGGGGAGACTTTCGATCCAGCCAACTCGAGTAAGAATACTTATTTCAAACTCAATGCTGCAACTTTTTCTAAATTTATTGAAGAGCATCAAGATGAAGGTGAGGTGTCTGCTGAAGAGCATGTAGCCTTTCTAACTTTCTGGCTATCTCAGTATGTCTTCTGCTCGAGATCATTGCAAGTGACTCAGATGTACATACCTCTAGCAATCCAAATCCATGAAGGTCATGGGTTCTCACTTGGTCGTTTGCTACTGGGCGTTCTGTATGAATCAATGGGTGAGTTCTGTGACAATTTGAAGAAGTCAAATGACGGCTCCCCATTCCCAGTCTCAGGACCATTATGGCTTTTGCAACTATGGCTAAATGCCACCTTTACAAGAGAAATGGGATTGAAGATCCCATCCAAATTCAAAGATGATGTGAACAACCGTTCGATTGAAGGAGTTAGGTTGGCTGTACTAACTCCTAATTCGAATGAGACTGATCCTCAAAATCTTTTTATCAAGTACATGAAGATCTTTCTCAATTTCAACAAGTTTTTACCACATCATGCCCCCTTTGTCAGAAGGGAAATTGGACCAGCATGGTTACAAGATGAGTTTCCGGCAACCAACCCAGACAATGCTGAAGATATAAATGAGTTGTGGCAGCACTATCTGCATCCAACCATTCTTTCTTGTAGGATTGACAATAAATCGAATCACCGGGTCTTGGTTGGATATCAACCCAACTTGGTCTCGAGACAGTTTGGATTGTCTCAGGTTTTCCCCAAATGCCTATTTAACAGTGAGAAAAACATGGTAATAGGCAATGAAGTGTCTAAAGACCTATTTGCCAAATATCTCAATGTTGTTGGCAACATTGCCTATCATGTGAATCCCCTCGAATTTAATCACTCGTACTATTGTACTGAGAAGTTTTTTAACTGGTGGAGCAATCACTACAACAAGTACATTATTGGTGATGTTCGAGCTAACATCATTAGGCTGAATAGTGGGTTTATAAGACAACAGATCCATGATATACAGGAGCAACACAAAAATAAAGGTACGTTTTTAGCAACACAAGAAGCCAAATCATTTATTCCTTATGTTCCTCTAAATCGAATTTGAATCTGTTATTCCTTTTCAGGGAAAGAAGTAACTGGAGGACCATCACAGCCTACTGTTCGAACAGAAAAGCCTAAAAGTAATAGAGGCATTCACCTGGCTGATGATGAAGATAGAAGACAAGCTGATGAAGAAGAGAGAAGAAAGGAAGAGACTAGAACCAAAGCAAGAACAGACAAGGTATAATTTCTCAACTCTTTCTTTGATTCGAGTCATGCCTAAACATTCTGTCTTTTATGCTTATGCTAGATAATGAGAGAGAAACATACTACTAGCATTGTTAGGCCTTCTAAGGAAAACCAACTTCCACACATAATAGTTCATGAAGATGAAGTCAGTCACTCAAAGACCTATTGTTTTACTAAGCTTTTTCTTTTCCCTATTTATTGTTCTTTATGTGTTTCACTCTTATTGTAGGGAACTGAACCTGAAAAACCCTTGAAAAGGAAACATAAGCATATTACCTCAAAGGGTAATAGTGCTCCAAGCAATACAGTTGCAACAGATCCTGCACCCCAACCATCCAAAAAACACAAGGGCCATAATAGTAAGAAGACTAGCTCCTCGAATGTTGAGTCGAGCAAGGAACAAGAAGAGGAGAAGGGCGTTGAGAAAGCATCAGAAAACTCTACAGTGAAGGAAGTGAAGAAGAAGAAGAAGAAAAAGAATCAAGGACATTCTAAACCTTCTAGATCTTCTAAGTCTGATACCACCAGCACTGCTCGAGTGGATCATGACCTTACTGTGGAGGATGAGGACAATGCTGCAAGAGTAATCAACGAAGAAGCAACACATCAAAGCAATCCTCCACTTTCTCCAGTGTTAGAGCAAATTTCTCCAACGCCTGCTCTCGAGGAAACAGAAAATTTAACCAAGGTTGAAAATGACAAGGTAAGTCCTTTCTTGGTTCATATGCTCGAATGAACATGTTAACCAATTTTCTCAATCTTTATACATTGTATATTTTTTGTTTAGAATAAAGCTGCTAATGAGCCTTCTGCTGGGAAGAATAGAAGTCATTCTCCAATGGAGAAATATATTGGAGCTAAGTATGGCCAGGTAACTATTCTTTACATCATTGCCAATATATTTAGCGTTTTGATCTTGGTCCTGTTTAATGGTACAAGTATTCTTACTTCAGGTCAATTCGAATGTTCAACCTGATTTTCAACCTGATATTGGTCCCCCTGTCTATATGACTCAAGCTGAAGCCAACATTATATTCGAGAGGGAAACAGGACCAGTCGATTGGACAAACCAGGCTGAGACAAAGCTGCCAACTCCAACCCCAAGTATAGCTTCGAGTGATTCTGCTGAAGAGGAGGAAGAGGAGTCCATTGAAGAGGGTGAAGATATTGACGAGGATGAAGATGATAACATCATCAAGGAAGCAAAAGCTGGTGGCCCAGAACTATTATCAGTTTCCTCTACTTCGAGGCTCTCAACCAGTGCTGGCGTTCCAGAAATGGAGTTTGCTAATATGCACAAGACCAACCCAGCTGCTGCCTTGGACCTTCTCATCCAATCATCAAAATCCTGCTCTTCGAGTGACAAAACTGATAGTTCTACTTATCCCTCCAGCTCTACTGCAAAGGCCAATGTTAAGCAAGATTCCTTGTTAACCAAGCTCAAAGTTGAATATGGCTTGCAGAATGTGTTGGCAGACCTCGAAGAAAATCCCTCGAATGCTTTTAGCCACTTAGCATTCCTTCGAAAATTCCATAACCCTCATACTGACCCTTTGACCCTTTGCAAGATTATACAAATAGAGAACATGATTGATCAGTATGCAAAGGTGGTACAAAGGGAAAAAGGTAACTTGGCTAAGTTGAATAGCCAAAAGCATGCTCATGCTGCTTTATTAGCCAAGGCTAAAGAGGCACACCTCGAGGTTGCTAGAATTCGACAGGAAGCTGCTAAAGTTGAAACCCCAAGACTCATTACTTGCAAAAATAACATTGCTGCTTGGGAGGCTAATGTAGCTGAGCTTCAACGCCAAATCGAGGAATATCAAGCCAAAATTGCTGCAGAAAAATCTGCCCAAGCGGCTATAGAGGAAGAAATTTCTCAATCTTTTCAAGCTGACATTGATGCCAAGGGAGAGAAGGGATTCGAGCCTTTGACGATTCTGCAGTCATTGCTGCTGAAGTACAGGAACTCGAAGACGCCCAACAAGTGATTGAGACTGAGAAAATTTCCATTAAGGCCTTGTATCAAGAAGTAGCCAGTACTTTGTAATTTGATCTTATTATCCGCTCGAGACAAATGTTTATTCTATTTTGGTTTGTAATTGACAATGCCCTTTTGTGGCAAAATTTATTTTTTCTATTTGCCATCTCTCTATTCGTTCTAAGTCTTATTCTGCATTTATGTTTAATTCGAGAAAAACTGGTTTATATTTTTTTAAATATTTACCATTTATTCCCAACACATGCTTTTCAGGACTTAGCTCTTCGATTTCATAAGCACCATTTGAAAAAACTTGAATTATTTTAAATGGACCTTCCCAATGAGGTGACCATTTGCCTAAAACTCTATCTTTTTTATCCATAGGCAGGATAACTTTCCAAACTAACTCCCCTAAGTTAAAAACTTTTGACTTTACTCTTTTATTATAGGCTTTGGCAACTCTTTCTTTTTGCCTAGTCATATATTCTAAAGCTTGTAACCTTTCTTCATCCAAATCAACCAATTCATCTAACATCATTTCCCAATACTTATCACTTGGTATTTCCATTTGCCTCTGTACTCGAAATGATTGCATATGAATTTCCACAGGCAAAATGGCATCATGACCATATGTTAATCGAAATGGTGTAGAGTTAGTTGATTCCTTAGGGGAATTTCTACATGCCCATAAAACCTGATCTAAAGTTTTATGCCAATTTCTTGGCTTTTGAGCAATGTGTTTTTTAATCAAATTAATGATTATTTTGTTAGCTGCTTCAACTTGACCATTTGCTTGGGCATAATATGGTGTTGAAGTATGCAATCTAAAACCAGCTTCACTAGCAAATTCTTGCATTTTTCTTCCTGTGAACACTGATCCTTGATCTGTGGTAATTGTTTCTGGAATACCAAATCTATAGATAATATGATTTTGAATGAAATCAATTACTGCCTCTTGATCTACATTAGGTAGAGGCACTGCTTCGATCCATTTTGTAAAGTAATCAATACCTACCAAGATGTAACGTTGATTTTTAGAAGAGGCAGGTTTAATCTCACCAATCAAATCTAATGCCCAGCCTCTAAATGGCCATGGCTTTATTATAGAATGCAACTCACTTGCAGGTACATGTTGTATTCCTGCGTGCCTTTGGCATTCTTGGCATCCTTTGGCAAAATCTATGCAATTTTTTAACATAGAAGGCCAATATAAGCCTTGTCTAAACAATAACCATTTCATCTTGTGGCCTGCCTGATGAGAACCACATGCCCCACTATGTATGTCAAAAATAGCTATTAAAGCTTCTGCTTCACTTAGGCATTTTAATAAAACACCTTCACTTGTCTTTTTGAACAATTCATTTCCAACTATAACATAGCTTAAGGCCCTATATTTGGTCTTCCTATCATACTGACCATTAGGGTCTTGTAAGTATTCCACAATTGGTTTCCTCCAAGCTCCATCTATTAAGTTGTCAATGGTAAAAATGTTAGCATTTTCTTCATCTAAGACCTTGTTCGAGTCATTTTCATCACTATGTGGTGAATCTGCCCCCACAAGTTTTGCCATTGACAAACTTGAAGACAAAGGTTCATTAAAAACCAATTTTTCCCTAATCTCAATTAATTTGTTAAGATTTTCAGGAGTTACTTTATAGCCAGAAGCTATTTGAGCCAAGTCATTGGCTTCTTGATTTTGTAATCTAGGTATATGCTCGAATTGCACTGATTCGAACTGATCCAACAGATTAGTGGCAATTACAAAGTACTTAGCCAAATGTTCTTTGATACATTTGTATTCTTTTGTCAACTGCTTAATCACTAATTCTGAATCACTTCTAACAATAATATTTCTTGCCCCCAAGTCAATTAAAAGGGCAAGACCTGCAATCAAGGCTTCATATTCAGCCTCATTGTTGGAACAAAACCCATTGATTTTATAATTAAACTTAGTAGGAATTTGGATTGAAGAAATGATCAAAATCCCAATTCCAGTTCCATGTTTATGTTTGGAACCATCGAAGTACAAAATTCATGGCTGGGTTTCTACATAACTTAGTGGCATTTCAATTACTGCATGATCTACAAAGAAATCTGCCACTATTTGACCCTTTCTATCTCTTAAGGGTTTATAGGTCAGTGAGTATCCAGTTAGAGCCAAAGCCCATTTACCAATTCTACTATGTAAAATAGGTTTCAGAAGCATATGTTTAATAACATCGAAATGAGAATAGACATAAACTTCAATAGGCTTAATATAATGCTTAAGTTTGTTACAAGAGAAATATAAACACAAACATAATTTTTCTATAGCACTATATCTAGTTTCAGCATCATTTAATACTCTACTTAGATAATATATAGCTTTTTCAACACCATTTTCATCCTCTTGGGCGAGCATGCTACCAATAGTTGAATCTGATGCTGAAATATACAACTTCATTGCTTTATTTCGAATAGGAGGCATTAGCGTTGGTGGATGTGACAAATAATTCTTAATGTCTTCAAACACTTGTTGTTGTTCTTGCCCCCAATGAAATTGATCACCTTTTTGTTTTCTAAGTAGTGGAGAAAAAGGATGGGCTTTTCCACTTAGATTCGAAATGAATCTTCTCAAAAAGTTGATTTTTCCCAATAGAGATTGAAGTTGTTTCTTTGTTCTTGGAGGCTGAGTCTCCATAATAGCCTTTGTCTTATTTTGGTTGATTTCAATGCCTTTTTTATGCACCACAAAACCAAGGAAATCCCCTGCATGTACACCAAAAGCACATTTTAGTAGATTCATTTTTAATCCACATTTCCTCATTCTTTCGAATGACTTTCTAAGATGATTTAAATGATCATCACTAGATGAGGATTTCACAACAATATCATCAATATATACTTGCATAAATGCATCAATAAAATCATGAAAAATAAGATTCATTGCTCTTTGATATGTGGCTCCAGCATTTTTTAAGCCAAATGGCATAACAACCCATTCATAAGTCCCTAATGCCCCAGGGCATCGAAACGCTGTTTTAGCCACATCCTCTTCAGCAATAAAAATTTGATTGTAGCCAGAATAGCCATCTAACATGCTCAAGTACTCGAACCCTGCTGCTGAATCAATTAGCATTTCTGCTACTGGCATGGGGTATTCATCCTTAGGTGTCGCATTATTTAAATCTCTAAAGTCTATGCATATCCTAAGGCTACCATTTTTCTTAATAACAGGAACTATATTAGCTAACCATTCAACATACCTTGTGGTTCGAATGAATTTACTCTTTAATAACCTTTTGATCTCACTCTTGATTTTTGATAAAATCTCTGGGTTGAATCTCCTTGGCAGTTGCTTTATTGGCTTCTTCCCTGGCTTGAGTGGTAGTCTATGTTCCACCATTTCCCTGCTTAAACCTGGCATTTCATTGTAATCCCATGCAAAACAATCTTTAAATTCTTTAAGCAGGCTAATCATTTTAGTTTTAAATTCGAGGTCAAGATTGGCACTTATGTAAGTTGGCCTTTTAATTAAGCCATCACCAATATCTACCTCTTGCAAAGGATCTTGAGCCTGCATCTTTGGATTCGAGTTCAAAGGATCTTGCTCGAATCCCAAAGGTTCATCATCATAGATGCAGTCTAACCTTTGCTCATTTGGCAACATATTGCCATTGTCTTCTTTAATGGTTTCATCAACCATATTTTGTTCCTTGACAGCCTCTAAGGCCGTTTCGAGCTTTCTTTCGGCAACATATGCCGTTATTTTAGCCCAAGCAGAGGGCTTAGTCATCATCCAGGTATTCTATATCCCACCTAGATGGTGGAATAACTCCATCTTCAGGAGGGTTGTCATCAATTTCTTCCCTCTCCCAACAGAATCCATGAGTAGGGTGGAGTCTGACTGAATGGTAAACATTATTGCTGGCTCCTCGAAAGCCATTATCTCTCTCTCCACAAGGTGCTATGGAGGCTAAGTGCTTATCAAAAGTTGCCTTAGTGATGTGGTCAACCTCTGACATATAGAAACTCTGATCAGCTTCTATATTTTTTACTATGTTATCCTCCCTCCATAATATCAACCTTTGATGGCAAGTAGAAGGAACTGCTCCTACTCCATGAATCCATTCCCTTCCAAGGAGTAGATTGAAGCTAGCTCTCGAAGGCACAACTATAAAGAGAGTTGGCCTTATGGTGCTGCCTACTGCAACATCCATTTGTATGGCTCCTAAGGACTTGCCACTTTTTCCTTCATAGTTCGAAAGAACTATGTTATGTGAATGCATGTCAGTATCATACATTCCTAACTTCCTGAGCATGAAATGGGGCATTAGATTTACTGCAGCACCCCCATCCACCAGGACTTTGTTCACTCCAATACCACCAACTTTAGCCTTGATGTATAAAGGCTTGAGATGGTTTTTCATCCCTTCATGAGGCTGTTCGAATACAGCCTTCTGTTGTTCGATGCACCCATTGTTCATTACATAGTAACAAACAGGGGTATAATCTTCTAACTCAGGTTCCACAAACTCTTCTTCAGGATCAGAGGTGGACCTCACATCATATTCACGTGGTAATATTGACACCACATTTACCAGGACATCAAAATCTGGCTCAGAACCAGATTCCAACAAGTCTTCATCAGGAATATCATCCTCCATATTGTCATCAGGGAATGATATCCTTTCCTTAACAGGCCTCTTCGAGGAAGAGCCTTCATCAATAATTAAGGCTTTTTCAGCCTTCTTAGGAACATATTCTTGTTTGTTCCCTGCATCATTTCGATTGCCCCCAGCATGGGCAATTTTGGTGTTGTTCCCAGCATGAACAACTTTGTTATTGCCCCCAGCATGGGCAATTGAGTTGGAGTTGCCCCCAGCATGGGCATTCTCTCTTTCCAACTTCTTAAGGCGTTGATACCTACGCCATTGGGTTCGAGTCATAGGATTCTTTCCCTTATAATTGTTATTATAGGAAAATTTCCTATTTTCAGCATTGTTGCTCGAAGCAACTTGACTCGAGCCACCAACATCCATCTTTCTCTTCTGATAAGCCTGATGTTGGCCAGATGACCATTGGTTAACAGGCACTCTATTAGAAGGAACATATGTTTGTCTCCTTCCAAGCCTGTCATGGATGGTAGGGCCTTGGTTTATGGCCTTACCCTTGTTTGGTCTTTCAGTAGACCATTTGTTTTTGTTAGCCACATATGGCATAACATTCTTAAGGCCTGCAGTAGCCTCTTTGTCACACACAGCGCTGCAACGAGGACACTGCATAACTTCCTTGTTGCTCAGCTTGCACCTGGTGAGAAAATCAATGAGTTCCTCTTCAGCTCGAGGATAAACTACCTGAATTTTCTCAGCATACTCCCCTTCAGTAACTGCTCGAACCGGGGATGCTTCCATTGCGTCTATCATTAGACATTCGAATTGCTCAACGTAAGATGTTTCAGCCACTTGAAGGGGATCTGTGTCTACTTTCATGGGTTGCTTAGCTTTTTCGTCAAACTTCAGTCTCCCTTCATCCAATGCCTTCTGCACCAAATCCCTGAAAACAACACAATGTGAAGTTTTATGACCCAAAAAATTATGAAATTTGCAGTAACCTCTTTTCTTTCTTTGTTCTAATGAGGGAACCTTTAATCCCTTTTGAACAATTATTTGGCCATCAGTGACCAATAAATCAAAGATTTCATCACACTTGGTAACATCAAATGTGTAGGTTTTAGCAACATATTTATCACTTTTTGGTTCATTAGGATTCTTGCCATTCGAGGGTTTTAACAATTTACAAGTGTAAGGAGGCCCTGGCTTTAATTCAGCCAAGTCTATCTCATTCTGACCAACCTCCTCGAATTCTAAATCATATTCGTCTTCACTTTCATAGTTCCCTACATAAGCTACTTTCTCTTTCTTATGAAACTTGCTATTCCTGGCTTTTTCATTCCTAAGTCTTTCAACCTGTCTAACCCTATCAGCCAGTTGAGCCATGTCTCTAAGATGTTGAGTATCTAATTTCTTTCGAATTGAGTAGTCTAGGCCACCAGCAGCCATCTCTACCAATTCATGTTCAGGAACTTGAGTGAAGCATCTGGCTTTAAGAAGCCTAAACCTATTGAGATAATCATCAATAGATTCTGGTGCTTTGCGCCTAACACTTGCTAGTTCTTTAAGACTTATCTTTGTTTGGCCCATGTAGAATTGCTCATGAAAGAGCCTTTCGAGTTGGGTCCAAGTAAATACAGAATGTGGGGGTAAGGTTGTGAACCAAGTAAAAGCATTTTTTGTTAGAGAATTGGGAAAGTACTTCATCCTCAAATTCTCATTATTTGCTATGTCCTCAGCCTCAGTCAAATACCTAGCAATATGCTCGACTGTAGACTCTGTTGTATCACCAGCAAACTTGGTAAATTTTGGGGTTTTCCAACCCCTAGGTATTTCTGTTTGCAAAACAAATTCAGATAATGGTGACACAAAGTTGGGTCTATGTAGACCTACATTTAGACCATTTTGGGCAAGGATGGTTTCTACCAAATTGGCTAAGTTATTCTGCCCAAAATCATTATGTTGAACGTTTCTCAAAACCTCATCAGCATTTTGGTTTCGATGAACAAGCACCACTTCAGGTTCAACATTCCTTTGTACAGGTTGGTTAACAACTTGTGGTTCTTGCTGCTGACCTCGAGCCTCCTCGATTCGATTGTCAGCAACTTGTCCAGGCCTTGGTCTAGGGGCCTGTAATGGTTGAAGTGGCTGTTGGATGGGCACTTGTGCCCCTCCAAAGAAATCAGCAATTCTACCCATTTGGGTAGCCAGGGTTTGGTAAGTCTGATTTGTATCTCGAATTAATGGGTTAATTATTGTACCCATTTGTTCGGTGAGTAAATTCACCATATCATAATTACTCTCATCCATTTGTTGCCTCATAGATAAAAGTGAATCTGTGGTGAGGGCTGGTTGGTACATTTGAACTCTAGTATTATTAGAATTTTGCCCTTGTGGAAAGGGAGACCTCACTGTTATCCTATCAGATTGTAATGCAGGGTGTGAATACACATTGTGCATCATGGCTGTAGGCATTCCATATGGATAAGATCTTTGGGATTGATACAAACCCCCTGATTGACTTCGAAAGTCAAATGAAGATCCTGAAAATGGGGGAGGAACCCCACCAATATTTTGTAAAGGCATGCTCGAAGTGTTTTCAGCCATTGTGGTTGCAGCATTGGATGTTAATGAGGGCATAGAGGAAGATACAGGAATTGCTTGTGTTGCCCCCACAGATGTTGCATCTATGGCTGAGTTTGTCAGAGCGCTCGAAGCGTCTACATGCCCAAATAATGGGTTAATATCATCAGGATCCTGATTGTTTTGGTTATTGACATTATTATTGTCATTACTATTGTTACTAGTACTAGCGTTAGTGCCTCTAGGTCTCACCATCTCTGGTTTTATTCTACCGCTCCTTAATTGCATGCACTAAACAATGTAGATTCTTCGAAAACAACACACAACTTTAAAAGAGGAAAATTTTCAGGAAATTTTTAAGAAAACTTTGAAAATAAAAACGCACAAAACCAGTCCCACTGGGCGTGCCAATTTGTTTACACTGATTTTTGGTAAACAACCGCTAGTTTGCAATGCTTGAGAGATCAACTAGAGAATCTCGGGACATGTTTGTGCATTTATTGTTCAAGTTTGAAAATAACAATGTTCATTAACGCAAATGAACAAGTTTGTTTGTTTAAAGTAAAGCAAATGACAAAAAGATAACTTGTTTGACAAGAAAAGTAAAAATACTCAAAAATGAGTACGTATTTGACAAAGAAAAGTAAATGTTTCAATGAATTAAAATGCAAGAAATGTAAATAAAAGCATGTAAATTGCATAAGAATATAAATTGCATTGAATCAAAAGAAAGTGATCACAAGATCATACATTGTTTCCTTTTGTATTCCTTTCACTCGAATCGCTTGGGTACTCAGAACTTGTAAGGATTTTTAGTATGTAAATTTGTGATCCTAATTACATCAAATGAACTAGTATTTATAGATAAAAACTAAGGCTAATTAGTAACGACTAACTAACATCCATTTGCCAAGTGTACAGTCACTTCACCCTTATCCAAAACGCCATCAGATATTAGTTTTGAATGAAGCTTTGCAATGGTTTGAATTTGAATTTGAATCTTTTGCCAATTCTTGAACATTTCTTCAAGTTAAAAATCCCAATTCGAGTTCGAGCCACTCGAATAGTATTAACTCGAATAAAAAGTCTTTGTAACTTGTGTATTTCCTAAAGTTATGAATATTTATCTGATTTGACTTTTGTCAAAATATATTTAATTTTGACCTTTATATTTAAATAATAACTGGAAAAACACATTCCCATAATTAAAGGCATATTTAAATATATTCAGAAAAAATATTTAAACTTTATTATTTTAATTAGCCAAAATATTGGCTAACACCAGCGTCCACAAAGAACCAAAGAATTCACATGAGAAGAAAAGATGATAAGCCGTCTCGATGCCTCCGCACCCAGACACGCAAGACTGATCCGCCTGAGTAAGAATGCCGCGTCTACTCAAATTAGTCTTCGTCGGTAACCTGTCGCGTAACAGCCGCCAAGCAAGAATAGACACCTTCACTGGAGCATGGCGGTGCCAAATAAGATCTGCTGCATCATCTAAAGGAACTATCTCCTGAGTAGTCAATATCTGATAAGCACCACGGACAGTATATCCGCTCTCTGGATCAAAACGCCACCGCCACTCATCTGCCACCTGATCCTGCACCTGGAAATCATGAAGTAAGATCTGACACTCCCCCAACAACTCCTCCTCCCACGCCCATAACTGACGCCGCCACTCCCACGCCCTCCCGCCTACCTCCCACCCTAGCCCAAACATCTCAGCCACCGTGTGCTGTTTGGTCACTGCCAAATCAAACAGACGACCAAACCGCACCCGCAATGGTGCCCCTCCCACCCAAGGGTCCGACCAAAAAGAAGTGTCCCTCCCATGCCCTACCCTCCGCACCACACCCTCTGCAAACCAACCTCCCCCTAACCCTGCATCACCATCTCTAATCTTCACTATCTCCCTCCACCAAGCTGACCCTCTCCGCCCCCCCTCACACAGATGTCCACCCTCCAAGCCATACCTAGCCGTCAACACCCTAAACCATAAACCCTCCCGATCTATCAGCATCCGCCAACACCACTTTCCAAGAAGAGCAGTGTTGAACTCCTGTAACCGCCTGACCCCCAAACCTCCATACTTCCTGTGGGAGCTTTGAAGAAGGAAAGAGCATAGACAGGAAGAGAGGACAGAACTGATTTGAGCAGTACCAGTCGGCCACCAAAAGACAAAAACCGGCTTTTCCAACTAGACAATCTCTGTTTAACACGCAACAACACCGGATCCCAGAAACCTATTCGCCTCTGATCCCCCCCGATAGGAAGACCTAGATAAATAAACGGAATCTTACCTACTTTACATCTTAGAGCACTCGCTGCCTCGGCTAACCAGTAATCAGGAATATTGACCCCAACCAACATACTCTTATGAAAATTGACCTTCAACCCTGACATCACATCGAACAACATAAGGACATCCCGTAACGCTCTCACATTGGCCCAACTCTTGACCCCTACAAGTAGGGTGTCATCACCAAAAGTAAATAGTTAATTATGTGAAAATGAAATTGAACAGTATGATTATTTTTGTTGCTACAAAAAATTCAATAATATATAATGCGTGTGTTTATTTTAGCAGTCAAATGAATGTATATTAGTATTAAAATATCAAAAAAATTTAGCACTTTATCAAGTTACAAAACCTTTGTAATAGAGTGACAAAACAATGCAAAAATTAAATCATAAATTAGGAATTTCAAGATAAAACAAGAATTCAACTCAAAAGACAAATATAAATTTTTAGCTTTCAACCACCATAAAATAATTAAGGACTTTATCCAACAACTGCAAGAATTATAACTCCTTATTCTTGTAGTTACTATAGTTTTTTTTTTCCGTTCGAATAGTTCAAATACAAACAAACCAAATTATATGTAGTATGTAGATACAAATGAATTTTGTTAGAATACATAATAGAACCGTTAAATTGAAAAACAAGATCTAAAGAGAAAGATGGAAGAACACACAAGATGTGAGACCAATTGAGAACCTGAGGCCAAATATTTAGAAAATTTTCATAATAAAACAACAAGTTGATTAACAGTTTTCTCATTCCCACATCCTCCCGCACATAGAAGATAATCAACTTTAATAATCGACGTCGAGCTACCTCTTTAGTTAGAATCTTGTTATTCATAACCCTCCACATAAAAAGAGACACCTTCAACGAGAATATTGTTTGTGGCAAAAGATGTATAAAATGTCGGATTGGTCATCATACTACTTCAATCGAATCAACATATGATATATGTTTTCAATTTTCCATCGAATATCCTTTGTCGGGATCCAATTTCTCCAATCACATTTGTCTCAACTACATCCTTTTAATCTTTTTTGTATTTTAATTATCTTATCCAAGTACAATCTAAAACTTTTAATTACCTCGTCCAAACACACTATATATGAATTCACCCCTTCATCTCAATCAAAAGTTACTTCTGTAATTTGAAACCGTCCCTACACTATGAATCTCAATCAAACAATTACTTGTGTACTTTAGAACCGTCCCTACTGCCATTCCTCACGAATGCTATAGGATAATGCACCACATGCACTAGTTAAGAATACAAAAAAAAAGTAAGTTTTATATTGAAAACAATATTTTTTAACTTTTGCAAACATTGATTACACAAATTTCAATACAATAATACTATATTGAGGTTTCTTAACTAGTGCATGAAGTGCACTAGTTAGCTTATGCTATATACTCCCTCCGTCCCGAAATATAAAGGGAAAAAATCACTTTTTTTATCTCAAAATATAAAGGAAAAAAAATCAATTTCAAGAATGTTTTTTCCTTATTTTCATGAAATCAAATGTAAATTACATTTAATTTTCTCTCTCTTCACTTTTCTCTATAAACAACAACCAATCAAAATTGATTTTACATCTTTTCATACACTTATTCTATGAAAAATCCCACAAAACTATATTTCTAATTCTCATGTTTATATTTTTTTAATAAGTATATTTTTTTTATTTTCCCTTATATTTTGGGACGGAGGAAGTATAAGATAAAGAATCCAAATTACGTGGTTCAGATCATCCAATCCTCTAACTTGGAATATTATTGGTCATTCATGAGTATATTGCTGGTGATGTTAGATTGGTAGGGTCTCAAAATGGTACTGGCCACTCATTTGAAGAGCGTATATATGGACATTAAAGAAGTAAGGGTAAAGTAAAACAAAAAATTGGTCCATACAAATATTGGATTTGTCGTTTTAATTAATTTCTATAATATAAAGATTTTTTTAGTCACACCATAGAAATATCCAATGATCTGAATTCAATTTACCCAAGAAACTTCTTAAGAACTACTCCCTCCCACTTTGTCAAAAAAAAAAAATACTCTCTCTAGTCTTGAATATAAGAAACAAAAAAATATACATTTTTTAAAAAAGTGGGAATGATTAGAAAAAAAAATAGTACTTTGTCTGTCCCATTTTAAGTATCACAGTTGATCAAATAATACACTTTAAAAAAAGTGTGTAAATGAAAGAGAGAATAGTCTTGGAAACCGCAAAAAGAGTAATACTACCTCCGTACCAAAATATATGACGTTTTGACCAAATCACACAAATTAAGAAATGTAATTAATGTTGTATGGAAAAGAGAAATTATGAGGTATTTTACAAAATTATCCTTCATTAATTTTATGAGAAAGATAAATTGTAGAATTGAAAGAAGAAAGAGAAATAAATAGTTGAGGATATAATAGGAAAAAGAGCATTAAATGATTCATTGGTAATGTAAAACGACATATATTTTGGTACAAATTTTTTTTCTAAAACGACATATATTTTGGTACGGAGGGAGTAATGATTAAGGATAAAATTTGAAGATTGACAACAAATAGTAATGATTGTGGTAACTTTTGTTTATATTTGAGATTTTCAATTCTTTTTCCTTTTTATATATGAGACTGGAATAAATATTATAATCGAGAGCGGAACGTAGTCCACTAAAATTTCGATTAATAGGAATAAATACATATTTTCGCTCAACAATATTGTATATATATTAACTATTTTTTATCAAAAAAAAATATTAACTATTTCACAATTATGCACATGATAAACATGCATGTAGTTTCATGGTTAAGTTATATCTTTGATATTTTTGTCTTTGGTTCAACTCTTGAGTCAGACATTTTAACTTTTTCTTGCATTTTCTGAATTGAAGAAAAATTTTGATCTAAAAAAACATGTAAATATTTGAGTGATAAAACTTTAACAACTACCAATTATATAAAATTTAACGCTTAAATTAAAATGTATATGATATAGTTTATTTATATAATATTTATAAAAAACCTAAAATTTCTTTATAATATTTTATTTACGTTATTGAACGATGTATTAAGTTAACTCCGCCAGTCAAAAATAATATATTAATGTTACATATGGTCAAAAATATTAACTTATTAAGTTAAATATTAAAAATGTTACCTAAGTTAATTAACTCCGACCCACCTCAATACCTCAATATTTTAAGTTAACTCAGCCCGTCAAAAATGATATCGTAAAAAAAATACACAACCCTTGGCACAAAAATTTCTTTTTTTCCCCCCTACATTTCTCTATTACCCTAAAAAATCCCAAATTGTCCTTCAATTCGGGACGTAGATCCCGAAACGAAGTTTGGGATGTAAAACCCGAAGTATGTGCGGAGTTTTGGGGAGTGCAGGCACCATTTCGGGATCTATAACCCGAAATAGTGCAAGTTTTTAAGTTCAGTATGGATGCTGAATTTTTCAACATCGATGCTGAAATGATTTCTGGGTGAGTTTTGGGGAGTGTAGGCACAGTTTTTAAGTTCAGCAACGATGCCGATAAGTTCAGCATCGATGCTAAAATGATTTATGGGTGTGTTTTAGGGGTGCAGGCACCATTTCGGGATCTAGAACCCGAAATGGTGCAAGTTTTTAAGTTCAGTATGGATGCTAAACTTTTAAGCATCGATGCTGAAATGATTTCTGGGTGAAAGTAGCTCATTTTGAGACATGGATCCCGAAATACATTTCGGATTTTAGATCACGAAATTTTTATATAAAGGTAAATAAGGTAGTTAGGAGGAGGAAAAAGAATGTTGAGGAGGGCAAAAGAGAAATTTTCCCTTTGCACAGTTGCACATCAATTTTGAAAAGGACAAAAAAAAATTTATCACCTTAAGCTCGAAACATGGCCAATACAAGGCCACAGATAAATCAAATAATAATAATAATAATAATAATAATAATAATAATATTTGGTAGTAGCCACCACGTGCCATTACTTGTCATCAATATAATATAATTTTTTTTAAATAGTTTAGTTTTTTTTTTTGAACGACTTAAAAAGTCTAGTAGTTATAATTTTATCTAAATAAATAAAATATTTGAAGTTTGAATCCCGACTCTTACAAATAAAATGTAATATTTCTACAAATTAAGTTAAATTAACAAAAAATTATAATATAAATTTAATAGGTCCAAAAAATTAGATTAACAATTTCGATATTTTCTATCAATTGAGTTAGAATATAATTTCGAAATAAAAATGTATGAGTTTTCATATTTACATATCTATCAAGCATGAATAATGCGCTACTTCAGTTCATATAATTAACTAGCTATATATACCAACTACGTTATATAGCTTTGTTTCAAAATGGGTTTGCATTATTGGCCAAAGACTAAGAGCATGGAGTTCCTAATTAATCTCATAACTTTACTACTCTTCTTTACTCCTGCAATCTCTTCCACCCAATATCTTGGAAACAATCGTAAGCTATTCACAAAACAAGAAACAATTACCTCGTACGCTGTTGTCTTTGATGCTGGTAGCACCGGTAGCCGTGTCCATGTTTACCATTTTGATCAGAACTTAGATCTCCTTCACATTGGCAATGATGTCGAATTTTATAATAAGGTTTTAAATATATATACAATACATCGATTATTTTTTCTTTACTTCAATTCATTCATTTCATGAAAAATAAGTATATAGTACTACCTCTGGTCCTATATATAAGAAAAGATTCTCATTTTAGATACATTGAAGATTTGATGTATTTAATCAATAATATAGACTAGATACATCAAATTCTTAATGTATCTAAAAAGAAAATTGTTTCTTATATATAGGACCGGAGGAAGTATATCTTTTTACATTAATTACGAATTACTACTAAAAAAAAATTGTTGAGTTGTCAAAAAATTCTTTACTTCAAGGTTTTAATTACGAATTCATTCATTAGTACTCGTATAAATTAAATTATTGTCAAAAAATAAAAGCATTTTTAAACAAATTTCATTTTGTTTGTCTGAAATTTATTTTGAAATTGAACTTTCTTCAAACATGTATAGATTATATACATAATATCTTCATTGTGTTTTTGTTGTTTGTAGACAAAACCTGGTTTGAGTGCATACGCAAATAATCCAAATCAAGCAGCAAAATCTTTGATTCCACTTTTAGAGCAAGCAGAAAGTGTGGTTCCTGTGAATCAGCATTCTAAAACACCTGTCAGGCTTGGGGTGGGTGTTTAATTTCTAGTCTTTGTATTTTGTACATTTCAATCCAAAAAATTAAACTTTGTGACTGATTCCAAATTTATATGATATGATAATATATATTGATAATGCAGGCAACGGCAGGTTTAAGGCTTTTGGATGGGAATTCTTCCGAATTGATATTAGAAGCGGTAACAATAATGAGCTTTATTATTTAGTTATATTGTGCAATGTTTTAACACCTTCAATGTTCAAAAATTTCATTTTCATAATCTCAGGTTAAGAATTTGCTCAGCAACAAAAGCACTTTCAACGTTCAATCTGATGCAGTAGCAATTATTGATGGAATTCAAGAAGGTTCTTATTCGTGGGTATGTATGACGTTATACATTAAACGAAAAGTTTTGTTTATTTTTTTTTAAGTAGTTTAGTTACTAGAAATTTACCGTGAATAAGTGGAATGTCCGAAATTTGAATTTCGGCCTTCGCATATAAAATGTGATGTCTATGTCAAATGAGTTAAGTTCACGGGCGAAAAAGTTTTGTCTATATTTGTGAATAAATAGACAAATTATCTCAATAATAGCTAAATTGATAGAGACATTGCACATAATATTCACTAAAATACCTGACAAAATAAATATACAAATTGGCCTCTTAACATTTCTCATGGTTGGACGTTGATTTTTTTTGGTAAGGAATAGAACAGGAATTTCACCATTTCTAAAGTGAATAATTTAACATATTTGATTTTGAACATTATCCCTTCATATATACAATATCCGATCCCTATTAATTTAGCTAAATTCATGAGAAGTGCCTGATTTTATTTCTATATAGTATTAATCTATTATGCCTCTTCAAAATAAAAAAGAATAATTAATTTTTATTCCCTCTATCCTAAAATTATTGTTTTTTTGAGTTATGCACGTGAATTTAGAAACAAGAAAAGATTGATAAATCAAGTCTTTTTACCCTTATTTTATCAAGAAAGAAAAATTATATCTAATCAATATTTTAACTTTTGTAAAGGTAGTACAAATAATAAACTAACATTAATTTTATATTTATTTTCGAAAAGAACAATAATTTTGGAACAAAATTAAAAAACTAAAAAGACAATATATGGTCTTGGGACCGAGGGAGTAAAATTGTAAATACATAGTGATTAAAATAATCTTTGATTTATGTGAATTGGTAAATACATTTATTTAAATCATATATAGTATCTGAGTGTAGTTTGTGAATTGGGAAGAGTTTTTTGAAATCATTATCACGCCTACTTAATTTAGAGGCTATTTGTCTAGAATTAATTTTTTATTGATGTAATTTTTTTCCAAATGTTTCAAAAGTTGTTTTTGCTTCTTATTAGATCATCTACAATCCCAATTGAAAAAAAATCATTTTTTTTTTGTATTTAAATGGGTCTCACATATTACATATCATTTAATTTATAATTTTTTAATACTTATGCTAAATTTCATTTTTAATCCTTGAACTTTTATAAATTTGCAATTTTGACACATACCACGTCACCATGTTTTTTTTAAAAATAAAAGTTTTTTTTTTTATTTTTATTAATTTTTTAATAGAAAATGGCAGAACTAATTTGAAGACGGTTTCCTAACCTTCCAACATTTGTGTAGGTGACAATTAACTATGTTTTGGGAAATTTGGGAAAAGATTTTTCAAAGACAGTGGCAGTAGCTGATCTTGGAGGTGGATCAGTCCAAATGGTATATGCAGTTTCAAGAAACCAAGCAAAAAATGCTCCACGAGTACCTCAGGGAGAGGATCCATACATAAAAGAAATTGTACTTAAAGGAAAAAAATATTACCTCTATGTCCACAGGTTTTATTCTTGTTCTTGATTTTTTTTTTACCCAAAATATATTTTTGATCCTTTAAGTATTTATAAAGTTTCACTTTGGTTCTTTAACTATTTTTTGTTCCGCTTTGGTCCTCTAACTTTCATTCTATTAACTTACTTGGTCCTAACCGTTAGAAAAATGTCAAAAACGAGAGGTAGAAATCTCTATTGAGAAAACGGACATTAGATTTGGATTCATCGTGAATAATGAGAGGTTTTGGAGTATCGTTTCGTAAGCGTTCGTGACTGGAAAGATCATCGGTGATGTGGACGGAGACGGTGATGGAGGAAGCTCTAGCCACGTGACATTTTTCTATTGGATCTCACACCAAAACCACCAAGTCCCTAAGTGTCACGTACTCAAAATTAACGTTTTTGACATTTTTCTAACGATAATTAGAGTCAAATAGATTAACATAATGAAAAGTAGAGAACCAAAACGAAACAAAAAAAATAGTTAGAACGAAAAATAGTTAAAGACCAAAGTGAAACCTTGAACATATTTAAATGACCAAAAGTATATTTAAGGCATTTTGTTTCTTCTCAGTATGTATACAATTCATTTTTTTTTACTAAAGTATGTATACAATTCATGATATGTTATATATATTTAAAATAATTACATTTGAACGAAAATGTGAAAAAAAAAATTAATACATATATCTTGCAAATTAATGTTTATTATTTCTTTCAGTTACTTGCGCTTTGGCAAAGAAGCATCTCGTGCTGAAATTTTGAAGGTCGCCAATGGTTCTCCTAATCCATGCATTTTAGCTGGTTATGATGGTAAATCACACAATTTCTTCATTTCTTAATTTACACACTTGATCCTTCAAAGATTCTCAAATTAATCATGAATTTAATTAGTCCCTAAAATAATTAACTAATGAATTAAAAAATGATGCCTAGCTAAAAGAAAGTCATTAGCAATTTGGATAAATCAAATTTAGTCCTTAAAATTATAAGATTTAGTAAACGCTAGTCGGTTCAGTGATGATTAGCGATGAATTTATTAGGGATGACTACAGTTTGATCCCTGCAACTGCGTTTGGGATGTGACTGAAACCATTTGATTCAAAAACTCGTCACGATACTAGTGGTAAATACTAGGAAGGTTTTTCAATTTTATAAATCATTTTGAAATTTTAATTTCCTTTTTATTTCTAGCATACAAATCAAATCATTCTTACTCTTATACTAACATGGATCTCTTTAATTTATTCCTCTAAGGTACCTATACATATTCAGGAGAGGAGTATAAGGCCTTTGCCCCAGCTTCTGGTTCTAGCTTTAACAAATGCAAAGATATCATTCATAAGGCTCTTAAAGTGAATCATCCATGTCCATATTCAAATTGCACTTTTAATGGAATATGGAGTGGTGGAGGAGGAAGTGGACAAAAAACTCTCTACGTTACTTCCTCTTTCTATTATGTGCCTGCAGATGTATGTATCTACTATCCACTATTCATTTAATAATGTTTTTTTATTAATTTTCCAAAATTATTTTTTAATTTAATCATCAATATGTAAACAATTGAAAATTAAACTAATGTCCTCAACGACAACTAAAAAAAGTAACATTTACTATGTATCTCAGTTGGTAGATATATACCAGAAATATTATTGAAAGAGTCGGGATTTGAACTATAAATTTACCATTTTTTTACGCTTAAATTAAAGTGTGTAAGTTTAACTATTAAGCTATTGAGAAAAAATTAACATTTACTCTTCACAAAAGCTAAACAAAAATAGATACTAATTTGTTAGCAAAAATGCTATGATCATTATTATTTGGGCCTCATTACAGTGTTTATACTTGTATTTGTATACAGGTTGGTATTACAGATCCAAATAAGCCCAATTCCAAAATTCGTATAGTGGATCTGAAGACTGGAGCTAAGCAAGCTTGTAAAACAAAATATAAGGATGCCAAAGCTACATATCCTCTTCTTGATGAGTCAAGTCTTCCATATGCATGCTTGGATCTTACTTATCAGTATACTTTGTTCGTTGATGGATTTGGTATGTTTGCTTTGCATTACTTGAAGTTTAGAAATTAAATTAAATATGTTTTTGTTCCCAAATATACAATATAATTGTTTTTGCTTTTTACTTTATGGAGAAGATATCATATTCTATATGAAAGAATCGTGATTCAAACTCCGAACATTCTACTTATTCATATTTAAGAATAAAATTCTAACTACTAGACTACTTGATCAAATAAAAGTAACTCTTTATTTTTAACTATATATTTGTATACATTGGAATATTTAATTTAGAGATTAAACATATTATATTTATAGGGACCAAATCAACTTTATGAACCTTGTATTTCAAATTGACAAATAACATTCATTTGTTGGCGCAGGCCTAAATCCATTGCAAGAAATCACTGTGGCAAATCAAATTGAATATCAAGATGCTGTTGTGGATGCAGCATGGCCTCTTGGAAATGCAATAGAAGCTATATCATCATTGCCTAAATTTGATCGTTTCATGTATTTTGTTTAAGCTTCTAGAGATCCAAGTTGGGGTATTTTTAGTGCTAAAGACTACTTTTATTTTTTGCTGCCAATAAAACTAAAAAATCCCATTCTTCTTTAATTTTCTTGCATATGATCTCTTGCTTACTTCTATTTGGCATGTCCTTTCTAAGCCCATATGGCCCATCATGTGTTCCACCTATACTTTGTTGACTATGTAGGGTTTGATTGTGAGGATTATTTTTATATGGTCATATACCCAAATATAATATTTTTATTGGCACTCATAAAATTTAATATTTTATCTTATTTCATAAATAGTCAAAATATTATGTGAATATGTCCATATGGTCAAATGATTATAGAAATTAAATCTTGCTAATTGCCATTTCCATGACAAGGTCTTTACAATATATTGTTCAAGTCTTAGGTTATCTTTTATATGCTAAAAAATAAAAAACTAATCAACTTTAGTTATACATATTTGATTTTAAAACTTTTTCTGGTAGAGGACAAATTGTAAGGAATAAGACAAAATTCTCTATAAAGTTGTTGTTGAGATTGTAATTGTCAAAAAACAAGTTGAATTCTATTAATATAATTTTTTTTAATTTCTAACATTTCCTTCTCAACTCTTTTTCCATCTTCATCATTCACAGGGTTGGGATAGTTTAAGATATTTTTTGACACAAAATCGCCTCTTTGTACATAATTATTTCTCTCATTTTCATCTAAATAAATCAGTTTCAACATTTTGTCAAAAAAAATAATCAGTTTTAACATATATATATGGTTTTACTTTAATGCTTTTGTCACTTGAGTGTGACGTTTTTTTAGTCGTCAAAGACGTAGTTGTTTTATTGATATTTATTTGATAGATGGGGAACTACCAACCTCTACATGAGCCGCTAGCTCTCTAATGAAATCAAGTCCCGCAAATAAATTGGGTTCTCCCTCCGATCTAATTATTTCCACGAGTCATGAATCAAGCTTTTAACCATATATTTAAGAGGTTCAAATATTTTATTATTTAGACTAATTCATTATTTGTGCTAGATTTATATCTTTTTATCAATTTAAATAAAGGAGTACTAAGATTTTACTTTAATCAAAAGAAAATTTTTTACACACTCATAGGTGACATAATCGTGCGATAAAACACAGTATGGAGTGAACTTTCTATCGCGGGTGTCTTGATCGAATAAAAGCATCTTTGAAGCATAATTATTGAAGTCAAAGTGTCATAGATAATCAATCATATTTTGGTCTATTGTATATGGCTCACCTTAGTTTTTGGCCTACGTGGTGACATGGCAACTTCTCATGAATGCTTCAAACAAATACAGTACTTCTAAACTTTTCTTCATTTTTCACATGTTTTAGTTCTTCTTCATGGTGTGTTTGTATGTTTACAATTATCAAATTGAATTAAAAAGTTATCTAATACTAATAACATGGTGCTTTAAGTCTTTAACTTGAAGTGTATCCTTAAGAAAAATTTATCTAACTCGATTAAGTATCATTTAAATAAATGATCACACGATTAATTCTTTTTTTAAAGTATTAACACTCTTATTTCTTAAGAGAAATAAAATTTGATTAAGAATCGCGCGCGTGATTAATTTCACATATGTACATTATGTCAAATAAAATATTACGACAACCTAAATAATATTAACATGTTTTAATCAGAAAATAAAATAATACCAACATGTTATTATCAAATATAATAAATGTTTATAAAATAAATGTTCATAAAAAATATACCTACATGTACAGCATATTATTCTCTTTTCTAGAAGATTAATTAGGATTTGCTCTTGTTGAGCTCTTGAAATTAAATTTTTGTAACTCTTTCCTATTTATGGTATATATATATGTATATATATTATAGCTTTAAGCCAAAATAAAAATGTTAACATTTTCACTCAATTGATCATAAGATGATATTTTAAATACATCAACAACAAGTCAACCAAATCACAAAAAATAAACCCGAACATATTTTTCAAAGAAATAAGATTCACAAAACAAAAAAAGTATGATCACCCACATTATTTACAAAAACACAAGAAACTTCTAATATAGTAATAACCAATTAACTGCTATATTGTGTTTCACACTACGCCAAAAAAAATTAAATTCAAAACAATATCTATTTAAATTTCATAAGACTGAAGAGATTAAAATAGCACAATATTTGGTTTACCCATAACAAAAACAAAAATCATCCCATCCTTATCGTCTTATCGAGTTCCTAATTAATTGACTTACTGTCACCTTTTAACCTATACCTAAATTAGTGATTGATTAAATAAAGCGAAAAATTAAGTAGCCAGAAATAGAATGTGCAGATATAACATGATAATCTTGAATTCAATGATTCAAAGTTACATTGAAAATTAAATAAAATGCAATGTTTCAAGACCATCTTTCTCTCTCGGTCCATTATCTATACACCAACTCTTGTTCTTTCTTCTCCCCTTTACGGCCAAAAGGACCATAACCGACATATACTTATGCATAGATATTAGACAGCACACAAACACAATCTAATCCCTTTTTCGCGGGACTCTTTTAATTTTCAAACTATTATTTATTATTAATCTTATTGTTCAAGCAAAATATTAATTGTTGCACTCAATTTCAATGCAACAGTCTTTTGGTGGGGAGTAATTTATATTTTCGATGTACTAAAAAAAAATTCAATGTGACATATCCAATTGAAATTGATCTTACCTGATCAAAAAAGAATGACCAATGGTCTGTTCTGAACAACAGAAATTAAGAAATATATTTAGATTAATCATAGTGATCACCAATAAAAATCACATTCATAACTTCAAGATTTTATGTTCGAATCTAGATTAGATTTCTAACCTAGCTAGTAATATCGACATTTGTCACATTATTTACAGTATGTTTCATAATTAAGTTTTATCTATTAATCAAGTTAAATTACTGAGAAGGTAAACATTAAATATGTTTAAGTTATAATAAAAATTCTAATTACAATTAACCGGATGTAATTATACATAATTTTCGATAAATAAAAACTCATTTTTTAAATTAGAGATTACAAGCATAAGGTGTTCAGGTTCACGAAATTCAGATCATATTAAGTTAGTTTCGTACGCATGAAACGAACTTAATCATCAATCTAAATCAGACATCTGAAAGCTATAAATGTGTGATGTACAATACAATTCATATAATAATAAATCCAACTCTCTAAATAAGCAAACCCAATAAGTAACTCAATTAACCATATGGATAGATACATGTTTTGATCCAGATGGCTCCAACCTGCATATTACTTCTTTTAGCTTTGCTTTCTATCACAAAAGAAAAGGCAGGTGCATTAGGTACATGCCAATTTCAGAAAAAAGAGATAAAAGTTTGACTTTTCCAATTAGGAGCATTATCACTCTAACTCCACAAGACCAGGACCACATAAAATAAAAACAAATTTATGCCATTTGGAATATTATGGGAGTGACACATAGTTGGAATATGCCTTGATATAATTACTCTCCCAAATTGTGGTTAAGGATTAAAGTTAAGTGTATAATGTTGTTGATTTTTGGTTAATGATACATGCATGGAAGATATTAGTTGAAGTGTCGTGACTCCCATTCTTGGATGATTATTACATTTTTTGGTTTTGCTTGTTCGGGTTGGTTTTTTGTGTAACTTATCTTAATTAAGTTGATTTGGAAACTGACCTAGAAGGACCATGTATGATTATCTGATTATGATGTAATTAACTTCTAGTTTAACAATATCATAATAACACATAAGAAGTTATTTTTTGGAACAATTTTCTAATGTCTGCAAACATCGTTATTGATTATTCACTTCCAATTTGTTGGGAGAAACTTTCAAGACAACTCAAATTAGGAGAAATGGACACGTTTTTTTTGCGAATTTTGATTAATTAAATATTTGTTATATTTTAAAATTAATCTAGGACATATAAATTCCTTTTGTTAGATTTTTTTAATTAAGTATTTATGTGCATTTTCAATTAACCAAAGTAAATAGAAAGAATGTTGAAACAAAAAATATTGCAGGACAACTTCCCACAATAAATAAACCCTAGATATGTCTCTGGAGGCTGTTGAATTTGAATAAATCATGTAACTCATTTTGATTAGAAAATTTTGATTGCTGTATATGATAAACACAAAGTTTTCATTGACAAACTTATTAATCTTACTATAGTTATCATTATATTGCAGATTTTTGGTCTCATGAAAATATTCGTGCTACACTGTTTTGCTAACTTGACTGGCATGTTGACTATATAAATATATATATATATATATATATATATATATATATATATATATATATATATATATATATATATATATATATATATATATATATATATATAAAGGCTGTTAATTACGACCATGTAGGTTATATTTACTAACTTTGACCTACATTTGTCGTATTTAGCAACCCCTATATTATATATATTATTAATAAAATCAAAGAGTTACATGATTTATTCAAATTCAACTAACAGCCTCCAAATATATATCTAATTAAGGTTTATTTAGTGTGGGAAGTTGTCCCCAATATTTTTTGTTTCAACATTCTTTTCCATATTTTTTTATTATAAACTACATCCTACATAATTGAATGATAATTTTTTAAAAATCATATAAGGCATACCTATCTCCATTAAAAAGAAAAAGTTTGCTTTGTAATGTAACTAAGACTGCTCTTGAATTTCCACAAAAAATATTTCCACAAAAAAGGATGCTCTCAACTGGTCAATGAAGGAAACTTCACCTTTGTAGACCACCACACCACCCATGCATGCCATACTTTTGAGGATATGGGTACAATAATTTTATATTTTACATTGAGAAAAAGGGCAATAATATTGTCCTCCAAAAGTTTGGATTATTACATTACTTTTTTTTATTAGTTTCGTTATTTCCATGTGGATCACTATCAGTTGTGCCATCATTTTTTAGTTAATTATTTGTAGATTTCGTATGATAATAAGCCAATATGCATGCTTTGTCAAGGAATATATATTCCATCATGAATGTTATAAAATATATATACTCCTATTCTATTTTTATTCTTTTATTATATTATTTAATTATTGTTCATAATTTAAGTGCTACATTTTTCTACAGTTATCATACATATAGTTATGTAATTTATACCGATAATTGATCATTAAATAAAAGTATAAAACAACTCATGAGTTTTTTTCGTCCAAAAAAAACTCGTAAATTTTATTTTCTTTCTATACAAATAAATGACTATTGACTAACTCAAATTCAAGTTGTTTTATTTTATAGGAGATGGGCTATCATGTTATCACCTTACTTTGAATAAAATTTGAAGTTAATGGGAACAATTAAAAAAATTATTTCTAAGCAAAAACGGATAATAAATCTACCCTAACACTTAAGTATATTCTTAAATTACCATGATAATAAAACTTCCCCCGGAACAAAATGTTATTTTCCATCCTCCATAGACACCAAATTAAGCAAGCCAAACTTATTTAATTTAATGATTAAATTTATTAGTTTAATAGTAAAAACAAACTTATATATATATATATAGGCGCGAGAAACAAAAAATGTACCCATAAAGAGTTGAAAAAAAAATAACATATTTTTGTTTTTTTTTTATAAATTTTAATAACTTATTGGCTCTTGCGTAAAAAAATAAAATTATTGGCTCTATGATTTTAATCTTTTTTAGAAAGTCCATCATCTTTTTTAAGGGAAATTCTACGGTAATTTTGTCAAGAAAACTTTTCCTCCCACCCCTACATAGAGCTGGGAGTACGGGCTAGCCCGCCCCGTTTAACCCGCCCCGCATAAGCCTGCATATTAAACGGGGCGAACAAGCCCGTCATTAAATATAAACGGGTTATAATTGTTGGCCCGAGTACGATCCGCATAAACCTGTGGGTTAAACGGTTAACCCGCGGACTATTACATTTATAAAAAAATTTAAAATAAAACTAAAATATTTGATATCATAAAATTCTTTTAGACATTTTTAAATTTATCTATTTTCTTTTTGCAAGTAATGAAACCGAAATCAAATTCAACTGATTCACATTATCATTCTTTCTCTCCACACCACAGTTCTCAAATCCATAAGATAAACACAAATTACATTTAATAAGAACTTCAATAGTCTTGTTAAAATTATTAATGAAAATAGTTTTAATAGTTCAAACCAATATTAAAAGTACAACAAAAAAATTTATATCAACCGATTTAAAAATAAAATAGCATTGTATAAATATATTGTATACGATTTACTAATTTTTTTTTTAAAATAATAAATGCGGATTATACGGGCCAACCCGCAAATCCGCATATCTAACCCGTATAACCCACGATTTTAACGGTCCAACCCACACGGGTTAAAATATAAACGAGTCAAGAAAAAAAAGACTTAAATCCGCGCGGGCTGCGGGTTAAACGGGTTGGTCCGCGGACCTCAACCCATATACCCAGCTCTACCCTACATTTAACCCTTGACCCCTACAAATATTTCAATATTCCCATTCTATCCCCTTTGTAATTTCACTTCACCCCTACCCAACTTTTAGCCACGGTTGTAGCTAAATTGGAAAAAGTTTCGGAACAAGTGATCATGTTTTCCGGTAACAATATTCATCTCGGAAGAGTTGGAAAGTTTTTCGGTAAACCGTGGCTTTTTAACTTCCTTCTAAATTCATGCTTATTGCTGCCCATAGTCTGTAAATTTAAAATCGCTCAAATTGATATTTCCTCCATGAAACAATACTTAATATAAAACAAAAAACTACTCAGATGTTTTTATTAGAGATTAATTTAATTGTTTCAAATATTCAATTACTCTTACCCTTTCAAAAAATCGGTGCAACCAAGATTTCTACACCTCCAAATTCAGTAGTTTATTGTGTTTGTGAATGTTTACTATTTGTTAATTGTTAATGGTAGTGGTTTATGATGCGTGATTCATTCTCCATGAGTGAAAAAAAAACGGTACAACCTGATTAAAGATTATAAAAACAGTGATGTTAAAAAAGAGGGCTTGGGGAGGAAGAGATAAGGAATTCTGAAATTTACTAGAGGAAGAAGAATAGATGGATCGAGTTAATGGAAGAGAAAAAAGCTATGAAATTCTTAATATGCTTTCTGGAAAAAAATTCTAACCGGAAATCTTATATGAGTTTTCCGTGAAAGTTTATTTACCGGAAAGTCTTCCTTAAATGTTTCGGTTTGTTATTGTAAACTTAATCTCTCGTTTTTTGTGTGGATACATAAACATATGTGAGAAAAAAATAAAAAAGTGAAAAATTTTAATTTAATAAGAGGACAAAATAGGTAGTTCATATAAAATGTAGGGGTGGAGGTACGATTGTTGGGGTCCAAGGGCAAATTTTCTTTTGTCAAAAGTTAATGTACCGATATAATAGAAGATTTAACCAATAAAAAACTATCTTTTATCCACATCATCATTCTTGTATTATATTTTAAGAATTAATTATTGGCACATGTCAAATACAATCCAACGTGTCATCTAACCATTGGTCAATATATTTTATTGTACCGGTACATGATAATTTATCAATTGTACCCTAATATCTCCCCTTTCTTAAGGCTTTGTTTGCGAGTTTGGAGGGGAAGCAAGGGGAGGGCTTTGGAGAGAGGGAAATAGAGAGAAAAATAGAGAAATTTTTAATATTTTTTGAGAAAATATTTTTTTTATAGAGAATGACAAATAAATACTTATGATTAATATATTATGAATTTAAGAATATTATAACAACATTAATTAAATTTGAAGAATTCATATAAACCCTCCAAACCCTTATCCAACACAATTTTTGAGTTTCACCAAATTGAGGGGTTTTTGTGTTATGAAGAAAAAATAATCCTTTAAACTCCTCCCCTCCCAAACTCCTCTATTCCTTCCACTTGTTTCTTCCTTTTTTTCAAAATCATTCCCTCCCCTCCCCTCCAAACTCGCAAACAAAGCCGAAAATAAAAGTGATATTGATCTGTCCTAATCATAGTCCACCTAATATAATAAGACATGGGTGATGCAGTCAAAGTGTCAAAGCCACACGCTCGATTCCAAGTCACACCTTAATCCACGACGATGACAACATACGCCCATAAACATTAAAATACACACATACCATAAATTATATACTATATTGTTTTTTTTTTTTTGACTAAATACTATATTGTTAATATGTAAAATTTAATAAAGTACTCTCATGTTATATATTGTATTTAAAAATACATGATTTGTCTTGTACCAAAAAAATATATATGACTTGTCATACTATTGAATGATATGGCATCACATTATTGAATGCACATGTAGTAACTTTATATCGATGGGGCACAATAATTAAACTCTTTTTTTAATTTACATTATATTACTATTTTATTTTATTTTTATATATGTTAAGTGTCCTTAGAGCATCTACAATGGAGAGTCATTTTTTATATTAAGTGAGTTCCACGTACATAAATTATTTATTTATAATTTTTTTAATGATAATATCTAACAAATAATCAATTTCTTCAACCTGACACCTTTTTAAAAAGTTTTAAATGAGTCATGTAAATAAGTCCGTTTGATTTATAAATGTGGTAAGAAATAATATAATATATAAAAGTAAATGGATTCCGTTAATTAAGATTAAGAAAAAAAAAAGGTTTATTTAAGAATAAATACATAAATATGTTTTTTTTTCTCAAATGAGAGTACCTTAAAAACTAGAGATGGTTTTAGTAAACATGAAACAACTTTAAAATTAATCAATAGTGAATTATTTGTAAAAGCTTTAACATAGTGATTGACTAATTGTGACTTTGTCAAACATGTAAAATATTTGCAAGTAGTTCATGGTACCCAAATCATTCATAATATGAATTTTACAAAATTCATTGTTATACTTAAAATTTATATAATATAATAAAATTTGAAAAATTATTTGTTATGTTATTAAAAATTATTTTATATATTATTATAAAATATATATTTTTTTTGTTTTTTTTATATTATTATAAAATATATTGAAATTATTAACTTATTAATTTTATTGAATATTGTACTCCCTTTGGCCACAAATATAAATAAATTTAATCATAATATGACCAAATACCAAAAATTCAAAATTATTTATATTTGTGGCTAGAAGAAGAATACTACTTCCGATTTTTATTATAAGAATAAATTTATTTTTTAGATTTATGAAATATTTTATGTATATTTTTTGGTAAATTAAAGGTATCTTCCGCGCGCAACTGCAGAGACAAATTCCTTCGAAATAACTGAAATTTATTTAAGGGGTTGACATCTCCCAACAATTACCTCTCCTTCAACACCGGCCGGAGATCGAACACAAGATCAAATTGTTAAGGAGTTTAAATATCACACTATGTTGACAATATATCAAATATTCTATAAATTTAAAAAATCAATTTCATTTTATAATAAAAAGCGGAGGGAATATATTAATAATAATACTCCTAAGAATATGGCTACAACTACAACCGGACCAATAGCAACACAAAAACTAATTTAGAATTCCTAAATTACCCCATTGATATCGTCAATCATTGTACCTTGTGGGGTCGCATGACACGTGCCAACATCTTATCTTATCATCCGAAGAAGATGATGTCACTGACCAGCCGCCATAACTCAACAACGATAATAGAGACGCTGGACCAAAATTTAATTACAGTCAAGATTTAAGTACCATAAACGACGAAAGTGGAAGTTTATGTCCAATAACAAAACGCCAAATTGCTTGTTGCCGGTAGTACTAGGTGTAAGTGGATGAGACAAAACTAATGAAATCGATGATCAAAATCAATCGAAACCGGAAAAAAAACCAATATTTTGTTGGTTTGGATAAAAAATCGAACCGACCATCTAATAACAGCCCATTTGACTCATATTTTGACAGACCCAAATTACATTCACCTTCAAAACAAAACACGTAGGTAGAAGTAGAACACACACAACACAAGCAAACATAGAAACTATGTTATTGTTTATTTAGTTTATGTTATTATTGTAAGTCGTTTGAAAAATAGAGTTTAAAATATACCGTGTTTGAAAAAATAATAGCAAATATTATACCGAAAAACAAATGTTGCAAACCGAATATAGTATCCGATCAAAACCGACTAGTTCGGATCAGATTCATTTTTTAAAACCAAACCGATCTAAACCGAACAAATTGAAATTTCATTGATTTAGACATCAAATTCACTCGAAACCGATCCAAACCGGTCCAATTACACTCCTAGGCAGTACTAGTATTACATCAATCACACAGTACAAAAAAGAGCATAGCTAGTGTAAGATCTTGCGATTTAATGTTATTACAATGAATCAAAATGCTCTCAATCACTCATACTAAAATCAACTTGAGTAAATAACGTGAGAATTGAACATGAGAAATGTTGTTAAAGGAAGAAGATTGAAACATTAGAGTTAGAGAACATGAGGGGATAAAAGTATTTCAGATAATCCTTTTCCAATTGTACAATAAATTGTTTATAATGGATAGAAGTTGTCTTGGTACCGATGTAGTATGTGCATTGGGTCTAGCTAGTAGACTATATGGAAGCATGAGCGGATTTACCACTCGGGCTGCTAGGGTTGCAGCCTGGGCTCGGTCGGAATTTTTTGGTATTTTAGGGATTAATTTAGGATAAAACTGATATTTTTAAGGATTAATTTATGGCAAAATTGAAGTTTTTGGTTCAAAACTTAGATTTTTCACCGCAAAATAATTTTTTTTGCTGTTTTAAAAGTTAATTTAGAGTAAAATTGAGATTCGTATAAATTAATTTAGGGCAAAACTGAGTTTTTTTTTTTCAAATTTAAAAATTTTCATTACAAAACTAAAATTTTTGTTTAAATTTTAAATTTTGCCCGGGCTGTATAAGTTTTCTGGCCCCGTCACTGTATGGAATGGAAGGAATTAAACTCCTTAAATGTGAAAATGTGATGAATCAAAGTTTAAAAGGTCAATAATTCTCTTATTACAGAAAAACAAAAACAAAAATTTGAGGTAAAAATAAAGTTTATAATCTATCAAATTTTGTCTTTCGTGATAAAAAAATTTACACCGTCAAAAATAACAATCAATTATGATAAATAATTAGTAAGATATATGTGCGGTGCATTCCGCGCGTTTCGTCGTGTCGGATGTTTTTGATCGTGATAGTTATAGTTAAAATTATTTTTGCAAATAATTAAAAATAGTTAAAATATTTTAATTAATATAATAATATTTTAATCATTCATTAAATTATTTTTTAATCAATACTTTTTTTAAAAAATTCGGTGATAAAACGATATTATCCATGTGAATCTACTAATAAATTTAACAATAATAAAATTAGCAGTCTTCCCATTCTTCGCAAAGCTTGAATCTTCTTTAGATGTCGACTTTTTGACTCATACCTCTCCTCTAGAAGGGCCCCGTGATCTTCTTAAGAATGACGCAATGGGAACCTTATTCCCTCGTGAATAATTTCTCTTTTTAGTTTTTTTTAGCTTACGTACAAAAAAAAAAGAATCTACTATAAAATTAACAATCTCTTCATGAATCTATTATTGCATGATAACAATATTTTAGTCAATCTTTTTAATTATAATAGTAATTGTTACTACCAAAAATTATTTCTCGTGTTCGTGAACAATAGATATTAAACAGATAAATTTAATTAAGAATTATTTTTATTCATAATTTAAAAATTGATATAATACTCATTTAAATTTGAGTCTTGCTAACTAGTACCCTTGTGGCACTAGTTAAGGTTATCATAAAAAGTAATTGTTGCATTGAAATTTGTGTTTTATTCCTATAGAAAAGTAGAAAATACAAATTTTAAGATTTTTTTTTACTATTTTTGGGGGGTTATTCAATTGGGATTTCGATGGATTTTAAAAGACTTTAAAGATTTTTTTATGATAAAAAAGTCTTGTGTTATTCAATCAAGACTTTTTAAAAAAGTAAGTAAATCTTGTGTTATTCAATCAAAACTTTTATAAAAAGTAAGCAAAAGTTTTTTAAACAAGTCTCTCAAAATCTCACAGAATCAATATAATCCCACAAAGTCTTTTAAAATTTTCAAGACTTTTTTATCATAAAAAAATCTTTTAAAATCTATTAAAATCCCAATTGAATAACCTCCAATTTCTTTAATCATTGCCTTAAGGACAATGTTTATCATTTTTTTTTTAATTAAAATGTAAACCTTCAAATATGAACCACCTCTCAAATTGTATATTTTTTGCCAAACTAATCCGAATACTATTTTTCTCACCGTGGATTGGATTTGTCATTCATCCCTCATCCGTTTTCACATTGTTTCTATCCATCTCTTTAAAATGGACCCCACTTTTGGAAAATCATGGTTCTTGGAACTGATCTTCATTTTTTGTCATTCATACCCCCTAGTCCCTCTTGGCCTAATCTCTTCTCCCACATAACGACAAAAAACCCACAGCCATAAAATGCCTTCCATTCTCTCAACCCAAAAATTTCAATCCTCTCTCTTTCTTTTCCCTCTCTCTCTCTCTCTCTCTCTCTCTCTCTCTTCACCAAACCCCTCAACATTTTCTCTAATACAAACATGGAAACCCCACAAACAAATTTGCCCCCAGGATTTAGGTTCCATCCTACTGATGCAGAACTCATTCTTCACTACCTTAGGAAAAAAATTGCCTCCATTCCTTTGCCTGTTTCCATCATTGCTGAAGTTGATATTTACAAGTTGGATCCTTGGGATTTACCAGGTTTGTGTACTATTTTGTTTATATTTAAGACCGAAGAATTAAAAGTATATATCACTTAAACAAAAATTACATATTACGTATACTTTTTTGTTTATAAGTCAGATACATAATAGAGAATCAGATATATTTTATAGAGATCAAAAATATATTTAATTTTTAAATATAATAATGTGTGATGTTGAAGAGGTTAATTTACTTTTGGTTTGTTTATTTTCAGCTAAGGCTTCATTTGGTGAGAAAGAATGGTATTTTTTTAGTCCTAGAGATAGAAAGTATCCAAATGGTGCAAGGCCAAACAGAGCAGCTGCTTCAGGGTATTGGAAGGCAACCGGCACTGATAAGACCATAGTGGCATCATTGCCTTGTGGAGGAGGAAGAGCACAAGAGAATATTATTGGTGTCAAAAAAGCTCTTGTTTTTTACAAAGGAAAACCTCCCAAGGGTATTAAGACTAATTGGATCATGCATGAGTATCGTCTTGTTAACAATAATAAACCTATTAAGCTCAAAGATTCTTCTATGAGGGTAAGTTTAAATTGCGGTCGCGTCATTAATAGTATCAAGAATTACAATCAAACAACGACATAAGCAACATAAACTTTAATGTCATTGTTCGATTGTGGTTGCAGTTGCGTACTTTTTTCTAAATTTTTTTTGTTAGACTAATGTTATTGTTTGTATTTTTGTGTTTGTGCAGTTGGATGATTGGGTTTTATGTCGAATTTACAAGAAATCGAAATGTGCATTAACTTCAACAGAATCATCAGAAACCATGGCCGGTGAAATAGAACACGCAGAAGAGGCGGAATTCAAAGAAACCATTTTCCCAATCACAAACACAAAAAACAACATAACCTCTCCTCATCAAAACAACCTTATATCTCAAAAATCAGTGTCCTTTTCCAACCTATTAGATGCTATGGACTATTCCATGTTGAGTAGCTTCTTATCTGAAAACCATTCAAATAACCCATCAGGAATTGGATCAAGTAATTCAAGCTTCAACACTGAAAATTTCAATCAACAACAATCTTCTCAAATCAACACTAGCAACAATTACATGTCACAAAATAAGAATCCTCAATTCAACACTTTAAAGCACCAACTTTCAAACATAGATGAGGATAACACTTCGTTATACCCATCAAAGAAATACTTGAGTTCCTCTTGCAATTTCTCTAACATCAATTCACAATATGAAAACTACCTCATGAAGCAATCTTTGATGAATCAGCAATTAATTCTTGGTCCTCATCACCAATATCAAGGATAATCCAAATTACCACAAAAATTAAGTGGTACCATAAAAATGTTCATTAGAAAATAGAAATAGTTAAGTAAAATTTCTAGAAATTGGGCCCATCAAAAATACCATATTGGGTCATTAAGTAAGGATTATTACTAATTTATTAGTAGTACATAAAATATAGTGTGTGTAATAATATTATTTCATTTTAATTTTGTAATTTATTTTAATTTGTACTAGGGGTTAGGACTTGTTTGGTAGTGAGTCAAAAGAAAGATTCCTATGTTGAAGACTCAATAAATTATGAAAAGAAAGTATCAAAGTTTTTGTGACCAATCAGAAATTGTCGTGTACAAAATGTTAATTTGTTCGTGTGTTGTTGTGGTTGGCAAGTTAGCTTTATACTATATACTCTGTAGATAAGTATTGTACTGATTGTGTTGATAATTTTCATTCTTTTCAATGAAAAGCTAGCTACAATTTTTTCTTTGTTTTGGATTGTAACTATATATGTTTGATAGTGCAACTTTATCTTTCTTTATCTTAATTGTTCTTGCCATTTTTATTCACATTCTTTGAATCGCACTACATACATTATTGAAGCAATATAAATTGAACCTATACCACTAAAAATAACAAATTTGAAACTATAAGTAAATAAATCTGTTGATTGAATTTCCAATTAAAAGTATAAACTATATCAATAGGGCAATAAATTATATGCGTGGCATCTTAATTTTATTTATATTCCTCTTTCCCGCCAGCTTTTTACGAATTTTTTTCACTATTTTATCTTATCTTCTAAATGCTAAGTTCAACTTATTTGTGTTACATTTAGAGTGTAATAGCCAAGTCGAACTTTGCTTCATATCTTGTGTGAATGCACACACGCCGGACGAAAATACAACTTGTGACAGTAGACAAACAAGCAATGATAATGAGATTAATATTTTTTTTCTACCACTTTGCAAAATAAAATAAAAATGCGTAGGCATGCGCAGTGTGGATCAGTTTCATGCATTCGTCTAATCATATAAGATTTCACAACTTTTTGTACTAATATAAATATTTTAGTAAATAATACTGTATTCTATTTACTAACCAGTGATTATTTTAACAAAATTTGTAAAAGGGAGTAGGATTGGTACTTTAAATTCATTAGAAAATACAGTAGTTACATTCAAAATCTGTCATCCAAAAAAAATTCTGTTATGGACTGAATTTTAATTGGGCTGAATCAAGCTCAATATCATGTCCATCAGTCCAATATAAATTTATTGGCCTATATAAGCATTACACTATAATCTTATTCTAACTTATCTCCATCTCAAGCTTAATCTAATTCAGACGTTAATGTATTTTTTGTAAATATACCCCTTTCAATGCCCCTTTCTTCGCTATGGATTCTAACCTCCAACTCGGAGCATTAATTCCTACCACTTATCCACTTTCACCGTAAATCCTTTATCCTCACATTAATCCTCATCAAAAAAATATAAATTCTATTCAAAGTCTTTTGAAAATAATAAGAATATTTTTCCTCTACCTATTGAACCAAAACCAACCAAGTTGGTCTTTTAATATTGTCTACCACATCATCAAACTAGCCACATTTCCCTTAAACATTATCATATCACTTTCCTATCAAATGCACCACATTGTAGCAAATAAAGTTAAATATTATAAACACTTTTATTGCATTTTTCCATTTAACTAATGAATTGAAAGTCAAATTCTACTAGTCACTACCCAGCCCACAAAACGCCAACCGAAATTGTGGAATATGACTGTGTAAATTTTTATATGCAACCGTACATACAACTTAAACTTCAATTCAAATAAAAGAAGATAAAAATTGAATTAAAAAAGCCAAAAAGACAAACCTGTAGCAAATAGCTGCTTCTTACTACATAATTTAAGGGCATATTTGGCATTACAGTGGAGGTGTTAGAATCACGGTGATCTATCGTGATTTTGTAGAAACTGTAAGTTATAGTTTTTCTGAAATTGCAGTGGATCACTATAATCCTGACATTTCCACCGTGATACTAAACATAGAAGAATGATAGATGTCCAAGATCATAAACTCATCGAAGTTACAAACGTGATTACGTATGAGATAAGATTCAAGATCATGAACTAATCATCGAAGTTCCAATGATTACTTTATAAACTCGCATATAATGTATTCCTATAAAATAGTGGACAATTTTATTATTGAAATTGATATTTAACTAGCATGTGTAGTTATGTACGATGAGAGAAATATTTGATTAATTTATTTAATTAGGATAACACCATCCATTTGATTGATTCATAATTTGTACATTTTATGCTGGAAATTTATACTTAGCTTTGAGTGAATAAGTGAAGAAATTCAAATTTAAATTATGATTTTTTTTTTATATAAATGTGATATTTTTATTAACTGAATTTCTATGAAAATTTATACTTTGAGTGAATATTTTTATGGAGATTGCAGTTTATAAATACTAAATGGTTATTTTATAATATTGACATGATTAAAATTTGGTGCCAACTTGTGTACCCCACAAAATTTGGAGGTATATACCCCCAACCACAACAAAAAGTTTTAAGCGATATAATTTTTTATAAAATATACTGTTGGATTGAAAGTTTATATCATATAGTTCATTTGTGTAAAATTTCAGACAAATATCTAAAATCATTTGATATGTTATTGAAACACATAAAAATTAACGGTGTGTATGAAATCACAAAAACTGTTAATTTTGATGCGCCTCAATAACATATCAAATGATTTTAGATTTGTATGAAATTTTACTTAAATGATATATAATATAAATTTTTAATTCAACGGCGTATTTTATAAAAATGTATATCGGGTAAAAAAAATTTAAGTAATTGGAGATAAATACCCCAAATTTTGTGAAGATAGACAAGAAAAAGCCTTAAAATTTATAATGTTCCATGAGGTAATCCTTATCTCTAAAACTGCTTCTCACGTGCTCTTGATTAATTAATTAATTATTGGTTGTTATATGATCAAGTGGATTTTGACTCTTATATTAACCATGTACATTGATCGAATGAGGACTAAGAACACAATGTGATTGCTAGCTAGTTGTGGTCATCAAACTCCAATTATTTTATTTAGCTTATCTCATCAACACCCTTTTCGCTCATTTCTACATCGCATGCAAACTTTCATTTATAGTAATAAAGTATAACCTCCTAAATCCAAAAATATGCAATTCATAATATATCCTTTACCTCAAAAAAATAATAATTAATTATTGCAACATTGCAAGGAATAAATTAGTAAACAAAAGACAAAAAGTTAGCACATAAAAATAAACGAAAAAAAAGAGATCACACACAAAGTAGTTGCAAACGTAAGCTAATTAACAAACGTGTATAACTCAACAATAATGTTGTATAGTAGATAAGGTGGTTGAAGTGTCCTATATGTATGGAGTGGCAGATTCATGTGGAGGAATGTTTTTCAAATTACTATATGATTTATGCTAATGTGAAATAATTGTTGGGTAGCAAGTGTATATGAGACATTTGTTAATTTACATAAACTCTTTTAAGCTTAGATGTACTTCGTGTGAATTAGGGGAATAATGTGTGTGTAATGGGGGAATCTGTTCATACTTGGGAGTATAGTTGTTGGACACACGAATAAACTCTTTGATTAGATTTGTACTAGACTACTAGTTACTGTATTAGTTTAAGAGATAAATATAGCAAGTTCATACTATACTATAGTTTAGTTTGGATACATAAAACATTTTATATATCTAAAAAATTTCTTATAACAAAGATAGAGGTAAAATTACACATATAATAAGATAAACTCGTATAGATTCATCATAACGGTTTCTGACTATTTAAAGACTTTGTTCGACACATTTTTAATAAGTACTAAAAAATAAAAATATATTTGTTTCTAAATAATGTCTCAACTCTCAGTCTCAAATCATAACATGATTCTTACAAAAATAAAATAAAATCACAGCATGATTAAAGATGGCGGATTTAGGTGTTTCTTGTCTTTGGTTGTTGGTGTTAGGTGAGAAAGAGAGAAATTAAGACTCAAAATTCACTCCATTTTTAATTCTCTATTTTCAAAAGACTAATAAAATGAGAATAAAGTAAAAAGTATTCAATAATGTTGTTATTGTGTATGGTAAGAACCATAAAATTTCACTATTCAATCTAACAAACTTATCTGACATATGGATTATATGAGACTTATCAAATTCTTTCACACTAAAAATAAATCTCATTATCAGATAATTCTTTTATTTTTATCAATAGCCTAACAAATAAAGTTACACTTTTAAATATAAAAAAGTATTTAATCATTTAATCTTTCTGTAAAAAAAAAAAGTATTTAATTTTGCAACTAACATAGTTTGACATTAATTATTGTCAAAAAAAATATATTTGACATTAATTAATTGAGTTATACTTACAAGATTTTTATTTAGAATAATCATAAACCTTTTTGAAAATTTCTCAACACCCCTACATTCTCTTCCCCCCCCCCCTAAATTTTTAAGCAAAATTCAGAATCTATAACCCGAACTAAACAAAATTGGGAAGTATGGCATTATTTTGGAATTTAGAACTCGAAACATAGTTTGGGATCCGTCTCGAAGTTTGTGCAGAAATTTTGAAGATATAAGCACCACTTCAGAATTTGTGCGGAGTTTTGAGGGTATACACACCACTTCGGAATCTATAACCCGAAGTGGTGTCTATACCTTCAAAACTCCGCACAAACTCCAGATGAATATAGGTGCCAATTTAAAATCTAAAATTTAAAGTGGTATCTATACTCCTAAAACTCCCCACAAATTTTGTAATTTAGATCCCGAATCCCGAACCAAGGTTCAGGTTCTAAATTTCAAATTAAAACGTAATTTTAGATTTTAGATAGATCATATAGAATCATATTCATAGGGGATAAAGAAATTTTCAACCTTTTTAGGTCGACCAAAAATATCAAAATCAAACTGAATAAAATACAACAAAAACCATCACCACGTGTTACCATAGATTATTTTATAAAGATTTTAAACACGATTGTTGGGCCAGACCATACTGATAGGCCCACACCATATTCTTGATTTCATCATCATCAATAATAAAAAAACAAAAGTAAGCTTAACAAGTAAGCTTCCATTTATTGATTCTCTGTATACTCCTTCTGTAACAATCAAAACCAAATCAAACACAAAAAATGGAGTTCCCTTTCAACCATAACTCTTCCAATGTAACCCACACTCACCACCACAACCGCAGAAACGACGACGACGAACAACCATACCCACCACCTGGTCACAACAACAATTTCTCTCCCTTCAATCAACCACCACCACCGCAACAACCACATCAACCACCACCTTTCTACACCGACTCATCATACCCACCACCACCACAACCATATCCATCTCACCACCAACCAGAAACAACTCAAGTCTTCCACACTGGACACGTGTCCCGTGACAACAACAACAACTTCAATTACCCTCCACCTCAATCTCATTTCCAACAACCTGACACTCACTCTTACAACCCAAACTACGGTGCGTACCCACCTGCACCTCCATCCGTACCTGATCACTCCTCCACTCCATTCCCAAACGCTACCGTTCACCATGTTTCTCATGAAACAACTCACCACCCTAATTTTCCTTCCAACGTTCATCACATCAACCATGAAGTTCATGAACCTACCGCTCCTCCTCTTTCCTCTAACAAACCAACTTTCAAAGTTGTTACCAAAGCTTCCCCTAATTACTCTCTCACCGTTCGTCGCGGTGAAGTTGTTCTCGCTCCCTCTGATCCCTCCGATCAGCATCAGGTAACCACCTTTTTATCCCCTGGAAAGAGTAATTTTTCCAATTTTGTAATTATGAGGATTTTTTTTTAAATCATCATTTTAATTCTGATTTATATATAATCTGTAAACAAAAAAACTCCGCAACTGCGTTTGGGAGGAGACTGAAACCACTTGATACCAGATCGCCCAACTACTAGGACCCTTCCCCTAGGAACTACCAAAAAGAATATTGATTAAGTAGCCTAGTGGATAGACACTCTAGACTCGTACACTTTAATAAGTGTCGAGAAGTGAGGAATCCGAGATTAGAATCCTGACATCTGCAAAAAATGTCTTTGATAGCTACTAACTGAATTAAATTACAGTTATTGAACTAAAATCTGTCAATTTAGTTTTGAAGTGTATGAAATTTGTCGCATTAGTCACTACTATTGTAATAGTTGCAATTAAATTGACAAATTTTATATACTTTAGAACCGATGATTTTTAAATAGTTTAGAGACTAGACTAGATTGGAGAGATAGTGATACTCTAGGATTAAATTTGAGAGAAAATTATACTTGGACTAAATGGATAGTTTATTTAGATTATAGACTAGGGTTTTTTGCGAGTGTATTTTAGTGTAGTTTTTGGTTTCATTGTTTTTCGTTGTTGTGATTGATTTATGTGTTTGGTTTGGTTGTTGTAGCATTGGTACAAGGATGATAAATGGAGTACCAGGGTGAAGGATAAAGATGGTTACCCTGCTTTTGCTTTGGTTAACAAGGTCACTGGTGAGGCCATTAAGCATTCCATTGCTGCCACCCATCCAGTAAGATATATATCTTTCTCATCTTGTACTCGAATTTTACTTCATTGTAGGTTCATGTTTTTTTGTGCTGATTATTGAATATTAATTTTTGATTTAATAATATGAAGAATCAAGTTTTTTTTTAAAATGTTGAATTTTTTATCTACGCAACCACTATTCTCTGAAATATCAAGGACTACATATAGATGCGACCACATTTTAAATCCTTGTGAAGGATGAGTTTTCATCTTTAGAAGTGTCAATTTGTTTAAATCTATCGTAAAATTTGGTTTTTGGGCTATTCATTTGTTTTTCAAACATGAAGGCAAGTAGACATAGGCAACTGAGGATGTTATGTTTTCCTCCCTTATTCTCTTTACACTTTGTTGGTTAAAAATGATAGAATTGAAATGAGCTATCTGTTACAAGTTACAACTAGTAACTTCTAATTTTAATCTTGGTGTTAACTTACTTGGAAAATGTGCTACCTTTTCTGTTTGAAAATAAAATAAAATGGTAAAGTATACCTTGTCCCTGGGGGACCTTTTCTCCATAACTTAATTATGAGGTTCTTGGAGCTTTATGCTTTTCAAATAAAGTTGCATTTGCTTTGTTGTCCTGGTAGAATGTGCCGTTGTGGTTTTGTTAAAACACACTGTCAATCCAAACATGCACTTAGCATGTGTTTGTTTTGACCGTGAAAAAGACATGGTGGACATTGAACCTGCGGTGAGAATGAAGCTGTAGACTGTAGTTCATAGCTTTTGGTTTTTCACAGTGAAATACCATTTGACCGCACATTGCTTAGGCTACATAATAACCTGTTACTGTATTAGTTTGTCCACTTCCATTCCACCAAAATTTTAAGGAAAAAGTTCAAACTTAAATTAACTAAAAAATACAGTCAAGCTTAAAGTAAACTGATTTTTGGGTCAATTCCTTTTGGTGGACTTTCCTTGGCAAGTCATTTTTAATTATCATTATTATAAGCTCTTGCTAGAGCACATGGCATGTTTGACATTGGAATTGGATTAGACAACCTTTTAATCCCTAAACATTTTTATATCAGAAACAATAAATAACTCTAACTCTAACTCTCTCTCTCTCTCTCTCTCTATATATATATATATATATATATATATATATATATACACTTTTATAATCTAACAATGTGATCTTTTAATAATGTGCTTTGCATATTCTTATGGATGATGCAATTATATTATTCAGTTGCATAGTGTGTCATTTACATGTTGGAAAGGGGTTTCCCCATAATGTGTTTCATGGAAGGAAACAATTTGATAGCAATGTTATATGGCATCCTGTTTCCCAATCCTCCTCTTCCGTTCTTTTCTCCCCCGTGTATTGTAATTGGTTGTTCATATTAGTATTTTCATAATATTTATGTAGGTTCGGCTAGCTCGTTACAATCCGGACTATCTTGATCAGTCTGTTCTTTGGACTGAGAGCAAGGACCAGGGTAGTGGCTACAGAGCTGTAAGGATGGTCAACAACATTCAACTTAACATGGATGCCTTTCATGGCGATAAAAATTCTGGAGGTGTACATGATGGCACTACTATTGTCCTCTGGGACTGGAACAAAGGCGATAACCAGCAGTGGAAGATCTTGCCCTACTGTAAGTTATCTATCCATAAAATCAAATTCCTAGCATATCTCTATTATGTTTTTTCCATTCATAACTTATTACCCCTCAAGGGTCAAGTGGACGACTCCCGTTATTTTGTGTGACATTTTCGTTAGCTTCTCAATGATTCTAAACTTATACTGTCTGCTTAACAACAGATATGCGTTAACAACGGATAATTTTTTCTTTTTCTGATTATGTGTTAATAATGGATAATTTTTTTTCCGTGTTTAACCGATTCTCCTATTCAATTCTGGTAAATGCAGGAGTACAACTCAAGGCACTATCATTGGCTTTGAAGATTCGTTATTTATGTCTAAAAGTTGAGAGGACTATTGTCACTTTTGTTTGAGTGGTTTGTGTTTCTTTGTTTAACTTGCATATGTTTCTTAAGGTATAAGTGGTTTGCAATATATTGGTACCAGCCAACCAGATATTAGATTTTTCATTAGAACAAGTGTGTTGATTGCTGTGTAACAATATTCATTTTATGTGCATTTTGATTATATAAATTTAATTATATATTGTTTCAGGAGTACTCGTTAGTATTCCTTCAAAAAAATGTAAAATTTTAAAATCTCGTAATCATTATTTTCAAAATTGTTATGGTTCTTCTGTGCTTAAAATAAGCGACTCAGTTGATTACTTCACACATATCAATATGTCAAAAAATTGATATTTTAAAAATATTTATCTAAACAAGTGGAACAATTTTGAAAATGAAAGTCTATAATATTTTTATTGTTCTTTTGTTCCTATTTTTATGCATAAATTATTTTTATTTTGTTTCTATATTTTTTTTATTGTTTTTGTTTTGTTCTTATTTTTATGCACAGATTTTTACTTTATTCCTATTATTATGCATACATCATCCTTAGAGTAATATATTACGACGAAGGATATAAATTTAGAATATTACTAAAACTGATGAGGACAAATTATTAAATTTGGTAGACTTACAAAATGAATAAATTTGTTTATTAAAGCTAATGTCCCATATGATTGGTGGTGCTTGTGGTGCCAAAATAGCTGACATGTTAAGTTTCTACAAATGATGCATTTGTACTGCGCTAGTTTTTATCTAAAAAAATATTATAAAAAAAAGTAAAAAAAATTAACACTTTGTTTGGTTGGAGAGAAATAGGGAGGAAAGAAAGTAAAACACGGAAACCAATGTATGAAAGAAAGTAAGACACGGAAACCAATGTATGTATACATACATTGGTTTCCGTGTTTTACTTTCTTTCCTCCCTATTTCTCTCCAACCAAACAAAACCAAACAAATCCTTAAGTGATGTTTGGTTCGGGGTTTTTAGAAGGGAAGGGAGGTAAAATTTAAAAAATTTATGTTTGGTTCATTTTTTTAATGAAGGGAGAGGAAGAGAGAAGTAATTTACTTTTTTATCATTAAATTTATAAACTCAAGATAAGGATTAAACTATAATGAATATATCATGTCAAAAAAAATTTAGTGGATATATAACAACAACAAAAAATATAATGAGTAGAAAACTTAATTTTTTTTGTTGACAAAAAAACAAATACCTAAATCTTTAATATTCAACAAGGATAATTTTTTTAGTAAAAAAAAAAATAAGGATAATTTAAAATTTTAATTAAAAAAATAAGGGTAATTTTGTTAAACATAATTAATTATGTTTTACCTCCCCGCCCCTTTTTAAAAATCCCTATCCTCCCCTCCCTTCGGTTGAACCAAACAGATCCTTTGGTTGAACCAAACAACTGTTTGGTTCAACCGAGGGGGAGCGGAGGAGAGGAATTTTTAAGGAGGTGAAGTGAGAGAAAATATAATTTATTATGTTCACAAAATTACCCACATCTTTATTAAAATCCTAAATTATCTCTGTTGAAATATTAAAAATTTAGGTTTTATTTTTTTAACAACTAAAAAAAATTAGGTTTTCTACTCATTAATTTTTTTTTAGTTATATATCTTTTTTATATAAAAATTAGGTTTTATATATCTTTTAGTTATATATTTTTTGAAACCGGTAAAGTTGTACTTTGGAATCCAACTACTCATGAGTCTAAAGTCATTCCTGCGAGCCCTATTGAGAATAGACGACAGAACTCTTGCCACTATTTTTACGGTTTTGGTGATGATTGTGTTAATGATGACTATAAAGTGATCCAAATGGTAGAATATATTTTTCAAGATGAAGGAGATATGATATGGAAAGATAGATCTTATGACCCTTTGTGGGAGATATATTCTCTCAAAACTAACTCTTGGAAGAAACTTGATTTTGACATGCGTAATTGTTATCACTGTTTGCGATTGCAAGATAACTACACGAATAGATTGTTTCATTGGTGGGCTAAAAGTAAATCCGAAAATATTGAAGAACGTTTGCTGTCATTTGACTTTAGCAAGGAGGTGATGTTTGCAACACTCATGCCCTTAAACATGGATGTTGGTTTTGATGTTGAAATTGTCCGGAGACAATTGACATCATTAAATGGATCTATTGCTTTAATCTCAAATTATCAAAAGGAGTTTACTTTTTATGTCTTTGTTAGTTTTCAAATCTGTTAAGATTTTCAATGAACTGTCTTTTGGATTATGATGGGCCGAACACTTTTGATTCGAGTTTGAGAGTTAGTGTCTAGTGTCATCTCTCTCTAGGTCAGTTTGAGGTATTTCTAATGGTCAGAAAATTGAAGAGTGTCTTTTAAGTATGAGATTAGAAGGATATGTCTTTCAAATAGTATATATTGTGGTATTTTCATTGGTTTTATAACTTTTCTCTTACTTGTCTATGCTCGTCTTGTCCAAAAATTTGGTTTGATTAATATATATATAACCCAAAAAAAAATCTACCTAATAGCACTTAGATAAGATGTTCCAAGTCTCTTTTAGAGTTCTAACTTAACAAAAAAAAATAGAAATATAGGTCCACGTAAAAGTTATAAAAAAAATATAGGTGCAGGTAAAAATTATAAAAAATTAGATACACATTGGAATATATGAATAGAAATATAAGTTTCAAACTTCCGATAGAAATTACTACCTTCGTCTATATGTGTAAGACCCTCTTGAGAATTTTTTTGACCCTTTTTAAAAGACACACATATTGTTTTTTTATTTATTGTCAAGTAGTTTATTTAGTTGTTAGAATTTCACTCTTGAATGTGATATAAGTGAGCAAATTAGGGTTCGAACTTCGGTTCATGTACATGACGTGCAAATATTCAACCAACTGAGTTAAGGTTACGGGACATACATGCGTATTATTATATGAGTATAAATATAAGTATCATAAAAATTCTAAAAGAAATAAATATACATATTAATATATGAGTAGAAATATATGTCTCCATAAACATTACTACTTTCATCTCAAAATATAAAACTCTATTGAGTTTTTTCACGAGTAAAATCTTTTGCTTAGAAATTGAAAAAAAAAATAGACAAACATATTACTGTATTATTAGAAATATAAGTCCCAATTTATACCAAAATATATATATATATATATATATATATATATATATATATATATATATATATATATATATATATATATATATATATAAGTCCCAATGTAAATTACTACTGTATTCCAACTAAAATATATATATATATATAAGTCCCAAAGTAAGTTACTACTGTATTCCAACTAAAAAGAATTTATCACTGTAAAATAATATTTCAACATTGAACCAACTAAAAAAAATAACATTGAATAAAAAAAATGTGGTTGTTTATGAGAGTTGAAACATGTTTCTTTCATTAAAATTAGTTTGTTCATAGAAAAAATATAATTTGTTATTTTGTCTTTGATAGGAATCGAACCCGGCTTCTCTAGCTAAAACTTATAGAAAACACATGAATTTTGACCTACTAAGAGATTGTCACCTAAGAATAGATTTCTTGAGAAGTTACCACCTAAAAAATTGATCATATATTCTCAAATATATTATATAAAGATAAAGATAGCATTTTTTTTTAGCATATGATCAATGTAAAGGACTATACAAAAAAAAATGTAAAGGTAAGAAATTATTATTATTTAATAATTATAACATAAAAACAGTTCCATAAATATTAGTTAGTTAGTTATTATACCGTTACTTATCAGTTATCACAGTTAGTGTGTATATATCTTATATATTGGTCACGGTCCAATAATCATAATAACCACTTTCATTTCTCTACATTCTCAACGTCAAAAAAGAAAATTCTCAACATTCTTTTATTCTAATTCATCTTTGTGTGTTTATCGTCAACATTCTCTTGTACTCAAAATGTGGAATACACGAGACGAAAACATCATAGACCTAGCAATGACTGCTTTTACCACTGATTTCCCTGCGAGGGAAAATATTGTTTTGAATTTCTTTAGTGAAGAGAAGAGGAATTTGGCTGTTGCACGTTTCCAAGAAAGAACTGCAGAAGAGGTTGTTCATGCTTTCAATGTGCATATGCACGAACTTGCAAACAATGTTCCCATCAATCCAATTCCAGACATTGGTCCACCAGTTATGAACAATGCTCCGAATTTCAATCATGGACGTTGGAGTATAGAAGAAAAAGTGTAAGTGACTTTGCTGTTTTCAGTTTGTTTAAGTTATTTATTTTCTTTTTTTTTTCTTTTCTTGAGAATCTTTTTTTTCTTTATTTTGCTACAGTGCTTTTGTGCGTGGATTGCATGAATACGGGACGAATTGGGATATTATTTCACAAGAATACGTAACTACTAGGACAATAGCCCAAATTCAAAGGCATAGTTTGAACAAACCGTACGAGTTCTTTATCTTGCACGTGTAGAGCCCTAGTTCAGAATTCAGATTCTGTTTATAATTCTAGTTAATTCTTTTGGTTTATAACATTTGTTGTAATTTTTTGGTATTACACTTCATAATTTCAAAACAAATGTAAAATTTGACGCCAACTATTTCACGTATACATTACTGAATTTTGAATTTAGTTGATTTATATATGCGTGAGTGATGTATATGTGTGAGTTCAGTTTTGAATTCAGATTCTGTTTATATTTACAGTATTAACAAAAGGGGGATTCTATGGTGAAGTCATCATTTTGCCTTCATCAAAGAAGTCATTTTGACTGACCAATAGAATTTGAGTTGACTCCACATCAGCAAATATAGTGTAGGAAGTCTATGGAACACCCTTTTTAGTTTAAATTTTTAGTTTTACAAATCAGTCCTCCATTAAGTTTATAATTAATAATAATATATTAATTTATAATTAATAATAACTTATATTTGACAAAATTAAAACAAATATTTTTATTGGGACAAATTGAATTTGAAAACCCTAAATCCCCAAATCTACCCACATGTTCACAGTACTTCTTCCACCATCGTACTTCTTCCACTATCTTCGAGTTCATCGGACTTGTTCCACCATCTTCGAATTCTTCTTCGTTTTTTTCATCTCCATTTCCGTCAAATTCGTCCTTCATGTTCATATCACCCAAATCTCCATTTTCGTCTTGTTCGTCTGATTGTTCAATATTCGCCATCTTCCCCTCTCACCCAACTTTCTGTGTTCGTGTTCGTTTTTTTCATCTCCATTTCCGTCTTCTTCATCTGTTTTTTTCATATTCGACCTCTTCCCCCGGCACTCAACTTCTGTGTTCCTGTTCGGTTTAGAGATTCTGGAGTAAACGTTTGTGCTATTGATACTGAGAGAAGAAGTCTGAAAGGAATAGATAAATTTCGTCGTCGCCTTTCACAGGTAACTTCTATATTTTCCCAAAACTGCGGTTGATTTTAGATCAGTACAGAATCGATGGATTTGGGCATTAGGTTTTGCTTGAAATTGTTACCCATATATGACGATTTGGGGATTTGGTTTAGGGTTTAGGGTTGAAATTGAATAAAATTCAAAATTGATTTGGGGATCGTAGTTGATTTTAAATTATTGCAATTGTATTGAATTATTACCCAGAAACTCTTAATTTTGGATTAGGGGTTTGTATTGTTTAAAAAATTCAATAATTTCTGATATTGATTTAATTTGTTAACCATATATGCCATATATGTTATGTAATTGGTGATTAGGAGTTTCATTTGAAGGTTCTTACACAGAAATTTTGAATTTGGGGATTAGGAGTTTCATTTGAATTTTCTTCATACTTAGGCCTATTCAGTTGGGACAATTGAGATGAGCCTATTTCTCCGTATTAAAGTAGAAAATTTTGGCAAGTAATATGTGAATACTTTTTTTTGACAAAGTAATATGTGAATATAGCATCATCAATATTTGAATATAAATATAATATTTTAAACTTAAAGCAGGAACGTGTAAAATTACATATTTGAACATTTTAATTTTAATATAGCTAGTATTCAAAGAGTATCACTTTACTTGCAGGACCCTATCATACTTGTTCAATGCTCTTATTTCTATTCATACTTGCTTCTTCTTTAATGTTCACAACATATGCAGCAGGAAACTTCAACCAGAACTTTGATATTACTTGGGGAGATGGTCGTGCCAAGATAGTTGACAATGGTCAGCTTCTCACTCTTTCCCTTGACAAAGCCTCTGGTTCTGGTTTTGAATCCAAAAATGAATACCTCTTCGGAAACATTGATATGCAACTCAAACTTGTACCTGGAAACTCTGCGGGCAGTCGGGCACCGTCACTGCTTATTATGTAAGTACTAATAAACAAGGCTTTATTACTTATATTGAACTTTTAATTTCTAAATTCATGATCATGTGTTAATAATTATTCTTCTATGACACGCAGTTGTCATCAAAAGGATCAAATTGGGACGAGATTGATTTTGAATTCTTGGGAAATGTGAGTGGAGAACCATACATTGTTCACACAAACGTGTTTAGTCAAGGAAAAGGCAATAGAGAGCAACAATTCTATCTTTGGTTTGATCCAACTGCTGATTTCCACACCTATTCCATTCTCTGGAATCCTCAGCGAATTATGTAAGCACCTTTTGCAAAAATATCTTATTACAGACACGGACACCGGACATAATACTAGTAATCAAATAGACATGTCACATTAATGTTAGACATTGATACATGTTAGAGACTAAACACGCTTCTAATCTTCTTAAGTGTCGGTGTTTGATTGATTTAGATTTCTTTCAAAACATTTATATTTGACACAGTGAATGAATTGAGTATTGATGAAAATGTGTTTAATTGAATGCAGTTTCTCAGTGGATGGAACACCCATAAGAGAATTCAAGAACATGGAATCAAAAGGAGTTGCATTTCCAAAGAATCAACCAATGAGGATACACTCAAGCTTATGGAATGCTGATGATTGGGCAACAAGAGGTGGACTTGTCAAGACTGATTGGACAAATGCTCCATTCACAGCATCATATAGAAATTTCAATGCAGATTCTGCTTCATCCAATGCATGGTACTCCCAGCAGTTGGATTCAACAAGTCAACAGAGATTGAGTTGGGTGCAAAAGAATTACATGATTTACAATTATTGCAATGACAACAAAAGATTTCCTCAGGGCCTTCCAACAGAGTGCATTGCATCTTAAATGAAACTCCTAATCCCCAAATGTAAGAACCTTGGATACAATTCAAATAATAAATTTACAACCTTGGATTTGTATTGTACTTTATGCCAAATAAATTTGAAAATGTCAGTTTTTGCACTCATTGTGAACTAGTTAGTTTATTTTTGCACCACGTTATGCAAAGTGTATGTTGTTTTTAACTTGGCTATAGCACAACACTATGATGTAATTACTCCTTGACATGTTCGTATAAAATTATATAGTTATTCCTTGGCTAAACTGATTTAGTAATTTACATCTCTCTCTCTTTATTTCTTTCCCTCTGTTTAAGAGGATTGTAATATTTGTGTATAAAAATTATAATGACTTATGCTTAGGCATGAAATTAACTTAAGTTTCATTGCAATTTCAAACAGCTTAGATGAATATGCAGCAAGATGATTAGAGGTGAAGTGAAGCAAAAAATTTTCATTGAAAGTGTTATGTATTGGTTAGGCGTATCACAATCAGGTATGTTTAATTTCTATAAGTATAGAGAGTTCATAAGGTTGGTATGCTATGTGTGTATTTGGTAGTATGCAAACAAATTAAAGTAGAAATGTACTTGTAAGAATAACACATTAGAAACTTGTAATGTGTAGCAAAATGACATAGTAAAAGATCATATAAAACACCAAACATTTGAAGACTGACCAAAATATCATTAACCATAGATGAAACCAAAACATTGTCAATAGTCAACATAGGGAAATGAAAGAGAGAAAGATCATAAAAATACAACCCAAATATCCAAACATAGCAAAATGAAAGAGAGAAATATCATAACAATCCAAAATACAACCCAATCGAAACATTAACCAATCCAAATAACAAAAGGGGAACAAAATCAACAGAATTAAACTTCTTCCTTGTGTGCTACCAACATATCTTAAACTTTAACCAACTTCTTCCTTTGCTTTTCTTGATCATCCCAATATTTCGAAGCCTTCATCACAACATGGTTCTTTAAAGCATTATTATCCGATTGAACGAGACAAAGTGCAAGCTTCATCCTTGTGGCCGTAACAACCTGTTTAATCAGTAAAACATGATAAAAATTTAGGCTAAGAACTATGGTTAGAAGGGAAAACTAGCGTGGTTTCATGAATAGGGTCAATAAAATGCATTTAGTTATGATTTAGGCAAGGACATAATTAAACTTACAGTTATATTTTCATAATCAGCATTGAATGGACACTCGATCATCCATTTAGCAACAAACACTCCACAGTCGTTTCTGTTGATAGTTAGTAAATGTATTAGGGTCGAATTAATAGGAATTTTTCTGTAAAATAAAGTAGGATTAAGGCTGAAAAAACGTACGATCCGATACGCTGCTGTGGGCACCTTGGATCAACAAAGGAAAAGCTTCCACATGCTAGTTCATATCGATTCAGTCGAAGTTCATGAAAAGATTCATGACGAATAATTTCTTCCACAAATATTGCCTAGCAGAAATGTAAATGTTCAAATTTGAATTAAAAATCCAAAACAATTGATGGACATTAAAACATGATATAATGCATACCACTTTTAGAATTGCTAGACGTCTGAAATTATAACGCTCCTCTGAAGTCATTGAGTCTAACATAACCAGTTTCCTTTCATGGAAATCAATGACAAGCAAATACCAATGTTCTCCTTCATCATTCATGGGAATAAAAATCTACAAATTAAAAAAACTTATATTAATTTGTATGAAAACAACTTTAAAATTTGAACAAGCAGGTACTGTTTATTTAAAGTAACAAGTAGTCACCTTGGAAACCAATGATTTCTTTGGCATGAACTTTTCTTGATATATTCCCCTCACATATTCAGGTGTGTAAATTCTTCCTAAAGCATATTGCTTCAAAATAAGTAGTTTAAGTCAATAAATAACACTTAATGATTGGAAAATGTCAAATTTGTAGTATAAGTGTTAATTACCGCAAATTCTGTTGGAAGATACCAAACACTCCTTGATGAACCTAAAGAGTCATCTAGCCAATTTTGCCTTGCCACAACTAGGTTAATAACCTGAACAGTCCAACAAAAATGGTGTTAGATAAAAAATGTGCATTAATGGCATTATACATATACTTGTAATCACATATATTTATATAACCTCTTGGTCAACCGGACATCTTGGTATCAGAGACTGAAGTGTTTTCCTATCCCCAACTACAGATGATGTAGTTTTGATCAAAATTTCAGCACTACAAATAAGAAACAAACACACTTTCAGTTTTTATGAAATTAAATGGGAGTACTACATTAGCAATTACACTTTTACCATGTGCGTTAAAAATGACATACCCATGGACTTTCTTATCATCGCGCATAAACACGTATGCAGCGGTGTAAGCACAGAGTTCACTCAAGTTCATTCTTGTTGTGGGTCTAAAAATAACTGGCATCCACTGTCATGAAATTCATATGAAACAATACAATAAAACAGTGAGTAATAAAATCATACAAAGACTTTTGTAATCATGTCATATTGGTATGTGTTTATAATAATATGGTAATATGATAATACTTACCTCTGGTATGGTAAAGGAACTATCCAAACCCTCATATCCAATTAAGGATGATGGGTGGTAGTTAAGATAAAAATCATCATCATCTTGTTGTTCTGGCTGACAGAACAGGTTTCTATTTAAACTTTTGTATTGTTGTTCTCCTAGTATTCCAGTCCCATATTCTTTGAGGTTGAATTTTGGCGGTGCTGATTTCGATCCCAAATCGATGATATTAGCAGCTGAAATGTTTGGATTTTTTTCTGATGCTGAAATGTTTTTTCCAGCTGTCTTACGCTTCACTTTAGGGGTTGATGCAGTGGAGTCATAACCAGTTGAGTCTTCCTTGTCCTTTTCATCTGGGATAAAACTTTCTTGCCTACACAGGTCATAAAAAATAATCATTTTAGTATATTAGCATATTAAATCACACAAGTAGTAGAAATAAACTTTTTTCATTTGAGCAAGTAATTTGTTAATAATAAATCTTAGGTTACTGATTCACTTATTTAGTTACAAGCACTTTGTTTGTTCCAACTTTAAACAATCCTTTTCACTATTTGTTAATAGTCAATCTTAGGTTACTGATTCACTTATTTGTTATCAATAATGCTTATCATGTTAATTTTTTTCAACTTCATTTGTTTAAGTGAAAAGTAAAAATCCTTTTCACTTAAAAAAATGACACACATAAATACCAAAATGCATGGCAGTGTACTCATTGTTGAATAAAAACAGTAGCTCATAGGTTGAAGTTCATAGTTTTAGCTAAATCACAACTTTTTAACAAAACAATCATAGTATAAAATAAAAGAAGATGGTACATTACCCGGATGATACTGATATAATGTCAAGTTTCATCTTCTTAGTGTGAGTTTCACTGTATGAATTTGTAACTTGTATGTTACAATGAGTTGTAGTCTTACTAGTAGTTTTGGTTTCAGGTTTGGTCTTTTTGTTGAGGTTGCTGCGCCTGGGTGGATTTTTTCTCCTCATGCTGATTGGTTTTCTCATGAAGGAGGGGGACAAATTATTTGGAGTTTGGATGTAGAATTGTTTGGAAGAACTATGGTCATATATAGAGTGTGGAATTGTGATAGGTGTAATGCTGATTATATTTAGGAAGGTTGGAACCATAAATAAAGTGTAATAATTATGGTTAGTTTAGCTTTGTTAAGTGTAATGATTATGTAAAGTTTAGCTATGTCACGTTTAACCATGTTAATTTGCCTGCTCAGTGTAAAAAAGTAACTTGTGAAAAGTCACTTTACTTTAATGAATTTTTTTTAATTTTTGGTTAAACTTTTCAACTGCCTCCTCTTTTATTTTTTATTTTGGTTAAACTTTTTTTGGTTAAACTTTAATGTTAACCTCCTACGAATTATTTTCTTTTAAACGTGTGACACTCATATTTGAACGAATAAAAATAAATTTGTATATTAGTCAATTTTTAAGTTTCAACGACCTTTTTTTTTACTGTGAAATAAACTCAGTAAAAATATTGCAAATTAAGCGATTAACTTAACAAATGGGGCGCAATGCCAATTCATTAATAATACGCTTTCAAATACATATATAGTAAGATGCATGAATTTGATGAATTAGACTAAATGGTTGCAGGGGCGGAGCCACACTATGGGTATATATACATATTTTATATAAAGTTTATGTTAAAAGGAAAAGAAATGAAAAAACATAGGATCTATGGAAACAAACAATTAAAAAAATAAAAATAAAAAGGTCTGGGGCGAGGGGGATTCAAACCCCAGACCTCCTATACCCGCAATACATATTAAACCAGTGTTTTAACCACTGGGGCGCAATGCCAATTCATTAATAATACGCTTTCAAATAGATATATAGTAAGATGAATGGAAACGAATAAAAAATAAAAGGTCTGGGGCGAGGGGGATTTGAACCCCAGACCTCATATACACGCAATTCATATTAAACCAGTGTCTTAACCACTGGGGCGCAATGCCAATTTATTAAAATTACGCTTTCAAATACATATATAGTTTCTGAAACGTTAAACAAGTGCTTAAAAGCAATATTGAATAATGGGTGCGCTTAGGAAGAAACTTTTAATTTTACTTTCAATCTTCATCATCAAATTAATTAACAACTGTGTCATTGTTAAGTAATTTATTAATTTTATAAAAAATGTAATTATTTTGTCAAATATTTCTTTTATGAGAAAGTAATAATATATTTTTATTTAAAAAAAAAATTTAGTGTATATAAAATCCTTTTAATCTATGTTTTGTTAAAAAATTCAAAATTTTAGGATAAATGCATTTTAAAGGATTTGTGACCAACGCGGCATGGTTTTCGTAAATGTTACGAACGAGGAAACGTAAGCGATCTCCAACGCCGAATCCATTAATAGCACAAAACCCCTCAACCACAAAAATATGTTTTATATTTTAGTTGTATCTTTCAATTGGTCCGATGATGCAACCTCAAACAAAGTACATTGTGTTTTTTCAATAAAACTAGAAGTTAGTGATTAAAAATAATCAAGACCACTCCCAGTGCAAATAATAAAAAAAATTAGTTCAAAAAATGTACATTTTGAGAGTTGAACACATAACCTCACTCAATTCACATAGAAGCACTACCACTGTACCAGATATATCTAACTAAGTTTTTTGGACCAATAATGCAATATTGAAAGATGGGATGAAAAAAGATTTGTAACTCCCATATTTTTTGTGAAACCCTAAATGTAAACCCTAAACCTTACGCATAGTTTTCAATCGCTAACTAAAGTGTAACTCCGACAATTTTTTTTTTTAATATATCTAACTAAGTTTTTTGGACCAATAATGCAATATTGAAAGATGGGATGAAAAAAGATTTGTAATTCCCATATTTTTTGTGAAACCCTAAATGTAAACCTTAAACCTTACACATAGTTTTCAATCGCTAACTAAAGTGTAACTCCGACAATTTTTTTTTTTTAATATATCTAACTAAGTTTTTTGGACCAATAATGCAATATTGAAAGATGGGATGAAAAAAGATTTGTAACTCCCATATTTTTTGTGAAACCCTAAATGTAAACCCTAAACCTTACGCATAGTTTTCAATCGCTAACTAAAGTGTAACTCCGACAATTTTTTTTTAATATATCTAACTAAGTTTTTTGGACCAATAATGCAATATTGAAAGATGGGATGAAAAAAGATTTGTAATTCCCATATTTTTTGTGAAACCCTAAATGTAAACCTTAAACCTTACGCATAGTTTTCAATCGCTAACTAAAGTGTAACTCCGACAATTTTTTTTTTTTAATATATCTAACTAAGTTTTTTGGACCAATAATGCAATATTGAAAGATGGGATGAAAAAAGATTTGTAATTCCCATATTTTTTGTGAAACCCTAAATGTAAACCTTAAACCTTACGCATAGTTTTCAATCGCTAACTAAAGTGTAACTCCGACAATTTTTTTTTTAATATATCTAACTAAGTTTTTTGGACCAATAATGCAATATTGAAAGATGGGATGAAAAAAGATTTGTAATTCCCATATTTTTTGTGAAACCCTAAATGTAAACCTTAAACCTTACGCATAGTTTTCAATCGCTAACTAAAGTGTAACTCCGACAATTTTTTTTTTTTTAATATATCTAACTAAGTTTTTTGGACCAATAATGCAATATTGAAAGATGGGATGAAAAAAGATTTGTAATTCCCATATTTTTTGTGAAACCCTAAATGTAAACCTTAAACCTTACGCATAGTTTTCAATCGCTAACTAAAGTGTAACTCCGACAATTTTTTTTTTTTAATATATCTAACTAAGTTTTTTGGACCAATAATGCAATATTGAAAGATGGGATGAAAAAAGATTTGTAACTCCCATATTTTTTGTGAAACCCTAAATGTAAACCCTAAACCTTACGCATAGTTTTCAATCGCTAACTAAAGTGTAACTCCGACAATTTTTTTTTTAATATATCTAACTAAGTTTTTTGGACCAATAATGCAATATTGAAAGATGGGATGAAAAAAGTTTGTTAATAAACCTTAAATCCTAAACTATACACAATATCTAATTCGTCCATAAAAAACAATGATTACTATTAAATAAATATATTCTATTCATATATATAACTCATAAAAAAATTGTGTTTTTTTGTAATGATTAAATTTAAAATTATAATCGTATCCAAACAAAAAAATTTAAAATTATAATCCTATGAATTTATTTTTTTGGGCTCATGTTTTAATCTTTTTGACAATTACAAATAAAAAAACTTCAAATATAAACAAATAAAATCCATACCAAAAAAAAAAATTAAAACAAATAAATTACTTTGAAGTTCAGTCCTGTAAACAAAAGGTATTGGTTGCCACTTATAATACCCAATCACATTCATTATCGTACTCTTCACCCTAATAAGCATGGAAAATTGTTCAATACTCTTCATTTCCTTCTTTACCTTGATAAAGTAACCTCTCAAATCATTTATTTTGCTTCATCTTCTTCTCTCCCTCTCAGAACCAATCCCTGCTTTCACCAATACCCCAAATCGCTCATAACGTTCATAACAATGGAACGACATAGCGATCGAAAATCTGTGGGTAGCGGAAACCAAGTTTCCCAGTCACGTACTTCTTCTTCATCATCTGCTCGTAAGGGACGATATTGTTTATGTGGGTCTCGTACGGTACTCTTCACTTGCAAACAGGGTCCAAACGCAGGGAGACAGTTTTGGAGATGTCCATTCTGGACGGTAAAAATTTAGTCCATTACTTTATGATTTTTGTTTACAAAACCTATTTTCTATTCATTTGGCTGATTTAAATTTATGTTCACAGATGCCAAATACATGTGACACGTTTATATGGGTTGATGACGATGCGGAGCTTTTCAACGGTCACGAATCTAGTTTATCTGCACTCGCTTTGGGAATGATCGAAAGTGTCAAAAAAGATAATGAAAAGATTGAAAATAAGTTGAACATTGAGAGGATGAAAGTTAAAATTATATTGACACTTCTCATTGTCTCTATCATGATGAATATCATATTTTTTTGTGAACTTATGAATTAGTCTATTTATTAACCATATTTCTGTTGAATCACATATGAATGGATTATTGTTGTTAAAATTCAGTACATTTACTCCATCAATTGTAGTGTTTAGTGTTTTATCAATGGTTTAATTGCACTGATTTATAAATTTCATAATCTATAATTAGTTCATGTTTTTATATTTATTATATTATGTGAATCTCTCCCATACAAATTTTGAATTTTTTAACAAAACATAGATTAAAAGGATTTTATATACACTAAATTTTTTTTTAAAATAAAAATATATTATTACTTTCTCATAAAAGAAATATTTGACAAAATAATTACATTTTTTATAAAATTAATAAATTACTTAACAATGACACAGTTGTTAATTAATTTGATGATGAAGATTGAAAGTAAAATTAAAAGTTTCTTCCTAAGCGCACCCATTATTCAATATTGCTTTTAAGCACTTGTTTAACGTTTCAGAAACTATATATGTATTTGAAAGCGTAATTTTAATAAATTGGCATTGCGCCCCAGTGGTTAAGACACTGGTTTAATATGAATTGCGTGTATATGAGGTCTGGGGTTCGAATCCCCCTCGCCCCAGACCTTTTATTTTTTATTCGTTTCCATTCCTCTTACTATATATCTATTTGAAAGCGTATTATTAATGAATTGGCATTGCGCCCCAGTGGTTAAAACACTGGTTTAATATGTATTGCGGGTATAGGAGGTCTGGGGTTCGAATCCCCCTCGCCCCAAACCTTTTTATTTTTATTTTTTTAATTGTTTGTTTCCATGGATCCTATGTTTTTTCATTTCTTTTCCTTTTAACATAAACTTTATATAAAATATGTATATATACCCATAGTGTGGCTCCGCCCCTGCAACCATTTAGTCTAATTCATCAAATTCATCACTTGGATAATGTCATATTTGGTATCAAACCATAAACAATTGATGGACAAACAAAGATTACAAGTCAAACCATTCATCAAACTTCATTAAGCAAATGGAGCCCAAAAAAACGAGTCAAATTTCTTACATATCCGTCATAGATTAAAAACCAAAAAACAAATCCAACCGGTACACAATCACAATCAAAGTAGTCATTAAATTACATCTTAAATACAACTAATCAACCCCGACCACCACCTTTCATCACCTCTTGCAACAGACCGGACAACGAGTAGTTTGAATTTTCCCCAACGTGCTCTCCATACATTGGATACATAGGTTGAGATTGAAACATAGGTATTTGATGAATGACAGACTGTCCCACAGGCATCATGGGTTGAGATTGAAACATTTGAACTCCTTTTGTGCTTGTTACATGTATTGGTGTTGTCGTTGTTGTGTTTCGACATTCACTTTGAACTGGGTCTGAATTTTTCTTTTGGTTCTTACTCTTCACATTACAGCCCCGTTTCCTTTTGTTTGTCTGTATAAACAAATTCATTGTTTAGGCAAACAATCAGCAAAACATAAAAAATATATATACAATTACACATCAGATCTTATTCTTCTTCATAAGACTCTTAAACTAAATAACTCATAAAACTAAATACCTCTTGCTCTTGCTCTTCATGCTGGTATTGGGAATGTTGTAAAGACTCAAGACCTTCTTCATCTGACGCATCTTGCGTGTTCTGCAAAATATAAACAGTTAGCATAAAATACATTGCTCAATGAAAGCTACGAATTGAGACAATAACATTGAAGTCAACAAAGAAGCGATGGATTACCGGACATTTCCGCGCATCATGACTTGTACTATTGCAGTTTTTACAGTGTCTAACTCTTTTCGGGTCATTTTTCTTCTTCTTCGGAGCACCTTTGGTCTTCACTATTTTTGGATCACCTACATATGACTTTTTAGTCGCAGTGGGAACGCCAGCATTACAGTACTTTTGCTGTAAATTCATTATGTCAGCCATTAGATCCTTGTAAATACCGCTCTTTTTTGAAGCGTCTTTGGCAAAATTAGTAAAAGCAGCACAATAAGCACCTAAACGTGCCGTCTCAATCAGTTTTGAATCTACATCCCCATCATGATTCATGTTCAAAAAACCAATTTTGGCATCTTTCGTCCAACGCTTCAAAATCAAACTTTTCGGAATCTCATCCATATTCTCTTCCTTCATGACATTGAACATGTGATAACATGGAATTCCACGATTATCAAAAAATTTACAAGAACATTGGAAGGATTGACTTGAAGTATCATATACAACTTCTCTTTCCCAATTTGTCTGACGATATTTTGACAACCTATAAATCTTCTTATTCCCATCTATGATCTTGTCATTCACATTTAATCCACCTGACTTCACAATTTGTTCTTTTACATCTTTAAAGACATCTGCTGTATAGATTTTAGCAGCATCGGCCTCAAGATCTTTGAGTTGAGTTGTTAACACAGGAGCTGAAAAGTTTGATTTAAAATCAGACACAAGTTCATTGTTTCTGTAACCTTTCAAAGCCTGATCAAAGTTATGCATAAATTCAAAAATGCACCCTCTCGTCCTTACATAACACTTGATTATTGCATTAACGGCTTCACACTGAGACGTCGTTCTTATACCACCAAAAAAATCTTCACGTAGATATGCAGATGCCCAATGCTCCCTGGTATCGTATGTTTGACCAACCCACTCATTATCTTCAAGTTCATTTTCTTTGATTAGCTCTGACCAAAATTCTTCAAATTGGTCAGGTGTGTAATTTGTGTACATTGCTCTTTTAAAACCTTCCAAAAAATCTGGCTTCTTTACATGTATAGATGCATTTTTGTTCAAATGCCAAGCACACAACCGATGGGTCGCTTCTGGAAAAACTTCTTTTATGGACTCCCTCATAGACCCATCTCCATCTGTTATCACAGCTTTTGGATGTTTATTTTCCATGCACCGTAAAAAACTCTCCAAGACCCACTTGTACATCTCAATCGTTTCTTTTGACACCAATGCAGCACCGAATATAACCGTCTGTGAGTGGTGGTTGCTGCCAGAAAATATGACCAGAGGATAGTTGTATTTGTTTTTCTTAAAAGTCGTGTCAAACGCAACAACATCCCCAAAACAGAAATAATCTGATCTACTAGTGCCATCTGCCCAAAAAAGTGCTTTCATTCTTCCATCCTCACTATATACTGAATATTCTGCATATAGCATAGGATCATTAGTTGATTTGATATTTAGATGATTTAAAGCAGCAGTAACATCGCCATCTTTAATAACCTCACGCATCTTTTTATCAAAATAATTATACAAATCCTTCTTCGTAAAACCAACATCAGAATAACCACCCTTTTGAGCAACCATGTATCCCATTATATGACAAATTCTGATTCCATGTGACTGAAGGCCATTGATTTGAGCTTTATCTGAATCAGAAATTTTACGATAAACTGGGTGCAAATGAACAAACTTTGATGGGGTTAATTCATGGTTATGAGCCTCTTCAAATACTGACACTACATATTTGCCCTCTTTGGCCTTGTATTTCACACGGAGCCTTGCTGGACATTCGGTACGTGTTATGCGACGGTGTTCTCGTTTCCTATCTACCTTAGCAAGGTGCTTCTTGTCTCGTAATCCATGTTTGTTGCACACAAACTGCCTCATAACTATTATTTGCTTATCCTTTGGCCCTCTTCGCCTTACATCGCTTTTCCTAACGGCAAAACCTTTATATTTTCCGTACCGATAGTAAAATTCATAAGCATCCTCCACATTTGCAAATTTCATACCACATATATCATCAGCAGTAATGCCATTAAGACTCACCTCCGGATCACCTACAGCTGCTTGGCTATTTGCTGCTTCGCTATTTGATCTCTCCGGTTCAACGTCGTCATTAACATCATCATCTGAAATTTGATATCCACTAGAATAATCAACATCTTCTTCATCACTATATTCTTCACTTGAATGAACTTGACAATATTCGTTTTCCATCTGAAATATAGCAATGTAACACAACATAAGACAAACTACTACCCAAATTGAAATGAACTTTCACTATATAATAACTAACATTTTGTTGTATAAAAGTTGATCACTTTTTAATCCAATCCCGTAACTAAAAATATCCAATTCCAATTCCAATAACTAGCAAATTTATTGTTCAATCACATCTATGTACTGAAGTAGAAGATATGCACAAAGAAAGTTGTGGTGGAGGAAACAAAATAGCCACCCCACAATACAGAGCAAAAAGGTAAAGCACACCCAATACCAATACCACAGAACCAATATGTTTTGGAAAATGAAAAATATAAATAAACCCTTAATCTTGGTAGCCAAATGCAGTTAACTAACATATTAAATCAGTTAACAAAAAGACCAAATCGAAATAAAAACCCTCAAATTAGAAATCCAAATGCAGCTAACTAAAAACATTAATCAGTTAACAAAAATCCCAAATCAAAATCAAAACCTTAAAATAAGTTGGTCGAGCTGCAGCTAACTAACAACATCAATCAGATAAACTAATGAAATCATTTAAACTCAAATACCTTACAATGGTAGAAGTCGAAGAATAACGGCAGCACACTGGTTGAGGAGCGATTCACTCGAACAATAACGGAAACACACTGGATGAGGAGCGATTCAATGGGTTAAAGTCGTTCGTTAACTGATTCGTACACAGTTGGGGAAAAAAATGAAGAAGGTTTGGGAAGGAAGATGAATATCGTAGAAATAGGGTTGATGAATTTGGGGAAAATTTTGATTTGAATGTTTTGTTTAATCTGATATTTGATTATGATTTTAAAAAATTGTAACAATGAAATTAAAATATTATTATATTTAATGGGGTAAATCTTTTAATTTTAATATGTTAGGGATTTATTTGCAAAACTATAAGTTGAGAGAGTACATGGTAAAAGGAATCCACTATATAATCCTAGGTGGCATTGACAAAGTCAACCTTACATTCTGATTGGCCAAAAAAGTGACTTCTTTGATGAAGGCAAAATGGTGACTTCACCATAGAATTGCCCTTAACAAAAATGCATGCCAAATGTTCAAAATTAACATTATACAGTCTTAAAATGTTTTCTTTTTAATGAATATACAGTTCAAGATGATGATAGATACTCAGAGTAAATAGCTTTAGCAGAGTTGGTAGAAGCATAATGAGGATCATCGAGATTCATCATCTTATCATGAAATTTTATGTGATTCTAATACTTATCATGAAAAAAAAATAGGCGACAAATAGAATGGAAAATCGTTTTTATTCTAGTTCTAAAAGTTTTAAATGAAAGAAAAAAATGGTTAATACTAATGAAAGATATCGACAAAAACTGATAAGGAAATATAGCTCTTGTTTTACTGTGAAAAAAAGTTGGACCCTAATCTGTAATTTCAAGTAAATAAAGAAATATGTTCTACGAAATGAATGTTGGCATAAATCTTATTTTACTAAACTACAAAACAACATCGTTATATTCGCAATCTACATAAACGATGTAAAGTGTCATCTAGATTCATGAGGATTTCCATCGTTAATTCTCACTTTCTGATTTTCAAAATGACAAACTCAAATTCAATCTTAAAAGTTCAAAAAAAATCAAAAGGATTCACTTAAGAGTTGAATTATCCTTAATAGAATTGCAATGAAGCATTTTCTCAACATGTAGAACAAACATCCTTAAACACCAAATGAAAACTTGAACCCAGATAATCATAATATGATTATCTCAACTTCTTTTCCCTACGAAATTTTATTAAAAAGTTTATCCAAATTCCAAACTGACTCTAAAAATTAATCTCAAGAATAGATAAGTTACCACCACAGCTTCACTAACAAAATAATGAAAAGAAAAGAGACATTACTGATAACAATAGTGCAATTTCAAGCATTTTGGGATCTTCAAATGTCACAAATAAAGTCTTTGGTTTCCCGTATTCTCTGCAACAAACAGGCACAAACAAGTAAACAAAAATGATAAAACTACAAGTTTCAACAACAAAGCTTCCACGAATTCCTTGATACCCGACCTTGCAATGGTACCTACTGGCTACTACTTAGGTTGTTCACCAAATCTGAAACGTAAAACAAACAAGATGTTAGAGAAAAAGATATATTATCACACAACGAACAGGGCAACATAAAACATTTTTACCGACTCTGAAATGACATATTGTCTTACCAGCTTTTGTCATTCCAATTCCCCTATCAATGATAGTCAATGTGTTGTTGGACTTGTCGGGAATAATGTGAATGAACAACTCTGGCTGAGAATCAGGCTTGCTCCTGTCTACATTTAAAGTCATTGGCGAAGAACGGTAAGCTGACTCTTTGAATGAAAAATGAGAGAAAGAAGAGAGAAAAGGTCTGGAAAGAGGAGTGAGGAAAGGTGGTGAGAAAGGTTCAACAAGTGGAGGTCACTGGAATGGGTACTTGCAAAGGCTTGATAAGGAAACGAACTCTTTGGCCCTGTCTTGCTCGATATGCTTGCATTGTGAAGTATACATTCCTAAAAACGTAGATAAATAGGATAGGAGGTTTGGCTTTGTTAAGTTTAGGGAGGTGAGAGATTCAAAGGATCTATTGAGGAGAATGGATTATGGAAGACATGTGGGTTGGCACCTACAAGCTGCGGATAAATCGCTCACCGTTCAGCCGGCAGTCATCAGAGAAGAAGGGGAGCCTATGTTGGTTTCCTCTCGAAGCATAGAGAGGCGTTTGAAATCCAACACCGATTCAGGGGATGGATATCATAAGATGAAGATCATTGTATAAAATGGTGTTGCAATTCAGTGCCACAGAAGGATCGATTAGGTGGTGGTTTGAGAGGTTTAGCTTATGGTCGCATATGGCTACTTCAAACCAAAGAGAGACTTGGTTGAGGTGTAGCAAGGGTACCGCTTCATGTTTGGGGGGGGAGGCTTTGTTTAGAGCACTGGCGTTCAAATTTGGATCATTCCACCTAAAGGTTGATGAATCAACGAAAATGATGTTGAGAGGGGATGCAGCGCGCGTTTTGGTTGAGACGTCAGTCAAACTACAACGTCATTGATTCAACAATGAAGATCTTGGTGCATTGACGATCAATGGCCCAACGGTGAAGAGTATGTGGTTCAACAACCAAATCCACCCAAATCAAACATTCCTAGAAACTAAAGGACGATTTATAAAATAGATCACAAAATTCAAACAATAGGTATACAAACTGATTAAACATTCAATTACAAATAAGGTCTTCTAATTATAAACATGATCAAATAAGTAAACATAACCAAAAACAAATCATCGTCACAATAAAAACGAAACTAAACTTAGATCAACTAACCACGAATAAAAACCAAACAATGAAAAAACAGAGCAGCGAAGAAAAAGCTTACATACATCGAAGGCGTTACTGTAAAACGTGTTGATAATGAGACTGAGAAGTTGATTGATCTCGGTTTGGAGATCTCAGCTTGGAAAGCAAACGTCTCTTGTTCCTCCATTGCCGATCTGGTTTTTATAATTAGTAATTAATTAGGTTTTTGGAGGAATAGATAGAGAGTTGTAGAGGAGGAAGAAGGATAATAAACGTGTGAAGTGAATGAGACCACTAAATTAGTCTTTCGGAGATACACATAAATTTATTTAATATTTTAATAAGATACTTTAATTTTTTTTTATTTTTTTCTTATCAAATAGCTTTAAGTGTTAAAAATTTAGGGTTTTTTTTTTTTTTTTTTTTTTTTTTGACAGTAAAATTTAGGGTTTGTTTAGTTGGAGAGAAGAAGAAAAAAAAAAAAAAAAAAAGTGAAACACGGAAATCAATGCATGTATTTGAGCTACACCCTTTGGTCATATATATATAAGACAATTTTAATTTTTTAGATTCATTGTAAATTAGATGTATCTAACCAATAATATTGTCTACATACATCTATTTTATAATGTATCAAAAAAATAAAATGTTTCTTATATAAAGGACTGGAGGGAGTATAATTTATAGTTCAAATATCTGCATTGATTTCTGTGTTTCACTTTCTTTCCTCCTTTTTATAGTTCAAATACTCCCTCCGTACCAAAATATATGTCGTTTTATATTACCAATGAAGCATTTAATGCTCTTTTTCCTCCTATACGCTTAATTAATTATTTCTCCTTCTTCTTTCAATTCTATAATTTATCTCTCACATACCATTAATGAGGGATAATCTTGTAAACTAACCCATAACTAGTTTATGAGCCCGTGTCATGCACGGGAAAAAGATACGTTTATAGATTTATTGATTTTAAGATATATTTTATACAATATATAAAAATAAAAAATCCATGTACATCTTTTTTATTCTCTTTTTCAATCTAAATAAGTGGTTTTCACATTATTAGATTTTCTTTTATTTTTTTGTTTGTGATTTCGTCGTAGTAGTGTGACATTATTTTGTTTTTTCGTCATGTGAGGTGTTCTTGATTTTCCGTCTTGTGCGGTGTTCTTGTTTTCCCGTCTTGTACAGTGTTCTTCTTTTCCCGTCTTGTGTGGTTGTGCGGTGTTATTTTTTTCCCGTCTTGTGTGGTATTCTTTTTTTCCTTCCTGTGCGCTGTTTGTTTGTTTGGTTCAGATTGACAGATCAACTGATAATTCAATCAATGATCAAGTTCCTCAACGATGCAGATCTGATGGCATAGGTATTCCGGTTACAAAAAAAAATATATATAAATAACTTAAAGATATTTCTTAAATATAAGTCTCATATAAATAAATTAATAAAAAAGACCCTATTTAAATTACAAAAAAATAGTCTATCATTTTATATATATGTGTGTAAATCTAGGCCACAGATAAATTTAAAAAATTATCCAGTATTAATATATAAGTAAGTAAAACTATATATTTGAATTGTACCAAAAAAAAACACTATATATTTGAATAATTTATTTTAATTAATTTTAATATGAGAAATTATTGTCAAAACAACTTCTTAAACAATATATTTGTAAAAATATTTTCATTATAAAATTAATTAAATTAAATTTATAATCATTGAGAAAATGAAGTAAAATTAAATTATTCATTTTAATCTCATAACTAATTAAGATTTGCATGTGAAGAAAATTTTCCACTTGCATTGACACAGTTATGGTAAATATAAATATAAATGTCATTGAATTATTGATAAATAACTCCCTTTTATATAATAGGCATATTTCATTCCCGTAAAAGAAATGTATTTTCTATTTGTCATTTTTCATGGGAAACAAACTCTTAAAAATTCATGGGATTGAAACAAATTCCTAAAGATCAATATTGAATATTATTTTTTTGGTGCATCAAATATGGATGCAATTAAAATATAACATCAAATGTTATAAAAAAGAAAGACACTAAAAACATCTAATTACAATTAGTGATGCACCGATCATGCTACATATAACATTTTAGAGTTAGTAAAATAATAATAAATAATAAATAAATACATAATTAAAAGGAAAATAAAATTGTTGAAAGAGAAAATTTTATTAATCATTGACGTTAATGACCAAATTACAACTGTCTTTGACAAAATTTGAACTTGGTACTTTAAAATTATAATGTTAAGCTTTTATCATATGATCAACAAAAATAAATAAAGTTCACGTTACAATCTCGATGGTTTTGATGAGACATCTAATTGTCTATATCTTGGTTAATGATCCAAACTTAAGTAATATTTATTCGTCAAATAAATAAATATAGAGAAAATATAAGTTGAGTATAAAACAGAGTTGTTATGTATCCAAAAAAAAAAAGAAAGTTGGTTTAGGACAATTTTAAAACATTTTTTTTGAAGCAAAATATTCTAAAACATAAAGCTTGCAAATATCAGCCTGATAAATGGGCTATGCAAAATTAACATCTCAAACATTAGAATGAATAATTTACATAAAAATATATATACTAACTATAATTGTTTTTCCAAAAAAGAAAAAAAAAATTGTAAAGACCTTATATGTTGCCTATGAAACCATTTTTATTTTGAACGAAAAAGGGATAAAATAATTATAAAAAAAATACACATACATATATAACCCTTCAAAGACCTAGCATAGAATAGCCGCTGTGAAAATAAAATGAGATGTTAATTTACATTTACATACATATACAAAGTACAAACCTTCAAAGACCTAGTATACATTTTTTTTGAAGCAAAATATTCTAAAACATAAAGCTAGCAAATATTAGCTAGGTAAATGGACTCTGCTAAATCAACATCTCAAATTATAGAGAAATATACATACATATACAAAACCTAGCATGCAATAACACCTGGAAAAATAAATGAGATGTTAAATTAATCAGTCCAAATTAAAACATTAATATATGCCAAAAAAAAAAAACATTAAAAAAAAATTATTTACTTCATATGAAAACAAAATGACTTACATGAGATGAAGGTTGATACAAATGCTCTCTATATGAATCTTCGCAAAATTATGAATCTTCATGCAATTAGTAGAAAATAATTTAAAACGGTGGTGTATAAATAACCATTTGAAAATATGCATTAACTATTTTATTTTAAATAATTGTACATGAACAGAATATATTAAGGAGTTTTTGTATTCTAAATATTAAACAGACATATAATTACGGCAAACATTCCAAATTATTACACGTACAGAAAATAAATTCATTAATTATATGCAATAAGCCATTAATTATATGAAAGTCAAATTTGTATTTACCTATTTGGTAACCACCTATTTATGTTGCCTATATGAATTTATTGTGAAAATCATATGAGAAGAGGAGCAATATAGGTATGCCATGTGTACATAATTTTTGAAAAAAGGCTCTCAAATATATATATATATATATATATATATATATATATATATATATATATATATATAGATTCAAATTAGAATCATTAATTATTATTATTATTATTATTATTATTCATTCTATATCTATAAATATATATAAGGAAAAAAATTATCGTTTTTTATAAGCATTAATTTTATAGCCACATAATTGCAATAATGCAATTCTACATAAGGAAAATTAATTATTTATTATGATAAATTTATTTTCAACAATAAAATATTTATATTATGTATACACAATCTACACTATTTCATTAATTACAAATTTATCCAACCAATCCCTTTTTTTTTACGTAAAACAAAATACAAAAATATTCTATAACACATAATTTTGAACCTATAAATTAAAAGTCTCTCAAACAAATGTAGAACTATTACAATTTTTTTACGAAGCTATTACAATTACATCATACAAATAGAAGTTTTCGTTTTTTTTTTTAAAAAACAAAGTATTTCTAATCTATCATCTTCAATTGCAACCATCTTTGTCTCAATTAAGTAATAAGTATCCCATAACTTCTGTGAGAACACCTACCATTAAAGTGTCATATTCATCACTTATAGCTTCTTTTTTTTTCAGTATTGGGCTAATATGAAGGAATTTGTTTATTTCACCAAACTTGTACATATACGGAAAGATTCAAATGAATTACATGAGTAATATAATGTACGATTTGTAACTCAACCCAACCTAAGACAAAATCAATCATACAAAATTATACTCTCATTCAATAAAAAAATAACAATCATAGAAAATCTAACTTATGACACATATACCTTTCATGAAATTAACTTTTGTATGGAATATGTACTAATGTAGAGATCATTATAGCCGGCCGGACATGTTGAACCTATATGTATAGATTTCATAAAGGCAAAAGAAAGTCAATAAGAAATCAAAATGAGAAATAATATATTATATGGTATGATAAATAACAAATAACAAATAAAAAATACTAAAATAGCAATAGCAATAAGAAAGAAGTAAAATAGAAAATGTTGGAATTTGTGTGATGTGAATGTAGTTTTCAGTCTAAAATTGTTTATATAGAAAAATAAGTAGTGTTATATAAGTAAATTATGTCAAAAAAAAGGTCAAAGTCATTAATTGCAAATATATTTTCTCCTAATTAAAAAACTATTGAATACTGTCCCAAAAAAAATGCTACGGAAGCTTATGTTTTATGTCATATATATACTTGCCTAAAAAATATTCGTTAACTTTGATTTTTCTTGTGGACTAAGTTTGATTTATTTAATAATTTAATAATTATGACAAAACAATATTGCATTTAATGTGAAAATAATATGATAGGAGGATGTATATAGGAATAGAAATGCATTTAATGTGAAAATAATATGAGAGGAGAATGAATATAAGACTGCCATGTGTACAATTTTATTTGAAAAAAGGGTCCTAAATAATAATAGTATAGATTTACCTTTTCCATACAACAATGATTACATTTCTTAATTTGTGTGATTTGGTCAAAACGACATATATTTTGGTACAGAAGTAGTACATACATTAATTTCCGTATTTCACTTTCTTTCCTCTCTCTTTCTCTCCAATCAAACAAAATGTTAAGGTAGATACGTGGGGATCAGCCTCCATCATATAAAATGCAACCTCTTAATTCCTATAAATCATGGGATTTAATTTTTATTTTTCTACTATAATAATAACAATAATAATAATAATAAAAGCTACTTTAATTAAACTAAACTTTTAAGTTGATCTCCATATTTTTATCACTAATTAATTTTTTGTATTTTAAAATTTACTAGTAATTATTTGGTCCTTAAATTTAATCAAATTCAAATACATGACTCTTGAGGAGTGTTTTGCAATCTTTGTGGTCTTACTCATTTCGAAGAATTCATCTTTACAATTATAATTTTTTTTTTTTACAAGACTTTACCATTATACATTGAAGATACCCAATTTAAACAAAACAAAAAAGTTCAAATACATTATTAAAATAGTTTTTTCAAATGATTTATTCAAGTTCAAATTTTGTGGTTATTCAACTTAAGGGGTGTGGTTGAGCGGTTGAGGCTCATTCTCTCTTAACCAAGGGTTGATGGTTCGATCTTCACCTCGGGTATGGAGCAGCTTCAGGGTCTGTTTGGTAAGACATAAAAATGAGCTTATAGCTTATAGCTTTTAGTTTATAAGCTCATTTGACAAAAAAAGATATGTTTGGCAATGTCTGTTAGTTTATAGCTTATAACTTATTTTACTGACTTTTAGCTTATTTTTCAAACGCTATTTCAGATAGCGTTTTAGCTTATAGCTTATAGTTTATCACTTTTTTTTTCCACTTTTATCCTTACTATTTTATTTAAAATCCACTTTTACCTCTAATGTTTTAAATGCCAAATATCACTCTCTCTCACTATTTTTTTTAACGTTTTTTTTTTTTCAGTGTACCTTGTATCACCATTTTTATTAACGTTTTTTTTTGCTTAACAATTTTTTTTTCCGACGTACTGTGCCTTTTTTAATTTTTACGAAGACGTATGGTATCTTTATTTTTATATAAACGTACTGTATTTATTAATATTTTGAACGTACTGCAACTAAATTGATATATTATCATATTATCATCTTTTTTTTTTTTGACAAATATTATTTTATTTTTAAGTTCTTTTGATTATTTATGTATTTAGAATAAAAACTATTTTGTTTAAATATTTTTTTTCATAAAATATAAAAACTGAAATGAAAAAAATTAAAATTTCAAAGAATAAAAATATATAAATTTATGTTAAATTATTAAATTCTAAATATTTTAAATATTAAATTGATATAAATTTATTATAAATTAAAATGTCCTTTTATGTCATTTTACATTTATCAACTAACTGAACCGCTAATTTTACTAAACACTTCAATGAACTTATCAACTATAAGCTATGGGTCTGTTTGGTGCGCAGGTTAGGGAAACAAGATATGTTAAAGTTTTCCAATCTTGTTTTAATCTGTTGTTTGGTGCATCAATAGAAAAGGTTAAATTTAACTTACTGTTAAGCTTATCCAATTACTCTGTTATTTTATTCCTTATTTTCGGCTGAGTTATCCAATTACTCTTTTTTATTTTTTTTATCATGTGTGCACCAAACACATGACATGATATGTGTTAATCTTGTCACTATCATATCGTATTATATTTAACTTCTTATCATATCTTGTCGCTATCTATCCGGTGCACCAAACGGGCCCTATAAGTCATCAACTATCAGTTATAAGCTATAAGTCATCAGCTATATAAGCTATCAGCCATCAACTATCAGCTATAAGCTATTAGCCATCAACTATAAGCTATTTTTACCAAACAGACCCTTCAATTTTTGGGTCAATTATCCCATCTATCGAGGTGCCTCCTTATAACGAGGGATTAGTCACTGTGTTCGACAGTGAATATCCAATCTCAACCAAATTTTTTTTTTTTTATGGTTATTCTTGAATATTAACATGACAACGGGGTGGAGCCCCTCGTGGGCAGAGATGAGTCGTTGTCCATCCCTTAAAAATTAGTTTTTTTATAGACATATTATTTGGCGATAGTTTTTATTATAGTTTGCGGCAGTACTACTATTTTTATCCTTGTTTTGTACCCAAAAAAAATTAGCTAGTAAACTTGATAGTGATAATTTTTTTATTGACTACTAAAAAACTTTCTATAAACTATTTTTTTTTTTTACGAAACTTTCTATAAACTATTGTTTCTGTTTTTTTGCTATAATATTTTTTGACTAAATCTTCTATAATATTTTTTTTAGGGCCCGTTTAGTGCGCAGGATAGATAGAGACAAGATATGATTAAAAGCTGAATAATATACGATATGATAGTGACAAGATTAGCACATATCATGTCATTTGTTTGGTGCACACATGATAAGAAAAATAAAAAAGAGTAATTGGACAACCTAGCCGAAAATAAGGATTAAAATAACAAAAAGTAATTGGATAAACTTAATGGTAAGTTAAATGTATCATTTTCTATTAGTGCACCAAACAACGGATTAAAACAAGATTGAAAAACTTTAACATATCGTTCTTTTGTTCATATTTTTATACATAAATTCATATTTTTATTTTGTTTCTATAATTTTTTTTATTGTTTTTATTTTGTTCCTATTTTGATGCATACATCATCATTAGAGTAATATTTAAAAGACTAAAATTACAATGGAGGATATAAAATTTAGAATATTATTAAAACTGATAAGGACAAATTAATAAATTTAGAATGTTATTGTCCCATATTGTCAAAAAGAAAAAGCTGAAAAACATTAATATACTTACTTCGGATATGTTGTGTCAAAAAAAAAAAAAACTTCGGAAACATATTTCCACGATGTTGTCTCTGAAAAACAAATTCTCGTTAGGGTTACCTCCGAAACTAGGTTTTTGATTGATGGAATAGATTTGGCTTTACTATATATATATACTACTTTGCTCCTTGAAATTATATTTACACAATTGCAGACTGCAGTCTTTCCCTCGGAGCCTAAGATGGAAAATTTACTGGCTGTTGCTGCCACCAAGAAAAAGGTTTGCAACCAGTTACCTAATGATCTCGTGCTTCTTATCTTGTCAAAACTTCCTTTAATATCATTGAAGCGATTTCTATGCGTAAGTAAATTATGGTCTCTTTTATTTAATGATATTCACTTCATGAACATGTTGCGCAACAATATTTTACTTAATGATGATTCTTATTATGATGAGACATTTCTTGTCTTATATACACCTAAGGTTGGTGAACTTTGCAAGTTTTATTGGCTATCTGATGAGGGGTTTGAGAATTCGGTCAACTTAGATTGGCCACCTCAATTTCATCAAGAGAACTATATTTATATTGTGGGTTCTGCTAGTATTAATGGTATTTTTTGTCTTAAACGTATATTTTTTGAGACCTGGAAAGTTGTACTTTGGAATCCAACTACTCGTGAGTCTAAAGTCATTCCTGCGAGCCCTATTGAGAATAGACGACAGAACTCTTGCCACTATTTTTACGGTTTTGGTTATGATTGTGTTAATAATGACTATAAAGTGATCCAGATGGTAGAATATATTTTTCAAGATGAAGGAGATATGATATGGAAAGATAGATCTTATGACCCTTTGTGGGAGATATATTCTCTCAAAACTAACTCTTGGAAGAAACTTGATTTTGACATGCGTAATTGTTATCACTTTTTGCGATTGCAAGATAACGGACTCTACACTGATGGATTGTTTCATTGGTGGGCTAAAAGTAAATCCAAAAATATTGAAGAACGTTTGCTGTCATTTGACTTTAGCAAGGAGGTGATGTTTACAACACTCATGCCCTTAAACATGGATGTTGGTTTTGATGTTGAAATTGTCCGGAGACAATTGACATCGTTAAATGGATCTATTGCTTTAATCTCAAATTATAAAAAGGAGTCTACTTTTTGCATATATGTTTTGGTTAAACTTGGTGTGAGGGAATCATGGATCAATTTCTATACTATTGAGCTACCTTTTGTTGAATTCTCAAATGGATTTGGGAAGAAAAATAATAGATTGTTCTACTTAAGAGACGGAGAACTAGTCTATGCTGATTTAAAGACTCAGACGATTAAGGAGTTTGGTTTTAGAAGGCATAAATTTTTTTTTCATGTAGGAAAATACAAGAAAAGCTTTCTTCCCATCAAATGAATAATTAATTAACTGGTTTCTTTGTTTTCCTTATTTTCACCCAAGAGGTATGTGATTGGATATTAGGAATTTACCTTTAATAAAACATAGCTTGCCAACTGCATATATCATAATGATAATTATTTTCAAGTATATATGACAAATTATGAAGTCATGTGATGAGATGAATCATGCTTTATTATTTTTATTTTGAAGGTATACATTTTTTTCTATTTACTAATTGACATGGTTTCTATTTCAATTACTCTTTTGTGCTTTAGTTTATGCATTTCACAAAAAACATAAACCAGAGATTTGAGTTGAATCAACCAATGTTCTTTATTCTATATTTTCCATTGTGGTGTGAGTTGAAACTAAAAAGAGTAGAGAACTTTCTTTACTTTAAATATTAATCATATTTGAGTACAATGTAATAAGATAATGTATCAATGATGTAACAAATTGAAATATTTGTAGCACCAACACATTTGATCTGAGGAACGCTCCGGTGTCTGACATGTATCGGTATTCGAAACTAACAGATGTGATTATATTAAATTATGTCATTTTTTCATGTAAGTGTTATATTATAGTGAAATAAAATTTGACCGTTTCATAAAGAAAACTAAGATTGCTATCAATGCCCCAACATTTCGCTGACCAAAAAAAAAAAAAAAACCCCAACATTTCGTATTTGTATTCCATCTGTTTTTTATGGAATGCTTGGTTGAGTGTGTGCTGGGTGTTCCTATTCCTCTGATTATAAGGAGCTGGTCTGCTCTACATATTGAAGTTGGTATATGGTTTCTTAAGTCTTAACATGTGTCTATGTACACATACATAGCCACCGACACATATAATTATATTCAAATTTTTAAATTATTATGCATGTAAGTGTTCGAATTTTTTTAACTATGTTTTTCTCATATCTCATTTTTCGATCTACTTCTTTATTGGTTAATGGATTTGGTTATTTCTGAGTACTCTATATGGGTTGTGTTATTCTTCTACTTCTCTCTTGGCATATGTCTATATTCTACCTGCTGTTGATACCATTATTATCAAAATCGCGAGTAAAATCGTAAAATCCATGGATTTTGCGATTTCGCTCACTCAAAAGGATTAAAATCCTGAGTAAAATCCTAAATTATGCAAAATCCTAGTAAAATCGCACAGAATCGCAAAATCCCAATAAAATCTGCGATTTTGAAGGGATTTTACCGATTTTTACTTGTTTTTTTTTACGATGTTTAACTAGGTCAAAATTGACCTGTTTAATATTTTGACCCGGTTTAAAAGGTTTTGACCAAGTAGATGATGCTTTGTATCAGGATATAAACATTAAGTATTTTTTTTACCAAGTAAATGGGGGTTTACTAGTGATTTACATTAGCATATAGGTTATAAATATTTTGTTATACAAATAGATGGCGCTTTATTGATTTGTATTAGCATATAGGCTTTAAGTATATAGTGGTTTAGTGATTTATCATCTAGGATTTCATTATTTTGAGTACATGATATACACTATTATAATATATATTTAATATTATATATTTATATGAGTAAAATCCATCAAATTTAGGAGCGATTTTCGATTTTACGATCTTGCTTTCCCTTTTCGATTCAGCAAAATTAATTGAGTAGAATCTATCGATTTTGATTGGGATTTACGATTTTGCGATTCTGACAACCAAGGTTGATACAATTCTTACCATATCACTGAATTATCCCCCCTTTTAGAAAAAGATGACTATGATCAATATATTAACAAAACCGATTCAAAGCACAAGAAATACCAAGAATAGGGAAATAAACGAAGTTCGTGGAAAAATTATTATAGCACTAATTAAAGAAACAAAAGATGAATGCTAATTAATATCAAAATCGACAGTGGAGTATCAACACCTAAACATCTGAGAGGTTGAACAAACTCTAATGATGGAAATAAACTAAATAGTGTCATGATAACTAGTGTCCCAAAGGTATTTGTTAAGGAAAAATGCTAAATACAGCGAACGTTTTATCCCGAAAGTATCCCGACTGCGTTTTCTCTCCCACTTGGCACTTGCTAAGCTTTGTTATATTTTATTTTTTAATATTATCTTGACATCTTCTGCTATTTACTACGCCTATTTTTTATTATAAATTAATTTTTACATATATTGACAAAATTTAGTATTGTAATTATCTTGTCTTGTATGTAAATTTTATTAAATTATCTTTTTATAGTATGGGTATTTAATTTGATTTTTTAGTAATAATTAGAGTATATGTAGAAAAATAACATAAATAAATGCACATAATAGGACTTATATTTAGGTTAGATCCTCTTTGCCGTCGCCTTGAGTCGCTCCGATATCATTGGAGGGGCAGTTGAGAGATCATTTATATTAGGTTCAAGAACATCTACTCAAATGAGTCATACACCACACTCTTACCCAAAATTTTAAGACAGTGAATTTATGAGTCAAATATATTCAACTTTTACTTCTCTAAATAATGTGAGACTTAGTCACACTTACAACAACAATTTTTAAAAACGACTATCATGTTCACAATCAATTGCCAGTTGCCACAGTGCTAACTAATCATGCTAGAATACTTAGTCAAGCTAGCCAAGAAGAATATCAAATGATACTATTATTTAGTGAGTTAGCTAGTGAGCGGTGGTGAACTAGTGGTCCTATTATTTCATAAATACTTGAAACAAAGCATTCGTGAAATTACACGAGCGTATGTCTTCGCGATATATAGCATCGCTGTTTGTTAAGTTATTAAAAGAGATAAAATTTGTATTGATAATAGAATTTTATTAGTTTAAAAAAATAAAATGTACAAATTTTTATAGTTTTCTTAACACTATTGTTTTCTTAGTTTAACCATTGCCCTGAACACATTGTTTAACATTTTCCAACTAAATATTAGTATGTGAGAAGTTGAATACTCCGGTGATGTACATAAAGAAAGAAATTAAATCTTGAATTTTACCACCGTTAGATCACTAAATTATCCACACTAGACTATCATAAAATTTTCACACCATATGTTTTCAAGTACTTCGTGCCTATGTCAACAAAAAAATAGTATACTCTGTGCCTCTCTCTCTCTCTCTCATTATATTGTCGCTACACTGTCTTCTCTTAGCTAAAGCCTTTGAATCTTTTTTTTTTTTTTTGAACAGCACTAAAGCCTTTGAATCTGAGTTGAATTCAAACCTGCTTGTGTCCATTAGAAAATGATCAAGAATGAGAGAGGAGAAGGATTGAGATTTGAGAGCACAAAGGATGGTGTATCTATTCTAGTGGTGTCGGTGGACCTATGGGGACGAAGATTTGTTGAGTATTTGCTCTTGTATAGTAGTTGTTTAGTTGGTTATAAGTTAATTAGAAGTAGTTACTTGGTTTACAAGTTAACTAGCTTATCATTGTATTTTGGGTCAATAGCTATATAAAGTATTGTCTAGTTTTTTTAACAACAAATATATTATTATTAAAAATTAAATCTTTGTACAAGAAGAATATACAGTAATAAGAGGAGATTTTAAGGTGCTGATGTGGTGGTTAATATTGTTTGTGATTGGTTTTCTGAGATATATTTGATTCTCTGACTGTTTTTAAATTTGTTGAGATTTGCAAGACTCTTTTTGAGTCTCTGTTGATTTTCAAATCTGTTGAGATTTGCAAGTTTTTTTTATATGGTTGACCTCTACCGCGTAGGTATTGTCTGTTTGGAGAATGTCTGCAAGCTGAGATTTATCTGCTTAGGTTCTCATTCTACTGGTGCCCTAATTTTTTTACTCAAGGAGCTGTCTTTTGGATTCTAATGGGCCGAGCACTCTTGATTCGAGTTCGAGAGTTAGTGTCTAGTGTCATCTCTCTAGGTCAGTTTGAGGTATTTCTAGTGGTCTGAAAGTTGAAGAGTACCTTTTAAGTATGAGATTAGAAGAATATCTCTTTCAGGTAGTATATGTTGTGGTATTTTAATTGATGTTCCGTTTATATATGGCGTCTTTATTTTGTAGCTTCTCTTTTACCTGTCTCTGTTCGTCTTGTGCAGAAATCTGATCTTATTAATATTATATATATTTGCCATTCAAAAAAAAACTTTTCTTATTTATAAATTATTCAAAAAAGTGATACTTTAATTTTGAATTCATAAATATAAAAAGTACATGTGATACACTTCCTTACGGACCTATTAATGAACCTTATCTCTTACTCATTACTCCTTCCCTACCAAAATATAAGTCATTTTGACCATATCACACAAATTAAGAAATGTAATCATTGTTGTATGGAAAAGAGAAATTATGAGTTAGTTTACAAAATTGTTCTTCATTAATTGTATGGAAAAGATAAATTATAAAAGTAAAAGAAAAGAGAGTAATAAATAGTTAATAAGGGTATAATATGAAAATTAGCATTAAATGTTACATTGGTATTGTAAAACATGAGTGGTTATGGTGCATAAGTTTTTTCCTTATGCACCGTGCATAAACAATAAAAATTGTTTAATGCACCTCCCAAATTTCTAGTGCACCCCCTACCAAATTGCTTAGTGCACCCCTCAAAATTTATAGCGCACCTCCAAGTTGGGGGTGTGTTAGAAATTTTGGGGGTGCATTAAGCAATTTGGTTGGGGTGCACTAAAAATTTGAGAGATGCACTAAACAATATGAGGTATTTATGCACGGTGTATAAGCATGACTTATGCATCATAACTTGTGCCTTGTAAAACAACTTATATTTTAGTACAAATTTTTTTTCCAAAATGACTGATATTGTGATACTAAGGGATAACTTTATAGATGGTGAACTTTGTGATAAATGTTACTAGTAATTAATTTGTACCGGTACAACGTACCCAAAAAAAAATGTTGTACCAAAAAAAATTAAGCAGTAACATGAAAAATGAATGCTTTACCAACAAACTAAATATACTTATAAACCATCAGCAATAAAAAAAAGTGGCATATATCATCCAGTAGTCCACATCTTTTTTCCTTCCTTCATACTACCTTTGTTCCTTATTATAAGGGATAAGTCAATTTTTTAGATACATTGAATAATTAATGTATATGGTCAATATATAAACTAGATACATTAATTATTCAATAAATCTAAAAATTGATTTATCTCTTATAATAAAAAACGGAGGTAATATTTACCGGCTGCTAGAGATGAACAATAGGTGATGAAATAATGGCTATGGTAATGCTAAATTGCTGATACTCACATTTCATTTTTACTCAATTTTGGTGCTCACATTGAATTAGCATCATTTTTTGTCATTCACTTATTCTATAACTTATTTTGTCCGATTAAAGCTAACTGTTTGAACCAATGAAACAGTGTTAGTTTTTTTGAGGATATATGGTCCCTACATCACCCCACTAATATGATATCGATCGTTGCACTTTACGGTACCATATCACCAATTATTGCCGTTGCTCTACCCCACCCAATTCTTTGCCCCACGCCCCCACCCTGCCATATTCAATACTAATATTATTAATCAAATTAATAAGCTCATTACCAATCCATTATTATGATTAGTTTTATTTTATTTTCACATTTTATGGTTCGAGTAGATGAGATCTTAGTAGTTTAGAGTTTGAGGCGAGTTATGACATCTAGTGATTTCAGTCTCCTCCTAAATTTAGTTATAAAAATCAAACAATAATTATTTTTACCTAATTCAGCGTCAATTATCATTTGACCAACTAATGTTAGTTCATAATAAGGTTCTTAATCAAGAGTATGATGACATCATTGTCTACCTATTTGACGGTTGTGATTCGGTAATTGAACGGCCATAGTTAGTTGTATATGATGTAGCTTGCAATAGGGTTCACCCATACATACTCCCATATGCTCTACTTTGCAACTAAGCACCATTATTCAATTTATGTGCCGTTATAAAACGTCATCATTTTGTGTTTGTGAGGACTATAGACAATGCTTTAGTTTTTGCTTTTGCGGTTGAGTTCCGTTCTACAAAAGTCAAACAGTTTTAAGAGCAAGTCATAAAGAGTTTCTCAAGCCTTCCATTCTAATCCAAACTACCCTCAAATTTCGTTACTTCTTTATTATTACATTATTAAACTACTATACTATACTAATACTATATGATAATTAATCAAGAAAGCATGCTCAAAGTATGGAAGGGGTCCACACGTTTTGCTTAATTTATTTTTTCAATTTTGAATATTGATTATTTAATGGACTTTTAATTCCAAATTATATATACACTAGTAGCTAATAGTATATATTTACTAATACAAGTACAAGGAATAGCCAATAAAACAAAAAATTGAATAATATGATAATAAAATAGAGTATGCTTAGCGGAATTTATTCCGTATGAAGTGGTGGGGTTTTGAAAAATGTCTTGTAAAATTAGGATGTCATGTGGATGAATGGGTGAATCACAGATGTATAGCCACTCGGTAGAGAGCGCGTACACATTTTAATTCTTGCACTTCACTACCTTTTTTGTTCGATTTGGACATGATTAGTTTAATTAGATGTAATTGGATTAGTATCATGAGCATGTTTAATAAAATCAAATGCTAACAAATGACTTTCCAGCAAATTCATATGTTCATATCAGATAATGTCTACACGTGTCACGTGTTATAAATTTTAATGAAATTTTAGTCATTTATGTTTATACAGTATATATAAAATAAGATAAAAGTAGAAAATATTAGATCAAATGCATCTAATCTATAAGTCCTTTAAGTTTTCAATTTAGCATATGTCTTTTAAATATTTTTGTAATATATAAGATTTTTAAGTTTTCAGTTTGTATCACATAAGTTCTTTAAGTATTTTTTGTAATATATAAGTTCTTTAAGTTTTTAAAATATAACACATCTGTCTTTTCAAATTATACTTATCATGTTATATAAAAAAAAAACTTAAAGGACCAATGTGTTACAATTTCATTTTGACTTTAATCCCTAAAATTTAAATTCGCAGGAAAATTCAAAGAAAAATATGCAGAAAATTTACGAATTTTCCTGCAGATTTTAGCTTTAAGAACTAAAATCAAAATGATTAATTTAAAAAAAAACATAAAAAAACTAAAACCAAAACCACGCGAACTTAAAGAACAATTAATTATTTAAGTCTAAAATCTAAATATACAATTTTCTAAAAGTGTAAGACTAATCTCTTTTGGCTCCTTAAACAAGTTTCTTTACACAATTTTGTTTTATTTTAAACAATCATTTGTATTACATTCCACCATTAAAAGATTATTAAAATGTTCTCTAAGATATTTTTTATCAAAGATTTTGAATATTTATAACGAGACATACAGTAAATTAAATAGGAGCACACAAAATTACAATATGCGAATATTATGCATATGTATACCTTTTTCAACAAAAAATAAAATGTTATTCAAATTGTTTTACTTTATTTCTTGAATTTTTGTTGACTTAGTGTGAGTGCTAGTTGGTTAATCCGGTTGATTTTGTATAAACTAATGAAAACAGCGCAACTTCCTATGCAGCTGCAGTGAAACGGTCGATGTTCAACAACACATTGAGAAGGTGATGACGGTGTTTGGATTTGAAACAGTTTCCTTAACCAAAACAACCTTGTAGTTTTCAATTTCGGCGCCGGAATGTTTCACTTTTTTCCCTCGGATTTCGCTATTGCGATTTACAACGCGTTTCATTTTTCTCTCCTTCACTTCTCTACCTTTTTTATAAGCAGAAATATATTGATTGGAAAAGACGGAAAGAAAATGCTAATAGGAAGTACTCACTCTGGTTTTAATTATAAGCAATTTTCCATTTTTTAGGTTTATTGAATAACTAATGTATCCAATCTTAATTATAGATTAAATACATTAATTATTTAATGAATCTAAAAAGTGAAAAGTTGTTTATAATTAAAGCTGAAGGGAGTAAATAAAATAGTAATGTATGGGTTGACATGGCAAAAGATAGGTGACATAGTATTTTTTTTGTCAGGTAGCCTAGTGGCTAGAAATTCACCTTAAAGATGAAATAAGTGAGTGTATCTGGGTTCGAACCCGGATCCCAGCACTTTCGTACAATATGTCCAACCAATTGAGCTAAACTCATGGGACGGTGACACAATATTTATTAGACACATCAAAATTAATAGTTTATATAATTTTTAAATAGCGTTAATTTTTATATTTTTCAATAATATATTAAATTGTTATGTCAAAAAATAATATATTAAATATTTTAGATTTATCTGAAATTTTACACAAATAATTTATATAATATAAACTTTTAATCCAACGATACATTCGTTCAAAAATATAAGACCTTGTTTGACCACTGCACGTACGTCAATGTACAATTTTGATCACTAATATTTTTAATTATTTAGGAATAAAAATTTAATATTTTAAAAATACTCGTCAAAATAAATCAAACTAAATTTTATATGCTAATATTTATATCTATCTATATATTATTAAAAAAAAATGGTTAAAACATCAATTTTGTCAAACATTGTCTTATATTTAGAGACGGATGTAGTATTTTATAAAAATTTATATAAGTTAAAATATTATTGAGTTGTTCAAAGATAAATACCTCCAAATTATAAAGAAGTAGATTATAAAAACTCCAAAATATCTAATTCGAAAAATAATTGTGTTTAGTACTGAGAGTTATGTTTGACTTGGTGATCAATTTATTTACTTTGACTATTATTTTTAGATATCTTGTGTTAATTAGTAACTCTCACTTGTACTAGAGACTTTTTTGCAACAATTTGTATTTTTTTAGTTATATTTCTGATGTTGTTTTGTATTTTGCCATATTTTTAATCATTCATCCATATTATTATTTTCTTTCTTTAGATAATAATTAAACTCAAAAGAAAATTTATTTTGCTTTTATAAACATTCTCTAAATCATCTTAATTATTTCCCTCTATTTTTCTTCTCTATGCCACCTTTAGAAAATGATTAAAGTCACTAATAAAATGGAAGAAAAGATGGAAATGGATCCTCATGTCATTTTGGTCCAACCATCTCTCATTATCCTAATCTAATTGTACTTGACAGATAATTAAAAAAATGGTCTAGAAGAGAAAGAAAAACAGAGATTAAGAAATGGTTGAGATTAGTACAACAACATAGAAGAATTTTTTTTTTTGAAGAGAAATCCACAAAAAAGTAGAGAAACATTCATGACGTAATAAGACCTCCTATCCACCGGTCTTAACCCTCCATTGTTGCAACCATTTTGAGGCATTATTTTCTTCGCCATTGGAAGATTTTGGTACTCATATTTTCTCTCGATCGTTAATGTTCAAGCTTTACTATATTAGGATGTACTATTCCTTCATTCTCCTAAGAAATTAACTTGCGTATAATGTCCGAAGAAGTGAAGAACTACTCTCTTTAATTCGATCTCCAACCAGTGCATACGGAGAAACATTTGTTGGAAGAAATCAACCTCTTAAATGAATCTCAGTTATTTCGAGAAGATTAATTAATTTCTACAATTACGCACGGAGTATACCTTCGATTTACCAAAAAAAAAATTAACAAAAATTACGGCCGGGTATTAAAAAAATGTTTTGCAAACTTATAAGTGGAATTTTTTTAAACATGCCAAACCTATTTAATGAATTTAGCTTTGTGAAGTTCAACCAGCTTTTATCACTAATACTAATGGTACATTTTGGCTTAATGTAAAGTGTGGTAGACTGTAGACATACTAAAATGGTCATTTATTGGCATATATTATTGCAGTATTTTCCCATATCATATTCATATATCCTAATGAATTGACCATTTTAACTTTTTGCAAATTTGGTATAGAAATTTCAAGGAAGTTGCAGATATGGTGTCAATATTCAGCCCCATATTTGTTTAATTAGTGGCTAGTCCATCCTATTCATATACACATGACATGTGGTGAAATTAAATATTTATCAATGATATTGACTTATATTGCTTTCTTTCGAACCAACAAAATCAGCTATCAATTGTCAATAAAAAAAAAATACCAGCTATCGGTGCTCAACAATTATAAAAAAGACAGATTCATTCATTCTCTCAAATACTATTATTTTTTAACCATCAAATTTTAATTTTAGTTTTAAGTCTAGTTGTGATATCAAATGGCCAAATTAAATGATATTCTATTCGTTTTCTAAAATGTAATTAGAAATGATCCGAGGATTTATCTTGTTTTGACACATGTATATACTATCCTCTTTGGTAAGTAATTTTCATTGATAATATATAAATAAATAAATAAATATAGGAACAAACACAATATTATATTATTACTCAAAAACAATAACAAAAACAAAAAACACAATAGTAACATTGCATATTTACAACTGTGAAATTAATTTTTTGTCAATTAAAATTATATAGTTAAACAAATATCTATGAATTGACATCTCATAAATATTTTTGTTGATATATATATTTGTATGGGATGTGCAGTTGTTATTTTTCTAATTTTTATTTGTGTTAATCTTTTGATAATTAGATTTGAAAATCCATGCTTCGATAAAAAAAAAATAAGTAAAAAGTAATAAAGTGCAATCATATATGTTAAAATACCATCTATAAATTCTCGGACGAAGATTAATCATTATTAAATGGTGATAAAATTTCATATAAAATTATTTTTTTTCTTTCAAAACTGCATAAATATTAATCAACAAAAATTTAATTTTTATATATAAAAAAATAACAATTTCAATAAATATTAGGAACAAACGGGGTATATGATTGCCGGCTTAAAATGGAAAAGGCAAATAAAGCTCTTGTGGAAGATTCACATCCATTATTACTACTTCTTTTTCTCTTGACTATATGTGTGTGAAAGCTCCTGATTCTCTCCAACATGCCCTTCTTTTCTACTTCCATTTGTGCTGGGAATTATTGCCACAACTTCCACAAACACAAACTCCATTTTAAATATGTTATTTTATAATGGTACCACACAAGTGATTAAATGTTTGTATATTTAGTTTAGTACATATTCAATATCTAACTAATGTGTGTATGAAAGATCGATATATAAATATATATTAAATGATATTAAATTTTTAAATATATCTTAATTATTTTGAAAGATTAATTTTTCTTAAGAGATTATATAGTTTAAAAATACATTATAGGCAAAAAAGTTCTAAGAGGTTAGGAAGCAAAAAATATTTATTATTTATATTATATGGTATGAAGCAGCTGAGCTAGCCAAGCTAGCCACCAACTGAAACAACCACCACCCACCTAAAACTGCCGGTATTTGTACACAAAAATCAAATTCAACTATAAGACTCAGTAGTAATAGTAGCAAAATTAGTAACAATCAACTATCAATAGCACACATTAGTACTATAGGGACTAGATAAAACCTAGAGGATGAATAAAAATAATTTATTACATTATTTTATTATTCTTCTAATTTTCAACGTATTTGAATATAGACTCTTTAAGAGATGGTGGTGAATGAATATCATGAGAGAAACAGGTGATGAAAAATATGTGAAAATGTTAGGTTGAAGCTGCTATAGTAGCGGATAAAGTTGTTACACATTAATTTATTTTTAATAAGAAAAAGTAGGGGGTGGAGCCTATACAAAGTGGGGTCCACAAAAGCTTTGAAAGCTCTTATTTCTTTTTAATTTTTTTTACCATTTGTTTTCTCATCACGTTCGTTTTCAAAGGGTAGATATAGCCAAGAAACCACCCATATATATCATACGTCATAAACCAATTGAATATACGTATATCAAAACAAAAACAAATATAACATATTAAAAAGTTAATAAAATAAAAAACAAAATATAATATATTCCAAAGCATTTGGATGAGATGATTCGGTTGCGTAATTAGCAATTACTTATTTGATTTTAGATTAAAAAAAATATAATAATGCTAATTACCGATTGATAATTGGATATTGATTACCTGCATTAATAATGTGATGCGTCCTTGATTTTGGCTGTTTGATCTAAATTGAAGATCGAAAATTGTTAATATTAAGTTAGTAAATGTATAATCTAAATCCTCTGATTTCGAATCAATGGTTGAGATTGACTATTGCATATATGTATAATGGTGTGATATTATTCAAATCTTATCCAAATTCTCAATAATCTGATTACTTGTTTCTTAACAAGATAGTTCTGCAGAAATTATGGTGAACCATTCAATTTTTGTAAATTTACATAGTATAATTCTTACATAATTACTGATAGTTCACCGTGATTTTGGTAAACATGATACCAATTATCCACTTACTTAGTACGAATAATTAGTCTTTACAGTTACGAGATATTTCCATTTTTTAATAAAAAAGTGAATAAAAAAAGAAGAAATTGTAGGCTTCCTTTGTAAGTTGCCTTGCACACCACGGATCTTACAGCGTGTATTTGTGTGAACAGTGTGTATACGCGCTTCTATATAAACCCATCATCTTCTCTTGATTCTACTTTCTTAATACTCCTCTTTCTAAATTCTTCTTCTTCATTTGAATCAATCAATCATTCAATCCTTTTCTTTTCTTCTTATAATTTCTTCATCTTCATCACTCTTTTAATTTGTCAAAGATTTTCATATTCAGAAATGGAAGAACCAATTGTTGTTAACAAAGGTGAAGATCAAGTTCTTGATTTGCCTCCTGGTTTCAGATTCCACCCAACAGATGCTGAGATAATTGTTTTTTATCTCACTGAAAAAGTTAAAAATAGTAAATTTAGTGCAACTGCTATTGGTGAAGCTGATTTGAACAAGTGTGAGCCTTGGGATTTACCAAGTAAGTTTTTTTATGATGATTTTTTTTTTGATGATGTTTTTTAATGATGTTTTTTGATGATGTTTTTTTTATGATGTGTTCAATTATTATTGTTATTATTGATTTTGAAAATTGATGTATGTTTGTTATGTTATGAAATGATTGAATGCAGAAAAAGCAAAGATGGGAGAGAAAGAATGGTACTTTTTTTGTCAGAAAGATAGAAAATATCCAACTGGGATGAGAACAAATAGAGCAACAGTTTCTGGTTACTGGAAAGCTACTGGGAAAGACAAAGAAATTTATCACAAAGGAAAATCAAATCTTGTTGGTATGAAGAAAACTCTTGTGTTCTATAGAGGAAGAGCTCCTAAAGGTGAAAAAACTAATTGGGTTATGCATGAATTCAGATTGGAAGGCAAATTCGCAACTCATAATCTACCTAAAGCCGAAAAGGTAACAATCAATCAACTCAGATCTTCTACGACTGTTTTATGGTACAATCAGTTAGATGTACCGTAAAATAGAGTCGTGGAGAATTCAATTACATAAAAAGTGAATTGGTTAACTATTTTTATTTTTGAAATCAATCATGAGATTTTTTATCAATCCTTAATTTGCTTGCACCTTTACCACTTTTTAGAAAGTTGACTACTTTTTTTATGTGTTAGTTTGAGAGTTTCTTTCATATATAGTTCCTTTTAGTGATTATATAGTTTTTGTTAATTACATCAATTTTCAAGAAACTAAAGTTTTGATTATTTTTTGTTTTTGTTTATAGGATGAATGGGTTGTGTCAAGGGTTTTTCACAAGAATACAGATGTTAAGAAACCTCAAATTTCTGGTCTTTTAAGGATAAACTCAATTGGTCATCATGATGATCTTTTAGATTATTCTTCACTTCCACCTCTCATGGATCCTTCATACACAAGTGATGATTTCAAAGGAATTACAAATAATAATAATCAACAAATTTCATCAACTAAATCACAATCAGATGGATATTATCTTCCAAGCTTCTCCATAAATAATCAACAACATCAATTTATCATGAAGCCAGAAGATAATTACCATAGAATTAACTATGATAATCATCATGAGATTAATCCAACCATGAACAATAACTACACTTCAAATTCCAATTCCAACCAAACAAATCTCAATAACCCAATTGGAAACACACTCTCACAACCTCAAATCCGAATCCAAAATCCAAACTTGAACTACTTTGTTTATCAAAATAGGATGCAAAGTTCCATGCCAACATTTGGAAACAATAATGAGTGCAAAATGGAACAATTCTCTTCAAATCAATCACAAGATACAGGTCTTAGCAATGACACGTCATCGGCCGTATCGAAACAAGACATGGGAAGGAATAGAACAATGTATGAAGATCTTGAAGGTCCTTCATCAGTTGCACCTCTTTCAGATTTGGAATCTTTTTGGGACTATTGAAGTTGATCAAGAATCTTGAAAATGATTATAAAGAGAAGAATTGAAGATATTATAGCTAGTTTGCGATCCATGGTTTTTTTTATCTTGGGATCATAAGCATCATATAGATTATAGTATAGTTGCATACCATATATATGTTTTTTTTTTCTTCTTCTTGTTTTTGTTATAAACAATCTTCTACATACCGATTTATTTATAATTATATTATTATTATTATTACTATTATTATTACTATTATATAAACATATGATATACATTATTAGGCATTATAGGAAAGTTCTTGGATATACAAATATTGTATAGATTTATAATATCCATGACTTTTCAGTGTTAATTAGTTTATTATTATTATTCATAGTCCATAGATTATATCGAGAGGACTTGAAAAAATCATGTACATCTATATTCTTTTGTTATATTGATGGGGTTTGTTTTATTCATATCTTTGGATTTTTTGTTTTTTTAATTTTGGCTTTATTTTATGACTTCTATACACAGATCAAAATTTTCTTTGTAACAAATCTTGCTGAATTCTTCAATGTACTTATTATTCATGTCATGTGTTGTTGTTTCTATTATATTCCAATGTAAATTCTTTGCTGGCGAATATATTATATTTGTGACAACCCATCAAGAGTGGGAAGCATTAATTCTCAAGAAATTAGTGCATTATTATTTTTTTCCATTTTTCAACTATGGTATTTAAAGCTTGGTAACCTATAGCTAGTGCCTCCCAGCATGGAACTGCTACCTATTGCTTCATTTGAGAATTTCAAACACACCATGATAGACAATATATGCTTCTTTAGTAATATAATTTGAGTATATTCCGGCGCACAATTGTATAGACTAATTTTTTAATAGTCGGCATCTAAAAGTTTAGATTCGGGTCAAAACTACAAACTAATTAAATTGATTGAGACTTGTATTGTCTCATGTAAACCACCTAAGAATAAACACCAAATGCTTATATAAATTTTTTAACCATTGCCAAAGTCAAATAATTGCCATGAGAACTTACATTTTGTATATCAATAATTAATCGTGAATCGGCATTGTTTGCGATTCAATTATTTGAGCGGTTTGATTCCAATTTCATTCCATTTTGAACGGTTTGATCACAATTTCACCCCTACGTCGATAATTATAAGGCATAAATTACGACTAGAAATCTCACCAATCCAAAGTCCGATACGATCTTTAAAATATTGATGAAAGTTAATTAGAATGGATAAAATGTATATAAAGATTGGAATATGTAATTGCATTTAATTAGATTGTGAGCAAGTCAAATTGATGATGCATGTGAAGAATTCCCTGAATGTGCGCAGAAGATGCTTGAGGAGAGGACATTTTGCAGAATATTAAACCAGAGTGAGTCTCATAATAATAATTCCACACATAGACATAGTACTGTTTCTGTGACAACAGTATAACATATTTTTCTTCATCACATATTGAATCTTTCGTCCAAAGGAATTAACGTTGTCATCTCTATTCACATGTTATGTTATGTTATGTTATGTTATGTACACCAACATATATGCATATTATTTCATGGGTCGAGCTGTTAACCGCATGCTTTCTCTTCTGAATCTTTTTTTTCTTTCTGACGTAGTCAATGTACACTAATTTCATTTATTTTTATTTTTCTATATATTCACATGTTATGTATATTTTGTCATGTAGTTCAAAAGCTATAATTTCCCCTTAGAAATCATTGACTGATTGACATATCCAATTCGAATTTAGGTCTTGTACATTATGTATGTTTTTGCCAATTAAATTAAGTTTACGAGATTGAAATTGTATACTTATTTTTACATGAAGAATTAGTGTACTAAATATGATAGAATTATTTGTTTATTTTGAAAATTTGATATCTATCTAAAACCGACTAATTCATTGAGTCCAATCTCATTGTTCACTTCTAAGTTCTAAGACTCAAAGCTGGCCCAACACAATGAGACTATAGTGAAACATTTTTTTTGAGGCGTATAAAACAAATTTTATTTACTGTGTGTTTGATTTAGCTTTTGAATGAGCCAAAAGCAATTCTAGAGGTGTAAAATTGATTCTGGATTGATTTTATGGTGTTAGGTTATACTAAAGCAGAATTGATTCTGCAAGAAGCTAGAATTTGTAGCTTATAGCTTTAAGTATGATTTTTACACTTATATTTATCTTTCAACCCACTTTTTACATAATTGTATCCAAACATAAATCAATTTTACTAAAATCAATTCTGATAAAATCAATTTTATCTAAAATCAAACCAAACATACCCTTAATATTTATTGAGGAGTCGTAAAATGTTCTCATTTTTATAACTATTTTTTTAAAGAGGCCTTTGTACATTTTTCCGAAGCTTTTTTCTAATGGGCTTAGACTAATGTGAGGGGCCTTTTTTATTTGGTAAATTTGTTTTATAATTTTGAAATTTAAAATTCTTTTTAGATTGTCTTTCTTTTAAGCCGGCCTCGTAGACCCCATTTAATTGATAGTAGTACTTGCTTAGATTAAATCCAATGGAATATTTACTTTACAAAAAACCATTTATATATGCCTTATTTTTTGGGTAGAATATATATGTCCTTTTATATATCAACATATGAAATCTATATACTATATAGTACTCCCATTGGAGAATGCTTTAAGTACTTCTTTTTCCATTTCACCCATTTTATATGTGTTGGCACACAAATTGATTGAGTGCACACTTGCTCATTCATATTGTAAATCTGATCTTGATCCAAAGGCTCACTTGTTTAAATCCATTTTGCTATGTTAAAATTTGAGTCGTTCGATCAATATCAAACAACTGAAATTATGTGATTGCCTAATTTCATACTTTCATAGAGGATCATATTCCTTAAACACATAATTGAATCTTAATTATATGATGATGTAATCAAAGATTGAAATACACGTGAAAGTGAGAAGAACAATTAAGGGATAAGAGAGATAGGTTTAGAAGCAACAAGGTCTAGAAAATAAATCATTGATAGGTAAATAATGGGGTGAATAGGAAGCACGGTGGAGCAGGCAGGGGAATGGGAAAAGGGCTATGGGGAGGGAATCGGTTATTAGAAGATAAGAAAGGTTTTCTCCATATTCATGTGATGTAAATTTATAGAGTTTATGGATTTTTAATGTAATGATTAATTGAATAAATAATATATGTCCTTTCCATTTAAAGCAAAGTTATCATTGGGGTTTCATGCTTGCGGGGAACTTAACCTCACTTTTATGGTTATCATGAGTTGTTACTTTATTTATTTATATATATATATATATATATATATATATATATATATATATATATATAGCTTCTTCCATCTTGTTTGATATATCTTGGCCATTTTGTTTCTTCTTCTTTCATGGGAAAAAAGTTGTGCACAAATGTAAAGTTTTGAGGAAGTGACTTTTGGGAAATGTCAAGGCATAAAGCAATCTTGAATATTCGATCATTTCCTCTTAAAATTAAAGAAGGAGGAAAATAAAATAGGAAATTTTCAATTGTATGATATAAGACACATAGTAATTTTTTTTTGTCGTGTAGTCTAATAGTTAGAAATTATACCCTTAAAAAATATCTCTGCCAAATAAATTAAGGTCAAAAGAACATAAACTCTAGTATATATAAATGAACAATTACATGTTCGTTTGATCTCTTTTCCTTGAATGAATATTATAGTCAATTTTTATCATAAATAAAAATTATGTTTGAATTTTTGACAAAATTTTATCATGTATTTTTATTACAAATGTTAAATCAAATTAAATTTAAAGTATGACTAATTTATTTTGGATTTGTAATATTGGTTTAAATATAAAATATTTATTTAAATTATGACTAGTGTATTGTGTAGGTATTGTGTGATAAATTTGTATGATATATAATATCATTTCTGCTTCACATTAACCGTACCAAAGTATTTATTTTTGCTTATATATAAGATCCCATATTGAAGTATCTTGCTTCTAAGAGATATGAAAGCTAGCTAAGAGATTAGCTATATATATATATATATATATATATATATATATATATATATATATATGGGCTTTTCATTCGATGGTTCATGCACGGCTAACACTTGCATAATTAAGTCGCATGATTGGCTTCATTATTTATTTGCAATCAAATTCCAAACCTAATCCTTCATGTATGTGTCTAATTATTCTGAGGACGTAATCTTAGACTAAAATGTTACTACATGAGTAAGGTCATGAATTATTGATTTGATAAAACCCCATGCAATCGAACACATTTCAAACACGTACATACATATTGTGAAAGCTAGAAAAAAGAGTCTCATTATAAAATCATATATCATCACGTATATGAAATGAAAGCATGCTAATTTCTAATTTCCAACCAACTTATTAGGACTTTATAGGTGACTGACAGACCATAAAATTGACTGTACATAAAGAAATTCCGTGTTGAACCATCATTTTGTAAAATAATCAACAAATAAAGTACAATTTCTTTTCTCACAAAATATTCATTACCTATTAACTGGATTTTTTAATGTGAGTATCTATTGTCTCACATTTTGCAACAATGCATTATTTTCTTTTCTTTACCCTGCTTCGAATCCAATATTGAAGTTTCTATAAATTTTTCAAGAATAGATAGTAATAATTAATATATATTTTTTTGAGATTAAGGTATCTATCATTAAATGTACTAATTGTGAAGAAATGATCCAATGCATTACTCTTTCATTAGTTGCACCTCTTTATATAGGAGTGATTACAAAACTAAGTGAGTTGGGCCTTACAACACAAATGGCCCAATCACACTAATACTCAACAAACCCTCCCTTAAACTGGGTATGGGTCTAAAACACACACACTAGCAGCTTAAAGCATATACCAGTTTACAAACAGCTGAGCCTCCTAATGCATACAAGCATTGCTCACACATAATGCAAAAAAAACAAACTAAGCTAAAGACTTGCAATTAACTAAGAGAACTAATAGATTAGCTACAGCCTACACCATATAGCAGACAGGTTTCTTAAGTACTCAGAATAAGCACTTAAGCAGTTATAAGCACTTATTGAAAACAATTTATTTGATCAAAAGTCCTCAAAACAGTCACTTAGCAATTCAAAACATCTGCAAACACCTTCAATTCAACTTATTGAGCTCAATCATTCCCAGTTGCATCCTCAATTTGCAGTAGGCCTCAACTTTCAATGCTTGCACCTACCATGTAACACAGGGTTCTTGGATAATTTGATGGAGGAGCTATTATCACAAAATATCACAGTTCCTTGAGATTGCTTCTCATGCAAGTATTCAAGCACATTTCTCAACCATACTCCTTGACAGGCACCAGATGCAGCAACAATAAACTCAACACTAATGTAGTAATTATTCTCTTCGTTGGATTTAAAACACTCCAAAGGATGAGACATTTGACTTAGAAATTTAAGGTTGTTCCGCACCCAAATCAAGAATCAAATCTTCAAACTTTAATTATAAAAATATAAGTTCCAATTACTCAAGCACATTCAAATTTCATAGACAATAATTAATTTGTTACTTCTCACATATGTGTTTCCCCTACAAAAATTTAAAAATAACTTTTAAAGATATTTCAATTTTCTACCTCAAACACCAACAACTCTAACATTCTATTTTTTGTATCAAAAAGATAAATTATCCCATCTATGAATTAATCATTGGATCTACTTTCATCAAATTTATAAGTCTCTTAACTCATATAACCCAACCCAATTTTCATGAAGAATACATATAATTGGGCCAAAAAAAATAGTATTACATTTGAACTATGAAAAATTGCCCTCTCACCCCAACAATTAGTCTTTTATCCCTACAAACCATTTGATAATTCTATTTTGCCATTTTTATTATTAAATTTTTTATACTATTATCTTTTATCATTCATTTCACCCCTACAATACATTGTTCTGATAATTTTTATTTTTTTCCGGTTTGATGTGTTTACCGGAACAATTTTAAATGTGTTCCGGTATGATAATTTTAACAGTTAATTATTTAAACATTCATACCGGAACATGTAAAAAGGTATTCCGGTATGTTAAAATACAACAATAAACTCCATCGCCTGCACTTTCTTTCTCTCTCTCCAAATGCAGCAAATCAAACTCATGATTCATTCAACAAATGAAAAACAACTACCCTATTAATTTTACAACACAGCAATCAAACTCATGATTAATTCACAACCACGCTAAGCACCACCACACAATAATTTCCCTTCCAGAAAAAAAAAAAAAAAACTCACAGCACCTTAACATTTCAATTCATCTTCTTCCGCAACCATTTTTTCACAAACCGGAATGAATTTTAACATATCGGAACATGCAGGCGACAAAGTTTGATTGCGGTGTTTTAACATATCGGAACGACTTTTTCAGGTGTTTCAGTATGAATGTTTAAATAATCAACTATTCAAATTATTATACTGGAACGCAATAAAAACGGTTCCGGTAAACACATCAAACCGGAAAAAAATAAAAATTACCGGAACAATGTATTGTAAGGGTGAAATGAATAATAAAAAATAATAGTATATAAAATTTAATAATAAAAAGGACAAAATAGAATTATCAAGTGGTTTGTAGGGGGGGTGAAGGTTTAATTGTTGGAGTAAAAGGGCAATTTTTTCTTGAACTATATTTTTTTTAAATTTAACCCATCGAAATATGCGGATTAATGGACCACCCCATCGATCCGGTCTATTTATGACGGCTCTAGCTCTAGGTACAAGCCCCGTTATTTTTTTACTGAAAACTAAAAATAAAAAATAAAAAATAAAAAACGACAAAAGGGACAAAATTGGGTCTTTATCTCCGCCGTACGCCCTTTTCGTCGATGCCATCCGATACGATTAATTGCCTTTGAGCACCGTCGCCGAGCCACCGTCTCCCGCCAACGAAGCAACTCAACCTAAATCATCTATCGTTGTGACAAAAAATTGTTAAAATTTAATGGCTGCCAATCCTTCTCTTCAATTTGGATTTCAAAGCAGCACAGAACCGAACCCTTATGCTGTTGACTCACCAGCTACGCTTTTAATCAAACACCTTCCAGACGCTATTACTCATGACACACTTTCTCGAATCTTGTACTGTTACGGCGCTTCCTCTGTTCGCCCTTGCTCTAGTGGAAGGTATCATTCGAGACACCGAACACGACACTGACACTGACACGCCTGCATAAACTTGTTTATGATTAATGTCAAACAATACATTGTTCATAATTGCTTTGTATAATGCAGGGTGAAAAATTGTGCTTTTGTGGATTTCAAAAATGATATGCTAGCATCTCAAGCACAGGATAAACTAAATGGGTAACCTTTTTTGAATAGTTTGCTTACTTTCTCAAATTTATTATGTTGAATTTGAAATGAATTCATTGCATAATTGAAAAGATGCATTTGGTTCACAGAATTATATTTTGATGTTGTGAATGTGATATATCCTTTTTAGTTGTTTATTGATTTTACAACATTGAAAACAACTTACATATCAAAATTGAATCCTTTTGATGATTGTATCTTTGTTTCGTTGGGGTTAATCAGGTTGAAGTTTTATGGAAAAGTCTTGTCAGTAGAGAGAGCTAATAAGCTAAATGAGAATGGGGGAAAAAGCAGTGGGACTCAGATGGGAAAAGACTCTAACACATCAGAAGTGAAGAGTGAAAATGTAACCAATACTATCGACGGAGATATAAAATCAGGAGGCCTCCCTATACCCGAGCCAATTGCCCATAGACTTGGTGTTGATTATCCATTTCCTCCTCATCTTGAGTATGCTTCTAATTGTCACTTTTCAGTTGTTTGTTAGTATTTGTTGCCTTACTTTTTAGTTTAGCTAACAGATACCGCTGAGGTTCTGTCAAGTCTTGTTAGATACTAGCCATAGTTAGTTTTAACGGTCACTGCTATATGTGCCAATTTTAGACGCCGTGTGTATTTTCAATTTCCTACTCATCTTGAATAAGTTACTTCTCTCTCTGCAGTCACTACTATTATTATTTGTTCGTTTGTTGCAGTCGTTAAAAAATGAAATGAAAGAAAATAAAATAAAATTATTGTAAACTACTATGTGGTTAGAGTCTTGCATCAATTTAAAATAATTATTCTGAGAATTTTGTGCTACAGATTCATCGGTGTAAAAGTAAAATTTGGCTGGGCAATGTTCTGCTAATCCATTTTACTTGATGCCATACTTGTCTGAAATTATAAATGTCTTGAATAGATAATGACTTAAGAATAAGCAATCTATATAGTCTATATGTTCGCCCTAGTTACCTCTTCCTATGATTTTTGGACTCTCCCTTAACACCTTGTTCTATTGGATGTATTGCAAACATTTGTCGTGTTTACTAATACTATCATCTATCCTGTTATGGATCATGGAAAGTTAACTATTATGCATGATGCGTAGTTTAAAAAACTGAAAATGTAAGTGTATAATCATTTTGTTTGGTTTCCTCATAACCTAAGAATAATTGTTTTTCAGGTATGTATATCCTCCACCGGATGGAAATATACTAACCAACATCGTGAATGCTTTAATTGCTGTTCCTCGCTTTTACACTCAGGTTGGTCTAGTATTAAATGAAGCTTATAGGATTTATCGTTTCTTTCAGAGCATGCGTATCATTTTCTGTGGTCTCATTTTATGCTGAACCCGTTATATTGATTGAACCTCTCTAATATAGGTTCTACACTTGATGAACAAAATGAACATTCCGGCTCCATTTCGCATGGCATTACCCACGCCACCATTACCTCCAGAGGTGCCAGCACCACCCCCGCCTGTGCCTACTACTCATTCTATAACTGCAAATCCGTGCTCTGCAGATATGTCTAGTGATGAATCAGAAATGGAATCTTCAGATGAGGTAACATCTTCACTGCTTGCTAGGGATCAAACTGAGCCTCTTTATTTTTTGGATCCTATGTATAACAGCATAAAGCTTTCTGAATTGGTATGCGACATTTATGTTTTGTTTTTCATCAACATATTTAATGGCATACTCTTTACTTTAGTATAGTGTTTCATAGAAAATACATTTTTATCACTACACAGTACGCTTAGGTTGCACCGTCCCATTATTGTTCAATATGAAAAATAATTCATCGAGACAAAAAAATATTTTGTAAATGAATATCAAACTATAACAATATGGTGCCGATACAAATTTTATTTCATACTTTTAGTGAAATTTGATTATCAAGGGAAAGTAATAAAACTATAAAAGTTTTTTAGCAGGATGGAGCAAGAACCGAAAAATCTGGACGAAAGCGTGCCAGGCGTGGGGCCATTGTTGGCCCTGCTATTGATAAAGATGTGGCTCATGAGTCTGTTGGAGTAAAACCAGTCACCTTGATCCCAAAAGAAATCCCGATGATAAAAAAGAACCCTGTCTTAAAGGTGTGTTCTTTTCTTGAGATTGGTTGCAGTTGAGCATATTAACATTGTTTTTAGCTATTAATTTGGTTTTTCCTTACAATTTTGCAGATCAAAATTGCTCCCAAATCAACCCTGAAGGAACATAAGGATACTGGCACAGAACAAGAGTTACAAGAGCTGGAAAAAGATACTTTAGATCCATACAAATTTTTGACTCCTGATGAATTAGAGAAAGGAAAATTGTCTCGTAATGATATATTATCAAAGTTTAAGGTATGGATCTTATCTCAGTCTAATAGAAGACAAAAGGTCGGTAGATGTAAGCTTGAAACTATTAACTTCTTTCAGGATACATATCTATCTGATTGCATTAGTTTCCTTCAGTTGTTTACTTGAAAGCAAGTTTTGAAACTGATGAGTTTTTACCATTCTGCACTGGCATGGTTCAGTGGAGGGAAAAATAATATGCTATTTACATTTTGCTTACCTTCACAAACTATCATGTCTATATAATGGAAACCTGTTTGTGAGCTTACACCTTGAAATGAATTTAGAAGTAGCCTTGTATTCTGAGTCTTGATCTTTAGAAGCTCTCTTGATGCGAGTTTTACTTAGAAAATAACTTTAGTTTCATTTGTGGAACTCTTGCTGCTGGCAGTTTAACCTTCATTCATTGCACTGCCATTCTCATTGTTTTTCATCAGAGTTTTGACTACTGAAGAATTCTTGATGATGAAGTGGTTGATCTAAATTCTAATGGAACTTTGTGACACTAATATATAAATGCATATGAATAAGATTAATACTTTGGAATTGTGCATGGTTTAATTGTGTGCAGATTGTTTGATTTGGGAGAGCTTTCATGGTGTACAAATGTATGTTATGAGACTTACATTTTTTAACTGATGCATTGTGCAGAACTATTCAGCGGGAAATCCTGGTCCTGTGTTGTATATTAAGAATTTGCATAAAGATGTGATTGCTGATGATTTCTATCTTTTATTTGGTGAGTTTTCTAAACTTTTACTATTCTGGCTTTGTTTAATATTTTCCTCTTGCATTTCAAATGCTTTGCCATTGAAAAATGAAACATAATTCAGTAACCTATTAAAAATACAGATGCTTTGAGATTTTCGTAGTGAACAACTATTTTCTTATTTTTTTTGGTACATCGGAAATATAAATTGCTCCCGCCAGTAATTGAACCCTGGACCTCCCCCTACCCAACCCCACCTGAGCTATCCTACGGGGAGTGTACAACTATTTTCTGAGTGTTAATTCTCAGCTTATTTTATATTTCTTTTGTTTCTTCAGGGTCCCTCTTTGGAAGTACCGAGGCTGCTAAGTCTGAACTTCAAATCAGACTGATGCAGGTAAGATCTTGATTATTCCATGATCAATTTTTGCTCTTTATGTTATACAAACTTAGAGCCAGAGTTCTAGTCGCTTGCTAGATGATGATCCAGTTAAATAACAACTGGTGTAACCGACGTTATTCAGAGTGCTTATTCGACTTACCAGTTTTAACACACCAATACCAAAGTCTTGTAGCAGCATATTTGTTAGCCATAATTCATAACTAATTTTGAATTTCAGGAAAGAAGGATGAGGGGTCAAGCTTTTTTAACATTCCCCTCCACAGAACTTGCTCATCGTGCTCTGGTATGTTCCTCACAAGATGTTGGCTTTTCCCCCTCTTTTTAATTGTTTTTGGGAAAAAAAAATAGAGAGAGATAATTATGTTTGAAGTTTTTCTTGCCTTTGTATCATATCAGTCTATTTTCTTCTGTTGGCATAAAATTCTTGCTTGTTTTGGAGATAGTAACAACAGCATTATTGCAGATTGAAAAGAATAAATTAACCAAATTGTTATTTTCTATCTTATTAATGTTGTTTGTATTGCATATGAGCATTCGTTGCAGAGTCTAGTGAATGGATATGTATTCAAAGGCAACAAACCAATAATCATTCAGTTTGGCCGAAAGCCTACTGCTGCCGAGGGAACTTGATATATGGAAATTAGAAGGGATGTTTTCCAGATTGTGTTTAAGAACCATGTGATTCTCCATTGCTCATTTCTTGATGACATGCACAACTACAAATGGCTAATGATGCATTCTTCATTGAATGACTAGAAGAGGACTCTCCAATAGACCTAGACCGTGGGGACATCAACATTCACAAATATCCATGTGCATTCTTCTTGGGTGTTTATTGAGATGTTCAGATGAAAAACTAGATTGCATAGGAATATAGAATCCAGAACCAGATTGTTAGCAAGAGGCTTTGGAAATGCAGACCAAGCTTATTTATTACAAAGGAAGTATTGCTATTTGCAGAAAACAGTATTGTCTTAAAAATTATCTTTATCATACAAACATGATAATCCTCTTAGTTAACTTAATTGTACAGAAAAAACAGGGTTGCACTTGGTTCATTTTCTGCTGTAGTACTAAAAATGATAGAGAACGTACAAATATGGACATCACAGCACTGTAAACCATGAAGCAACACTTTGTCTGTATATTAGACTCTTTTTTGGAAACGTATTTGGTTTATTGTAATATTTGTTTTCTTATTATTAAGGAATATTCAGTAGATTTTTATTTGTAAAAAGCTCTTTCAAAGTGTTCAACTGAATCACTGAAATAAACAAGCTTAATCCAAACACTCACAAATATTTACAGCCTTTTAGATTCCTGAAGGAATATGTCTCTATACTGCATGAAAAGGTGTCTGTTCATTGTGAAATTAAAAGAAGCCCTCATATAAGGTTGGATTAAGATAAATAACTTAAATTAACAAATTCAATTGATGCACACCCCTTCAACCACTATTTGTGTCACAAGCATAGTTAACGTTTGCAAATTAGGAAAATAATGGTTGTAGATCTCTGTAAAACTTTTTTTTTTTTTTCCACACAATCTCTGTAAGACTATTATTTCCCAATTTTCCTGTATATAATAGTAATTCAACCAAGAAAAATAGGAAAATAATGGTTTTGCATAGATCTACAAATACTTCTTCCGATCCTATATATAAGAAATATTTTACTTTTTAATTCATTGTAGAATTGATGTATTTAGATGCATGATTTGATTAAATACATGTGTAAAAATAATATTACAATGTCAATGTATATAAATTAAATTCTAATAAAATTACTAATGTATATATATATTTGTTTGCGCATCAAATCATTGATCGAAAGGTACGAAAGAAATCAGATTTATTTTTTGATCAAAAGTACTATGCAAAATCTTCGGTTTTTTTTATCTTTATCTATGTCTAATCTTAGACAAGTGTACTAGTGGCTAATAAGATTCTTATTATGCAAAAGGTCTCCAGTTCTACTTTTTTTTTTTTTTTTAAGAATCTAGTTCTACTTTTATTCTTTAGGTATTTTTAGTATAATTCTTAACATAAAATTCATTTTATGTGGTTATAACAAACTTTGAAAAAACATGAATTTGATAAAAATAATAGTTTGTTATAAGAACCAAACAAAAAAACACCTAATAAAGCATATACATGTTTTTGAAAAATTTATTTTTCATATATATATATATTTCATCAATACCTCTAAATTACTACATTCAAAAATTTGAATACATTATCTTTAAATCAATAAACATCATTTTTATGAATAAAAAGTTATTTTTCAACTATTTTATTTAAATTAAAATAATTGTATAAGAAAAAAATATACAATTTTATTATTTATAAACATTATACTAATTCAAATTTTGTGTTTTTGATAGTTTAGATAAAAAAAATATTTATTTATTATAATTAATTAAATGATAGAAAAAGAAATATATCTTGTCAAAAAAAATCTTTTAAAAAAAATTGTTTACTTATTAATTTAAAGACCTAATATAATCATAATTTTTTTTTTTACGCAAATATAATGATAAATTTAAAAGCTCTTTTTTTATCTGAATAAAACACAATTTTATTATATTTCATAAAATTTACCGTGTTCATATTCTTCAAAAAAAAAAATCACAACTATTTTCAAATAAGAATAATAATTCTCGTTTTAGTTTAGATGTAAAATAATAAACATTTGTTTTTATCAACAACTTTTTGCAATTATTAGTTCGAAGATAATTGTTAATGATTTCAAGATAGAGTATTATTTTAAAGTGTTTAATTAAATTATTTGATGATCAACTTTATACTTATCGTAACTTAAATATTTGTTTGCAATATAGTTTTTGTATTTTAATTTACATATTATGATTTTTTTAATATATAAATTATTAAAAATTGTTGATATAACGGGAGTTGATATAAATGATGATAAATTAAAAATCTAAGGGGTATGATTGAGCGGTTGGGGCTCATCCTCCCTTAACCAGGGGTCGAGGGTTCGATCCTCACATTGGGTATGGAGCAGCTTTAAATCCTTGGGCCAGCTATCCCACCCATCGAGGTGCCTTCAATCTAGCGAGGGATTAGTCACTGCGTTCGGCGGTGGATATCCCGGTCTCGACCAAAAAATAAAAAACACTTACATTGGACATATAATCATGAGAGTCACGCTACAGTCGCATAAAAATAAAACAAATGAAAGCGAAACTTGTATCTCTATTGTATTGCAAAATTGCAAAAACTGAGAAACAATGGGAAGATGATCTTATAATCTACAAAGCAAAAGAAGAATGATCAATACTTGAAACTCTATAATAAAATTGAAGTTTGAAATAGATTTCGAACAACAGTCAAGAGTTTGCAGAAAACACGGAGAAAAAGAGAGAGCGGAAAGAGTTATTTTGAACCAATTTACTCGCGCAAAATTCAAATCAATGTTTACATCTATTTATATTCTTTGTTTTTTTAGTTAGGGGTACCAATTTAAGTAGGGACTAGTACCAAGAATTTAAAGTTGATAGACTGGAGTCTCGAGACACGAGAGGAGGTGTAAACTAATAACTTACTAAAAAAAATTTATATTAATTACACAGCTTCATTCCTTAAAATTTGCCTTATTTTGTACATGTACCTCTGCATAATAGATGATGTAGTGTATATAAGACTCATAAAGAACCAAACTAGCTAGAAAAAAGTTGAGACTTTTGACAATTGATTTGTTGAACTATGTTCATGAACTAAATGAGCTAAAAATAAAATTTGTTAATTAAATGATATGATCCAAAATCTGTGATAGTATCACTAACTCGGTCATATATTCAAGACTTTAATTAGATTGGCATGAATGGTATGAGATGGTAATAGAATCATGTTAAAATAAAATGTGCTAGATTTAGCTCAAAAACCTGATAATTGTCAAACCAACACAGAAAATTATCAAAATCAAATAGCACACTACCATAAATAAAATAAGAAACATATGATCCTGAAAAAACAACTTGAGAGAAGACAAGAATTTCCAACACAAATTACATATCAAACCAAGGTCTCCTACATAAGATTAAAGCAGATATGATCTAATCCAATTCAACATATTAGATATGGAAAAGTAGTCTCTAAGCGCATGACCACCATTGGAATTTGGAGGTGCATCAAAATCCAGAGTTTAGGAAATGTTAATATCACTAAAAACACCAAGTCTAGCTTTATACAAGAACCTATTCGTTGATGCCCATGAAATTCATGCATTCCGCAGCGCTAGATGATCGTCTTCTTGTATCCGTAGGCGCATATTTAGGCTCACATGCATCATGATACAGCAACGTCAAGACTTAATTTCTACTACATTCACCATGCCTTTTGCAGAAACCAAACTTTAATCAAACATAAGTTTTAGGAGTACCTTGTAATTGTTTCACTGAATTCTTTAAAATATAATCTAGACATATCACCTACAAAAAATCAATTCAACTTAGAAATTTTCTTACCAATATGTAAGTGTGATTCAAGAATTAATTAAATAAGAATAAAGTAATAGGAAATGTTGAGTTGTTGCATAGGTAAAATCTGAAGCCTTTAGTTGCTGCTTTAGCTCTTGAATGGAACAAACAACCACAGATTCAATCTTTATGGACAACAAACAAATAACACAAAGAGGACACCGATGGTAATAGAGAATAAATTTCAATTACTTTACAAATTTTAACCAAACAAATTTACTATACATTCCAACCCTTTTGTGAACTTGTCAATGGAAAACATCATTTCACTTGAAGGTTGAATGGATCAATGACCTACAAAATCATGAACTCATAGTATGAAAATATTATAATGCTTAAAAGCATTGGAAAATCTATAACTTGTAGATAATGGTTAGGAACTTTGCAAAACTTACAAAAATTACTTACTATGTACTATGTAGTAGTCAAATGAGTCCTTCATTGTGAGGGTCAAAGTTTTAACAAAAGATTTTTAAAGCAAAGAGTGGTTTAAGCTTCAGCAAAGTCTTCATGTTACTCTCCTGGAGAATAAGATGAGTAAAGTTTTTGCTGCACGCCTGCACCTTCAAATGAAAGATCAAAGGCATTTTATAACACCCCACCTTCCAAATATGAAATGAAACCATTGATCAGGTTAAAATGGTGATTTAAATTTTGATACAATACTTTTTATAATGTCAACCAACCATAAGCTGTCACAATAATGAAAATATTTCCTTCAATCGGATTCATTCCTTAGAATGCACTATCTTTCACAAATAAGCATTGACATGAGATAAAAAGTGTTGTTAGAGCTAGAAGAGTAGGATTGATATTTTCACAAAAGAGAAAAGGACTACCAGCTATCAAACGATTTAGTATATAATAGTTGATCCGGCCAAAACAAAGAATAACATACAAATTGTACGGCTAACTGATTATGTTGAGAATATCCAATTGAAAATAGTGAAATTTATATTTTATACTTATGTTTATCAACAAGTTTATAGACCTTACATAGATGATAAGATGCAAACAACAAAATACCAGTCCATAGATATAAAAAGATCAACCGTGCTAAAAGTTTTTGGCATACTATCAATGACATGTCCTTTAAATAGACTGCCATAATAGAACAACCGCCTATAGTCCTAATTTTGATGTTTTGACACATGAAAAAGTGAGTTGGAAAAGAGAAACCCAATTCAAATTGTAGTGAACTCACCTCCAAACTTTGGAATGGCTGCTTAAGATGAAATGGAGCTGGAACTGTTAGAACTAGAAGTACGCATTGCCTTCTAGTATGGTGACCTTGAATAACAAATTTACATGATTCAACCTGAGGGGTTTGTCTGTCAATGAGGGTGGAGAAGAAAAGGCGTGTTTGTTGAAGAGATCCTTAACGGGCTAAACTAAAGAGCTTAAGATGGAAATATTGTCTACTTGCTCCTCGATGTAGATGTCATGCTAGTGGCATGCAAGACAAAGTCAGAAATAAGCAGGGTAAAAGGAATGCTTGAAACATTGAGACATCGAAACCGCCGGAGTGCTCATATGGCAACTAGTTTAGGTGCTCATCAGTGCAAAACTAGCATTTTTTTCTGATAGTCAAAATGAGATACACTTGGCCAAAAATCAAGTGGATTATGAAAAGACTAAGCACATAGATGTCAAGCTACACTGTGTAAGGGAAATCAAGCTACACTTGGGAGAAGATTGGCACAAAAGATAATCCTGCTGATATGATTACAAAAGCATTAGCTAGAGTTAAATTCAAACACTTCATTGCTTCCAATTTTGCCATTAGCAACTGGATGTGTTTCTTTAGATGAACTGCAGGTTGTGAATTATATACAAAATAGATACAAACTAACTGAAACAATTATAACTAACTACTACCTAATAAGCAAAAACTAACCACTAAACCAGCAAAGCATAAACAGAAAAACCAAAACCGAATTTAATCATTAAGTTCGTCACATATAGTAGAAAACTATCAATAAAAGAAGTTACATAGTGTTTGCAAATTGCAGTTCTATTTATTTCATTAAATCCCTTAGAATACACTTTGGTGCCTAAATGATGAAACATACTTCTCAACACTCATATTTGTCTTTAAAAAAATAAGCATTTACATGAGATAAAACCAGTTGTTAGAGCAAGAAGAACAAGATTGAAACCTATCTATCTGCTATCAAATGATTCTAGTATATAATAACTAAACTAGCCAAAACGGAGAAAATTTAGTGGGAAATTGTTGATTCAAATTGTGTGTCGCAACATCCTGTGACAACCGAAGTCAGAACGCCATTTAGAAAATCAGTGTTAGCATTAAACGAGTCCCACATCGCTAAGTTTAGGCTTTGTTGAAATGTTTATAAAAAGATACGGAGGAACATTGAACACGACCTTACTTGAACAGGATCTGTTCTATAGGATCGTACTACTGTATCCTTGATTTCAAAGGAGACAGGAACAAAAATTTGGTTGATGAAGCATGACCGTGTGATCAGAGCGTACTACTGTGGTGACACTCAACGGGATGTATCATATTATACTGTAGAGGATCGTTCTCATCCAGCACTGTCTGGTTGAGTTGGTCACACGGTTGTCTGACAGATTTCCAACTCTTTTTTGTTTTTTTAACTTTAATTTTTTTGCTAGATTCACATGAAATTTGAAGATAATGTTACAGTCAAACAAAAGATAAAAATGGTTGTACTCTTTGTTTTTCCTTGCCAAGCTTTTTCACAAAAACAGGTAAATTTTTTTTTTTTGAAGAAGCAACAGGTAAATTGTTTTTTAGTAAATAAATAGATCGATAAAAACAATACATCTAAGGACAAAACAAAGTACAATTTTGATTTAAGGAAAAGAAGTGTTCAATGTTACCTTTCAGTTTTCACTGTGATTGGGGGTGAACATCAAAGATAACTCAGTAACACTTCTTAAAAAGGAGATTGGTGTAAAAAAAATAGTAAAAATGAACAGGAAAATATAATGTTGATGCCACAAATGCCATGTACAATAAGCATTTGCATGCATTTGATTTGAAATTGGAAGAAGGATTTGAAGAAAACAAACAGTGAAGGGAAAGAAGCTGTTCTTGAGTTAAGAAAAAAGTTACTACTAGAGAGCTTACTTGATTATTATTTTTTTTCTTTCTTTTGATAATTGCTTACTTGATTCTTGAGGTAGGGAAGATGCCACGTTGAAACAAGGGCAATAATATAATATCCTAATTTTAACAAGAACTTCTAGAAGGTCTAAGATCAGTGAGAACATAGAAAAGTCTCACAAATCAATGGGCACATTTCTGCCCAAGGATTTTGAATTTATACATATTTTCTATTTTTATTTTGTTTACATGCATATTGTCTATTTACTACTGGTATTATTTTTTTTTCCAGGTAGTCTAGTTTGATGAATGTATTTTTTTTTTCTCTCCATATATTTTATTAGCATGTGTTTTTTTGTATTGTGAGATAGATCTGTGGTTATTTTGGACCTAGTATTAATAAATGTGTTATTCAGTTGAAAAAAGGTCTATTTTGATGAAGTATGAATGTAAGACATGGTTTTCTTAAAATTTAACATCATATTTGTATTACTGTCTAAAGTGAGTTTGATGTGTTGTTTATTTATGACTTCTTTCAGTTTTTAAAATGTAAAGTTAATATCTATTGTTTATGTTGTTTATTATTCGTTTAATATTTTTGACGATGATGTAAGAGTTATAAGAATGATTTAGTGGCCGGAATATACGAGATGGAAGTGGAATTATATAGAGATTAGAGGGTTCGATTTCGACCACAACAAAAATTAACAATGTTAATTATTAAATACTAATATTGAAATTGTATGCAATGAAAAAAAAATTGCTAAATTTTACCCTCTTTATGTATAAAAAAATAAGAAGAAGCAAACAATTATTTTCTTTTTAGTTTTCATCACCAGTTTAATATGGTTCAAAAGTCAATAATGACATCAAGTAGTTTCAGTCTCCTCCTAAACATAGTTGCTAAAAATCAAATTGTTGTCCTTTTATCAAATTCAGCATCAATCATCAATAAATCAACTAATATTTGATACTACCTCCGTCCCTAATTATAAGACCCTGTTTGACTAAATTTTACTATTTATGTATCATGTTTTGACCATATTTTTCTAAGAAAAATTTATAAATGTAAATATTAGCATATAAGATCTTGTTTGATTTGTTTTGATGAGTATTTTTATAATTTTTATTGCTATATAACTAAAAATATTAGTGATTAAAGTTGTGCATTGACATACGTGCAATGGTCAAACGAGATCATATATTTAGGGACGGAGGTAGTAGCAAGCAAGCATTTTGCACTAACAAAGAAACTTGCTTATTAAAAGATAAGAAATAATCAAATTTAAACATCATTCAACAATATAGATATTAAGTGTGATATTATCAATAATAGGATTATTATAGCCCGTTTGATGAGCCGGATAGATAGAGACAAGATATGATAAGAAGTTGAATAATAATACGATATGATAGTGACAAGATTTGCACATATCATGTCATGTGTTTGGTGCACATAGGATAAGAAAAATAAAAAAGAGTAATATGATAATACAGTAAAAAATAAGGATTAAAATAGTAATAAAGAGTAATCGGATATGTTTAATGGTAAGTTAAATTTATCCTTTTCTATTGGTGCATCAAACAAAAGATTAAAACAAAATTGTAAAACTTTAACATATCTTATTTCTCTAACCTGCGCACTAAACGGACCCTCAAGTATTTACATGTACGGGCGATCCGTCCAATCCACTAACCTATTTCAATTAAACTTGTAGTTTATTGTTTGTCAAAAAAAAAAAAAAACATGTAGTTTATTGGAACATGCTTAAATGTGGGTCTAATCCGAATTATCATGTTCAAATTCGAAGTGGTTTGATTCGGTAACGGGTTGATGATTCTAAACCCGCAAACCTAACCTATTTAAAAAATTATTTCATTTTTTATAATATAGTTTAAGATTAGTGTATCTTAAATTTTGATATTATATTTGAAATGTTTCATGTGATTTTAAGTTAAATATATACGGATTTTTTAAATTAAATTTATACGATTTTCATGAAATTATATATTTAATTATAATTTTCCAAAAAAAAATATAGTTAATCATATTTTTATAAGAGTTGTATTTTATTCTTTGTCAAAAAAAAAAAGAGTTGTATTTCATTTGTCAAAAAAAAAAAAGAGTTGTATTTAACTATCTTATAATGACTTGTATTACTATGATATTTCCAACATATTTTTTTTTTTACTAAACACAACTAATTCTATATCACTCTCTAACTAAGTCATTGGACTCAAGTGGTTAATAAAATTCACCAAAAGACGGATTTCGAGAAAACTCAGGTTCAATTTTTAGATGGAACAATTTTTTTATCAGATTTTATTTACGTCGCGACCGAACTCTAGACTACTAAGATCTCATTCCTCTAAGAACAATAGAGTGAAAACCAAAAAAATTCTATATCACTTTCTGATTTTAATTTTTTATTTGAAAATTATGGTATGTGCCGACTTCCAAAAATAATTTTAATAAAGAAATTATATTGACCAGAACTTTATTTTAATTTTTTGTGACAACAATTGATTTGATTCCCAACAATAATTATCACCAACTCATTCAATTTTCAAACCAAGAAAAAGACGAAATTGAATTTTGAATTGAGTCACAATGAGGTGGCAAACAAATAAAAAAAGCAAAACCCTAGTGCCCCATTATCCAAAACCATTCATCAAAATCTTCAAAAACCGCAACGTGGTTTAACCTGTGTGTACTTCACCGCATAAGTGGGTCCCACAATACCTTAAATAAATGTCTCTTATCCATTTGTTACTTCCAACATCACCACATCGTGTAAACACGTGTCTCTCCACTTATCATATCAACCGTCCGATACAACCGACGACCTAATCAAACACCATCTCAGCCGTTAAATACGAATCTAACACTATCCATAGAATATTTCAACTTTATCTACTTTTTTTTTCTTCTTTTTCTGTTCACAAAATATTTTCCTTTTTTTATTTATTTTTTTGATAATAATTTTTCTTCTTTTTTCGTTTCGTTTCCCTTTCAAAACCGCAACCTTGTCCCACTTTGCTTGTGGATAAAGCCTTTTTCTGTGTACCCTTTTTCTGCACTTTGTTGTTTCACAAAAAAAAGTGTTCATCTTCTTTCTCTCATCCAATTTTTTTTCTCTCGAGAAAATCTGAAGAAAAGTTTAAAAAAAAGAGCTTTTTTTTCTTTGTTTTTGAAGAAAATTGATTTTTAATGGCGGAAATTTTGACCAAGTCAAGTTTGGTTTCATCTTGGCATGGAAACAGAAATCAACAACATCAAAGGGTATCCATGGTTCCAAAAACTTGTAGCTTCAACACTGGTTTCAGAAGTTTTCCCTCTTTGAAGCTGAAATCTCAGTTTCTCAGATCTTCTTCGTTTTCATCTGAGTTTCATGTCAAAAAACCTCTCTTTCGTGTAAATAGATCAATACCCAGAAGGATCAATTCACAATTTTCAGTTTCAACTGCTCCTAAGGTATAACTCATAAATCAATACATACCCTTTTGATTTTCACACCTTAATCTTATTTGATTATGTTTTAATTTGTTTTTAGCATTAATTAAGACCCTTTTAGATCATGGAAATTATGTCAAATTTTCTGCATAGCCCTTATGGTTTTCATATTTGATTCGGTTTTATCATACAATATGAATTTAATTTTTTGCTAAAATTGTTAAAAGTATGTTAGATTAGAATTAAGACCCTAATTTCAATTTTTTTTTTAATTAGGTTTTGTATTTTTTTGAGGGGTTTTTTGGAATTTGTTAATTGATTTTGTTTCTGATATGAAATTTTGCAGACAACACTTAGAATAGGGAAAGTTCAAAAATGGTGGGAAAAGGGTCATCAACCTAACATGAGAGAGGTGACTTCAGCACAAGATCTTGTAGATTCACTTTTAAACGCAGGAGACAAACTTGTGATTGTTGATTTTTTCTCTCCTGGTTGTGGTGGCTGCAAAGCCCTTCATCCTAAGGTACTATTCTTCGCCCTTAAGCTACCTAATTCACATATAAGGTTTTCATAATTTGTAAATTTTATTGTAATGGTTCTGATGTTCTTTTGTTTCTGGTTTTTATGACAGATATGTCAATTTGCTGAGATGAATCCTGATGTTGAGTTTCTTCAAGTGAACTATGAAGAGCATAAATCCATGTGTTATAGCCTTAATGTTCATGTTCTTCCGTTTTTCCGGTTCTATAGAGGTGCTCATGGAAAATTATGCAGCTTTAGCTGCACCAATGCCACGGTTAGTCTACATGATCTGCTGTGTTGATTTTATTTCTTACTATTTGATTTTATAATCCTATGATTTGTTAGCTTAATTTATTTATTTTGGTTAGTTCTTGATATGCATGTAATTTTTTGACCTAATAGATTCATTCCTTATTAGTAGTAATAAAAATATTGAATTTGAATATAACTGATAGAGTTTGGTTTATTTGACAGATCAAGAAGTTTAGAGATGCATTAGCCAAACACACTCCAGATAGATGCAGCTTGGATCCAACCAAAGGGTTAGAGGAGAAAGAGCTCATAGCTCTATCTGAAAACAAAGATCTTAACTTTACATACACACCAAAGCCCTCTCAGCCTGTGCTTACCCCTTCAAATGAAGAGTTTGCGACCGAAGCTGCACCATCGAAGCATGAAGTCTCGAAAGAAAGAACCTTTGTCACTGCTTGGAGATGATGTGGTCAGTTTGTAACCAACCACATCTTCTGACTTCATCACTTGTACAGTGTAGGTTTGGTTTAGTATCTTGAAGCAGTATATACTTGTGAGAATGAAGATATCTTTGAAGAAGATTAAGTCACATAGTGTGTATTCCTATAAGGCAGTTGGATTTATGGTTTTTTGGATCCATGCCTTGCTTTAGATTTTATTAGGGTTATTTGAAGCCGTAGATTTTTTAGAATGGTTTTAAAAAAAAGGTCTGCGACCGTGATTTTAGCTAGAACATCAAGGGTTTTGATGTATTCGATCGCATGAAGGCCATGTTTAGCCGCAATTATCTAGAATCGCGATTTTAAACATGGATTATTAGTTTCTCTTCTTTTTGTATGTTTGAGGAAGGATCTCTTCCAAGTATTGTATAATGAATGTCATTTTATTCAGCAATGGATAAATGATAATCTTGCTTCTACTCTATTTCTGAGCCAAGTATTTTATCTGTTTATGTTGGTGTTTATGTTATGCCTCACCCACGGTAAAGGTATGATGAGGGATATATTATTGTGGTTCTGAAACCAAGGGAAGGAAATTGAATGAGCTGTTTTTGATATCATGCTTTGTTGGTTAGAAATGGATTAGGGGAATGATCATGATTTTGACAAATCAACCGTGATACGTGAAATCAAATTAATTTCTATTTATTTTACCTAAAACATACAGTAGAATCAGATTGCAATGGTATTTGCTTCTTAGAACCGCATAACGGGAAAACTAAGAGTGCAAAAATGCCATCTCTATGGTAAGAGCGATGACATTAACCCTTTCTTAGCTAGAAAATCAGCTGAAGAATTTATTTGGCGAAGGACAGCTCTGATTCCTAAGCAACGATATCTTAATAGCACGAATCACATCCTCGACCAATCGGATAATATGGAGCGAGTCAAGATAACACACAATATTAAGCGCGACAGATCTCTAAATTTTTTTTAGCATTTAGTTTTTTGCTTCTTTACATTTTAGTAAAATAATTATCATTATCATGTAATTTTTTCTAAAAATGAAGGAAAAATCTAAATAACTAGTTTAAAATTAGTGTTTTTTCTTTCAAATAGTACAAGAAAAAAAAATCTTCCGCATAATTTGATGTGGAATTTTATTAGTGATTTTCTCATGACGTTGTTTTGATAGTATTGTAGTAAAATTGTTTTTAATTAGACAAGAATATGCTTTCCTTATACTTATTCTTAGTATTGTTCCATCAAAGCAAACGTATGTGAAGTCACCATTGTGTTTTTTTTCTAGTGAAGAACATAGATAGTGCACAACCGGTTGGTGTTTTAGTTTGCCTAATAGCTTAACTGTAATTAATTTTATTTTAAAATTAATTAAAATGTAGTATATTTCTAAAAGTATATAATATTAAGAGGAGGAAAGCAAACCTTTTGGAATTGACAAATCACAAATATTAAGTATATTATTATTTATTTTTTTGTCAGGTAGTCTAGTATATTATTAATTAAGAGAGATAATTAAAGGAACATATTTTTTAATTCATAAATCACAAACAAATTATTTTAGGTCACGTCGGCTATAAAATATTGTCACTTTATTTTTATCGTTCAATGATAAAAATATTGAATTTTCTCTGTATAAACAAACAACAAGCGTATATAATGTTATTTTCTCTTGCCAAGTGTTTAATCGTTATGGTGAAGCATCCATTTGGTACACTACTCTTTGATCAATAGGTTAAAGACAATGGAAGCTTCAAGAAAATGTTTTGTTTATGTCGATTTTATGTGTTTGGAAACATATTTGGACAAAATACAAAAGAAATGGGTGATTGAGAAATTGTGATTGTGACATTAACATATACTTGACGTGAAAACATTAATGAATGAAGACAGGTGGATAAATAAATAAAGTGACAATATTGCGTGTGTTAATATAAAGGTGAACGTGGCCTATCTTGCTTTGCACAAATGCTGTGATTAATACGGTATGGGATCAATTCTTAAACAAAAGAAAAATATATTGAAAAATATGGTCCCAGTAAGTTGAAGCTGATTTCTGCTGCTAAAGTCTCCAACGTTCCATCTCAAATCCGCCAAGAATACTTATTTGATTTATTTGTAATATTATAGCTCAAATAATACACTTTTTTTATCATTAAAGTAGGTTTTGGGACATAATCATTTTGCAAAAAAGTCAATCATTTTAAAACAGAAGGAGTAGGTTACATAATATGCCCGATTCTTGTTGAAGATTATATAATATAATTAATGACATATCGACTGAGAAGTGATATTCAAGTGATAATAAATAAGAAAACATACGACTCAAGGTAGATAATTATAAACGAGAATCAAACGTTAGTTGATTAAATGGTAATTGACAAATAATTGAGTAAAGATGACCATAATTTGACCTTACAACTGCGCTTGAGAGATGATTAAAATTACGACATAACTCGTTTATACCTCCACTCACTTTGATTTATTTTTCTGTTATATATAACTAAAAAACATTAATGTTTACAATAATTTTTTTATAAAAATTATTTATTTAAAATAAATAAAAATTATATCAGATGCAGTTTATTCTTAAGTAGTGCCCCTCATTTGTTCAAAGTAAAATCTACTCTCTTCGTTTCAAAATAAATATCGTTTGAGTTATGTGCGCATTATTTATATAATATATTTTGACCATATATTTTGATTAATATATAAAAATCAATATTAGTATTTATGATGTTCAATTTGTGTCGATGAATATTTTTAAAATATAAAATTTTAAAACTTTTTTATAATACATAATTAAAAATATTTGTGATAAAAAAATGTGTATTGGTATATCTACTCACAATTCCTGACATAACAAGTTTTGGTATAAAATGTGTATTTGTGAAAAAATGAGTATTTTCACAATTCCTGACATAACAAGTTTTGACATGTTAAGTCAGATTTTGACCTGACTTAAGAAAATGCTTGTTAAGTCATTTAAACTGACTTTTTAAGTCAATTCCGCGTATGACTTAACAATTTCTGACATAACAAGTTTTGACATGTTAAGTCGGATTTTGACCTGACTTAAGAAATAGTTGTTAGGTCAGGTAAATAATATGCGACTTAATAAGAAATAGTTGTTAGGTCAGGTAAATAATATGCGACTTAAGAAGCTTTAGTTTTTAGAATAACCTATTGCATTTGGGACTGACTTAAGAAGATTGTTTTTTTATGTCGGATATGTTTAACCGACCTAAGACGTTTTTTATTTTTTTTATTCTTGGACAGTTTTTTTCCCCTATCTAAAATATCACATTTATGTGCTGAAATTAATGCAACCAACAACAGTTCATAATAAAATCATAGAAGTAAAAATAATATTATACGAAATTAAAATATAACATTGTGATCAAAGTAGATAAATAATTATGTAGGATAAGATCTGTTACACTTAGATAAACGTTTGTTCTATCAAAAGAACATAAATAAGAGTAATTAACTACTTATATGAAACTTTGTAAAAAAAAAATTACTTATATCAAACAATAACTAAGTACTTGTCAAGATACAATCAAAACAAGAAACCTTAAAAACCACAAAAAAATCATATATCCGCACTTGCTTCAACACATTCCAAAATCATCTTTGCACAGCGTTCTTGAACATTTTTAATTTCTTCCTTATCAAATGGATTTGAGTCACGAATTATCTGAATAAATAAATATTTACATAAATTAGATAAACAATAGTATTAATTAATTGATACAACTTTGATACAAAATATCTATTACTTACTTGGGTCCATGAACCAACAA